>OZ004669.1:7344057-8544057 GCA_963924505.1 Agonopterix alstromeriana
GTTTACCAACTCAGTATTATTACAGGCAAAGTATATTTTTATTTTATTTCCTTTTTGAAGGACTTAAAGCTCAGAGGAATAAGTCCTTCCTCTGAGACTTTATTAAGTACCAATACTATGTTTTTGTTTTGGTACTAAAATAATTTGTGCTAAGAAGATGCTCACAAGCCTTTGAGAGGCTCCCAAGTAAAGAGGGTGGTCGTTACTTGAGATTCTTCACTCTTCAGTAACACCCGAGTGCTATCGAATACGTTCGTTTATTAGCATTGGGTCGATTGTTTTTACATTATTCATTCAAGAGACGCCCTAGTTTACTTACGAATATCGTAACGTACATAAAGTATGTACCACTATGGTACCACTCGATTATTATGCTTATAAGTAATATAATTTTGATAGTATTTCAGTAGTCCTTCATTTTGAATAGATACAGTCATGAAGATGATCTTAAATTCTGATTGGTAGTTAAATTACGGTAGAACCAAAAAGGGTGCTGAGAAATTTCTTAACATTGATAAATTGATAACTAAGGGACAGTTTCATCACTACTGGATAAGTTATTAATAGCGTATCTGACAGCTCGGTTGACATATCTTTCATACGAAATATGTCAAACGCTCTGTCAGATAAGATATTAAGAACTTATCCGGAAACGGTGAAATAGGCCCAAAGTACTGGGTGTAACAAAACACCCTAGTACCTGATACTTTTTTTCGCGATGTCGATGTTGGCTCCAGGGTGAAAGTTATTTCGCTTTTGCAAATTTTAAAAAGTTCATCTCCAGCTTTAGTTGCTCATCCATCAATTCTGGAAAACGCTTTTCCAACATTTACCTTACGTTCATTCGTAATACCTACAACGCAGGATATGTAATTAAATACTCATACCCGCCTTTGAAAGCGCCCTCCATATCCGCGGTTGTGCACCTGGCTGTGCATGCATTGTGTGAGCCAGCGAGCCTGTTATCACAAAGCCAGATGCATTGTTACCAACAATTTGCGCTAAACATCCTCAATCTCGTTAAATTTATTGTTCATTTACGTTAAATCCTTTCGAAATACTCTACATATACCTGCTGAGGAAACCTTATTTCGAAAGGCTCAGTAACTTTTCCTTTTGAATAATAATTGACATAAACGTGACGAAGCGCTACTCGGAATCCTAATTTACATTTCATGCATAAGTAGACGTTTCTGTTTCCATTATGACGCGCCTAATTTTTACATAATTGTACGTCTTTGTACAAGTTTGAATAACAGTCATTAGGAGTACTTTTATATATGGAGAGGCCGGTATGGGTGTGGGGTGGACTTTAGTACAACTAGGAAATGTCATACTCGTTGTAATCTTTGGGTGTCTGTCCACGCTCACTTACACAGCTCATGCTCCACGTAAATACGTTTAAATTGACCAAAAACGCTATAAAAAGAGAAAGAGAGGAACAATATACGATAGAAATTTTAAAAATGTACTTTAGATAGGGATATAGTATGGGAGTCATAATTTTCATTCACAAGCAGTCCTTCTAAGGGGATGATCAGACTGTCAAACGGAACTACTTTCTCTATGGGACCCACACCAAAATCGTGAAAAAAAAATCTGCTGTCCTATACATTTGGCTCAAGTAGGTTTGCAGTTTTGTATGGAACAGCAGATTTTTTTTCGCGATTTTGATGTTGGTGCCACAGAGAAAGTTGTTCAGTTTGACGGTCTGATCATCCCCTTGAAAAAGTGTCAGAATATTAAGAAATACCCTATATCTAGAGCTATTGTGCCTCTGTCATTCACTTTGCAATACTAGAACCAAAGAAAACGAGGCCGGATCAAATAACTTTTTTCTTTATTTCTAGCAATTTCCGAGATTTGTTGGAGCGGCCGAGAGGCTAACTCGAATAGGTAAATAAGAAATTAACGCGTGTGGTGCGTAAACTGAGGCAAGAGTTTCCTTTCTGTTATGAATAGTTATTCGGTGGAATAGACCGGGTCTCCGGAAGCCGCGGTTGTAGCGTGAATGGCGGTCGTTCACTTCTAAAGGAGAGGGTGAAATTTTCCGCGTAGTTAGTGGTTTTCGCGTCTACAACATGCTTTGCACTTTCATACAGCTGTGGTTTCTTGTATGCGACACAATTTTGATCAGATGAATGTTCAAAAGCTGGCCATGATTATGTGGCAACACAAATAATTTTCTCTTTAAAACTCAAAAAAAATACTTAGTCAAAATTCTGACCAATAAACAAAAAATCTTTATTATATCTTTTCTAATCATTTTGTTTTATAGCTGTAAGCTTCCCAACTGCCTCCGCCTCCACTGCCACTGCCTCCGCCTCCACTGCCACTGCCTCCGTGGTCTAATGTTTAAGAGCATTGGGCTCTTGAAACGGAAGTCGTGGGTTCGATTTCCATGAGGGACACCTAGTGATATGCCACTTTGTTAGGACATTGCAGGCTGACATTGAATAGGACATTGAATCACCTGATTTTCTGAAAAGAAAGATAGTTTCGTGCTACGGGTGGCACGTTAAGCTGTTGATCCTGGCCACTATCTCTGGTGGTTACAGAAAAACCACGCCAGAGGCCGTAAGACACGATAAGAAGAAGAAGCTTCCCAAATAAAATAAAGAATAATCTATTCATCCTGAAACCTGAGTCCGTCTGGCGCACTCTGGGCAGTCAGCCTTGATACGACCATTGCAGACTGACTTTCCACTCCAGCATAAGTGATTGTCATCCGATACTGACACGAAAGAAGAAGATTATACCTATTAAGATCCGCAATGCCATCTAAAAGTTTTGCTTAAACTAAAATCTACGTAAAACCACCTGGAAACCTTTAATAATGCTAAAAGTGAGCCTACCGGTACAGAAGAATCACTTCGAAAACAGATTTAAATAAATAGCGACTCTCTCTGCACGGCAATAAGATGCAAAGTTATTCACACCAGTCCTATCGTACAATTCGCAAATAACCTACCAACCGTCACAACGGCGCGCATGCAAACAAAAATGAACCGAGTCACAAGGCACGAAAGCTTCCTTTATATAGTCTCTTTCATTCTTTCACGTGACATCGCTAGGGTTTTCAAGTCTCGCATTGACTACTCAAAAAATGGCGTCAAATCTAATGAGATTTGACCAAGATGTTTACAAACACGGTATACCTAACCTATTGCCATTCACCACTCAGTGGCGATCGCCGTCAAGCGTACCTGAGCTGTGGATTGAGACAGGCCTTGCTATACTACTAAAGATACCAGTCTGCAATACAGTAGCAATATTTCTGAACACCCCAAAAGGGATTTCGATAGTCATATGTATAACGTAAAAGTACGAGTCGATATTGTTTAAGTTTGCCCAAATCTTAAGTAATTTTAAGTAGGTATTCAACAACAAAAGAAAATATTAAGGCAATATCTTAGCATGTTTTCGACATGAGAATGTGATCTGGGGCGTTTTAATTAAATGCATACCGTGCCAAGTATGCATTCCATTATGTAAACGAGCAAAACATTTCACCTTTTGTGGTTTTAATTTCGAACGGAATAAAAACATTAAAGGCTTATTATTTGCATGCGTTTTATCGGGCGTATTAAATTAGTTTTATTAGCGGGTTAAATAGTATTCATTTTTAAGGTTCCGTAGTCAGGTAGCACATTCTAAAAACATAAACTAGAACGTGAATTTAAGGTTTAATTTGCGAGGCAACTAAAGACATCTCACTTTTGAGTTCAGTTTCAAGTTCCCAGTTTTAACTTTATACAAAAGTACGACATACAAGGAATCCTTATTTTAAATATACAACGTGTTAATGAATAAGCGCAAAACCTCATACACCCCAAATGATTTATAACAAAATAATAAGATTGAAACAAACACTGCACTATTTTGATAGTTAAAATTTAAAGTTATTCGCATTTTATGTTTTCAGGCAAAAATGATTTGTTATCATTTCAGCAATGAATGAAAGCGCTAACATGCTCATGGATAAATTTTAAGAATCTGTTTTGGTAGTAAGTAGGGTGTACCGGTACGGTGGGTTCAGATCGAGTTCAGTAATTTTTTAATTTTACAAACAAATTATTTAATATTTTGAAAAAAGTATCCTGTGTTGAAAACATGATAATTCGATTCTACTCTCGATTCTACACAAACTACTTTCTAGTTTTGCGTTAATTCATTAACACGTTTTATATTCGTTTTTATATGTACACAAGGTTATGAATAAACAAACAGATAGGTAGTCCTGCCAAAGAATGTTCTTTAGCGGTTGCTAGATAATTGTTTCCTGGACTACATCCCCGACTATAAGTAAATAAATTACTTAGTTATGAATAGCATGAGAAGCTATGTTTGTTTAAACGGAAAGACCAGTCAGAAGCATCTCCAATTGAATGTTTTACTCTCTTTTTATACTCTTCCAATTTCGAGAATTGTTTGTTTCTTAGCGGAAGGTTTTTGTTCAGAAAACCCACCAATGAATAGTAATAGCAAAATGTACTGACGACGTGTCTGTGACTATACTGGGTAATAATACGAAATGTGGACAAATATGGTAATGAAATGAGAATCAAATTTTTTTTCTAACATTGGCATATTAACTGTTTCTATAGGAAGAAGTTAGATACATTTCTTTTTTAGCCCAGGAATTTTAGTATTTAGACCTAAAATCCTTCGTAACCAGCTAAAATTGTCATACTTTAATGTCCAAAATAATGTGCCAAAACTCCCCCGCCCCTCCTCCACTTACGTTTAGAGATTTTTCTGAAACCTATCTTGTTTGGTATCAAATGAAAGGGCTTCATGAGCTGATTCCTCTGGTTTTATTAATTCCATAAAAAAAATGATGACGTCTTATGTCGAGACGCAAGCGACGGAGGCGCGGCGTTTTAAATAATGATTCATAAATAATAAATGTTTCAAAATTAGCTGTTTATGATGCATTTTGTATTTCATCTGGGCTATTGATTTTCTCGCAGAATGCGTGAAAAGAAGAGTATGCTCGTCGGGGATATACGTGTGTTCGTCTTGGGCTAGCTTGAACCCGTCGCTTCACTCAGGATTCTATTTACAACTCCCTCGCTTGGCTCGGGAGTTAATACCTATAGGATCCCTCGCTCCTCTCGGGAGTTAACCCTAGAATCATTCATTACGCACGGGATTCAATATGCCCGTGACGAAAAACACGGCTTTATCCCCTTGGTGCATAATATACTATTTACTTAGAACTCTATTCAAAAACTATAAACTAAGTAGGTATTTAATTAAAACAACAAAACCACTCCGCCAATCATAAGTACTTTTTGACCAGGCTTTTCACTAAAATAACAGCTCAATCATGATTCAAATGTGTGTCAACAGTGCTAATGGAATGTCGGCAGTTAAACATTGTTTACCTGTGCGTTATAAATGTGTGTGTAGGATTAACGCAGCTATCGTACCTACCTTTTCTAAAGGATAGATTATAAGTTATAACCTTTACAATTTATAACTATACAAGCAGGTGTTACAAAAATACAAATAGACATTTATGTTGTTCAGTTTGATGATCTAAACTGGGGGTAGTTTAGATCATCAAACTGAACAACTTTGGGCCCAATATCAAAATCGCGAAAAAAAAATCGGATGTTACTTTTTTTTAGAAATTACATATACAGCGTTGCTCAGGGAGCATTTACTGCTTTTTACTGCGGACTACTGGAGGGACCAGAAGGGTCACCGAGCCAATTGAATGAACTTAAGCAACCGACCTAGGGGCACCCCAGGGGGGTACGGACCTCGGCATAGGACGTTGCTGGGGCTACGCGGCGGATTGGGTAGCTGGGATCGGTGAGACTGATGTTCCATACTAAACCACAAATCTACTAGAGCTAAATGTATAAATAAATAAAAATAATAAAATAAATATCTTGGACATTGTCACACAAATTATCTAGTCACATTTAAAGTACCAGAATCTAGCCTGGACTTGTATTATAATGACTAGACAACGATATAGAATAAATATATAGATACAAACGTCCATGACTCGGGTACAAATATTCATATTCATCATACAAATATTTGTCCCTTACAGGATTCGAACCCGCGACCCTCGGCACAGCAGGCAGGTTCACTACCGACTGTGCTATCGGGCCGTCGTCGTCGGCCGATGTATGGGACAGCAGATTTTTTTTTCGCGTTTTCGTGTTGATCCCATAGTGAAAGTTGTTCAGTTTGATGGTCTAAACAACCTCCTTAAAAGTTTCAAATGTTTAATTTTACTTTTGTAACACCCAGTATCGGGTCCATCTTTCGGGTCTTTCAGCTTTTTGAGTGTATTATCAGACCATCAAACTGAATAACTTTCTCTATGAGATAATTAAACTTAGATCTATAATCTAAAATGAGACCAAAATCTAAATCGCGAAAAAATAATATTTGGTTCGAGTAGGTTTACGCAGTTTCGTATGGAACAGCTGATCTTTTATCACGATTTTGATGGTTGCCTCAGACAGAAAAATTGTCTGTTAGAAGGTCTGATCATAACTTTAATACCGTCAGAATATTAAGAAGGACCTTGTATGTTGTTGCATTGTTTAACAATACAGAATGCAGTTTGTCCTCAACAACTGCCGCATCCCCACAAACTGCTCGCCTCGTCCTAAACTCATCCTCAGTCACTGTTCGTTATATCCCACATGACTGAGTACCTAACTAAAAGGGAGGAACGCAAAGAAAACTGAATAATTATAATAACACTGATAATTTTCCGTTTCTATTCTTCTTCACGTCCAACAGATCCGAAGCATACTAGAATATACAAAGCCCAGTTAGCAATACCGATAAGTTCTTGGGTTAGAGCGTAAAGTCCTGTAGTCACGTACTACTGCAGCTGGTTAATATTGAATCGAGAGCATTGCGACACCTGTGTGCCCGAGCCGGTACCTGTCTGCTGGACTTCGAAGACACGTGCATTCAATACTCCCCTCGCGTTTCCCGTCACTTCATTATCGATAAGAGCGGGGACTACATTTCAGGATTCGTCTTAAATTGGGCCGTATTTGTGATATTTGGCGTCAGATAAATGTTTATATGGGTAAATAAAGCTATAGTTTCAGTACAATGGTAGGTTCCTCTTCTGTTTTAGTAATGATATATATTTTTGTCTTCAATTCAACTCTGACATGAATTAGCTCTGGAATTGGCTCTCTAATAGCCATGGTTTTTTTTACTGTCTCCCGTTTGCAATGGAGGGAAGTAGGATATTTGTTTTTCCTACTCCGCCTATCTTCAATGATTAAAAATTCATTGCGGATTCCAAGACAGATTAGAGTATTAAATACCCCGGGCTGGCGGGAAAACGGGACCCTATTACTAAGCCTACGTTGCCCGTCCGTCCGTCCATTCAAGTTAGTGGTCAACCTGCTAGCTGCTAGCTTTGGAAATATTCTTTAATAAATCCTAAAAACTATAAAGATCTCTTTTCTTAGCATGTACACCCGGCGACACATCAAGCTATATAAAACCAACATAAGCTGGCCGCGCAACGTTATACGTTACTCTATCTACGCGCGGCCACCTTTTTAGGGTTCTGTAGTCAAACAAGGAACACTTATACTTTCGTCCATTCTGTCTGTCTGTATGCCCCGCCTTAATAACGCACTCATTTTTGCACCTTTTGAATCGAAATTTATCACTAAGACATATAACAGTAACCCAACAACAGAAATGTACCTGGTAGTTACGATGAAAACAAGTTTTTTCGACCGCCATACAACGAAAAAGGGTTTGGAAAAAATTAGTATTTAAAAAAATCCTGTGGATGTCGTCCCGGTTTTCACCCTTTTCGCACGGAACCCTAAAAATTAAGAGGAGACTCCTAATAAACGTGTTTATTAGGCATTATTTGTTGTTGCTCTATCTTGGGTAATACATACAAGGATCAAACTTGGTGTGATTATAGTGCAAACTGACCAGTAGGATAAAAAGTAATAAAAACTGAACAAGTATGAAACGGATTCGTGATTTTCGGAACTCATTCATTGAACTCAGCAGTTGAAAATGACAAAATTACTATGGAGATATGCATCTTTCTACTGCTGATTTGACTTTCAAAAATCGCACTCCTGAAGTATGATTTTTGAAAGTCCAATCAGCAGTAGAAATATGCATATCTCCATAGTAATTTTGTCATTTTCAACTGCTGCGTTCGAAGTATGAGTTTCAAAAATCGCACTCCAGGATCCCGAATTGAATAAAAGAAAACAATTTTTGTAAATACATAATAACAAAAATAATTATACATTATGTGGTGGTACGGAACTCTCGATCTGCGAGTCCGACTTCCACTTAGACGGTGTTTTTTGTTTATTTCCTGGTACAATTCTGGAAGCAAAATTCATAGGAGAGAGAAAACGTCTTTTCCTCTTACGTAGACATGAAAATGTTCATCGTAAAAGGCGAAATTAAGCTCATATTTCTCTGCGACTCAAAACTGCAAGGGACATTTTATGAGACTAAAATATACTACAAGTATATAGGTATGTTCAATTTCTCTTCATTCCACTAAACACGGCAACGTGTAGCTCTAACTAATTTTTAATTTGCAGTTGTATAGTCGTCCACAGAGGCGCAATGCGCTCTTATTAAAGTTAAATTCACTCTCAAGCACCTACAATCTACATCGGGCCTTTATAGCCTCAAATTGGACGAGGTGTAGCAACTAGCAGGGAACGGAAGAAAGCACCGTTCGATACAAGGAAAATTGCAACTTTTACGCAAATAGCCCCTTAAAAATGTATGAGAATTCTTGTTGAGATTCTTTTCGATAGAAACTATATTTTCCTTTGGCATTTGCAGGTAAATTATCTTGCTGTAACTAATAAGTTAATTGCTTCACGTTGCTTATAGAGCAAAGTTATAAATTGAAAGCTGAATTTCAAATAGTATGCAAACGTGGCTCGCAACTTTGAAATGAATTAAATCTTGGCTATGAATATAATGGAAATGCTCTTTGAATAGTTTTGAGTTACTTTGTTCAGTTTTAAGCTAACTAGAGAAGATGAAATGAAAATACTTTGCTATTCAAAAACGGAATTGGAAGACGGAAAGAAAATGTTGTTTTAATAAAAATATTTCTGATCTTTAGCTTTATTTCCCCTTACTTAACTAAGCTTTGCAAGTTATGTTAATAATTTTACAAAATGCAAAAAGCTCATGTTGGTGGGTTGTAAATAGAAAAGAGAAGTTTTAGCAATAAATTTAACACTTGAACTACAAAGTTGAAGCCAGTGGAGTCTGAATGTGGTTCTGGGAAACTTTAAAGAGTAACGCTCTCGGTTTATGTACCTAGTTACAAGCAAATTGAGTTTCTGGAGTTAATGCAGCTGCAGCAGAAGGGAGGAATCACTTGGAAAAAACACTAAATTAGACTAGACTATGAAGACAAATTCCAATCTTGTGGGAGATTTCTCAGCTAAGTGTTTTAGAGTATCAAAGAATTATCCAAGATTTAAATCTGGGGTCTTATCTTATTGTGTAACTACCCGACTATTTTAATTCCATTAAATTTTTTGTTTAGTGGCCTCCGATGTGTTATCACAATTCAGCCAATGTCTCGTTATGTGGAGAGTATACGAAGGAAATGATCAGTAGTATTTATTAAGTCTAGCGTGGCAGTTTTGCCAATGTAAGTAAGTTTATAATCTCAAGTGATTGTTTTAAGGTTAAAACACAAAAGAGTTCACAAAATGGTGGAGCCACGTGCAATCCCAACGCGCCGGTACGCACGCGTCCGTACTCCGCCAGAATTGCAGCGCGACTGACCATATTAAGTATCAAACCAACATGGTGTTTTTTGACACTTAATCAATTTCAGTCAATGGTGATCAGAGGAGGATGAACAGAGAAACATAATATTACTTAAAAATTGGCCAGAGCTGTCCTAAATACGTTACCTACCGATTTTTGTATTCAATATTACAGGATGCAGGAAGCTGGAATAAGCTTTACAGTACGAGCATTTAACGCGAATGAAAACAAAATTATTGCCTACTTTTTAGGGTTCCGTAGTCAACAAGGAACCCTTATAGTTTCGCCATGTCCGTCCGTCAATCCGTCTGTCCGCGGCCTAGCTCAGTTACACTTAGTACTAAAAAGCTGTAATTTGACATGGGTGACATTAATCAAGTCGACAAAGTGGTAAAATAAAATCTTGAAAAATATATTTTTTAGGGTACCTCCCCGACACGAAAAGTGGGAATGACATTATTTCTCTTGTCTATCCCATGTGGGGTATCGTTGGATAGGTCTTTTAAAAATATTGTAAGTGTGGGAAAACCATTTTTCGATTTAGGGATCCGTTAGCGAAATATTAAGCTTAAAATTGAATATTTTTGTTAGAGTCAAGTGTCATAAACATGACAATTGTTATCAGAAATAAGCCTTTGATGCTCTCATTACACGCGTTCAGCGTTCTATTCGTTTATTTTCGAGTACTTATTTAAAACCCGATCTACAATACTTTCCTAGTATAATATTTTTAGAAATAAAAAACATTAGCTTGTCTCTATTCGACTGTTATAAGCCTAAATAAATTATATTTGGTTTGTTTATTAGAGCAGCACAAAACATTTTACCTTTGCATTGTTGGCATATTGTATAGGCAAATGTTTTTGCGAGGTATCAGACCGTGTAGCTCATTTTTGTGGTATGCATTCTTGTCTAGACTGTCTTCGTCGGATCGTTAGGTATAAGTTTATATTACTTTAACTGTATGCTAAACTAATATCGTATGCCATGATTCTTTACCTTATGTGTCTGTTATTGATTTTGATTTGAAACGCAACTTGTGTAAACATACGCCACTAATCTATCTTAGCAGAATAAAGAATATTTGAAACAACAATCACCACATTGTGTGAACCTAGGACCAAGTATTAAGGTAATATAATTTGGAGCGCGCTACATACAAACGAAGTCTGGTGATATTTTCAATACTAACCAATTAAAGTTAATGAAAGTTTCCAGAAACAATCTAGAAACTAATCTCTATGTTTGTATGAAGTCAGATTTTCGTTAAAAAGTATAGTTTTAAAGTAAAAGTGCCTCAAAGATTTTCATACAAATCTTAAATTAATCCTAGCACTAAAATTTCATTGATTGTAATTGGTAAGTATTAAGAATATCACCAGACTTCGTTTGTATGCAGCGCTCATTTACCCGTGAAGGCTCAGTTATGTGAAATAATTCATTTTCATGCAGGTTAGCGCAATGATGTTTAACAAATAGACGCGTCATATGCCAACATAATGACACTTTAAAACGGCGCGATATACTGCCAGTTGCACGTTCATTAAAGTTAATCCTCCATTAAATCTCTTGCTGTCACTTATATTAGTCGTGTTGACGCTGTAAAAGCTAGCAAGAGATTTAATGAACGTACGTGCAACTGACCGATAGTGACGTGTAGCCCGTACACCAGACGGCACGTGACTGTGTGAAAGCCGGGTAATTACCTTGCTTTTTTATTGCCATTTTGGAGCGCGGGCAACGCATCTACAATTCTATTTCTGTCCACATATTAGTTAATTTGGTTCATCGTCATCATAAGCCTATAAACGTTCCACTGCATTCAGTCCTTAAGGAGGGTGTCTGGGCATTAGTCCACCACCACGCGTGCCCAATATCACAGATTAATAATAAGTTACTCCAATACGGCTTGGTATTTCTTTTCAGCAGCTTATGCAGCTAGGTTTTCCTTCACCGTTTGAGAGTGTCGATAGTTACGTTCATAGGTTAGAAAGCCCCCTTGGCACATGGCATGACGTCCGTGCGGATGCGAACCCGGACCCTCCTGCTCGAGTGTCCATACTTATTCTCAATGCGCCACTGACGCTCTCTTTGGTTCATTTAGATAAATTATAGAACTCTTGGCTTGTATTCACCCGAGGACAAAATGTTTCACAACTAATGTCGCATGGAAAGTTGCGAGACGTTGTTATGTCTCAAGAGGCGATGCACAAAAGTTGCGCTCCTTTTCGAAATGGCTTCATGAAAGTTACATACATGCGGCATGTAATATTTTACTTATGCAGATTATTTATTTAATTTTATATTTTAATTCCGTAGGTTTATATTTATTTTTATCTTATGTTTAGTAATAAGTGATAAATGTATGGGAACTTAATTTTGCGTTTTCTGAGAGTTCTGATACCTCGATCTCGGTTGACCCCATAGAGACATATGTTCCTTATCAGTAAGAGGATTGAATGGAATGAAAAAAAAAGTATTGTGAAAATTGTATTTTTTCGATGACTGTAATTTTTTTCAAAATCTGTGAATGCAAAAATACAATAATCCAAAAGTTTTGGTTAGTTTCCCAAGAACGTTTTCTTGTATATAATTCTTCTGGTAACTGCCCTTTGTGCCCCATCCCAACTTTCCACCCTGTATAAAACATAAATATTACCACTGACTTAAAATACTCATAACTTTTGATTGCGATGAAACAAAGCCTAAATGTTAATCCAACCTAAGCCCTGTGCTCATGTGAAAACCCCGTTCAATTTGTTGCAATCCTTTTTAAGTGATGCGTGCACAAACAAACAGATAAAAAAAACAGACAAACGGCCGTTATGTATTCTAAACAACCCAATTAATTTTTTTGGAAATATCTTCAATGTGTTTGTTCGGTGAAGGAAAACATCGTGAGGAAACCTGCATGCTTCAATTTCGAGGTTGTATCCACTGTCCATTATGTGGCGACGGGCTCACCCCCCGTCACACTGGACAGAGTTTCGGTACTACTGGTGAATCGTGGATGTTCTGAGGTTTCAGAATATCTCTGACTACCCCCTCGGGAACATAGTCGTGAGCATATGTTTATGCTTATCTTCAATGTGTATCCACGCCAAATTTACAATTTTATAATGTGTGGGTATACAGGGTGTATGTGACAGGCTAGCAAATACTGAAACGGTGAACTCAGACCATCAAACTGAACAACTTTCACCATGGAGCCAACGTCAGGAAAAGCGAAAAAAAATCAGCTGTGAGTTCACCGTTTCAGTATTTGCTAGGCTGTCACTTACAACCCTGTATAGATGTATTCGAGTTTGGTAAAAAAATAAGGTTTTATTCCAAATTGAACTCCGCATAACCGTAACGCGCATATTATATATGCGTCGTATTTATTTTAACCATGGGCACAGCTACAGTATATATGCTCGAGTCTATATTCCCTGACGGGGTAGTCGGAAATATTCTGAAACCACAGAACATCCACGTTTCACTAGTACCGAAACTTTGTCGTGACGGGGAGTGAGCCCGTCGCCACTTGTAATGGACAGTGGGTACAATACATGCCTCCAAAAATTTATAAGGGCATGCAGGTTTCCTCACGATGTTTTCCTTCACCGAAATGCCAGTGGTGTTACAAATCGTATATAAATTCCAAAAAAATCTGATTTTAAGCACGATTTGTAACACCACTGGCTTTTCGATGAAGGAAAACATCGCAAAGAAATCTGCATGCTTCAATTTCGAGGCATGTATTGTACCCACTGTCCATTACAAGTGGCGACGGGCTCACTCCCCGTCACACTGGATGTTCTGAGGTTTCAGAATATCTCTGACTATCCCCTCGGGGAATATAGTCGTGAGCATATGCTATGCTATGCTATGCAATGACACCAAAGAGGGTAAAGAAAATAATAAATACGGAGAACTTGCTGCCAGAGTATTTTCAACAAATAAGAACAAGTCAAATCGAATAAACTTACATAAGTATAGGACTAAGCATAAAATGGTATTACATTAAAGTTTTTGTTCAAAAATATTAGGCAATGGAAATTAACTTCTTTTCGTGAGATAAAACTTTGCGAAATTTGCAGACCGATAACAAAAAAGCTAATAAAATCTCGGCCAGCCAACAATTCTAGTAAGTACTTATGGTTCCAGGCTTTTTGGCTTCTTAAAGTAACTGTAGACATTTGAATTAGAAACTTCATTTCAACGAGGGTCCTAGTGCTTATTAGATTACTTATAACAAAATGAACTAACTAATCTAATAAGCTATAACGACCTAGGATTCATTAAAAAGAAGTTGCATATACTCATTAGAGTTCCGTACCCAAAGGGTGTAAACGGCACCCTATTCATGAGCTTAGCTTCAGATGACTGTATCTTGAGAACCGTAATAGTTAGCCAGTTGTCACAGAATATATATTAAGTATTATATAGGAGTTGATAAAAATTATAAAAAAACAAATAGAAAAAAATTTTGGGGGATCCCCAAAAAAAAACAAGTTTTTATCGTTTTTTCTTCTCGCTCTATCGTAATAACGGTAATACCTACATACAAGCGTCTATCTTGGTATGATTATACAGGGTGAAATTTAAATCATTTGCATCCTTTTAAACAAAGAGTCTACCCGAACAACTTTTGATATGTAAAATCATCTTTTCCATACTAAACTGCAAGGCTGCAAGGCAAAATTTTTTACAGGAGGTATACAGGATGTCCCAAAATTCAACGTCAAGTCGAAAACAGGAAGGCAAGGCAAGTTTATAAATGTTCTGGGAAAAATATTAAAAAATCGTTGTTTGATAGTTTTCAACTTTTCGATGTAGTTACTTCAAATGTAAATTTTTTCATGAAAATACTTGTAACGCAATCCTGAAAATTCGTTTAAGTGGACACAAATCAAAGACAAAGGATTCGTTTTAGAATAGAGAGAAAACACTACCTTCCGTCAGACTTCTGCGGTAAAGCTTTGAGACTACACCCTATACAAAAATTTTATGGCGCTAACCTAGCAACCTATTTCAAAAGTTGGATCATTTAATCAAGTTTTCAAAATGGTATTACACTTGGCACTTCTACTTTTCAATAAGTAGTAAAAAAAAAAATCTCGCAGAACAACAAACAGAAAAACCTTTAATTAAGATTTAAAAAAAAAACAATTCGGGTTTAAAATAATAATTCCGTATATCCATACCATATGGAACAAGTTGAGTTAACTGCAGAAAAGCAAAGGTTTATGATGCTACACTTTTGCTAACTTTGAGCGAAGTTATGCGAGAGTTCTACGCCCCGGCCGCACCGCGTTGCAGTTGCCGGACAGGGCGGCACAATTGGGGGCGGTAAATCACGTCAACCAACCCTTTAATACTGATTAAAATTTAATGCTCAATCAAGTTAATTAAACGCTACGCAGAATCATAAATTATAGTTAATAAAGTTATATTGTAAAGGATCCCATTGTAAGGCAAAAGGACGTCATTCACTAAAGAGCGATCCTTACTAAACTCATCCGATCTTACTAAGCAGTATCATGTAGATTTTGAAATATTGATCAAATCATTATTTTTCTTCTTAAAAATACAAATAATTATGAAATTACGTCAAACTAAGTATGGTAACATATTGTTGTAATATAATATTAAATTTGATACAATTTGTATTCTATATTCTATAAAAATCAGGAAAATCAGCAGCTTTCTTGCACCACACATTGGTAAAAGCCTCCTTTATTAAAGCCCGTATGCGTGCATTGTAAACATGCCTACAAAGTGATGGGATGGAACTTGAACATGAGGTGGCAAAATCAGTTTAAACAAGGGGCGGTCGAGTGTCTACCTACGGGCCTGAACACAAGTTAGGTACATAAAAAATTAGCTTATTACAGTATGTATTCTTGAGTATTTCTTTCAGACAGGTTCATTAGCAACGGTGATTTCAATTATTCAGTGACGTAACATAATAAGTATAATTTGCTCGTGAGAACTTGAACGCTTTGATTTTTTTAACAAGACACATTTGGTGTCTTTTGCAAAAAGAAGACTTTTTAACTGCAATTTGGTTAATACCAGCATTCTTTGGTAAAGGTGAGAAATCAATGTGTCATTCGTAGTCCGTACACCATTTCCGAAACTATATTTTGTGTAGTAATTAGCAATCCTAGCAGCTCTACAGGGTGAAATTGATATCATTAGCATCCTTTTAAACCCATCAAACTGAACAACTTTAACTATGGGAGCAAACCGAACGAAGCAAAAAAAATCTGCTGTTGCATACATTTGAGTCGAATAGGCATTGCAGTTTATTATACAACAGCTGATTTATTTTTCCTCCGATGGGTTTGCTCCTATAGTAAATGTTGTTCATTTTGATGGGTAGACTCTTAGTTTAAAAGGATGCTAATGATATCAATTTCACCCTGTATAGTAGAGCTCAAATTAAATAATAGCGACTAAAAAAAAAACATTAAAATGACCGCAAAAATTATCTTTTTATTATAATTGTGAATTATATTCGGTCTGTAGTCTCATAGGGATGAAGTCGTCGTTAGTATAACTTAAAACTTTGTGTAAATAGATGTGAACTTTAAACTTTTTTGTTTAGCTTAAAATATGAATGGTGAATGCTGGTTCGGAGGGAAACTGCGTAGATCGTATAAAATTGGTCTCTATGCGGCTTTACGGCTAACGAGGCGCTGGGGGCTCGTTGCGATGAATCAAGGCTGGCTCGCGGATGCACTGCACCATGTCGTAAGGGACGAAGATATTCGCATATTTTAAATTCCTTTATTGGAATAAAATATATCTCCTTACAGTCACACAGTTGACGAGACGACAACGGGTAATGGTTGCGATGAATCTTTTGGCTAGCGAATACACATTGCAATCCAATTACTATTCAACTGTGCTGAATTCCGCATCGCGCTTAACTCAATGTAACTGACAGCCCTTAACGTCTGAGCGATCTGTCAAAACGGCTCTAACGGCTGTCAAGAGCAGTACCGCGATTAGCGCAATACCACAGATTAATAATAAGTGACAATACCAAAAGTGTCAAAAGTTATGGTCAAATCAAAGTCAAGTCATAATTGCTTATTCAAAATAATATCACATAGATAACTTTTTACGTCATGTTTTTGAATCTACCACCGCGTCGGAAGGTGTTCCGTTGTAGAGAAGATGTGGCCAGAAACTCTACGGTTGTAGTCCCATCACGGTTCAATTACCGAATATTTACCGCGATTGCAGCCCTGGTTCGGTTCAATGTGACTGTGGCCGCAGCCGTGCTCTTGAGGTAGAGTAGAACAGAAATTTTCAATGGTGGCAATAATACAAATACCGCGTTATAAGTAATGCAGGATCAATGTGTTAAGGCAATTCTATGTTTTAACAAGGTTGTAATCCATAACAAAACGTAGCGATTACTTTTACGATTTTTAGTTAACGTAACCTACCTGGCGAAGAGATTCCTCGTTAATGGTAAAAGATAAACTTTTACACTTTTGTGATAACTACGAGTATATCACGAGTATGATTTTTATGTATTATAAAGAGAAGTTTATTCCGAATGCGTAAATGCGCGCTGCATACAAACGAAGTCTGGTAATATTTTCAATACTAACCAATTAAAGTCTATGAAATTTTACAGAAACAATCCAGAAACTAATCTCTATTGTATGAAGTCAGATTTTCGTTAAAGTATATAGTTTTAGTGCTAGGATTAATTTAAGATTAGTATGGAAATCATTGAGGCACTGTAACTTTAAAACTATACATTTTAACGAAAATCGGACTTCATACAAACATAGAGATTCGTTTCTAGATTGTTTCTGAAAAATTTCATTGACTTTAATTTAGTATTGAAAATATCACCATACTTCGTTTTTATGAAGCGCGGCCGGCACTCTCAATAAAAATTTATTTTCTGTAGAGATACCCGAAAACTAAATGAAAACTTTTTAAGTTATGACTAGAGAGCTCTACATTATGAGTGGACCACGCAATTGGCCGGTTTGTTGTTCAATGTTTAATTATTGGCAGTAAACAAGTATAATAAAATATATATAAACAAAAGTTTACTAACTTTTTATTACACTTTGGTGCTAACTACACACAATAGCGTAAGTCTTGTAACTTTGCACGTATACCCGATACGGTGTGAAATAGTTTTGTTTAATAGCAAAACAACCTATTGTTCTACTCTAGTAGAACTCCTGTACTAATTTCATGCGATATAATGGCAGTGTATGGCTGCTAATGTTGTTTTCCCCGATTTCTCCAAACCCAGTTTCTATTTTTTAAGGATTTCGTGTAAAATTACCATGATTCGCGGGCCTTCTATAGTGTAAAATGGAGTTTAGTAATGAACAAAGTTTACAAAATGCAACCGAGTGCGATACTGTGAAGTGATTTATGCAGTTTTCTGCGATACAAAGACAGTTTAAAGCCATCTCGCGGTAGTTTGAGAACTGAATGCAATTTAGATTTTGTCTAGTATCCAGGTATAAAAATACAGAAAAGATTTTGTTAGGGAAAGTAAAGTATGAACCTAATCGAAGTGGTTACATGAAGTTTCAGAGTGTCGTATTGCGAGCTTATTTTGACTACGGAATCCTACATTGAGAAAAAATCTACGTATACGTAGCCCGTCGCAGCTTATCGCAGTATCAGTATTTAAGTTGTTTCGTACTTCATAATGAAGCTTCATTATTTAAGTACTGATGAGTTCAGTAACTTAAATACTGATATAACACTCGTAATCAGTATCGCGTCGTAAGTACGTACGTACGTGGTACGTAAGTTGCGACGGGCTACGTATACGTAGCATGTTTTTCTCAGTGTACCTTGCTCAGGGAATTATTCTGGAAAGGATGTTAGCAGTATCCTGTGAGGATCACTTAACCTAAGAGCGAGGCGCATTGCATATCATCCCGTCAGCTTATACGTAGCCCGTATAAGCTGCGACGGGCTACGTATACGTAGCGTTTTTTTCTCAGTGGAGTTCTGGAACGCACTTGTCCGGTTTACCAAGAATGAAAAGAATACATTTTCGGTAGGTATTGAATAATAACAAGAGACTTTGAACTGGTTCTCTTTTGTGTATGGAATGTCGGCACTCCATGGATTAAAACGCCTGTCTCACAGAGATAAAACTTTTCATGTTTTATAACTCTTTGTAAATTTTGTCGACATTGGTTTGGTAGTTGAAAGTAAAAACGTAACAAACACACAGACAGACAGCCAGACACGCACATTCTTCAATTTTTATTTCATTTATATTTATTGAGGCCTACACAACAGGACAGAACCATGGCGAATTTGAACCCAGCCATTTATTACGAAAACTAAAAGCCGTTCAGGAGTGCGATTTTTGAAAATCATACGTTGAACTCTGCAGTACACAATGTCAAAATTACTATGGAAATATGCATCTTTCTACTGCTGATTTGACTTTCAAAAGGTTGATGTCGAGTCGTATCAAGAACTCAAGACACTAGCGGAAAAAAGAGACAGGATTGGCGAATACTCCACCGACAAGAGCGTAGCTCTTAAATAAGATGATGATGATAAGTTCACTTCATACAAAAGGTATCATAAGGGGAATACTTTTCCCCCAACTTCGACAGGCTACAACCAATTTATGTTTTTGTTAGTTTTGTTTCACTCTTAAGTTTCATTTATGAACGGTCCCTATAAGAGGGATACAAAAAAACAGGCTGTCTGCCTTTCATCTCCCAGGAATGAATGATAGTAAAACATTATTTATGTCGTATAATATCTATCCTGTACATATATACGCATAAAGGAATCTTTTCAATGTTTTCACTTTCCCCGATTTCCGGTATCTTTTTCCAAAGTTCCAAATGGAATCCCGTAAGTTTATGTAGATCCGTGGAAAAATACGGGAATCTTGCCAAGTAAGGCACGAGAAAACTCTTGGCAGATTCACTATTTGTATATCTACCTATAAAACTCAAAACAAAACAAAAAAAATTACAGCCACTATGTATGGACCTGTAGAAGGAGTGACATACAGTTTAATCGAGTCGGTACTGCAGTTTTGTATGGGACAGAAGATTTTGATGCACCCCCTTAAGTATTACTAAGGTGTTTTGTTACACCATGTATACTGATTGCAGAGTACTTAGGTATAAATAAGGGCAAAAAAGCCCAACAGGAATAACAGCTGTTGAAAAATAGGCAGAATTTTAACCAAATCCGAAATAAAAGAGTAAATATCAGTTTCGAAACCTTGTTCTCCGTATATCTTCAAATATTATACTCGTATATGTGAACTGAGAAAAGTTCCGATTGAATGGTCGCAGCCGTACATTGGAACGAGCAGTCAATTTCCTGCAGTCAGTTTTTAATTGCCGTCGACTGTACGTTGCTAATGCGCGCCACGATACCGATAATTAGTGGCCGCAACTGTACCTGACTCTAGAATGGAAAGGTTGCACTTAAATGCATTTTAGGGATGTATCTATGAGTCAGATGTTTGTGTCGTTTGGCCCCAGCGCAGCAGTATGTAGGACATGAAATATGCAGCAACTAGCTTTTTATGTTGGGTCATGGACATGATTTTGGAGGTTTTGAGGTTTTATAGGCGGTTAACAGTATTTTTCGCACATTCGAACAGATTTCGCAACAGGTTTTTTTAGTCCAATATTTAATGAGTAAATTAAATCATTTTAAAATTTGGTGCGAATTCTTATGATTTTCGAATTGGGTTTCCTTGGATTAGATGGCACTCCAAGTGACTTAATGAAGGACAAGCCAGTCAAAAATAGGTATACTTACTAAAATGATGTAGTAGAGATAAGGTGGCTCTGAAAGGGTCAAGGTCGTAAAGTCGGATACATTAAACATCATACGAAAATATGGCCTAATCTCTATTTAATTTAATACAAACTATCTAATGTGTATAAGCGTTTACAGTACCCAAACAAAGGCAGTAACAAAGATTAATTCAAACTTTCAGCTCTTTCACGAAAAGAAAAATGATTCCCCAAGTTTTCCGGTGGCGATGGCTGGACTGATATCTGCGGCGCGGACGCAACCAGCGAGCGGCGGGGCGTTTGTCCCTTGCGGGACCGATTTTCATAATAAAACCATCTCGCTAAATGGACCCGCACCAAATGCCTCCATTTCCTTTGTCCCATCGGCCGTCGCCAATTTGTTTTATACATTCTTTTTTCTTATCCTCCTCTGATACTCATTGATTTTCTTTATTAAAATTTCATTTGTCCAAATCGAAAACACTTGTTCCTTTGTCGAATGGCTGTACACGGGTAGTAAAAAGCTTAAAAATGTTTCAGATTTACTATTCTGCTCATTGCTAAATGGATGGATTTATCTATTTTTGTTGTATCAGTTTCTAGCGAATGTAAAATAGCAAAAGATTCTACTTGAAGTGCACTGAGTAAAAAATGCTACGTATACGTAGCCCGTTGTAATAGTTGTCTCGTACTTCACAATGAAGATTCATTATGCATTACGAGACAACTTGAAATACTGATGCAACTCGTAATCAGTATCGGGCTACAAATACGTAGCATTTGTTTCTCAGTGTGGAAATTAACTGGAAACTATTAAGAGGAAACGAATTAACAAAGTAGGTATTCCTTGAGGTGTTATAAGAGGTAAATTTAGGTATCACAAAGATAGCATACGCGAACATTCTACAGTTAGTGTATTTTACGAGGGAAGAACATTTACCTTGTTGAAAAGGTTTTTATGCGCTATGTACCTACTTTCTTACTTCAGACCATCAAACTGAACTATTTTTATTTTTGAACCAATATTCAAATCTAAAAAAAAATTCCTTTGTTCCTGTTCCATACATTGGGTCGAGTATTGGTCGATTTCAAAGATTGTCCTAAAAAAGTGAAAGTGGTACAGTTTGATTGTTTGAAGCAGCTCCTTAACCTAAAATATGTAACGCATTTAAGTTTACACCCTGTATATAATTTGTTAATCATGTTCATCCCAAATGTCAACTCATTGAATGACAAGAACACAAAACGTTTATCTTACATTTTATAACACGCATTTGGATTCAAATGTGCATTAAATTCAATATTATAGGTATATTTAGGAGAATAGTTGGAGAATTATTACCACCTCCTAATCGTGCCGACCTCAAAACTATTTGTTAAAATAAACCGTCGTAGCTTCGCCAGAAATGTGATATGAATTATACAAAAGCAGTGAGTATTGCGAAATTGTATTCTGCTCTATCAGCCCAGTGGGTTTGAAAAGAAAAATATACCGCTTAAAAATACACCTTCTCTTTTGAGTTCTGAATATTTTTTTGTTATTCCAACAAGACAAGAATCTATAGTTTCGAAAAGTTGGATGTTCTTATTAATTAGCCTATACAAGGTGTTACAAATAAACATTTAAGGGGGTGTTTTAGACCATCAAACTGAACAACTTTCACTATGGAGCCTACCTCAGGAAACGCGAAAAAAATATCAACTATCCCATACAAAACTGCTATACCTACCAGACTAAAATGTATGGGACAGCGGATTTTTTTTCGCGTTGTTTGTTACACCGTTTCAGTATTTGCTAGGCTGTGACTTACAACCTGTATGTGCGTTAAACTATTTAATTTAGAAATCAAACTTAGAAATACAAACAAATCTAAACATAACTGATAATATTTAATTCAACGTCTGAGATGGAACAGTCTATAGCAAAAGTATGTCGCTTCAAACCCATAACTACTTATATATTTGCATTCTCGATAAAAGGTCAAACATAAAAAAACCCGTACCTACCATAAAACCCTCTAAATTTGATTTATCTATAGGTATACACTATCTTCGTTACTTTGTTTGAAACATATCGGCTTCTAAAGTATATCCTTTTCACTGTGAAGATACCTGTCAAAGAAGGATAAAAGAAAGTCTCGTTGGAGTATTGAGGTCAACTGTAGCGCCCTCGAATATTGAAGATAGCCAGCGGTGCAAGAATCGAGGTGATACTTTGAAAATAGACGTGATTATTATTTAGATGCTTTAAAGTTTTCTTTACCTAGATTCTACTATTTTTTCTATCGCTTTTAGATGACTGAGAAATAAGTAGGTAAAGCAGTTGAGGGTTTTTAGTGATCGGATGGCGTACATCATTTAAATACCAAAATAAATTATAATTGTTATATACCAGGAGATAACTAAATTCACTTCTAGGGACTGATTGCTTCGTACTAAGAAATTGGTCCGATATCTTTGCATAAATTAAATAAATAAAATTTATATCAATGTCCGATATTGTAACCTCCTTGACCTAGTATTTGAAAGTAGAAGTATTTTATATGTTTTATGTGTTTGTGTGTGTGGTTATATGTATATGTGTTGTTAATGTTTCTATGTTTGCATATAGGTAGGACAGACGGACGGACGGATAGCGTATGCTTATGAGTAGGGCCCCGTTAGTACCCTTTGGGTAAGGAGCCCTAAAAAGACATCCAAAAATTGTTGGAATAAACAATATTTGATTGGGCACTAAAAGTAATATAAATCTTATTTGCTTTACTTGGACCTCAGAGGAAGGATCTCCATAGAGTACGCATAAATTTACGATTGTAGTAAGTCTCTTTTGTCTTATGACGTACCTTTAATAGTAGAAGGAGATGGAACTATAGATATTTGTTTATGCGGCTGTCCACTTTTTTTTGAGCTAGTGTGTGTGAAAAGTGACCGTAAACATAAGGCCATATGTCACTTGGTGCCTTTTGTCCATACTACTTGACACCACACACTCAAACCTAAAGGTAAAAAAAAGTGGACACTCTACAATTGGTATGGCTCACTCTATTAGGTATAATCTCTTTGACTTGGACTATACAAAAGTCACTGAATTAGTTATCACGAGATTTTATCCCAGCACCGGTTTGACAGTCTAGTTATCTAACTAACCGTCGTCGGTCGGTCGACAGGATTGATTGTTATTGTCATCACAACATCGAATGGATTTTCATAAACAATTACCGCAAATTAATTTTCCACCACTATACATTAAATCGATCCAGTTTTGGCATTGGAAAGCCCACTTTATAGACAAGCAATATCTATTTATGAATGTTTGTGGTCTACCTGGAAATGTTTCAGTAAATAAACACCAAGTAAATGAGTGATTCCGCTTTATTTACGAGTATCAATCAGAATCAACAACAAAAACAAAATATTTTATTCTTGTTAATTGGCTAGTACTGAAAATAGGATTTAACTTTGTTTGTCGGGCGCGCTGCAAGGACTATCCTTTTAACATTTCAACAACTTGATTTGTTTGTACGTACTTATTTTGATTTTTTTCGACTGTAATGATGTATATCCTCAATGTTACTGGAGTATTATTTTGGAGTTACTGGGCTATTAATAGTTAACCATTAATACTTGTTTAGGAGATTTCATAGCATGGGCTTCCATGCTATAAAATCTAGTCTATACCATTGCCCATGTGTATGAAACCTGCTACTTCCGTTTACGGACAAAAATGTAATCACTCTTATATTAATTTACTAAATGGCATGGACAAATAGATAATCCATTAGCCGTCGAAATATCACAGTCTGCATTTTAATGCGTAAAACAAGTTTATGATGCGTCAATGTTCAATAAAAGTAGTATTCTACCATTAAATCGATTCCATCTGAAACTCTATTACGAGGTTCACCCTGTCCCGCAATATAGTTTTGTTTTCGTACAAAACCACATGACATTTTATGAGCGACTCGTCGACAGATTGCCATTTTAAGTGCGGATCTGTATAATACTATGAATAATTCACGATGGCATGAAAAGCGTAGTGTCGTTCAATAAGAAAATAAAATGTTGCTGGAGCAATTGTACGTACGTGCACCTCATTATTTTATACGTTCGGCTATTCTTTGTGAGGGATTCGTGCTACGGCTACCGTTTTGACTCGGGCCGCTTTTATTCGCGCCACGGCTACCAACTGGTTATTCCTCTATCTAGCTAGATCATAAGGCGGAATATTTTCAGATGTGTTTTTTTTGTAAGTTTGCCGTATGCCGTGTGTATATGTGCTATTGTGGAAATCTACAGCTTAATAGAGTCTATTGAAGATAGAAAGAGTATAGTGATATACGTAACTCTTACTATCTTACAGGAAGCTGGAAGTAGGTATAATGTATCGAACTTCAGTGTTAGAATATCAAATAAAATTGTCTAAACTACAAAAGGACATAATTCCTCCAACTTAGCTACTGAGCAAATGGATTGAAATTAATATCCCATTTGTATAACATTCAAACTGCGCGTAACAAGGTTAGACAAACCCGTTATAATAGATAAAAACCATTAAAAAAAAACAATCGAACATGAAAAGGTAATGAAATCATCTCTGAATTATAAATGAGTCAGTCAGAGTCAGCCTCGTCCGCAGGCTGACACATTGTTTTGTTCAATTAATTGTAGTTACAAATCGAAATCGAATTTAATAATTACCTATCAAGCTCTGACAGGTCTTGATTAAGCTTGATATCTGGTATTACCTTACAAGGGAAATTACACAAACTACTATATACAGCGTGTTAATGAATAAGCGCAAAACCCCAACTGATTTATAACAAAATAATTAGATTGAAACAAAAATTTCATTATTTTGATCGTTAAAATTTAAAGTTATTCGCATTTTAAGTTTTGAGGCAAAAATGATTTGTTATCATTTCAGCAATGAATGAAAGCGCTAACGTGCACATGGATACATTTTAAGAATCTTTTTTTGGTAGTAATTAGGGTGAGAGTACCCGAGCTGAGGGTTGAGATCGAGTTCAGTAAATTTTAAATTTTACAAATTAATTATCTAATATTTTGAAAAAATTACCTATGTTGAAACCATGATAATTCAATTCTGCTCTCGATTCTAAACCAACTACTTTCTAGTTTTGCGTTAATTCATTAACACGTTGTATAATTGTGTGAGTTTCACTTATCTGAAAATAAGTCCTGTCCTGCCTTGAGGTTTTGAAGGCTGAAATATTTTCTATAAAGTTGGCACGACATTCTTGCCGAGAACAAATGAGAAACATCGAGAAGGAGGATGTGGATGCCCTTGATTGTTCTCGAAAGGCGTCGTGAGCCGTAGTAATTTTCCTTGGAAGTCCTTGCTGAGGACTTCTCGCAAGAGTGTAGTGCCTGCTACTAGGAGCAATGGAAAAATTAGGAAGATAACATCAAACATAGATCTGTTAAGATTCTGTAGAAATGTCGCCACTTTGGAGGTCAACCAACTGGAAAACTTAACATATAATTGTACCATATTGTACTTAGTTTTGTAAAATAGTTTTGTTTAATAACTTCTCAATTTGAGATTATTTAGATTAGATTTCTGTTGAGAAAATAAACGATAATTTCATTAATTTAAAAGTTTAGATTGAAGAAAGTGGAGTCATTTCAGAACAACTATCTAGCTCGGTCACTCTTATGACTGTCTGTCGAGCAACTGAAATGACTAAACATAATGTTTTTGTTCAGTTTGATATTCGGCTTTCATAAGTTAAGTACATACAGTAAAGTAAAGTAATCTTTATTTGCTATTTATCAGGGAACAAAAAATAGACCACCACCACACCACTGGCTTTTCGGTGAAGAAAAACATCGTGAGGATACTTGCATATTTCAATTTCGAAGCAAGTATTGTACCTACTGTCCAAAGTGGCGACGGGCGCCACTTGTAATCACTCCCCGTCACACTTGACTACGGTACTACTAGTGAAACGTGGATGTTCTGAGGTTTCAGAATATCTCTGACTACCCCCTCGGGGAATATAGTCGTGAGCATATGCTATGCTATGCAAAAAATAGAAAGTCAGTACAATAAAGGATCTCCTAAGTAATTAACTCAGAGGAAGGATCTCCATAGAGTCCGCATAAATTTACGATTGTAGTTAGTCTCTTTTGTCTTATTACGTACCTTTAATAGTAGAAGGAGATGGAACTATAGATATTTGTTTATGCGGCTGTCCACTTTTTTTTAGTGTGTGAAAAGTGACCGTAAACATAAGGCCATATGTCACTTGGTGCCTTTTGTCCATACTACTTGACACCACACACTCAAACCTAAACGTCAAAAAAAGTGGACACTTTACAATTGGTATGGCTCACTCTATTAGGTATAATCTCTTTGGTAGTTAACAATAGCATGCAAATATAGCCTACAAACTTGACACAATGGCACGCATCATGCATGGCTCAACCAAAACTTGTCATAATGACGTGTATTAACGTCATTAAGCTGATACGAAACATAACTGCAAATAGTTTGCTATGATAAGGTTCTACGTTGGCCTACATTTCAAATTAGTTGTCTGTACCTACCTATACTTATCTCGGCTCCTAGTTATAAAACGGAGGATTTTATATGAATCCCAAAATAATCATATCCAGCTAATTTATTATAGAAATCGTTCAGTTCTGAAAAAAACAATTCAATAGAAATCGGGTCATATGAACCTATCGCTACTGCTACACAGCTACATTGTGTGGTATTTGAGTTAATAATTCAGAGTAGAGAGGCACTGTTTCTAGCGACAGCTCAAGGTTATAAGGGCTTAGTCTTACCAAGCGGTTTACAACGAGTGTAATTCGATTTAAGACAACACAAAAATCATCGAGCTATTTATGTACTACGTATTAGAGGCGATACGGCAAACAAACATCGCGCCAAACGCGGGTAGGAGGAGCGCAGGCAAAGAAAATCTAGCTACTGAGGGCATTAGGTACGGCGATATCGCCGCGTTTATGGGGCAACGTCATGAAGTCCAGGGTTGCGTTCCGAACCTACGCTCCAGGTACACTAACGCCGTTCCGAGCCTCGGTGAAAAACGCTCTATTGCAACCCGGTTGTCACAACTCGCCGATCGGAACCTGTGACGGGTTGCAACTTTTAACCATCATATTCGATGATTGTAAAACACTCAGACGTTTCGATTATCTGTGGTACACCAAAGTAGATGAAATAACGTCATTGATGTGGTAAAGTCTGTCAATGTTAAAATTTGAAGTTATAAAACAACCATCATCGTTCCGTACCTTATAGCGAGTTGAAAAATTGGCGCTGAACGAAGGCCGTAACTTAGGAGCGAACTGTGACCTCGATCTTCCTCATCCAGTCACTCCGTCCAGGGGGCCTATTTAGGGGTAATCTAAAAAAAACGCCAGGTCTATAACGTGGAGAGCAGCTCACCAGTCAACGCGTACCTTTTGCCCACAAATAGAAACAATCGATGGTTTACAGCGAAGTGATTGCGTTCAGGGAACTTATGCATGGATGATGCGGGTCATAGGGTCGGACACGTGGCCTGCACTTCAGGGCTCCATCGAAGTAGGTCATAGGTGCAATAATAAATAATAAATAAATGGTAATAGGATTGTTATAAACCTAGCTGAATATAAATTGGTCATGAATGGTGTAGAGATGTAATAATTGAACAACTAGTACGATAATTGAACATATAAGTTGTGTGGTAACTAATTTAATATTTTACAGACTAATTTTAATGTTAGTTGGTGGAATCATAGATTTAGCATATACTACGTTAGATCGGAAATGCGAAATAGAAAGGGCATAGCATTAACTTATGTTAGAGCGAGATAGATAGACGATACCAATTCTCGAACACGCTATGAGCCTGTATGGCCCTAGCGTCAGTTGTCAAAGGAACGAATCCCGCTTTTAAATTTCAGGTTTTTTTGGTCTCGCCTTGGATAATCCTTAGCCGATCTAACGTAGTACATGCTAAGTCTATGGGTGGAAATGTTTTATGTCATCAATTCCATCCCATTTTTTTAAATCTTTATTAAAGAGCTTGGCCTCGCTCTGTATGTTTATCCGCTACATAGGATCACAGATATATTTTAACAATAAAACAAATAACTACAGAGTACAGGCATAACAAAAAAAACAAAAAACAAAATAAACAAAAAAATCATCGGATTTCGTCCAAAATGTGAAAGTGTCGGCCAAAAAGAAATAAGTAATGCAATATTCTGTTAGGACTTGTCCGTCTAAACATTTATTATTATTGCACCAAAGCTCAAAGGTCTATTGTCCTTGGTTTTATATGGGTTCGATAAACCTACCTTTCATACATTTTCGATGAAATTAGCTAAGGCTATATTCTATTAGAACTAGTCCGTCGTAGATGGCACCAAAGCTTTAAGGCCATTTTCCTTGGTTTTATTAAGGTTTGAAAAATCTGCCTTTTCATACATTTTTTAAGAAATAAAACTTACAGCTACAGCTTTCATGTCATAACAACAAATGCTTATACGGACAAGTTCTAACAGAATATAGCATTAGTTTTTGTTGGTCGGCACTTTCACATTTGGACCAAAAATGTATGAAACGTCGATGATGTCTTTTAAAGTTTTCCTGTGAATGAAAGAAAGTATATTGGCTGCAGCCGTAGCCAAAGCACAATTACAACGCCCGATATTGAAAGACGGCAAGCCCTGCTGAGAGCCTCGCTCCGAACACACTCCATCAGCACGTCTAGCATGATTTCTCTACTTGCGCGCGACTCTTCCCCATACTACAAATCGCGGCAAACGCGGCTATCGCTCTCCGAAAAGCGCGGGAACATGTTATTTTCTATGCAGCAAATGCACGTTGCGCGCGTGTAGAGAAATCATGCTAGACGTGCTGGACACGGAAAATGTCCTCAACTACACCACAGTCTTTTGAATTTTGACTTCTTCTTCTTCTTGGGGGGCTCACCCCCCATCACACTGGACAGAGTTTCGGTACTACTGGTGAAACGTGGATGTTCTGAGGTTTCAGAATATCTCTGACTACCCCCTCGGGGAATATAGTCGTGAGCATATGCATGCTATGCTATAATAAATTAAAAAAAAAGAAAAAATTTACGTAGTTATTTTCGTTACGTATTGATAGAAAACTCGAGCTAGTAAAACGACAGTCTCTGTCTTTATTTTATTACATAAACCTTTGACATTTATTAGTGAACATAAAAACATACCTGAAATTTGTAAAGTTAACTAAACCCGTTTGTTGTAAAGCTGAATATTAATGATATGAGATCCAACCGTAAAATTATGCACCTATTTGTTTGGTGAACGAAATGTGATTTAAGTGAATGTTTATACAGAGGTTCATACAACGCCGCCGCTGGGTTATTGAGGTGCCATCTAAAGGAGACCAATCTACAGAACTGGAAAAACTAGGGTGGCCACCTCTCAGTCTGCCACAACTTCGCAACTCTAAGGGTTAAAAATTACTTATTTGAACCTGGCAATCCTAGACTTGCGGCAGACTGAGAGGTGCCAACCATAGTTTTACCAGTTCTTTACATCGGTCTCCTTCAGATGGCACCTCATTTACTTCCCAAACAGATAGATGGAAAAAATGGTACCTTAAATCATTATGGTAAAGGTACATGCGGCAAGATTTTGCTACGCAACCCAGCGGCGTTGTATGAACCCCTGTATCAACTTTCACATTTCGTTCACCAAACAAGTAGGTGCATAATTTTGCGGTCGGATCTTGGTATATAAAGCCAACCATAAATTCGTGATTTGAAACTTGTCAGCCATTTGGTAGTTTCACGATATACTTAGTTACAGGATTGATTAAATGCGTGTCCCCAAATATATTTGCGAATGTTTTGGCAGTGGTTTCCGTTGACCTTGACATCGTAAGGTTATTGTTATAAGGTCTATAGTTGCTCGTCACGTTATCTTTTCATAGTGTTATGGCATGGTAGATGTCACGCAGGCACGCACTGTTCCTGGCTATTTCAGGAATTTAGGCCACCACGCATTCAAGGCTCTAATAATAAGGCCGACAAGTTGATAAGTGAAGTCGTTACGTGACTGTTTATGCCTGCTTATGTAGAGATCTACTTAATGTGTAATAAAAATGAAGATAAAATATGCTTCCTTTTTTTTTCTTAGTGCTCAACGCTTTGGCGAGATAGAGGAGCGAACAGCGCGACTCAGCTTTTTTCCATGCTATTTGTCGCGGCAAGCGCAGCGTACGCTCTCTAAAAAGGGTGGGAAGAGGTCATTTTTAATGCAGCTAAGGCGGGTCGCGCGCGGGTAGAGAAATCATACTAGAGGTGCTGGATGCATTCGATGACAGTGGACAGCGCCAAATCCCCTCCACCTTTTTGGTACTGGGCTAAGACCTTGATTGATCTAAGTACTGGATGGAAAAATCTGAAAAGAAAATCTCTTCAAAAATCGTATGTACCACCAATAAAAGACGAACAAAAATAATCTAAAACTTGAAACGTTTCTTCTAAAGTCCTAACAATTTTTAATCCTTATTTATTCATCCCTAATCCTCTTAGCGGATGATTTAATCCCTTTAGCTATATCGATAACGTTTTTCAGAGGGCAACTCTCAAGGCCTTTGTTTGTCTTACAAAAAGCCGCGCCAAATGTAAACAGCACCTGTTATTATACGACTAACGCTTTTAGCATACAGACGATCAGTTACATGAACTGCTATTACATTTTGCAGGGTTTTTTTATTTTTTATTGCCAGATCGTGATCACGAGGTTGGCTGACTGAATCAACAACTTTTTTTGTAGCTTGTGAAATGCAACCTCTGTCTGTGTTTTCGTAATTTAAAGCCGATTGAAAGAATGTAGGTAGATTGCTAGACAGACGGCGAAGTTGCCGTCTGGAGTGAGTGGCAGAATTCATACAAGCGATAATTCCTAAAAATATAACGAAGTGAGCGAAGCCAGATCAAAATTTGTTAGCATATATTTTCGGTTTGTGGTAGAGAGAACGGAGCGAGCTCGATTTTTCTCCTCGATACGAATCGGTTAGAGCCAGAGCTTTTTACGTACAAAATATGTGCAAAGTAACCTAAATAAAAGCTATGGATTGAGCGAAGCAAGCTCGAAATTTTTAACACCACGTCTTAGATGTGGTCAGAACTCTTAAGAAGATTCGATTTCGAAGATTAATTGCAAGCACAGTAATTAAAAAAGAAACTTAGAGCGAGCGAAGGGAACTCAACTTTTCTCTGCTTTACGAATTATTTATAGACAGAGCTCAATCAATAGATATTTTTCCCGAATTTGCCCACCCTGTCGCCCCCTCGCTACGCTATTGAGTTTTGGTACTTACCTCGGTTCCTAAGGCCGAGTGACGGAGGCCTGGGAGTGTGCTCGGTCTGTTATTATCCATATTTCACAGCAGTAAGTATCCCGCAGAACGCCGGATGCCGCCTGCCCGAGCATTCATTATAAACACATTAATGTCAACACACGATCCAGAACGTACCAGCCACCAACTATCCGTAATAGTCCAAACTCCATCGCAAATGTTCCATCGATTACCTTATAATGAGTTTTCCTAAACCTTACCACTTTTAGCCAACTTTGCTAAGGTTTGAATCTAGTTCGTGATAACATAAAATTGATACTTACTAGTTTAAGCTCGCTTCGCTTTGTTCTGATAAATGATAAAGTTTGAAACTTTACAAATATCATACCGATATCTAGTATACGAAAGAGTAGGTATGGTACTACCTACATATAGTACAGACACTCCCTGCTCCCCACCAATTTTAACCTTACCCCCTTTGCTGAGCAGAAAATAGTAGGCAATGGTGTATTCCTGACACATTCGCACTCAATGCTTATTAACCCCTTCTTGTCAGTTTTTCCCATTTTTATAAAGTGACACAGTGACAGCCAAGTGTCCAAGAAATTACATCTACTTCTACTCCATTATTTATACTTTGATAATGGACTTTGATTAAATTAAAATAGCTTACGAATTCTATGTTAGTCCCATGGAGAAAGTTGTTCAGTTTGATGGTCTGATAGTCCTCTTCCAAAACCGTCGGCACATTAAGAAGGACCATTTAATTTTTTTTTGTGATTTCAATGTTGGTTTCTGAACAACAGGCCAAAGTTATAGTATAAATGCGTTTCATCGTACTCGTATTTATTTATTTTCAATCATTTTTATTTCATTATTTATTTTCATCGTATCGTATCTTCGTTAAGAGCAACATTTTTTAAGTAGAACAATCAGCAGATGTCTCTTTGCCAGTATCATAATCTTCACGTGTTACACGACATGTTTACCTTCACTTGGGTTAAAGAAATGCTAAAATAAACTACACCTTTTTAAGAGCACAATAGAAGTTCTTGCTGGAAATTATTTTCATGACATAACTTATGTATCGATCCATTCTTAGTACATTCTTAAGTTACGAGTACGTAAAAAATTCATCTAATATAATTATGATTTCCAGTTGTTTTTTCCATCAAACCTAAAATCAATATGCTGAGGGCCAAAGCCATTCATGGTAAACATAAAACATTCCATATAAAACGTAGGCAACTAAAGGTCTGCTCTTAGCTAGGGAAACCCTGAAATTTACTGAACAAACTGAATCTGAATTCATGAATATGAACCGTATACATACAATGTCAATAGTAGGATTTTGCAGACATAGAATCATCATATTTGAATGTTAGCACACACACACATCTCTGTATAACAAAGCCAAATACACACCGGTGGTCTTTGTTGTTTGTTTTAGACTTTATAAATTACTAGAGTTAACCCGCGACTTCGTCCGCAAAAATTCCATATCAGATTTTAAGTCAGATCATAAGCTATCAAACAAAAAAGTTTCATCAAAATCGGTTCAGTAGTTTACGCGTGATGCTCGCACAAACAAACACACAAACAAATCGACAGACAACAACTCTAAAAATGGTTGATTTTGAGTCAGGGACACCTAAAAACCATATCGTCATCTTTTTTTTGTAAATATCTTCATTGCACAGACACAGTTCTGTTACAGTTTTATAATAGTTAAGATTATATCGCGTACTAAGATAAAATTTGAGATTTAAGAGAAGTTTATTCTGAATGCGTAAATGCGCGCTGCATACAAACGAAGTCTAATGATATTTTCAATACTAACCTATTAAAGTCAATGAAATTATGCAGAATCAATCTAGAAACAAATCTCTATGCTTGTATCTTGTCCGATTTTCGTTAAAATATACAGTTTCAATGCTAGAATTAATTTAAGATTTGTATGGAAATCTTTAAGGCACTGTAACTTTAAAAATATACATTTTAACGAAAATCTGACATTATAAAAGCATAGAGATTACTTTCTAGATTGTTTCTTAAAATTTCACTGACTTGAATTGGATATTATTACAAATATAACCAGTTATCGTTTGTATGGAGCGCGCCAACAGTAATACCTTTAAGTACCAATTTACCCCTTAAATTGGAATGTGAAAAAAATAGGATTCTTCAAAGCATCATATCTCATGAAGTACTAACAGTAGGAGTATGATTTGCGCATATGTGTAAATTGAACATATCATTGAAGTTTTGATTAGAGCCAAAACACGATTAAGACACATTTTCTCGGTAGAAAAACAAGCCAAAGTAGCCTCCGTCTTTATCGATAAACGCTTGGAAGTGCTAAACGACGAATATTAGAAACAAGAGGCTTGATTTAAAAAAAAGAGATAGATTTTTTATAAATTTTGATTAGAGCAGAATTGAACTTACATAAATAGTACAATTACAATTAAATAAAGTTTGTTTTATGCTTGCGTCGTTTCAGGCGCGCGCGCCGCCCTGTCTCTTTCTCTCGCATCAGGCAGTAATATAAGCTATCACACGCCCATTTCGCTTCAATTATTTTTCGACATAGGCCCTTAAAAAGAGGCTAACCCGAAATTGACGGACGTGTATGACAACTGATTAAGGAATGTTGATGATTCAAGACAGATGTGTCATGATTACAGTAAGTGATTATCTGTTGTATCTTAGTAACCCAATGGGACATACCTATCACAAAATGTTATGCTTAATGTCGACCAAGTTCAGTACAGTATTAAAGTTGTCTGTACATCTTTTTTATTTGAGTCCTTTACTCAGCAGTGTACATAAAATATAAAATATTTTAATAAAATATGGATCTCACTGGGTGAAATAGCGATGGAAAAGTACCTATAGCCCAGTCATTTTACGGAGTTTTGTTAGGAGGGGTGGGGAGTAATTATGAATGGTACTTTTAAACTGTAACCGGTGTCAATTAGTGGCATAAAGACAGATCTGAAAACGTATTAAAAATAATTGACTTCGCAACATAGAAATCCAAATTTTACGTCCCAGAAGGCTTTTAACCTTATAATTTTAATACTAATGCACAAATTTTAATTGGATTAAACAATATTAAATGACTTTTGAGCAACAAAATAGCCATCAAAATTTAAAACATGAGCTATTCATTAGAAAATACAAATGTATTTTTCAAAGTTTTCTAAGTTGACAAAAATATTTACTCTGTATTTGAAGGGTGTATAATGGTAAAGCCTTAAAAATTTGGAAAAACAATTTTAACTTCTGGTTTTTTAGAAGAAGATAAATGGTAAATTTTAAATTTGGGGTTGTCGATGACGTGATTTTTTTTGTATTTTGGTATATTTCTATGCCCAAATTGGCTCTTAAATGATACACCGAAAAAATAATTAATTCTTAATTAGTCCCGGCTTAAACCGTAAAATGACTGGGCTACTACCATATATGTATTGGTCGATCTACTGCGTACGGCAGGTGTAGTAACATTTCGCTAAGGGCCAATTTACGTCGCCACCTTCCGTCTTCGGTACAATATTTTGTTGTATTACAAGCCTTAACATAGTTGGAGAAAGATATGAAGGCGTATACACCGTGTTCATGAGGATATACATTAACTTTGGCCTATTGTTCCGACTATTAAATTGATCATTTTTCACTAGAGGACCAACATTGAAATCACGAAAAAATAAGTTCCTTCTTAATATGCCGACGGTTTTTGAAGAGGATGATCAGACCAGCAAACTGAACAACTTACTGTATGGGACCAAAAAAAAATCTGCTGTTCCATAAATTTGGGTCGAGTAGGTTTGCAGATTTGTATGGAGCAGCAGATTTTTTTTTGCGATTTCTATGCTGGACACATGGAGAAAGTTGTTCATAACAGGTTTAACATCAAAACGTTGTCAATAACAGTAGGTACCAGTAATATTGTATCAAGCTTCGTATTTACATATAACCTTCATTTGGTACGAAACAATGTACATAATAAAACAATCTATAGACAAAGTATAAGCAGAAACGTTGTCATCAAACCGTCTCCATATATATTTCGTTTTTAAATTGATCCTGCAGGATGCTTTACAAATTCAATTATCCATCTTTTTTAAATCTAATAATGTCATTCCTGTAACTAAAGGATGGATGATGTTCAAATATTGAACGCATAATTTTTTTCAAGTGAATACATCTTTTCTGACAGATAGACGACAATACTTCTCCTACCTCCCTCCCTCTTACCCTTATTCGTGAGAGGAGGCCTTTGCCCTGCGGTGGGATTCTACAGGCTGTAACGACAACTAATACTTCTTTTAGTGGTATCTCAAATCATAACCGATCCCAAGACTCCGTCGCAGGGCTAGGTATACTCACGAACACAAGCACACACCCACACACCCACGCACACACACTCAAACACACACACACACACACACACACTCACACACACACACACATACATATATACACGCATACACACGCACACACATAAATCTAAAGCTATTTAATAAATAAATGGCAATATTAAAAAAATAATAAAAAAATATATACTAATAAATTATTGATATTGCATGCATCGCTAATATAATCAGTTAATTATTGTATACTTTATTCGTTTCTACAAATACTGCTTTTGTTAAAAAAAGTTCTGTATACAACGTGTTAATGAATAAGCGCAAAACCTCATACACCCCAACTGATTTATAACAAAATAATTAGTTTGAAACAATAATTTAATTATTTTGATCGTTAAAATTTAAAGTTATTCGCATTTTAAGTTTTGGGGCAAAAATGATATGTTATCATTTCAGCAATGAATGAAAGCGCTAACGGGCTCATTGATCAATTTAAAGAATCTTTTTTTGATAGTAATTAGGGTGAGTGTGCCTGTGCGGTGGGTTGAGATCGAGTTCAGTAAATTTTAAATTTTACAAACAAATTATTAAGTATTTTGAAAAAAATTATCTATGTTGAAAACATGATAATTCGATTCTGCTCTCGATTCTAAACAAACTACTTTTTAGTTTTGCGTTAATTCATTAACACGTTGTATAAGTTTCGATCTAATCATTGTTTGGGAAGGCACTAGCTCCTAGGGTTCAGGCATCTAGATTAGGAGCTTGAGTTTTCAATGTCCTATTTTTATTGAGATTTAATAAAGCATTTTAATTTTTTTTTATTTTCGCGCTATATCTATAGGAGAAATAGATCAATGTATTTTCAGCATGTGATAGAAGTTGCGCGCGCGGATGTAACATACCATGAATTCATCTAAATTAATTTAGATCTTAATAAGAGTTTTTATTCACGCCATAGTATAACTTCTTACGTGAGTACCTAAGTACACACCCTTTTTAGGGTTCCGTAGTCAAACAAGGAACCCTTATACTTTCATCAACTCTGTCTATCAATAACTCGCTCATGATTGCACCTATTGAATCGAAATTTTGTCAGAAGATAGAGAACAATAAACCAAAAACAGAAATGTGGTAGTTAAGAAGACACTGTTTTTTTTCGACCCATACAATTTCGCATACAACGAAAAGGAGGTTTTTTTTTTCATTAAATTGAGTGAGTTTCCGTTGGATAGCTCTTGTATGGAACAAAACACAAACAAACCAAGTCGTTACAATGCTTGTATCTCGAGATATATTACATTTAATGACTACGAAACCCTATTTTGGGCGAGTCGACACGGTCTTGTTTTTCTAACAGCTGGAAGTAAGAGCGATGTTTCCGAAGACCCCGAAAATAATTATGGTCGTGAGTTTAAATGTTTTCAGCAAAGATTATTTATAAAACTACATGATTTTTAGTTCCATCAAGCGTTATCTGGATAGCTTCAAAACAACCTGTTTACTCTTTTTATGAAAATATTCCATTACGGTTAAAATTATTTTTAGCGTCATTGACGTTTTTAGTTCATTATATTATACATATTATTGTACAGAGTGTTATGGTAAACAGTTGCATTACTTTATGGGGTGATTATACCCATGATACAGGCCAACTTTCCCTAAGAAACCTTTAAGGACTTCGCAAAAAGTTATTTTGACTTTTCATACAAACGTTCGATAAGATGATTGCATTTAGCATGGAAAGTCCAAAAATTTTGTCCAAAGGTTTCATAGAGAAAGTAGTTCAGTATCATGGGTACAATCACCCCTTAAACTAAAGCAACTGTTTACCCTAACACCCTGTATTAAAACTAATTTAATGGATATGAAGGTAAGTTTGTTAAAATGTTCACTTTCACGTTAAGGGGATATACGAGTAATTCGGAGCGCGCTCCATACAAACGTACTAAGGTGATATTTTCAATACTAACCAATTTAAGTCAATGAAATTTTGCTGAAACAATCTTGATACAAATATCTATACTTGTATGGAGTCAGATTTTCGTTAAAATATACAGTTTCGTTGCTAGGATTAATTTAAGATTTGTATGGAAATCTTTGAGGCACTATAACTTTAAAACTATACAACTTAACGAAAATCTGACTCTATAGAAGCTTAAAAATTTGTTTTTAGTTTGATTCTGAAAAAAATTATTGAGTTTAATTGGTTAGTATTGAAAATATCACCATAGTACGTTGGTATGGAGCGCGCTCCGAATTATATCTTCTTATTATCCTATAACGTGAAGATGTAATAAAGGCTACCTCAGGGACCAGCTAGCGCTTATTCATCATCATCATCATCTCCGTCGATGGACGTCCACTGCTGGACATAGGTCTCCCCTAAGGATCGCTATAAGGACGGATGCGCTGCCCTCATTCTACGGGTTCCCGTCGCCTTCACCAGGTCGACGGTTCATCTTACGTGCCTACCCACGCTGCGCTTTCCGGTATGCGGTCGCCACTCTAGAACTTTTCGGCCCCATCAGTCATCGGTTCTGCGAGCAATGTGCCCCGCCCACTGCTACTTTAGTTTAGCAATTCTTTGGGCTATGTCAGCTACTCTGGTTCTTCTGCGGATCTCTTCATTTCAGATTCGATCTCAAATACTGCTTATTATAGCAGGCTATTGGAGGGAGCACGAAGGGTCTACCAAACCAGTGAATGAACGTAAGCATCCGACCTAGAAACACCCAGAATGGGTACGGATCTCAGCATAGGACGTTGCTGGGGCTACGCAACGGATTGGCTGGCGGGGATCGGTGAGATGCTACCTTGTATCCCAAAAACGAACTAATTCTAGACAAACTCACGTTCAAAAGCAAGAAGAACAAATTAAAAACTCTTTCTTGAACTAGTCTAGAACAATGTCAGTTTCGTTACAATATCACATAAAGATAAAACTAGTTACCGAGGTAGTTCAATGACAAAACTGCATGGCTATCCTTTCAGACTACAGATGGTTATATTATGGAAATGGTTCTGTCTCAAACGAACAGATAAGTGAAGGTTATGCATGATTCCAGAGACCGCGCAAGATTATTTTGCATCGAGGTATGGCGTTTAAGGCACTTTCAACAAACCAGAAAAAGTATTAAAGGTTTTTCATTGTAGAGGTCCTGTTTTGATAAAACCCTTTAAGATCTTATTTTCATCTGAAGACTCCTAGTAGATACTGTAACCATCATTGCCGTTCTATACTTATTTTTAATTAACGTAAAATGTTTAAGGTAGTATTCAGAAAATAAAACAAAACAATAAGGAACGTGCGTCAAAATACGAGATTTTTTTTGGACCTCCCATAGAAAATCGGTCTGCTGATCCGCACTTTTGTATGGGAGGTCCATAAATTTTCCCGTTTTGTGTATACTCGTAACTTACGTACCAAGTATTTTTTTTAGTCTGGTCGCTGCTCAGCAAGAGATCTCTTTACGCTTAATAAAACAATATTTCCATTTTTTCAAAGTCATTTTGAGAACACTCTACCTCGACCCTGGTGACCACCGATGCAAAGTTGGAACTAAATTGTTACTTCATAAGTTTTGCATATTTATATCATGCATGAAGCGAAGTGAGCGAAGCGAATTGCCACGAGATTCGACGTTTTTACGTCTCAGACATTGTAGTGGAATTTGATAGAACTTATTATTAAAGTTCCATAGGTAACCTTTTTGAATCAATGGTATTACTTATATTATATTGTATTGGTGTAGAATATCTAATTATAAGAATATTGTTTGCATGAGTTAGCAGTTAACGACTTACATATCACACTTATTGCCTTATAAAGAATATTTAATCAAGAACAACACCAACAAATTTGGTAACTTTGAAAGCAATGAAGAAAGAAAAGCATTACAAACAACTGAGAAGAAGTCGTTACATAAAAGCGAAAGAAATACATTGCTATCATATTTCATAAAGACGCCTATTTGTGAGTCTGGAGGCGACGCCGGGTTAGGCTTCCCGCGCGAAGGCTGCGATACAAGCCGCGGCAAACATCCTCACACCGGCAACACCAACCGAACCTGACAACACCGGTCATCTACAGCCTACGGAAAGCTCCTACGTCACCTCCGTAGTACAACGTACGCAACACAGATCTTTCCTCTCAAACACATACAGAACAATTTCCTATGACGAGACTGTTGCAAAAGTTTGACTCGAACGTTTCGGAAGCTACAAATGAAAATGAATCTTAAATCCTTAGCTTGAAAGATTATAAAAGTGTGGAGAGTAAAGTCGAATACTCGACGAAGATAAAAGGTAGCGTTCTATACGGGTAGTACGGCATGTTTATTCTGCCGCGTATATCGACCGAGGCCGGCGCGCGCCGGTCCGCGCCGTCAGTCGCCGCCGCCGCACCGCCAGCGCCGCGCGTCGTCTACCGAGCCCCCACCCGCCGTGACAGCTGCCGCGAGCAACAACCTAACAATCACACAACAATAGTGCTTACTTTATCTTAAACTTATGACCGTACCTTTGGGTAGTGAGGAACTGTGATAGCAGGAAGTGTTAGAACAAAAACAAAAGATTTGTTGTGTCATGTGAGTGATGCTAGGTTGCAGATCTTCTGGCGGCTGTTCATACGGTGAGGTTAATGTTATAGTTAAACATTTTTGGGACATTATTGGAATGATAATGCTTCCATAGAAAAGCTAAAAAATCGAAACCCAAAGCTATTAACATCAATGGCATGCTTTTACAAACATGCCATTCATACGAATAAATACATTATTTTTTCTTGCTTTAACGTCAACCCTGGAAAAATACAGCTGGATAATTAAGGCTTTCACGTAAGATTTTGCGATAAAATATAAGATTGACCTTATAAATATACATTAAGGCACATATGAAATATTAATAGGTTTCCATATTAGGTCAGAACCGAAGGTCAATGCTACGACAATAGGTATATCAAATGTTTTATTAATATATTTCGATAACGACCCCTACGCTACCTTACCGTACTATGACCGTCAAAGGAGGTCTACGGCGTAGCGTATCGTAGCACCGCGTAGCAATTGAGTATCATATTTCTAGCGTTATTTGCGACTTGAGTGGAGATACGATCGCAACATCAACAAGTAAAAGTGTGTTTACATTATCGTTTTAAATTGTATTTTGTAACTGAACTGAACTGGTGTAGTTCAATGTTCGAGGGGTCCTCGCTCCGTAGCAAGTATCGCGTAGCAATTAGTGTCAAATTATTTTTCTTTGCTTGTTAAATGTTTTGATATTTAGTTAAAAAGTTGTAAATTGTTTGTTATTTTCTCTTAGTAATACATTTTGTCGTAGATAAAAGTTATCAGTAGGAAACTAAGCTTTTTATTGATCATCGATGACGCAAATAATTACAAGAACGTTTGTTTGTAAAACTGATTTCATAATGCGGATGAATAATATCAATCAATAATATAAATTTGGTTGAATAAAATCTAGCAAACTCCAGCTGTTAAACATTTTTTTTATTTGAATGCTGGAGTTTGCTGCCATATTATGACGATATTAGCTTTTGCCCGTCACTTCATCCAAGTGGTTTTCGGAAATCTTCTATACCCCGATGCACCCTTTTAGGGGTTGATTTTCAAAAAATCCTTTCTTAGTACTCCCCTACATGGTCTGTAGTATGTATTGTATACACGTTTCTATCTTCAGTGATATAGACTGGACGGTGTCAGTCGGTCAGTCATTCATTCAGTCACGGATCTGTTTTATACACTCACCGGCACCGGCACCGGCACGAAAACTTGGCCAGACATAAATTCAGCAAAGTGCTAAAGTCAACATAGGTAATTTACCGTTTTTTTTTTATGTAGTGTGTGTAAATGTTTATTTGATGTTGAAATCACTTTTTAAAATTTTCAGATTTCAAATTTAATACACTAATCATAAGTTAAAAAAAGGCATTTTGAGTAAATTGCTAAGATTTTTAAAAATAATAATAAAATAAAAAATTAAAATGCACTTTATTGCCACACAAACATACAGATTAGGTACAAAACAGATTCATCACACAGAAAAATTAAAAATTAACAACAGATTATGGCATGGCTGTACCGTACGATTTTACTCTCCTATCCCTGTAGTCAGACATATTAGGCACCCATCCATGTCATAAAATATAATACAAAGCAATAAAACATAGAACATAAGTAGGTAGTAAATAAAACTAGAAAATTTAGCATAGCTTGACAAAAAATACAAATAAAAACACATTGTGGCAATGGGTTAGGACTCAGTGTCTGCTGGCAGGACCTAATGATCTGCTGCTCAGCACTGATTTGCAGTCCTAACCTGCTCTTATATATGCATACATACATCGAGGGTACAGGGTAAGTAGGTACTAAACATAAGTTACACTATATCACATTTCATGTCCTCATTATGCTATTTAGGATATTAATCATCTTAAAGTTGAACTAGTTTTAGTGTGTGTGTGTGTGTGTGTGTGTGTGTGTTTAGGAGAGAGAGGTGGTTAAAACACTCTAGAATCAACACGGCTTGTTTTTTATTAATTTTTACTAATATCTGAAGGGGGTATTACCACATATTATTTAATAGGTACTACCGTAACAAATAGTTCACTTAGCCGTCAAACGTACCTGAGCTGTGGAGTGACACAGGCCTGGTGTTACCTAGTTTAGTCCTACTTACCTAGTCTGGCAAGCTTTGGATAACATCTGTGATATCCACTTGCTGGATGTCAGTGTTACCCTTTTAGGGGTTGATTTTCGAAAATCCTTTCTTAGTGCACTCCTATATGCTCTGTAATATGAATTGTAAATTTCACGTTTCTATTTCTAGTGATTTAGACTACTACTCGACTAGAGATTCATTCAGTGACGAAACTGTTTTGTACGTATTTATAGATTTTGCTTAAGGGATAAATGTTTTCATTTCAATGACTCTAACTAAAATGTAACATTCGTTTTTATTAAATTCATCTATTAACAAAAACTTAAATTAAATCCTTTTTGTATCTGGGAAAGCTTTGTACCCACTCTTTTTCACATAACCCTAGCAATATTGAGCCATTTTCATGGTTAGCTGTCTATATAAATACTCCATACGATGCCCTAAGTTGTTGACTTTAAGGTGGTTGCAGAGTTGTCAATTTCATACAAAAGTTTGATGCATAATACGCGTAGACGGTATTAAAAACAGCAATATTTTATAGATGGAAAAATAGTTCTGAAAAAATAGATGCCGCGTATCAAATAACATTTGCAATTTAAAATATAATTACGAAGATATAAAGCTTTGAACTTATCCATAGAAAATTACAAAGCTTTATATCTTCGTAATTATATTATAAATTGCAAATGTTATTTGATACGTATCTAGATTTTCTAAACTATATTAAACTTTTGTATGAAATTGACAACTCTGCAACCACCTTAAGTTGAAATTACTTTCACTACGTCGAATGAAATAAAGTGTCAAGTTTTCTTATCCCACATCTCACGTAGAAAAATATCTAGTGGTATCTAGTAGTAGCAGGTATATGTAACAACTATTTATTTTAGTAGGATTTACTAGAAAAGAGCAGACTTTACTAGAACATTTGTTGTTATAAATCAAATTCAGGTAGAATTTACTAAATCTACTTAGAACAACAAAATTTCTTGTTAAATCTGCTAAAATAAAAAGTTGTCACATGATATTATAGATATTTTTCTCCGTGTATAGAAAATCATCGCATTAAATACATAATGTCGCATTCAAAGTCAAAATAATTAATCAATATAGGAGCTTGAAGCACACTTATTAAACGTCAATTCCTTTTTAAGCTACCACCGCGTCGGAACGTGTTGTCGCTGTAGAGAAGATGCGGCCAGAAACTCTACAACATAACACGACTTAATGACTATTACAATATAAATTCTTAAGCTAAGGTTATGTATACATAATTACATAGTCTATTTAATTAAATAAATGATACTATACAGTAAACTATAAGTAAATATAAGTATATTTCCTTGACATTCATTGTCCGTCACATTTCTGTTCGACCCACATGTTTGTGTAAATACATAATAGATATAGAAACACGTATATATGTAGGTGTAAACCCATTTGGAACAATTATTTCATTGTCTCCTGTGACAAACGCTCGGCACCCCCACCCCCGACCGCCCCTCCTTCCGACCTTGAGCGTCAGATGCATTAATCATGCAAGTACGTACGTTTTACCCCTATTTAATTAATTGTCCACCACGTTTCCTCCTTTTTATTAGGGTTCCGTATACGAATGGTTAAAAACTGAAATAACGATCGCCGTGTTACAAAAGTTAAAATAAACATTTAAAACTTTTAAAGGGGTTGTTTAGACCATAAAACTGAACAACTTCATTACATTCATACATTTAGCTCGGGAAGATTTGTAGTTTAGTATGGAACATCAGATTTTTTTTCCGTGATTTCGACATTGGTCCCATAGTAAAAGTTGTTCAGTTTGATGATCTAAACCACCCCCTTAAATGTTTATTTGTATTTTTGTAACACCTTGTATTTTTAAGTTATTAACTACGACAAAAACGTAAAAACATACTTTTTTGAAATAAAACAGCTATGGGCCCGCGTTCTAGAGTATTTCCCATTCTCCTTTCATCTTCATTTGTCAAAGCTTTTATAGTACGACCCCATAAATACAATTGCGGGTAGGTACCTATATCAAAACATCCAAACAAAAGTTCATTGCTTTACAATCCCGATTAAAATTTGCAAGCAAGATTTGCAATCTGAAACGACTACTTTTGAATAATTACACATTCACAAAGAAAGAGTCAACAAAGTAAGTGGAAGGCTCTTAAAGCAACCTTGTTTAAACATTGAAAAACGACTCCGAAACCGAACGACTGAAGTTCAACAAAAACAAGACCAAGGGTACATAGGCCGCGTAATTAAAGAGTTCTGTAGTCAAGTTTTAGTGTAGAAGCAAATATTATATTGAAAATTAGTAAAATTTATACAAGCAGTTAGAATGCTAACCTTAATGGCCACGTCAACAGTTCTCTACATTTTACAACATTCCGAAAGCGCTAATGCGCGCTGCATAAAATCCATCCTAGTTTCAATATTAACCACTCAAAGTCAATGACATTTTTTAGACACTATCTAGAAACGAATATCTTTGCATTTGTTACATTTCCGTTAAAATATATAGTTCCAATGCTAGGATTAATTTAAGACTTGTATGGAAATCATTCAGCCATGATAACTTTGAAACTATATATTTTAACGGAAATCTGACAAATGTAAAGCACAGATATTGGTTTCTAGATAGTGTCTAAAAGTCGTTGACTTTAACTGATTTATACAACTGATTTATAAGGAAATAATTGCATTGAAACAAACATTTTAAATTTTCATGCTGAAATGATTTGTTATTATTTCAACAATGAATGAAAGCGCTAGCGTGCTCATGGATACATTTTAAGAATCTATTTTTGGTAGTAAGTAGGGTGAGTGTGCCTATGCGGTGGGTTGGCATCGAGTTCAGTAAATTTTAAATTATACGAATGAAACGTAATTTAATATTTTGAAATTTGGTAACCAATTTTGAAATCTTGATAATTCGATTCTGCTCTCGATTCTAAACAAACTATTTTCATACCATATTCAGAATATCCACATTGCTTTAGCCATGCTCAAACTCTATCAAGTTCAAGTGTGATATATAGCGAGCCCGTTGTTACTACAAAGTACGGATATAGTCGAAATAAAAAAGCAAAATTAAAAATTTTCAAAAACTCACACGTATGTAAACGTAGTAATGGAAAATGGATTGCTTAAATACAATTTTTGAAAAACCCTCAACTAAAAGAAAGTAGGTAAGTAACGAAAGATAATGAACCAAACCCTAGAAAATCCGTCAGGGCTGCCATTTCATGCCCTGTAATGAAATAAAATTTTTCAGTTTTAAGAGAATCTAATTCGGAGCGCGCTCCATACAAACGAAGTCTGGTTATATTTTCAATACTAACCAATTAAAGTCAATGAAATTTTGTAGAAACAATCCAGAAATAAATATCTATGCTTGTATGGTGTGAGATTTTCGTTAAAATGTATAGTTTTAAAGTTACAGTGCCTCAAAGATTTCCATACAAATATTTAATTAATCCTAGCACTAAAACTGTACATTTTAAAGAAAATCGGACAACATACAAGCATAGATATTTGTTTCTAGATTGTTTCTGCAAAATTTCATTGCCTTTAATTGGTTAGCATTGAAAATATAACCAGACTTCGTTTGTATTCAGCGCGTATTTACGCATTCGGAATAAACTTGTCTTAAGAGTTTGTGTCTAATTGAAATTGGGAACAGAGATGGCAATGGCAGCCCTCGACGGGTTTTCTAGGGTTTGTTACACTAGTTGGAACATTCGTTCCACTCAGGCCAAGACCGGGCTTTCGGCTTTCGATATATCGCGACCGTTTCGGTCCGAAATTCATTATAATAGAACGTAAACGTTCACGCAATTGCGAACTTCGAATGTCCGGGTCGCCCTGGTCGTAAAAAATATTAAAACCGATCGAAAAACAAAGTACTTAAGCTAGTTAACCTTGAAACAATAAAAATATTTAACCTTTCATGATTAGAATCCATTGCAACAATAATGTAACCTTGAGTTAAATTCCACGGTTATAAAATTGCCTAGAACATTACAACGAATCATTCGACAAAATTTAAACATATAAATAAGTGTCCCTGAAATAATATGCATGCAGGTTGTAAGGGACAGCCCTCCGCAAACTGAAACTTCAATATCAAATTTAAAAAATTAAAAATGTAAAACATAAAAATATTATTATCTTTATTAATTCTATACAGGATTTCTACATACAAATTGAACAATATAAAAAACATTAAAGAAATTAATTTCGGCATAGATTTTTAAAATTTATTATTAAATATCGTTCGTGATTTTCTTATTCGTAGACATATATGTAGATAAATCGAATGATATATGCTATAATCATTTGTAATTTCTATACCTACACAAATTTTCATCTACTTTCAGTACGTTAAGTTAAATAAAACCGGCCAAGTGCGTGTCGGGCCACGCGCAGGGTAGGTTTTCGTAGTTGCCCGTCACAATATACGGACTTAGAAGGGGGCTTTTTGTTTTGTATAACGGTTTAACGGCTAATAAAGTCTAAAAAGTACATTTTACAAGTTGATCGAGTAGTATTTAGCTGGCAGGGGGGACACTTGACTCTAACAAAAATTTTCAATTTAAAGCTTAATATTTCGCTAACGGATCCCTAAATCGAAGAATGGTTTTTCCACACCCACAATATTTTTAAAGACTTATCCAACGATACACCACGGGACATACGAGAAAAAAAATTGCATCCCCACTTGGTTTTGGTGTACCCTAAAAAAATATTTATCATGATTTTATTTTACCACTTTGTCGGCGTGATAAATATGTAAACCCATGTCAAATTACAGCTTTCTAGTACTAAGCGTCTCTGAGCTAAGCCGTGGACAGACGGACAGACGGTCGGACATGGCGAAACTATAAGGGTTCCTTTTTGACTACGGAACCCTAAAAATTACGAATCGTTTACGTTTGAAATTAAATTAATTAGAATTTTTATATTGGAACCGCTATTGTAGTAACAATGGTAATAAAAATTTTTTTACAATACAATTATTAGGTTCACTATCACCCACTCTTTTTCGTTAGAACTACCTTACATAAAATTTTCGTGAAAGCATGTGATATCTTTGTAAATATAATTTATGATGAACAATCAATTACATTGTGTCGTGATAAGAGTACATTATGAACTGACGAGACAGACTAAATTCCTTGTTTTACGTTTTGTGTCACGGAAATAAAACGTTCTTTAATAAGGGTATTTATAAACGACCTCTCGCTAAATCCATTTATACAAAACAAAACAATACAAACAACTTTATTTACTCCACAAAAAGTTTACAGATGTCTGGGATTGAAGGTGGAGACTGGTGCTTGGTAAGTATGTGTGTTTGCACACACATACGTGTACTTCACCAGGTCTACTCCCTCCAGTAGATGTTAAAATGTATAAAAGGACATAGTTGTGTACAGAAGGACTTAGAATTACATTTTACTTACTTAATTAACTTACAGACAACAGAAAATTAGAGATGTACGTGCCTGTGCGTGTGCGTGTGTGTGTGTGTGTGTCGATTAAATAAAAGTTCAACAGGTTTTAAAGAGTGATTCGGTTTGATCATAGTTTAGAGTTAATAAACCAATCTCTTATTTCCCATGGTACCTAGTCATTTTATGTATACCATCATATGAACTCGCCTTATTGTATAGGAAATTCCCCAAGAAGCAGAAATGTTTTTGAGCAAATGGCGTCCGAAATAATTCAGAGCGGGACATTGTATCAGTGCGTCTCTTTTTAGACAGAAGAGACGTGTGGCGGTGGCGGATAATCTAAGTAACACAATATAAACCTTATAGTACGTAGCATAGCATCGTTTTAGTCGTAAAGGAGAATCGCGCTCACGCCAGGTGATGTCGCCAGGAGGCGCGGGCGTAATTCTCCAAAGGACGCTATGCTACGTACTATAAGCTTTATAATTGTGTTACTTTGACTATCCTCCACCGCCACAAGTCTCTTATGGGAGATCAGACTCTGGTCGTAGTAGATTTGTATTCTTAGTATAAATATCTGGCGCACAGATAGCACCTTCCATTCCTCGTACAGCAGTTCAGTAGCGTATGTCGCCACCTCCAAGATTAATCTGTGCGCTCTAGTAGTGCCTTGCAGTATCCTCCATATTTATGTAAACTGAATAATATGCAATATTATAAAGGAGTGGTACCTAGATCAATAAAACATGCACCGAATAGGCAGGGTGCGGGTTAAATTTTTGTACACCACTAATCTTTTCAGTCTGTTATTTTCGTTTAAGCAAATTACATGTACCTACTAAGTAACTAATCAAAAATAATGTTATGCAGAAAAAATTTAAACATGAAATTTGGAATATACCTATATTCTAAAGAGTATGTAGGAGTGCACTAAGAAATAATTTTTCAAAAATCTACCCCTAAAGAGGTAATCCACGCGGACGAAGTCGCGGGACAAAAGCTCGTATAAATATATACCTAATTACCGACTATGTGCCGTGCCGATTCAATTTTACGTTATATAAATGTATTTCTTCTCGAAAATTTTGTAGATTACATGACCATCATTAAGCTGTAGTTATTTCAGGAATTGAAATTCACTAAAAATCAATTTTACCTATTCAAGACATCGTGAATATTTATTAGATTCTAAGAAATTCTAGTAGAATCACCAGAATTAAAGCTCACAATCTAGTCTAATTTAATAAAATTCGAAGTTAATGTCCAACGACGCTTCGGTCAAAATTTTCAAAGTATTTGCATAAAATTTTTCCTTAGAAATAATTTTCCTTAAATGGACGAGTCAACTTTGTAAAGAGAATGTGTTATCTCGGCCACTCCCGTTGCTAATACTTTATGAACCTCCGTACCTAAAGATACTAACTTTAATCTCGATCAAACTTTCTGAAGCGAAAGAAAACTAGAATCAAAGTGAAAAGCTATTCATATTTTATCTATGTTCGTCTTAACAACGAACTTGGGATTATTTTAATTTCAGAAAAAGCTTTTGGAAGCTTTTTGTGTTGTGGTTACGGTGTTATTTCTTTTCACCATAAAAGAAAAAAAGGAAAGTTTGGTTTGCGTTCTTTTCACATCATTGAAATTCACTTCTTTGCCGAGCACTCGGGAATGAATAAAACGGGACTTGTAATAGACTTCCGGCTCGCGGCGTTGCCTAAAACGGGGTCTCGCAATATCTAAGCTACATTTTACATGAAATGTATCTAACCAACATGCAAGTAACGATAAGTTTTTTTTATTTCAAAATGGAACACTAGGACTGTGTTAATTTTACTAAGGCTGGTTTGCACCAACAAATATTTAGGCTTAGATGTATTGAGTGAGCGCTCTGTCTCTTATACTGACGACAATGTAAGCCATTGAAAAAAAAACACCTTTATAGTTTAGCTAGAATAGCCCAAGAACATTTATTTACGACTCGACAACACACAGCGATGCAAACAATACAATGATCTGCAAATGGATGAATGGGTACACAAACGCCATTCTGTAGAGAAGCTTGTTTATCTTGCATCAGGCTTACTGGTCTGTGGCTTGACCAGTTACGGCTCGGACTAAGCGATGATTGTCTATACGGCGGAGGGATAGTTACTTATCAAATGCGTCCAAGTAATCTTTAACACTAAGATATACGGAATTTATGTACGGTTGTATTTCTCATTATCATTGGCTCGGCGATGAAGGAAAAACATCGTGAGGAATCCTGCATAACCGAAAAAGAAAAAAAACATGAGTTCGGAGATATGTGCAAAATATGGTCGAGAACGGGGCGAACACAAAAGACCAGCAAAGGTCGCAGTGTTATGAGCTTCGGCTTGCAATAGCCCTCCCAAAAGCCTTAACTCGCTGTGATGTATGAGTAGATTGGTGGCAGTCGAGGCCTGTTTAAGAAGTTAGTCTCAAGTGCTTTTGAGTCCTGCTCCCGTAACACGGCAGCGTGATATTACGAACGAGCGTGATAGAAGGCGTGATATAGGTGCCCTATCGTGCGCAACATGCTACGGGGGCAGGTGTGTCCGACCAGAGCTTTTGACTTTGGTCACGGTCCTTGATTTCATCGTACCAGCGTATTTGTGTTTTTATTTTGGGAGTACTTATTATCAAGCTAAGTGGATAGATTCCACCGAAATGCGATTTGTAGAAAATCTTTTCATAATAGCTAGATTATTAAAAACGTTACATCACAAAGTCATTTACGCGTTTTTCATTTTATTGATTGCTCGTGTCCTTGTGTTACCGATGCAATTACAGAATGTCAAGTTTGGTACCGCCTCATGTAGATTGGTAATCATGTAGATTGGTTTAGCATCAATTATAAGTATAGTTACTTTAATCAAATGGGTATGAGTGAGGTTGTATGGAGAAACATTTTCTTTTTTGTTGTTGAGCGGCCAGTAATAAAACTTGTAAACTATATAGGTTTTTAGAGGATCGAACCATCGCCTCCTGCACGGCAGGCAAGGTTACTCGCCACTGGACTAAACATTTCTATTATAGTTACTTAAATTTATTAATGAAGGTTTTGCTCGAATCGTGATTGGAAGCTCATCTGTCTTTTCTTTCAGACTAAGAGACCTTACGTAAGATATTATAGTAGGTAGCTTATTTCTCTTTTCAACGTTACTTTAGAAAAATAATGGCGGTGAAGGGCAGAAAATAAATGAGATTGAATAAAAACAAGCAAAAGCAATAAACAGTTTTTGTTTTGATGACGTACCCTCGTTAGATTGTCCAAATCCTTTGTCGAAACGTGTTCTATCTGTTCGTGTACAATATAAATGAGCTACGAAGACCTGACTTGTATTAAACAGAAATAAAATTTTCTGGTACGTATTTAGAAAGTTCTAGGGACCCACAGATTTGGGATTCCGACTGATTTATTTTTATATAATTTTGAAGATTATGTTGTAGGGTTAATTTTATTTCATACTAGCGGGTCCCGCGACTACGTACGCGCGGACCATTTGACTTTAAATACTTATAACTTTTCATTAAAAGAACCGATTGCGATGAAATAAAGCCTGTATGTTAATCCAAACTAAGCCCTATGCTTTAGTGAAAACATAGGGTCATCCAAATCAGTAGTTTTTTAAGTTTTGCGTGCACAAACAAACGGACAAACTTTTTCCATTACGTATCCTGAACACCTCCAATAATATTTTTCAAAAAATATTCAATGTACAGCATCACTTAGGTTACAATTTCATTATATGTATATATATAGATTATGATTAACTTTATTCCGCGGCTCCACCCCTGAAGTGAAACTTTTTATATTTATGGAATAAAAATTATCCTATTCACGATACAAAAATTGGACAAACGGTTAAGCTTGCGAAAAACAAACTCACTTTTATTTAATACTAATTTTAATACTTTCAAGAAGTTACTACGATTGAACTCAGGTTAATCTTGAAATGGTAGATGCCGTGTCGTATCAGGAATTCAAGGAACTGACGAAAAAGAGACTAGATTCGCGAATACTTCACCGTATTTCAAATGCTTTAAGCTCTAGTATTTAAAAAGCTCTAGTAGGCCTCAAGCTCGTTGTGGTTCAATTCTAGAGTCCCTGGCTACGCATCTGTGTCAGTCTAGTTACGTAAGTGTCGAGGCGCGCCGGCCGGCGGCAGGTCAAGGTTCTGAGAATCCATGTGACTCGAAACATTGTCACGTCAAACTGTCTGTATCGCCACATCCAAGCTATTCATAAAAAATGCTCTTTTCCAATTTATTCTATTCCTGGAATTGACCTAATTGTCGCGCTTGGGATGGAGCCAAGCGAATATGCAAGTCGTGCATCTTACTGAAATTTTGATGACTTGAAAGTACCGCAGTAACTGTAGCAGCTGTTTTGCGTACCATTGGGAATTTTCTAGGTTAATTATTATAGTATCTGGGTGACCGAGTTTCGTTAGTTTTTTTTGTATGGATGAGACCTATCTAGATAAGCTTTTTCTCATCCAAATCGTTCGGGCTTTCCGAGAAACCAATTTTAAATGTACCGTTTATCATCATCATCATCTCAGCTGATGGACGTCCACTGCTGGACATAGGCCTCCCCTAAGGATCGCCACAGCGACCGGTTCTGCACTGCCCTGATCACGGGTTCCCGCCGCCTTCACCAGGTCTTCGGTCCACCTTGTGGGGGGCCTACCCACGCTGCGCTTTCCGGTACGCGGTCGCCACTCGAGAACTCTTCGGCCCCAACGGCCATCGGTTCTACGAGCAATGTGCCCCGCCCACTGCCACTTAACTTTACTAATTCTTTGGGCTGTCAGTTTCTCTGGTTCTTCTGCGGATCTCTTCGTTTCTGATTCGCTTTCGCAGGGAAACTCCGAGTATAGCTCTCTCCATTGTCCTTTGGGTGACTTTCAGCCAGTCTCTGTTCCATATATGTCATCACTGGCAAAACACGCTGGTCAAATACTTTCATTTTAAGACACTCTGGTATCTGGGTCGTGAAGATACGAGTACGTAGCTTCCCAAATGCTGCCCAGCCGAGTTGGATTCGACGATTGATCTCTTGCATTGAAATGTAACTTTATAATTTTTATATTATAGTACAGCTCGATAGCTCAGTCGGTAGCGAACCTGTCTGCCGTGCTGTCGCGGGTATGAATCCCGTAAGAGGACGATACTTGTATGATGAACATGAAGAGATGTATGGATGTGAATGAGGCAGGAGAAAAGAGGTATGTAAGGATCGTAGAAGATGGCGCGCTCTGGTCTCTGCCTACCCCACTGGGAAAGAGGCGTGACGTTGTAGATAGATAGATAGATAGATAGATAGATCGATAGAAGAATATGAATATTTGATCCCGAGTCATGGGTTTTTCTATCTATATTATGTTGTATCTACATCGTTATCTAGTCATCAGCATCATACAAGTCCGGGCTAGATTCTCTTGTATTTTCAATTGGACTAGATAATCTGAGTGACAATGTCCAAGATATCAGGGTCCTTCTTAATATGCTGACACTTTTTAAGGGGATGATCAGACCATCAAACTGAACATCTTCTTCTGTGGCACCAACATCGAAATCGCGAAAAAAGAACTGCTGTTCTATACAAAACAGCGAAGCTACTTGAGCCAAATCAATGATTTCGATATAAGAAAAAAATATTTTATAGATTATTAGGTTATTATATTACTGCTAATCTAATATAATTATTCTGGTGAGGATACTGTTTCTACACAATGGCAGTCAAGAAAATTTACAACTACCTATTATATCTAGTTTTTTATTGCTCATTCGTGAGCATCGTAGTTAAGTAGTTAACTCTTCAGGCTTTCAGATAGTTATGAACAAAGGTAATATAATCATTGCCCCGAGGCCTATTCAGCGTACCTATTTCATAAAATCCAACTATTACCTTTCATCCTAATCAATACGTACGGATTTTATTATCCACTAGAGTTAACCCGCGACTTCGTCCGCACATATAATTTACCAGATTTTAAGTCAGATCATAAGCTATCAAACAAAAAATCATCAAAATCGGTTCATTAGTTTTTGCGTGATGCTGTTACAAACATACAAACAAACAAACAGACAAACAGACTGACAAAAATTCTAAAATAGGTTGATTTGGAGTCGATACCTAAAAACCATATCGTAATCTTTTTTATGTAAATATCTTCAATGTACAGACACACTTCTGTTACAGTTTTATAATAGTTAAGATAAGATTATAATATTGATATTGTTATGCATGATTGTATGTTGTTTCCTCCTTGATATTTTAATTTTAGGCAATAAATAAATGAATAATGCTCACAGGCACATGCATTGTAATTACTCCAAGTAAGCTACTAGGCTTTTTATTATGGAAACCATTCAACAACGACACAAACATGTAACATCCATGACCGAACCGGGATTCGAACCCAGGACCCTAGTTTGGCAGTCCGACGTGGTAACCATTACACTAACCATTGCAATATAGTTACTATGTTTGCGTCTCACCGATCCCAGCTACCCAACCCGCCGCCGCCCCAGCAACGTCCAATGCCGAGGTCCGTACCCCTCTGGGTGCCCCTAGGTCGGTTGCTAAGTTCATTCATTTGGCTCGGCAGACCCTTCGAGGTCCCTCCAATAGTCCGCAGTAAAAAGCAGTAACTGCCCCCTGAGCAACGCTGTATTAGTCATTTTAAAAAAAAAAAAAACTTCTGTAAAATTTGATCAAATGGAGTTACGAGGTCTGACACTTTAGTCGACGATTTGTAATTTACCAAAAAAAATACTGTTTGTGATATTGTTGGCCACATTTGGATAAATAAATGCCTTCTCACATGTCCCGCTGTCGCTAAGTAGTCGGCAGCTAAGTGTATGTAAACTAAATAATTAATCTTGGTCCTTCGTAAAAAATTCTTCGTTTATTTTTTGCGTTGTCAATTTGTAATTTTCAGTTTCTTAGATTTGTTAGGTAAGTTCAGGAGGTACCTAATCCAAATTCAATTTAAAGTAAATTCCCATTTCAAAGTAAAAACATCCCCAAGGCAATAAAATTGCGTCTTCAAAAAACATATTACAAAGTGTGCGGAATGGAAAAACACTGTCTTCCCAACACGATTGTAAGGTAAAGCCGATTATCTAGAAGACTCACGCTCCAGTGTTGTCAATGAAAATCTGTTTGCTTTTCATTAAAATCTTGCTTTGTCTTGTGAAGTTACAAAATTTTAGGTGCAAAAACGTTTATTTTGACTATTCGTTATGACAAATTTAGTTACAAATGTATCATCTACATGCGGACCAAATTGGAAGCATGCTCAAGAAGGGACAGATCAAATGTACCCGAAACCGACTAGCGTTTATGAAAAGACTTATGACTGTGGAAGAGGCAAAACAGGCGTGTCAAGATCACTGCAGACGGCTATCAATCGTCTCTACCTACCCCAATCAATGGAACACAGCCATCAGTATTATGAATGTCTCAAATCTCTCAGAGATATTAAATCTAAATATGAATAGTGGATCTCTGATACCTTTCAAATAAGGCGTGTTTAGGTTTGACATAACATTGACTTTTAAAGCTAAATACTATCTATATAAGATACTCGTAGATCAATCAGTCAGAGAATCCGTTCAACATAAATATTATGCAAAAGTACCTTATGGCGGGTTTAGATTCCCAAATGTCAAAATAATTGCGTTTAAAAAATCGGGATATAATCCCGCTTGAATTGCCTAACCGGGTTTGATTGTACGTCTATTCAAAATATACGAATACTACCACTATTCATAATAATGAAATGGTATCATTGCGATGATTGTTCGTTGCAATAGCTTAGCGGTTATTAGTACAGCAGCTGCAAACCAACCAACTTTTCATGTTAATTGACACATTACAAAACACCTAATTATGTATATTATACCATTGCTATATTATTATATCTATGATACTATAAAGTAGATGTTCTGATTTTACAGAATATCTCTGACTACCCCCTCGGGGCATTTAGTCTTGAGCATGTGCATGCATGCATACACAATATAAAAACTCACGTCCACATTTTGGACTTTTACAAACATAATTTTAATAAGGCTCGGGTACGACACCCACGAAATGAAATGGGTTGATTTATTTTAAGCCCGAACCACATTTAACTCGCGGGAACTTGCACTGGCAACTGGCAAAATAGAACTTTTATTGTTTTCACTGCTATCCACAATAGCTGATAGAAGCCAATCCTCAAAAACCGATAACAGAACAACATTGTTTTAATAACGCGCGTTGACGTTCTAAATAATACGATTCTGTTCAAAATTGTTATCAGATTTTTAGCATAAGAATATGCTCACGACTATATTCCCCGAGGGGGCAGTCAGAGATATTCTGAAACCACAGAACATCCACATATCACTACATTTTAGTATTTTATATTATATAGATTGTATATGTTATGTACGGGAGTGTATGTAGGTACTGCAGGGTCTAAGTGTCGAGGGTTGGGAGTTCAAAATAAAACCACAAAGGAAGAATTTCACAGAAATTAACATCACATTGTTCATACATTTTAAACTAATTATAATAGATACTACACAAATAATAATGGCATAACATTTGCACACAAAACAACATGTCCAATAACAAAGCACGGAATAATGTTCTAATTAAAGCTGAATCTCATCAGTACAATGCATATGTAATTCCAATATACATTTTCGTATTATTTACTACCTAGCTATAACATGTGAAGCCGAGCCGTGAACTAAATTTCGTGTAAACTCAGTTTTATAGCTTCCGTATCTTATGATAATAGGAATAAACCTTCGGGGTTTGCTGGCATTATATTACATAACAATATAATGTACCCGTTATCGGCATATTGCTTTATTATAATTTCTGCTCCGAGAGTCGTTCTTCGTTTATATTAGTGGTTCATGAATATTTAAAGTATGACGGGTGGGTACTATAAGCTTTTGTAAATATTTTTAGCCCACAGGAAGCTGAAATTCGAAATGTTGTTGTAGTTCTAATATAATTATCATTTTTTCAAAATTTATGTGATACTACTGGGTGTATAGTGATAGTTGTATCCATATTTTACTGTCACGTTTTCATAGCTGTTTTTGATTTTTGGTATGGTACCTTAAACACCAAAGAAGGAAAAATTTATAAAAATTCTACGCAGACAAAGTCTCGGGCTAGTCAAAGTCAGACAGACAGATCACCAGAGAGGCACCAGAGAGTCAAGGCAGGCAGATTTACAATTGCAGTTACAAGTAGAAGTTAATTCCTATTTCTTGGTAAACTTTTAAGCCTTCATCGTCTCTTACGATGCCCCATTCTTCAATGCCTAATTTATTTTAGTCCTAGTGACTATAGGCAGACGAGTAGGTAGCAGTCATGTTGGCTCGATTTGACAGTCACATACGAGCATTCCGCCTCGTGGGGTAAAATGTGTGAATAAATAATACAATTATAGAAGGTAAGCATAAACATAAGCATATGCTCACGACTATGTTCCCCAGGGGGTATTCAGAGATATTCTGAAACTTCAGACAATCCATGTTTCACCAGTAGTACCGAAACTCTGTCCAGTGTGACGGGGGGTGAGCCTGTCGCCACTTATAGAAGGTATTATTGAATAAGTTAGTAAGACACTAATTGAGATGAACTGCAGGTTATTACAGTCCGCGCTCCCCTTGACCCCCCTGAAACAGACTTGAACTAGGGAAGTTTCTATTAATTTTGTTACTATGTCTAATAAAATGTTGTTGATAACATTTTTTGTTACAGGTGCATGACGTCAAAAACGCGCATGTAAGGTAAGCATTTTTCAAACATTTCTTTATAAAAGCTGGAAAATAAGTAAGTACCATTAATAAAAGGAATGTTACCTACATAACTAAAAGTACAAATCTGTGAGGCGTAAAAAAAGGCAGCTTCTATTTTGTACAAAGGCGTCGTTCAATAGAGATACAACAGCGACCTTTCGGGCCCTTCCCCATTCATTGAATAACTTGGCCTTTTCTTCACAATGGAGCCGGATCTCGACGAGGTGACACGACTTGACTTGTTCAACTTGTTATACTTATAATTACCTACGAGTTCATGGCCTTGGTAAAGAAAAAATATTTCTCGTGTTGGTACGGTGCGGGATTGTGGAAATATTTAAAGAACAGCTGCTGAGGAGGATTTTATTTAATTTTTTCGAACGTTAATAAAACTTCGGAATTTAACACGAGAAATAATAATAATAATTTGATTTTTCGCTATTTTTTTTATTACAAATGGGTTTGCTCTATCCTTGACTATACATGGTCCTTCTTAATATGTTGACACTTTTTTAAGGGGATGATCAGACCATCAAACTGAACCACTTTCTCTATTGGCCCAATTACATTTGGCTCGAGTAAGTTTGCAGTTTTGTATGGAAGAGCAGATTTTTTTGTCGTGATTTCGATGTTGGTGCCATAGAAAAAGTTGTTCAGTTTGACGGTCTGATCATGCCCTTAAAAAAGTGTCAGCATATTAAGAAAGAGCCTATAGATTTCTATCTGTTTCACAACGTTTATTTCGTTTTCTGAGAGCAGAAGATTGTAAAAGGATTGATACGTAACTAGAAAAATAAAAGTATTTTAATTGGAACACAATTCGTTTTTTAAAATTAATTTTAGCATGGAAAGTAGGTAGTTGCATTTCTAACGCTTGACAGGTAAAATAACTTGTTTACGTCACATATTTCACAAAGTTCACCCCTATGGTAAAATGAAATACCCAGCGCATGAATTGCATTTGGCCTTAAAGGAAAGGTGGAAAATATTCACTGAAAAATAACGAACAGCTTTTCTCGGCTTCACATTTATTCCAAACTAACACTGTAAGGACATAGAAAACTTAATAAGCACTCCGTTTCCAGCTTTTACTTCTAAAAGGAAATGCATAGAAAGCTACTACCGCGATATTGCAACCACTATATTGCATGGCGGTTATAGGTACAACTTTAATGAAAAGTGGACTGAAAAATCTTACTACGACAAAAAAAATCGGAAAAGAGTTTAATAGTAAATCGACACAATTATAAAGGATCTACAAAATAATCAACACTCAACATAGCATTTATCAAAATAACTTGATAATAGATATCACGTGTAGGTTAGTACAATGTTTAACTTACCGCTTAAATAATTATTTTGGGGATGGTTAATTGGTAAATTAATAATTAAATAAACAATTTGTGACACCACTGGCTTTTCGGTGAAGGAAAACATCGCGAGGAAACCTGCATGCTTCAATTTCGAGGCATGTATTGTACCCTCTGTCCATTATAAGTGGCGACGGGCTCACCCCCCGTCACACTGGACAGAGTTTCGGTACTACTGGTGAAACGTGGATGTTCTGAGGTTTCAGAATATCTCTGACTACCCCCTCAGGGAATATAGTCGTGAGCATATGCATGCATGCAATAATTAAATACATTACTTACATATGGTATTCTTTACTTTCGTGTAGAAGAATACTAAAAGGTTTTTGTAAACATTTCGTCTTTCAGAAACACGAACGGCTTAATGTTGATGTAGGGCAGGCATGTCGAACTCACAGTCATTGGTGGGCCAAATGCATAATAATAGGACAATCAATGGGCCGCAAAGAACTTAGAGCAATGAAACTCATTGCATCGATCATAGAACAGGTCTGCTAATAGTTTCTTTAATAGTAGACAAAAAATACAATAGCTTCCCAGGAATGTGTCTTTAACTATAAGTATTGTTTATTTGGGTTTGAGGGGTAATTTTATCTGCGGAAACCGACTCGTAAGTCAGGCAGGGCTGTAGCAAACCCCACATACCAAAGATTTGAGCGAGCATAGCGAGTTTTAAATTTTTACACCATTACTCAAAATGGTGGTGGTACATAAATATGAGTAGGTACCTATGTACTTGTACGCTTGCGGGCGCCATTGGAAACTGTTCTTGAAATTGAATCGGGCCGCAAACAGATGCAGTGTGAAGTTTGTCATGCCTGATGTAGGGTAAACAATTTACCAATGTACCATAGTGTGCCAGTGGCATGCTCTACAAATTATTAAATAAAACCATTTCACGCCAACGACGTTCCGTTGGGCAAGGCTTACTGTAAGTATGTGATCTTAGCACTTCAATCTTGCCTCTACTCAAAATTCATAAGCCTCTTCGTTCACGCTCTTCGGTTTCAAACACGTTTTATTTGGCCCTTTCTAATTATCTCCCGATTCGGTCTGAAAATATGCCGCAGGCGGTCGACTTTTCCGTATATAATATTAGGTGGGTATCCTCACAGATTTGCATACGGTCTATTCTCACGAACTTTACGTGTTCTGCTCTAGGTTTCATAGAAATATCACACCACCCTAATAATAATTTCATCAAAATTTAAAATCCAAGAGCTGCGAACGAACATAATTCCGGAATAAAGCGTCTGACTCACGTAAAAATTACTAGGACGTAGCTTTATGTTGTGCTCTTAAAGGTTCTTTTATGATTGGTCGTAAAAAAGAGCCTTTGCGGGCCAATTCCATTCTTTAATTAGGTACCTAACATTCTTGTTTTACAGGCTCTAAAAAAAATCAAGGACTTTGTTGGAACGTACATATTGATAATTATCTTATGGCCAATCATTCCCTAAGGCCCAACTCCAAGAGTACTCGTGCCCTTCTTATTTGCTCTTTATCAACAATTCTTTGTTAAATATTATCTATATTCTATTTTCCGGATATACCTGCAGGCAGAAAATAATCCGGTCCAATAATTACCCGTAGAGAGTGCCGGCGGTGTTGCGGCCCTGTCTTGTAATAATGATAGCAGTTGTGAGTAGTTTGTATTACATCCAATAGAAGGGAAAAAAGTAATTGGTAGGTATATGATATTTTTGACGTGCGGTATCGAACTTTTAACCCGGAAGCCTTTTCAAGGAAAACAAGGAAGGCAGTTAACAAAACTACCTCAATTAAATCCTACGGAAATTATTGTGTGTTTAATAACCTCATTTTTTTATTGTCTTTCAGCTTTGCTCTCAAATGTAAAATAAGCCAAGATACCAAAATTAGTAAACATTTATATTAGAAAACTGTGCGGAAACTATTTTCGATAGCCGATCAGCTAATTCAGTGGCTATAATAAAGCTCCGTACTATCCCGTCCGGCCTTCGCATGGAAATAGCAGTAACGTGACACGATCGAGGCTCGTAGGTACGAGTATAATATAAATACGGCGCCGGTGCATTCGGCCTTGACACGGCCTTCACCGCCTGCACCCGCCCCTAATACGAGCTTTAATCCAACCAAGGTACTACTTTATTTATCTTTTTAAAAAGTGGATAAATTTTTTAAGCTCCGACTAAATGGTATTGTTTCTTGTTCAAGAAATTGTCTTTCGCCGAACGTGTTTGTTTGGCTTATGGTTGGTATTTTGTTTGAACGGACCGTGGTTTTAATTTAATTCCGTTACAGCACAATACACAGGTACGTGTAAAGTAAATTTTTGATTAAATGTTACTTACATAAAAATATTCAATGACATTCTAAAAAGATGAGTGTATTTTAACTTAATTTACTGACAAAAAATTGCTACCCTTCAATACAGGGTGTAAGGAGAAGTATCATTAACCTTTAAACCACATACTCTACCCATCCAACTGAACAACTTTTACTATGGGAGTAAACCTGTCAGAACAAAAAAAAATCTGCAGTCCCATACTAAACTGCAATACCTACTCGATTAAAACGTATGGGACAGCAGATATTTTTTTGTCCTTACACCCTGTGATGATGATGATCATGGCTGTTGACTTTGAGAGCTTCGTTGATGTGCTCTCAGGTGGCTGATGTAGCCTATCTTGGCTTTAAAAGTGCGTTCGCACAGGATATTAGTCAATTTTCCATTACGATAGTTGTATTCGTAATGGAAAATCGCGCTTGGCATCGAGATCAGCCCTACGCTTAGCCTCAAATTCGAACATCTTATTCTGTACAGTTTGCCTCCACCCCGGTCGATCTTTAGCAAGCTCCTCCCATCAATTCGGATCAATCTCGCAAAGCTTCAAATGGCGTTTTCGCACATCTTTGTACCGCAAAAGCTGCCCGCCTTGTTTCCGCTTGCCGCTTTGCAGTTCAGAGTAGAAGATGCGTTTGGCAATTCTTTCCTCCGTCATCCGACGAATATGACCACACCATCGTGACTGGCGCTCCATCAGATACGCCTCTATACCACCAACATTGCAGCGTCGTAGTATCTCCGTGTTAATGACACGGTCTGACCACTTCACGTTCAGAATGTCAGGTAGGCACTTCAGATGAAATCTGTCAAGAGTGGGTATGTGTTTACGATTATACTTCATCGTTACATCCTCGAGATTTATATTCACTAATGTAGTACACTCTTTATCGTACTAGGCATCGCACAAATTTCAGAGCTAAAAAAGCAAAAACGGAACGCATCCTATCGTACCCCCTGCGCGTCCCCGCGCCCCGCGCCCGAACTGACATTGACTTTTCTTTGTGCGCGGCATCGTCACGTTATTTTCTTTCCTTCCAGAAATTTTCAGTTTTTTAGCGATAAACCGATATTATAACATGGGGAAACGTAGAAATAAGGATACTGACGAGTATATAAATAAGAAGATTAGACGGCTCGAGAGAAAGCTACGCAGGAAAATTTTTTCGGGTGAAAGCTCTAGTGTTTTGTTTTTTGTTCGTCTGCTTGGTACTGAATAGCCTCCGGCCCTGTTGGCTTCATTTCACTTCGAAAACGAAAATTGATCCAAAGAAATGCCTATGATACAGTATGATACGTGTTTTTAATACTATGACGAGATCTTAGTTTCACGTTCCGATATGTTTAAGTACTATGGCGAGACCATAGTCTCATGTCTGATTCAGTTTACCTAAACTACCAAATCTTTCATCATACTCATCATGTACGCGGTAGGTACTGTGACGAGATTCGAGAATGAAAATTAAATGCAATCAGAATCACACATCACTACACGTGTTTCTAATACTATGACGAGATCATAGTTTCACGTTTTGACATGTTTCAGTACTATGGCGAGACCATAGTCTCATGTTTAATTCAGTTTACCTACCAACATAATTCATACAAATGAATGCGTGCAGTCGGTGCTCTGACGAGAATACAGTCAACACTGTCTTTGGGCACCGGGCTCACTATTGTGACGTAATCACTATCGATGTTGCTATAATAACTAAATCTAATACCGGGGCGTGATCCCGGCCTTCCCTGAACTATCAAAATGTGGCATGACAAGATCATTTCATACTTACGTATGTAGTACTGTGACGAGATTACAGTCAACACTATCTCCGGGCACCCGTGCTCAGTATTGTGACGTGATCACAATCGATGTTGTTAACTGAAACCTGGTACTTACCGGGACATGTCCCCAGTCTATCCTAGAACTGTATGTAGGGGTCATGAAGAGATCACGACCAACCCTAACTATTCAAACTTCTACATAATGTATCGAGACTCGCAGTCACCAAGGTGTTCATCCTTTGGTCAAGTATGCGGGAGCCCAATGATTGATGGCCCAGATTTAAATGAGGAGAACTCATGCCCTTTATGTGCAGTGGGTGGTAGTGCCTAAATAATACCAACCAACATGTGGTGGACAATCAGGCCGAAGAGCCTCTAGTGTCATCTCGGCCTTCGCCCATCGGACCTTTCTTTTAAATTAAATACCCTCCTCTGATCTCCAGATGGTCACGCCAATACCGGCTGAGTTTTTTAGATGCACTAGACGATGCAAAGGGAGAGTTGAGGTCTTCGGAACAAAAATGCATCAGGAAATGTCTAAAACCCGGGGATTTATAATATCCCGAGAGGTTGCACAAGGACCAAGAGCGGAGAGATATCTTTTTCTTTTTCTTCTGGCAAAGGCTCCTCAACTGAGTTCCGAGGTAGTCGTATCAGCTGGGTTACTATGGTCGTCCACAAATCGAGACGAACGCCTGGAAAACGCGCAGCAGCACTTAGGATCAGGTATAGCCGGACTCACAACGGTAATATCAACACTGGAAGTATGGAAAAGATACTATATAAAAAGTTATCAGAAATTAATCAAATGTTATGGGACTTACATTCTGAAAGCACAGTAATTCGACGCAAGCCCGTAATCGTACAATGGACAAGAAGTTTAAGACGTAAAACGAGAGACTTAGCTGTTCGACGAAGGGCTCGGTGGTACGATCAAAGCTTCATAAAGGTTCTTTCAAAATAGAAATCAGAGGCCTCATCAACACACAGTCCGCCACCTCACCGGTCAAAATGCGGAGGCAGCCAGGGGGGCAAGTACCGCTCCACTTCCGACCAGTTATACTGGTAGATAAGTACTTTACATTAATAATTGAGACTCAAATACAGACGATTCTCTCTGTGACAGACGAAGATTCTGTCGTCGTGCAAATAATAGCCTTCTAGCCAACAAGATTTTGCTTGTTTCAAAATGTTTTTCATAGCAAGAAAGATCCTACCTCAATATTGACATTTTCGGCAACCATGCATTTAGACATTTTATAAGGATTTTATAAGGTTTTTTTTTAAAGTTTAAGTTTGAGAACCATACCTATGAATATTACTATGACTATGAATTCCAGTGCCTATCCTTTTGGACTTTGCACGGCACTATTATGTTTTTACAAAACTGCAGAAACTTGTCGTATGATTTCGCCTTATTCATTTAAACAGCATTTTGTGTGAGGTCTTATACACATCATGATTGTGTATTATTGTGTTCATGTATGCACTGGAATTAGTCTCTTATATAATTAAACTTTGGTTTTTTTTCTTTTGCGATAAATCATGCAGGGTCTTATGGAGTCAAGTCAAACTAGCGACACACTAAACGCCTTTAGCATGACTATGTGCCTACCTCTTATTAAACGTCAGAAAACTATTAACCTAGTCGATGATGTATTGAAAAAGACCTACATGCCTATTCGAAATTTCCACCCAAGTCTTGGGCTTACTGACCTCGGATTGTCCTGGTGTGCCATAAGGTTGGGTGTATAGAAAACACCTGGAAAGCGACGGGTTCTTTTAACTATGACTATGATGCTATCATGATTTTACTGAGTTGTATATGCTTACCTAAGATATGTTTGAGCGTAAACCCACGATCTTTTTTAAAAAAAAACAATTGTTTGACATAGAAATACTGTTGCGGACAACAATCTCAGGTTTTATTAGGATGGGTGGAATCCAACATAGTTATCTTAACGATGTAACAAGGGACATCTGGGAATGGTTTAAGAAAAGCAGGATTTCAATTTTTGCTAAATAACTCATTTGGATAGGTCAATTCCTTATCATTTCCAGTCTAAAGATGGGTAAGCACCGAGGCGGATGAGAAATCTAGAGGCACCGACATTATGGATATTTTACAAAATTTTGGGAAACCAACTGGGATCTGGGATCAATCTGGGAAACAATACATTTATTTTGCATCAAGACGAAATGCCAAGTGTGATGAATGCATAGCCGGGAAACGAGACGGTCCTGCTTTCAATGTTGATGCATTCATGATAAACTGAAGCCAGTCTTTACTTCTTACGCATGAGTAGGAAATCCTCCTCACCCATTCTGAAATGCCTACGTAAGATTTTAGAAGAGAAGGCCACGGGGATTATGGTTGTACCATACTGGCTTAGCCAGTCCCGCCAGCCGCTTAGCCGTACCCTCTCTTGAAGGCTCTGTCATGAAGAGATGATTCCAGGATGCCTCATACATACATAACTCTCGACCATAATCCCTTTTCGGGGTGGTCAGAAGTGTGGCTGCAACTACCGACTGTCTTGCATGCAGTTCTAGCAAGCTTACCTTTAGCATAGCGGTTAATGATAATAGAGGTAATAATCTCGTCATTGTCGCCAAGCTCTCTTCGGCAATATTTTGTGGCCCTGAGAAAACGGTGGTTGTCCTGCCATAATAAGAGTAGGTACTGACTTTCTATGTTAAGAAGTACACATTGTCTAGAGTGGGAGATACTCCACCGTCAACGCGTCTCATTCGGATCTAGCATTAATATTCGGTATGTTTCGATCATAGATCTTTAGAGGCATGTTCAAGTCATGACTTTGTTTTTCGAAATATTGATCATCGTGGGACTCAAATGAGCTGAATAAGAATAGGTCATAACCACCTTTTGTTGACAACCTGCCGATGGATGAAACGGACAATTGCCTGCCGATGGATGAAAAACGTATAGATTGTGAGTTTTTTCTCCGCTCACCGTAATGGAGTCTCTGTGGAGCTCATTAAATGTGCTGGATGGTCAGGTAACTCTCATGTGTTTGCTAAACTCTAGAATCGACCAACTTTTACCGGTGATGAGGAGAATGCCTTTACTGAAGCAGTCTATGACTGTTTTTTAAATATTCGTATTTCATATTTTGAATTATCCTAGTAGGTATATGTTACCTAGTTCGTTACCAAATTGATAGATTGACAATTATTAAGCGGGAACTTGTTAAAGCTGGGTTTTTTCCTTTTTGCATAGAAAATTATACCTACATTAACAAATTTTAACTTTTTCCTTTGTAATTGTTAGGCTATTTCAATTTCACAAGGCGCTAAACATCTACATTAGTGAATATAAATCTCGAGGATGTAACGATGAAGTATAATTGATGGTTAAACAAACTTACCTGTGTGAAGTTTGACCATAATTATATGAGTCGTTACATCCGAAGGGATTTATAACCCCCCCAATACCCGGATTGCTTGATGTATCAATGAAAATTACCCAGAATATTGTGAAATTGAATAGAAATTGCTCTAAAAAGAATGTCAGTTCGGGCGCGGGGCGCGGGGACGCGCAGGGGGTACGATAGGATGCGTTCCGTTTTTGCTTTTTTAGCTCTGAAATTTGTGCGATGCCTAGTACGATAAAGAGTGTACTACATTAGTGAATATAAATCCCTTCGGATGTAACGACTCATATAATTATGGTCAAACTTCACACAGGTAAGTTTGTTTAACCATCAATAATATCGTCATAGGTATAGTTATCAAAATACGTTGCAAACCATATTAGTTTTGTTTTTACACTACATACTCACTATTACAAATCAGTTTATTTTTGCAAAAACTAGTTCGAGTTCGTCGTGAAAAACAAAGTAGCTTTTCAAAGGAATTCGCATTAAATATTCAATACGAATTCTTTTTTCATAGTTAAAACATCTCTGCTGTTCTTAATTCAACAAATATCTTGAAACGGATATGGGCTATTATTTATCCCTAAAACAAAGCTAAGTGAGCCACGGGGAACGGATAGTAATGTATTTTTGAATTTATTGACATATTTTATATCCTTAATTTGAATATCTTAGCTGGTATATAAAGTAATGATTATTTATGTCATCATAAACGTTCTGTATAACAATATAACACAAAATAAGTGCTTTAATAAAACTCTAACCTTCGCAAGCAAAGTTATAAAATTAAATAGCGGCGTTGGAATAAATTAAGTTCATAAAAAGAATATGTAACTTATTTTACTAAGCTATATAATTTATAAGGGTTCTCATCAGAAATATTTGTGAACGTTTAATTTTATTCGAGTATTAAAGTTTGAAAAGACGCAAAAGATTCGTTCGGAAGCTATATAGGTAGGTATGCTCATTTCTAAATGTTTTTTTTTTTGACGTAGCATATGCTCACGACTATATTCCCCGGGGGTATGTAGGTATTCAGAGTAATTGTAATTATACTTACCAGCTTTTGCTTTTTGCATCTACAGGGTCCCTCTTAATATGCTGACACTTTTTTAAGGGGATGATCAGACCGTCAATCTGAACAACTTTCTCTATGGGACTAACATCGGAATCGCGAAAAAATATCATCTGTTCCATACTAAATTGCAAATATGTATGGGACAGCAGATTTTTTTTTTTCGCGATTTTGATGTTGGTCCCATAGAGAAAGTTCTTCAGTCTGACGGTCTGATCATCCCCTTAAAAAGTGTCAGCATATGAAGATGGACCCTGTATAGTAAAGAATTATAACTATAAGTCTATGCAAGGTATAGCAAAACACCCTATTAAAATAGTTAGACCATCAAACTGAACAAATTAAAAAAAAATCTGCTGTAACATACATTTAAGTCGAATAGGTATTTCAGTTTTGTATTAATCAGCAGATATTTTATTTTATCGATGTTGACTCCGTAGTGAAAGTTTTTCGATTTGATGGTCTAAACTACCCCTTTTAATATTACTAGGATGTTTTGTTAAACCCTGTATATTATAGATTGTTACAGAGAAGCTAACCCTCGTTCTTCTCTAAAAGTTTATTTTATGGATCAGCCAGGCATTGCCTATAAACCCCCTTTCCGTTCTCTCAGGTTCTAAATATGGGATAATACCTTATTACTGAAAGTCTATGTTGTCGTAAAAGGAAGGCATCTCGGTGCAAATATTTTGGCTAGAGCTTTATGAGTTACTCAAGATATATTTTTATTCATGCACTAGCTCTCCATGAGTTGTTATAAACAGCCAGTCGCTTTATGAGAAATCGGCTATACGTCGTATTAATGAATAAGCGCAAAACCTCATACACCCCAACTGATTTATAACAAAATAATTACATTGAAAAAATAATTTCATTATTTTGATAGTTAAAATTTAAAGTTATTCGCATTTTAAGTTTTCAGGCAAAAATGATTTATTATCATTATAAGAATCTTGTTTTGGTAGTAAGTAGGGTGAGAGTGCCTTACGGCCTCTGACGTGACATAACGTGCCATCCGAAGCACGGAATCGTCTTTCATTTCAGACAATCAGGTGATTCAGCCTGCAATGTCCCAACCAACTGGGGAAAAAAGCACAAAGTGACATATCACTAATTGGTGTCCCCCGTGGGAATCGAAACCACGACCTCCGTGTCAAGAGCCCAATGCTCTTAACCATTAGACCACGGAGGTTTTCCCTCATGAAATCAAATCTATCTACATCACAACCACACGGGAACAATTCGGCAGTCTATCTTTGGCACTGCAATTCCTATGTTATACCGAATTCAGCTGGATCCTTACAGATACATTTTATGATTTTGTCAAAGTATAAGAAATAGTATCTAGTGCTACATAAGTAGATACCTACTAGTGCATGTACACTGCCTAAAAAAAATGTGTGTGGCAACCATTGACTTACCAACTACTGGACGTAGGGTCCGCGCTCAAAAGTGTCCGAACCAAAAGAGCACCAAAACATATAAGGAGAACCAATTACGTGACAGTGTTCGTTTGACCGGCCGACTACGCGCACACGCGTGCTACCATAAAGGGGTAAAAACTACGCAAGCAAAATAAAAAACAATTTCAGCATTTTCAATATTTACTATTCACGTACTTAGATTTGTGTAGGTCAGTCTCGGACAATTTTCTCGAGAATTTTGTACTAGACCTGGCGTCCATTATTTTGAATGTCAATGGTGGCAACCCTTTTATTACGTTGAATTTTCTTAGTAAATGTGTTGTTGTAAGTATGTTTTAGTTATATCGACAAGAATTATAGCTAAGTAAAGTCGACAAAATAAGAGGGTTGTCACAAACTTTTTTTTCGTTGTTGGACGTTGAATGCTCATAGAATAACGCTTCCAGTAAGGAATGACCTGACCATGAGAGAATTTCAATAAGTATGTACGGCTTAATTAAGTGCAGAACTTATTAGGTATCTCTCAACAACTGACGATTTTGAATAATTAACGCACGAACGAAGTACTCGAATTTCACAGTTCATTCCAAATTCATTCTACATAAATAAAGTAACGACTTACTTAAGTTAATTACTGACGTAATTAGTAATTATTAAAATTATCTAGTCAAGAACAACATTATGAAACACAAGTATAATATAATGAACAAATTAAAACTAAACAAACTGAAAACAGGTAATTATTAATAATTTTATTTTAAACTAGCAGCCCGTCCCGGCTTTGCACGGGGTAGACAAATAAATTTTAAGACTCATTTTTCTACACCTTCGGTTACATTGTTCAAATTTTACCAAGGATCCCTAATTTTTTTCAAAATGAAATGTAGCCTATGTCAAATTGGAAGAATGTAGCATTCTATTGGTGAAAGAATTTTTTAAATCGGCCCAGTACTTTTTAAGCCTATTCATTACAAACATACAAACATACAAAAATAGGTACAAATCTTTCCTCTTTATAATATTAGTGTAGATATGTTGTAGAGGTTCTTGCCACATCTTTTATAGCTATCCAGTTCTAATACGAACGAACGAAGCGGTGGCAGGTCACATAAATTACGTTTAAAAGTTAAAAGTATTGTTCTCCTTAGTTACTATAGTATACTAAAGGCAAACCTTTAAACCACGTACTCTACCTATCAACCTGAACAACTTTTACTATGGAAGCAAACTTGTCAGCACAAAAAGAAATCTGCTGTTCCGTACTAAACTGAAATGCCTACACGACTTTTTTTTTGTACTGACAAATTCGCTCCTGTAGTAAAAGTTGGTCAGGTTGATAGGTAGAGTATGTGGTTTAAAGGATTGCCTTTGGTTAGTTTACATACTGTATACAACATGTTAATGAATAAGCGCAAAACCTCATACACCCCAAATGATTTATAACAAAATAATTAGATTGTAACAATAATTTCATTATTTTGATGGGTAAAATTTAAAGTTATTCGCATTTTAAGTTTTGAGGCAAAAATTATTTGTTATCATTTCAGCAATGAATGAAAGCGCTAACGTGCTCATGGATACATTTTAAGAATCTTGTTTTGGTAGTAAGTAGGGTGAGAGTGCCCGAGCGGCGGGTTGAGATCTTGTTCAGTAAATTTAAAATTTTACAAACTAGTTATTTAATTATTTTTTTTAAATTACCTATGTCGAAACCATGATACGAGTAATTCGATTCTGCTCTTGATTTTAAACAAACTACTTTCTAGTTTTGCGTTAATTCATTAACACATTGTATAAAAAGAATAAAATATTTGATTTATTCGTGTAATAAACGTATATTCATTGCGTATGTACTGTAATTAAAAGCAAATATGAAGTTTTTTCTGAAGGTAAATTAAATTTTGAGCCAACACGGAACAAAATGATAAGATAAGATAAAATGATGAACCTTTATCCCGGATAAAATAATTATGTTTCCTATAATTTATCCACCTGTTATTTTGTTGCTCATTTCCTGCTAATTAGGTTGTATTAATTTATTAGTGTTGTTTCTATGAATAAAATTTCTTCAGTTATTTATCTTCGTTTGTTCTTCCAAAATATACTGGGTGATAAATTCAATACTTTACATACTTTAGGGGGATGCATCAGACCATAAAACTGGACCACTTTTAGTTATGAGCTAGCATTGCAATCGCGAAAAAAATCAACTGTTTCATAGAATACGTCATCAATGGCTAGGTCGTAGTGTAATTTAAATGGGCGCGCTCGGTGGTTGCGACAGGCCAATCGTGCGCGGTGAGCGGGGGTCGGGGGGAGCGTGTCACAGTACATGCCAATACCGACTTACCTTAGCGCGCGGTACCGACTTTACCGGTGCCCCGTTTCCCGCACGCCGCGCGAGTATAGACCTGCTACTACCGCTGAGCGCACCCACTATATTATAATTACGCTATGTCTAGGTACTCCACCCAGCAGCATTTTTTTTTTTTTCGCGATTTCTTTATTGGCTCCATAGTGAAAGTTGTTCAGTTTGGTGGTCTGAATCTGAAGCAACCTGTTTAATATGTAAAGCATTTAATTTTAACCCCTGACAGAAGAGAATAGAACAATAAAATAACCGCTTATATCCAGTTTTCTTACTGCACTACAAACATTCAGGCCAATTGCAGAATATGCATTCGCAAAATGTTAGATTTATATGTCGTATGAGATTTCACGTAAGAACTCCGGTGTATTATTAATGCATTTTGAACGTTGAAACGAGAAATAAATTCTTACCTCAAAGATTTACTAAAACGGTAAAAAAATCATTTTCCCTGCAATTCTGCAAGTTATAGCGGTACCTCGCATTTTACACCCAAAATCCTTGTTACATTTTCGATACAAAATAAAAAAGTTATCAGTATTCGTGTAAATTGAAACTTCTCAGGAATATTGAGCCATAAATAAAAGTGAAGCTTGTTTTATAGCTCGGTATTGTAGTGAAGTAATGTCGCGGAGCCAACACGACAAAGGTGGGAATGTGTGAAACGAACTTATTTCACCGCAAAGTCATAAACCGTTGCAAAGTACGACTACCTTTCGTGCCGAGCTTTGGAATCGGGGACCACTGTGATTTCCCAAGCCTTTTACTCTTCGACTTTTTGGTTTAGTTTAAACACGAAATATACTATCGGCTTTAGTTTCAACTTGCGTATCGGCGAACATTTGTGTGCTCAATAAAATGTCTAACGTAGATAGTAAGCGGCGGCGTCCGAAAAGATTTCCCATTGAAATTGAAAACAAACATGCAGAAAACAATTTTCTTTTGTTTCAGGGGCAGTAATCATTTTTGAGGATTATCTATGGTACGTTTGCATATTAAACTTGGTAATTTTTTATCATAAATCACATTTAATGACATTTGATTGTAAATATAACTATTCGCCCAGGACAGAGGCATGTAATAAAATTTATAGTGGTGAAGCTCAGCAGTCGCGGCGGGTACACGTTCGCGCGATGTGCGGGGGCGGCAGGGGACGGGCGTACCCTAACTGAACTCGCTGTTAGGGTAAACGCGCAGGCACCGGGGGCCGGTCATGCCGCGGCCGCTGAGTTTCACCACTATTACTTTTTGTTACACTATGACAGAAGCCTATTTAGGTGGTTTGCGAATTCTCTAACAGCAAGTTGACCACAAACTTGCCTGTAAAAATCCGCACTGTGCCCGCGCGGTGAAGTATACCCCACTCCCTCTCACCCTTATTCGTGAGAGGAGGCCTTTGCTCTGCAGTGGGATCCTACAGGCTACAACTTACGTATTTAACTACACATACAAAATCTTTGTTACAGAATCTACAAAAAATATACATAAAATGGAATTCAAATTCCAATCGTATTCATATACCTAAAAGCGATGACTGTGATGTCATCACGTTCGTAAGCAAATAAAATGACCTAAGCAGTACCACTCAACAATGTGGTAGAAACAATTTGGATGGAAACCGCATGGAGTCGCGGGCGCAGATGAGTCACTCTCTCCCCAACAAGCATCGCCCCGAGGCCTATAGGAGCTGCTCGCAGTCCTTACCGCTCGACATTCTGTAAGTACCATAATCAATATTAAGCTCATTGTCCACCGCAAGACCTAACTTAAACAACATACAGGATCCTAGACCATATAACTATATGGACCCGCCTTGCGGTAGCATTTCCCCTCTGCCACGTTACAAGATCAATTAATTATATGCATTTAAATATAATTTTATACCTTATCACTAAACGAGACAGCCTATAATTGCGGAAAAATAACGTCAAATTATTCTCGTTCAGGCTTCACACGAGACTATTTTATAACAATCAAAATTCGAATCTAAAGTAATGAAATAAAATCCAAAGCTGCGGATTTCAAGCTAGCTCATCCCCCCGCAAAAAGTGGCAGAAAAGTTTGTTAGTAGAATTACACACGTAACTTGTCCATAGTTATATTGTCTTAGTACAGGATACATTTTAAGCTAAAACTTTCAAGCTGCGGCCGCGGTGCCAGGCCTCCGTCACTCGGCTGTAGATAAGCATATGCTCACCCCCGAGGGGGTAGTCAGAAATATTCTGAAACCTCAAAACATCCACGTTTCACTAGTAGTACCGAAACTCTGTCCAGTATGACTCGAAATTGAAGCATGCAGGTTTCCTCACGATGTTTTCCTTCACCGAAAAGCCAGTAGCGTTACAAATCGTATATAAATTCGAACGGCACCACCCCGGTACAAAGATAAGAACCAACACTTTGGCGCATCGTAAACGATGCTTGATTTCAGCCACACTCACGCCAGGTGGCAACATCACATACCTACGTCGCGCGCTGTGCGAAGTAATAAAACGCCAAGTTTAGCTTCATTCGATACATTTTTGCGCGTACCTCCTGGCGGGTAATTAAAGCGTGGGAATTTATCGTTTTCTAAGGAAGTGAAGTATCTGTCACGTAGTTACTAATAATCTGTGGCCATATTCTCCTGATTATTATTGTGCAATTATAAACCTTATTTACAAGACAACAATAATCAAATTCCTCCCAATCCCTTCCTCCCAAATTGGTATTGAATGCATCAAAAGAATTGTCTTTTTGTATGAACATTGTTTATTGACGATACTGACTGCACTGCTAAAAATGTTACATTATTAAAAAGAATTAACGCATTATACTCATACTTTTAAGATACTATTATGATAGTACACTCATGCTTTTCCTACAGTACTTACTTACCTAGGTAGTCTAACATTTCTTAGCCATTAATGTAATGGGATTCTTGTGTAGCTTGAATTAGTGCTACAGAATACGGCGTAGCGTAAGTGCTACGCTTTATAACGTAGCTTTGGATTACACGCAAATTATGACACTGAGAATCCGAATAAAAATTGCCTTTATGGTTTTTATAAGGACATTCGAATGTTACCTAAAATTAAAACGGCATTTAACGGCAGATAACTAATTTGTACCCAAAATCATACAGGGTGTTAGGGTAGACAGTTAGTTGCATGATACTGAACAACTTTCCGAAAGGAACAAAGGAGAAATTTTCAACTTTATATAATACCTATCAACCTACTTTCGATCAGCTAATTGCATTTAGTAGTGAAATTTAATTTTTTTTAGTTAGATAAACTGGCCTATCTTCTGTTTTCGGCTTGACGTTGAGTTTTGGGACACTCTGTATATATACTGGGTGGCACTGTACGAGGGGATCCCCGAAAATATCACAAAATATGAATGACGTGCAATCGATTTATTTGTGGTTTTATAATGATTACTATTGGTTACAGACATACTATTTACAAATCACCGTCCGCTCGCCGGTGACGCAAACGAAATAACTTTGAAACGGTTGAAAATTTTAACATAGTTTCTTGGAGCCGAATTTTGTAGAAATTCTATAAATTGTGAAATTTTCGGGAAGTTCCCTCGGTCAGTGCCACCTAGTATATTTCTGTACGAGATTAGTTCAGTTACAGTATTAGATAGATCTATTGAATGGTTGATGCAGATGGTTGCCGCGCTCTCAGTTCCGGCCGGCGGAGGGCGAGCTGGCGGACTGCGTGCTCGTGGTAGGGGTGTCGCGGCCCAAGCTCGCCGCGGCCCTCCTCTCGGTCACGCTGCTCTCTCTGTTCCTCACCTTCCATGTGCTCTATGACAGCGCTCTATACAGCATACAGGTCAGTTCACTATTCACATCTTTATGTAATAGATTTTGTGTACAGGGTGAAATTGATATCATCAGCATCCTTTAAACTAAAATTTTACCCATCGATCTGAACAAATTTTAAAAATCTGCTGTTGCATACATTTGAGTCGAGTAGGCATTGAAGTTTAGTATGGAACAGCAGATTTTTTTTTTGGCTCATCAGTTTGCTCCCACACTAAAAGTTTTTCAGTTTTATGGGTAGACTCTTAGTTTAAAAGGATTATATCAATGACATCAATTTCACCCTGTAGATTAACTAACACCCATATTCTCAGTTGCTTCCTCAAGATTTTCTCCACTCGCCTTGACTCCACTTAATCAAGATTGTATGTCAACAAGTGTGAGGCCCTGTGGTGCCTTTCAAACTTAATTATGAAGGACAAACTTAACTTTGCAGTGAAAAAAATAATGTTCTCCCATACATCGATCTACATCATGGTCGATACTCTAACTAAAAATGAAAGTTTAGATAAAATATTTTTTAAGTAAAAAATTAACTTCTTCCCATCACAACCACGCGTTATTTATTTTTACGTTCATTCATAAAGATTCTTTATGAATAAACTGAAATGAATGAAGTTATAAGGAAATTAATGATTTCGGAACCAAAAACGAACAACGCGGATGAGAATACGGGTGTAAGGGCTTTTAGTTTTAAGGTAATAATTAGTCGATTACCTATAGTTGTTGTTGTAACAACGTTAAATATAACCATCTGGTTTCTTTCCCGATATACCTCAGTTGATTTATCAGATTTATCAACTGTGAAAGGAACAACCAAAAATGTTCTGAATACACTGGAGAGTAAAATTCATTGGTGCTAACCAGAAAATAATGCGGATAAAACAGTGCTTATGAAAAAATATTTAATAAGTATAGGTAATAAATACTCGTTGGTAACTTGTAAATCTGATTCTTACATTCTCATACTACTAAAAATTATGAGAAAATCCGAAATCTTAAGCATATTACAGCTTTCCAAGAATATTAACATCTGGCTTTATTAAATTGTATAAATTATTTGTTCAACTTAAAACAAAAGAAAAGTTAACATTACTTTCTTCTTCTTCTCTCGTGTCAGCATGAGTTAGGTATATCGCATGACAATCGCTCATATTATAGTGGAAAGATTAGCCAGTCAGCAAACAGCAGCAGCATTACTTGCTAATATTTACGTAGTTGATAAGATAGTGATACTCTATACATGAGAACTTGACCTACTGTTACAATGTCTGTTTATTCAACTCAAACAGCATGTCAGGAATCACGTGTCCCTATTATATATTCAAGATGGCATCGCCACTCCAGCTTGCAAATACAGGTGACATTATTAGCTATATGTTAAACTACCAACTGCATGACAGGTTGGTCTTAAGTTAAAATAAACAAACACGTTACATATTCTATTGATTTTGCTCTTTATTGCATCGGAGCGTAGAGTGCATTTCGTGTTGCAGAACTTTACACGTGGCTGATATTAAGTAAAGGTTCTACATGGTATATTAAATGCTGCACTTTAGTGTGAAACGACACCTGCATATAAAGGTTACGTGGGTACCTACGCGCGCTATGTGATCCCCGCGACTATGACGTCAACAAAACGTGTGGTACCTGCATTATAATTCAGCACGTACGTCATTATAATTTCCCTATGGCAGCAGTACTTCAAATTTCCTTTTGAGTATGAATACTGTGTTTAAATTATTCTGAGTAGTTACTTAAGGTGAAGTAAGAAAGTTCAAAAGTTGAATAGTGGGTGCATCGCGTGCAAGTAACTGTTTTATATAATTTGGTTCGATATAAATAATGTTTCGTCTTTATTAAAGGCTGTAACTTCTCTACTTGGGCGCGGCGCTCATATTCATTGCTGTATAGCCTTGCTCATTTAAATGTTAATCTCGTTACAAGTCAATTAATCCTGGCCAGTGTTTCGTCTTTCACTAAAAGCCCTAAACTACTCCATACGAGGCCTAACTTCCGCCCTTGGCCAGTGCGTGATCCCCGAAGGCGTGCCCCGACCGAGCCCAGCGCCCACAGCCTATCGCATAATCGTAATTAATGTTCAACCGCTGTTCTCTGCAGATAACATGACGCCAGTTTGCCCGCCCTTTATGACACCCTGGTTACCCTTAAAGTTGGATAATAAATCTCTAGATATCTAATTACTGGGTCAAGCAAGACAACGTTTATTTATGTGAAAAAAAAAAATATTACACAATGAAATTGCGCTATCAGGTAATTTCAACTATGGAGCAATTGCACTTATAAGAATCACGATTCAGTTCTTCTCTTTATACCAACACCTGCCTTCGAGATGCGTCTATTGAGAGAAAAACTGAATCGTGATTCTTATAAGTGCGATTGCAAAGTAGTTTCAATTACCAGATACTTGCAATTACACGACTCCACCTCAAACTTATTGATAACTTCAGGAGTGAAATAAAATCCTAAATTTGTAACACGTTATCTTTAGTTCGTTCTATCCTGAAACTATCTTTTTCTTCTTCTATAAGAATGTTGGTAGCAAAATATTTGACGACACCGGAACTGAATGTATGTCATAAGTCAACATCTAAATAATTACACAAATAGTAGCAGATATTTAGATATGCAATATGCGCTGTTACCAAATAATTTAATAAACGTACGAGCCGAGTGCCGACATCACCGAAAATGGAACTGAAAATTATAGGTAATTATCACGCTGTTGCAATTAGGATTGATGTTAATTATCATATTGTGTTCAATTACTTACCTAGGTAGGTACCTACAACTAGACGCGCAGTGATATTTGATCGCTACCGAGATGTTCAATACAAATGGAATAAGAAATTGCACGTAATAAATAAGTAAAAGCGCTTATTTATCTTTCCCTCGTGCAACGTTCTTACAAACAATATTTTCTTATTCAGGAAATAGTCTAGCAGTATTATTATTTAGTTGTATCCAATCACATTTAATTAATGTTGCCTGAAGGAAAATAACACACATTTACTATTTATTGTTTTGGGAAAAACTAAAATAACAAGAAAATAAATACACACGATTTCCCAACTTAATTGAATGAAAGAATGTTTTGATTCGGGCACTGGCGTTCTAATAAAGGATAAATAAACAATTATTGAGTTGATAAATATCGCGGGGACGTAAAAGTTACCAAAGTCGAAGTATTACCTGAATAGGCTAATCAAGCAATAGCGACATTAAGCCCAGGGGATCGCCTGATTTGCATGACATACATAATAAAAGATATGTTTATATTGAGACTGTAGTGTTCTTGCATTAAAACTCGTATCTATTATTATACAAAAGTTTGAGTAACCAATAACGAAATGTCTAAAACTTTAAATTTGAAGCCTACATACCTACAAAAACTTGAAATTGGCACTTATCTTTCTTTAGCTTTAAAATGTACTTGGAAAGGTTACCTTTTCGGTGTGGCATTTTCACATCTACAGGGTCAACTTTCACCATGGAGTCAACATGAAAATCGAGAAAAAAAACCGCCCTGTATGGTCTGAAGAACCCCTTAAGTATTACTAGGGTGTTTTGTTACACCCTGTATAGGAGTTGAAAATAGTAATTAAGTTTCGCAGGGAAGCACCATTGACATAAATACTATAGACTCCAAGTTTCATACAAAATCTTAGCAAATCTGATACATAACCCACACAAATCAAATATGCATGCTGTTTGGTGGCACGAATATGTTGTTTTTGATTCATAAACTTAGTCGTATTTGGCAATGTTTACTGTCAGCTAGTACAAAAAAGAGCTCTTTTGGTTCTGCCATTTTTCGAACGTTGATTCTGAATCTAGTTCAGTTATATATAAGATATCAATGGGAAACACGGTCAGGAATTACCATTTTACACAATATATATAGATACATATGTAGACTCTATAGTAGTAAATAAATAAAACAATTTTAAGATATGTGTGGATTCGCAGGCGGCCAGCATGGCATCAGCTGCAAGTGAAAGTCGCAAGATCCTGCAGAGCCAAGAGAGTAGCAGCAGAACGATCAACCATCCGATGGCGCTTCGGAAGCGTGTCCGACCACCGAGGCCCGCCCGGAGACTCCCTCAGGTATTCAAGCCTTTTCTTATTCTCTCTTTTCTTTTACTGTTGCTATAGTAACGCGTTCTTGGCTCTGATTTCGTATAAACATTTATTGACTTTCACTTTGAGATTGAAAAGAATGAATAATAAACCCTCAAAGGAAGGCGTTATCAAATGCTTTTCCTTAACAATTACTGTCAGTGAAGTTGAGAGTCGTGAGGTTCGAATCCACTAGAGGACAACTACCTACTTGTATGATAAAAATGAATATTTCAATCCGAGTCATCGATATTTCTATTTATGTAATCATGTATTTTATATTATAATATCGTTATCTGTTCATCACAAATTCAAGTCTAGACTAGATCCTGTCTGGTACTTTAAGTGACGATGTACAAGATATAGTCGAGCGGGACAATTCCGTCAGCGGGGTAATTAAGTCAAATGGCTGTAAGATTTTATCCAGTAGGTTGAGAAAAAGCGTGTTTCTTCGATAAATACCCCCGCTAGTCGTCGCTGTTGATTAAAAGCTTATTCGTCGGCTTACCGGCAAAACTCATTAAGTGATCGTTCCCAAACTTTACAGGAAACGCAAAAAACGATTTGAAATGTTATCGGTCATAATTTTGTTTGTGTGATTTTAGTCGAATAAGTGAAAACGCATTCGGTAGTAATAAACGTTTATTAACAAAATTAAATGAAAAAATATCCAATCGGACTGTCAGTTTTTTTTTAAAAGGCCAAAAGAAATAGTTGATGACTTTTGGCAGTTACCGTTTTTTACAATTAGACAAGTAGTGATTTTTGAATCACTTACAACTATGTTAAAACTATGTAGGAACATACAAATTGCAAATCAGTCTCAATTATTTAGATATTAGGTACTTAAACTTTTGAACCAAAAACTTTCATAATCATCTTGGCTGTGTACGTTGATGACATGTTGATCTTCTGGAATGATGCAGAGGAGTTAAAGAAGGTCAAACGAGATCTTATGACCAAGTTTTAGATGAAAGACCTTGGAAAAGCGGAACTTATTCTTGGGATGAGAATAACTCAATATGATAAGTCTATCGCACTTGATCAAGAAGATTATATTGAGGAATTGCTGAAACAGTATGGTATGCAGGAGTGCAAGCCAGCTGCTACACCAATAGCTCCAGGACAAAGACTAGAGAAGCCGAAAGAGATTGGTGAGACGAATATACCTTACCAAAGGCTAATAGGTTCATTATTATATCTGGCCCAATGCACTCGACCAGGTATAGCCTACGTCGTGAGTTACCTCAGTCAGTTTAACTCATGCTATTCCATGGAGCACTGGATAGCTGCTAAAAGAGTACTGAGATATCTAAAAGGTAACAAGGGTCTTCAACTTACCTACGAAAAGGGAAATACACATACAAGGTTAGTTGAAGCTTATGCAGATGCTGATCACGCTGGAGACATAACAGACAGAAGGTCTTTCTCCGGGTTTGCATATCTTATGCAAGGAGGAGCAGTAGTATGGGAAAGCAAGAAACAAAGGACTGTCGCTCTCTCCACAGCGGAAGCTGAATATGTAGCTATGTCAGAAGCTGCAAAGGAAGCTATCTTCTTAAGCAGGTTTATGACAGAGTTGGTGGAAGGACTTCCTTCAGAGGCTATATACATACACAGTGACAGTCAATCTGCAATAGCCATCGCTACAAATCCTGTGCATCATCAGCGCACTAAACATGTTGATGTTCGGTACCATTTCATAAGAGAAACAGTAGAGTCTGGCATAATCGTGATCGATTATGTGGAAACTGCTAAAATGGTGGCAGACATCCTGACGAAGCCCCTGTTGAGAGGGAAGTCTGAGTGGTGCGTGTTCAGGATGGGCCTGAGAGCGAATGAGTGATGAATGAGAAGGAGGAGTGTTAGAAAGAAGGTCTCACACATAACCCAGTCTCTATGCTATTTACGAGCTATGAAAAATAATATAGTTTGAACGTGGATATTCAATTATTTTCTTTGCTCTGTCAATGTCTTATTTTTACTGAAAGAGTTAAATAAATATATAACTAAATTTATTAATAGTGTTTGATTGATTTAAAACACTATTAACTTGGTTCTAACCTGGTAGCAGTTGAAGTAATCCACGGACAGATTAACTGCAACCTAGCTTTTTAAAGCTATAGCCATAGTAGTCTAGATTTAATACTTAGGTACTATTATAAATGTGAGAAGGTCGTTGTTCATGTTTCTTAGCATCCAGCCTTCCACAATTACTTAGAAACAAAGTTGCGAATCAGTCTCGATGTCGTGTCAATAGTCATTATTGAGACGACATCGAGACTGATTCGCAACGCAACGACTGATACCTACCTAATAACAATCAAATAATATTTGCTCAAACAAAGTTGTTATAGCTGATTAGTGATGATAGAGCTTGTTTTTCTCTTTTCAGTTAATAGGTTTTTTATGCAGTTGGGTTTTTTGTTTATCTTAATAATTAATAAAAACTTAGGTTATGTGACTTATCGTTTGACATAATTATTATTATGTTGTCTGAAAGATATTTGTCAGATAAGCTAACACGATCTTATTAAGAAGTGGTGAAACAGGCTCTTACACCCGTATTCTTAGTTGTTTTCTTAAGATTGCCTCAGTCGAGTCGAGGACGTTTTAGACTTTTTTGTCATACAAATTATGCTAAAAACGTCCTAACTCGGCTGAGGAAATTTTAAGAAAGCTACTAAGAATACGGAGGTTAGTCTTAAACACGTCTTACAACAGTAAAAATAAAGAATTAAAAGGTAACATAAAAATTAAGCTCTTTACTTATGATATGATATTCAGGGTCTGTTTCACCACTTCTTAATAATGTTCTTGTTAGCTTATCTGACAAATTGTTTGACATATCTGTCATAAAAATATGCCAAACTATCTGTTAGATAAGCTTACAAGAACATTATTAAGTGGTAAAACAAGCTATACTAACCATTTTAATATTTGAAATCATCATCTCATTTCTTTGTGGTATCAATTCGTAGCATGAAAATAATCTTCTTCTTTCTCGTTAAAGGTGATCACACTTTGAAATAATAAAGTAAATTCATAGTTTATTTAGCAAACATGACATTGCATTACCTACAGCTAACACAATTTTCACAATGTAACTTTTACTTAAAATAAAACATAATTAATTTTAATAATAAGAAGTAATATTAAATAAGTAAGGAAGTTTATAGTTTCATAAACTGTTACCAAGTGGAATATTAAATTATAGTATTTTAGGCCGCGCAACGTTACAATAATAATAATCGTTATTGTAATATCGAACTGTTCATTTAGCTCAAAGAAAACCATAGTAATCAAACATAATTACTTATGCTTGGAATACGTCCGTTCCTAAAATTCACCTAACTATTGATAGGTGAATTTTAGTAACGGGCGTATTAACCTAACTAATGTTTGGTGAATTTTAGGAAAGGACGTATTCCATGCATAAGTAATTATATTTGATTACTATGTTTTTCATTGAGCTAAATGAATAGTTTGATACAACAAAAACGTGATATACAATGTTAGTGAAGTTTGTAAACAGGCGGATTGTTTATTCTTGGTGTGTGATTGTCACCTAAAACTCATTAATTACATCAAGTGAATTTTGCATATATTTTTCTTCTTCAATCAACGTAAACCTCTACAACGAGAACTCATTATTTCAAGTTGATAATTTTATGCTAAGCTCATTTAAAAATTCTAGTAACTTATTTAAATAAAATGAGTTTCTTGCAACAAGAATGTCAAAAAACGGAACATAGTGACTTTTTGCAAGTCGTAAAATCTAAACGAGAAGGGATATCAAAATAACGGTTTTTGCATCTTGTAGAGCTGGACGCGGTGAGTATCATGGTGTATCTAACTGAGTTAGTGACTTTTAGGCAGTTAATGAGTTTTGCCGGTAAGCCGACGTTATAGAACAACATTAATAGCCATTTGACGTGATAACGCTGACGGATTTGCCCTGCTCGACTACTTTTTATTAGATTTGTATGTTTTTATTTTAGACTGTTTTAATTATAATTCCGAATGTTATTAGGTTATTAATTCTGAAGAAACCGTTTTAAGGTTTCGTGTAAATTCGTGCACAAACTTTCGAGTTCACGTAGCGTTGGTAACCCTATCGTTTTGGTACTAAAATAGATTCCCTATTCAGACTATTTACATTAAATAACTTGCTTGGCTTAATTTCAGATTCAATTCTACGTTATTTCCTTCCCAATTTCGTAGTCGCAGTCCAAACTAAAATTAGGCTCTAGATAGCATCGGTGACAGTACCTAATATAACCCTTTCCCCGCAGGCTTTAATAATTGGCGTTCGTAAATGCGGCACACGAGCTCTCCTAGAGATGCTTTACCTCCATCCGATGGTGCAGAAAGCTTCTGGTGAAGTTCACTTCTTCGATCGTGACGAAAACTATGCGCTGGGACTTGAATGGTACAGGAGTAAGATGCCACTATCCTTCAAAGGACAGATCACCATAGAGAAGAGTCCGAGCTATTTCGTTACTCCTGAGGTTAGTTTTTATAGTGCCGTACACACGCCTACGTCGTCGGTCTGTCCGTCCGTCCCTCAGAAGGCTATTACCTATATTTTGATTTTGTTGTGCATACCTTTGGGCCGAGTAAATTTGCAGTGATGTATGGAACAATACCTTTTTTCGTGCTTCTGATGTTGGTCTTGTAGAAAAGGTTGTTTAGGTCTGACCATCGCCTTAAAGAACCGGCAGCATATTAAGATATAGAGTCTATTTTATAGACCCATAAAAACTATCTGGTGGAATTAACTAATGTTTTATAATATGAGAGCCGAATGGTTCCGGCTTCAAACATCCCTTGGGTGTCGAAAATTTTTCTAATGCTGTGTTTTACACTAGACACTTTACTTCATCCTGAAAACTGTAATATTCTAAAAGCCTTACTACAATTGCGCACATTTTATAATAAAGCAGGTTAAGATAATAAAGTTTCTGACCACTCCAAATAGGGATATTGGTCGTGAGTTTGTTCGTATATGAGTGCTTAACTAACCCTTTAGGTGCCGGAACGTGTTCGCGCGATGAACTCCTCGGTGCGTCTGCTACTGATCGTCCGAGAGCCGGTGACTCGCGCCATATCAGACTACACGCAACTACGCAGTCGCGCCACCCCATCTGCGCCTGCGCAACCTCAGGCACCTGGCCATCCAGTACCGGACGCGGCTAAACCATTCGAACATCTCGCCATTTCACCCGATGGTTCAATCAACGTGGCCTATAGGTATCTATTCTATTTGTTTATTCTATCTGTTTCATATGTCTATGGCATCTACCAACGTGAGACGATGAGATATTTTACTTTTACAAAAGTTTTAAACACATTAGGGCTATTGCGTTAGAGCCGTTTCATACGGAGCGGTGCGGAAGCGGCGCGGCACTGTACCGAAAAGATTTCGCTGCATAGACGATCACACGGGCGGTGCGGCGCCGTCGCGGCACCGAGCGCGACGAAAGGAGTGTTGACGTACAGTCTGTTAATAAAAATCTGCCTGCGGCGCCGCACCGCTTAAACCCCTCCCCGCCTCGTCTTGCACGCTGCAAGTCCGGCGTGTGTGTGACATACGATAGATTTTTATATGCAAACCACAGCAGCGACATCGATTTTTTTATGCAAGACACCGCTCAGGCGCCGCACCGCTGCCGCACCGCGTCGTGTGGCTCGGCTCTTAGTTTCCAATCATCGATCGACATAAGATCGATACATATGTATTTGTAAAAGGGGAGGCCTTTGCCCAGCGGTGGGACACTGAACTGGCTAGGTAACAAAATTATGACAGTACTAGTAAATTTTTACGTATTTACTTTGTTTCACTCATCATCATCTACACTGCATGAATTTTGTTAAGCAGAACATCTAAGAACTGACAAAAAACACAATATGCCGAATTGATACAGATCGAATCCGGTAGATACACAATACCACCCTGATAAATGTTTATGAAAGCCTTGGTAATTAGAGAGCCCCTTAACTTCCAAAGTAATTTCTTAATATTGATGGAAGATCCCGAGAGAAAAACCGAGTGAAGCCTAAAACAATATCGTGTTCTGGAAGACGATATCTGATAATGAATTGCCTTATTCCTTATGATAGGATAATCGCCTTTTAGATAAATATTAACAGAAACTATGAGAATAATTAGTCAGATGTATATTGTTATCGATCAATAATTTATGATTTTCATTTGTAGGCCGATAGCCATATCGTTGTACCACGCGTATCTGCATCGGTGGCTGGAAGTGTTCCCTCGGGAACAGATCCTAGTGGTGAACGGTGATATGCTAATAGAGGACCCAGTGCCGCAACTACGTCGCATCGAGAAGTTCCTTGGAATTGAGCACAAAATCGGTTAGTGTCTTAACTATCTAGAACTATTTTGACAAATAAAAATGTAACTAGATTTTTGTTCCACGATATTAAAAGTTTGGTCCCATAGTAAAAATTTTACAGTTTAGTAATGGGCTGGAGGAGAAACACCTCTTTAATTAAGTAATTTACACTCTATACACCACTAGTTTTTAATTTAAATTTAAACTAATCAACTTTTCTAAGAAACACGGGTCGATAAATGAAAAACATTTTTTTTGACCGTCCATAGAAAATCGATTGGCCGATCCTCACTTTTGAATGGGTGGTCCAAAAAAATTAAGTTGTTTAATTTCATTGCCTGAATACACCCTTAGTTAGTAAAAACTACTGGTATACAAGGTGTTACAAAAATACAAATAAACTTTTAAAGGAGTGGTTTAGACAAATTTTCGCGATTTAGATGTTGGTGCCATAGTGAAAGTTGTTCAGTTTGATGGTCTAAACGACCCCCTTAAAAGTTTTCAATATCTATTTTTAATTTTGTAACTCCTTGTATAACTTAATAAGATCATGTTTAACTTAGATAATTTGTCATTCCAATAACAGGAAGAAGAAACTTCTACTTCAATGAAACGAAAGGTTTCTACTGCTTAAGGAACGACACCACAGATAAATGCTTGCGGGAGACAAAAGGTCGTAAGCACCCGCGGGTCGACCCCGCAGTTGTCACGAAACTACGCAAATTTTTTATCCAGCATAATCAGAGGTTCTACGAACTCGTTGGAGAGGACCTCGGCTGGCCCGAGGACTAATTATACCTAGTGTTGAGTATACTCATCCATCAATAGCACCGCGATGGAAGCACCATATCGTTGTGATCAAATACATATCAATGTAATTTTAAACATATCAAAAATTAAACGTACATATCATTAGTCGTGTAAGTTTTTAAAGATTGTTTATGTATACATCTAAGCTAAGCTAGTTATAAGAAATCAGAAATGAGATTCAAGTTTATTTATAGCTACAATTTATATTTATGTAGACAATTGATTTAACTACTTAGACAAATTGTGTTTATTCCTTTTAAACCTATTATATTAGTTATCTGTTCGAATTTTATGAGATTATATCAGAAAGTAACTTAAATTATATCGGCAGTATAAGAAAGGGAACAAGATGTTACAACCAAACAGAAAAAAAGGAATACATTTGGTTTTCGTTATTTGTAGGTATTTTTTATGATTCACATTAAATTCTTGTAATTCCAAGGATAATTATGATCTCTGGAAGACTTTAAGTACTGATTTGATAGACCGACCCACTGAAACCCTGAGCAATATATTTTTATATATAAAATTAAGTATTGTGTGCAAACTTTATACATATACAAGTTTATTATACAGACATGAATTTTTACCTGTTTGTGATCTTTCGTTATTTTAGTATTTATTATTTACGTAGTTCTAAGGGTAATTTAAATGTAAATGAAGATTTAAGAAGAATGAATGTTGTACATTTTTCGCTTTCTCTTTTTAGATGTTGTAAATTTTGGTCGTGATGTGTGTCTTTAATGTTTTTTATGTTATTAGTGAATGTGATTTTTCCCATATCTTAGAAATTACTCCACGTTTTCAAATTCAAATTCGATAAATGAGAATATATCGTAGCTAAAATGTTGTTATATTTATATTCTTTAGGTCAAATGGAACAAGCGAATGCCTAGATAATTCCAAACTAAAATTCTGTGTGTCTATACATATATCTGTACTATTTCTCACAAGTTTATTCTGAGATACCTACTTACTTATCGATGTGTGGTGGATCACGCTATAGCATACCTTCATAAATGAACACGCTGAATGTATATCACTTAATTTTAAAGTTTGGAGAGTTCGATATGATTCGACGCGGGTTTTAGAAGTATTCTATTTAAGTGTAACGTCCAAGACTGAAGAGTTAGTTGAATAAGTCTAAATACTACCTATTTAGCATAAAATGTCCATAGGTAAATTAATACGCGAGACAATCATGAAGTTAGCCCTGAACACAGTGACATCAAAGTTCTAGCGTAAGATCGAAATGCACTTTTAAACTCGATTTAAGGAGGAATCCTTTTTTATGTAGAGTATATTTGCTTCCAAATCCAAATTTCAGAATCAACGAATATTTATATGTTTTGTAATCCCAAAATATAAAACTACTCTATATTTTAAGCGCATTCACGGAAAATATTAAGATATTCCACTAATGTGATTGATAAGGAATCTACAGATTAAGTAAAAATATACTATAGGGCACATGCTGCAAAATTGTGAACACAATTTGCTGATATCATTTCGTACCTATGTACAAAATATTTCAGTATTTCGTAATCTATCAGTAGTATTATCAATCCTTCTTCTTTATCTTATCTATATAATTATAAATGAATAATGGAAAAATGAAATAGTTAGGTCAATCTAAGGACAAAAAAGGCACAACTCAAATTCTTTCATGAAATTGTCTCATTTGATACGATAGTTTACAGACCGAAATGTGGATCGAATAATGAATGTAAGATGGTTCAAAGTTGTTCACAGCAAACATCTTGTCATCATGAATTCAAGTCACACGTCAAGGCAATCTTGGTTTTTCTTTGGCCTTTACAGAGATCTTCAGTATAAAAACAGACACTGCTGTCGCATCTGATACGACGATGATATGACATTAAACTTGTGTTAGCACTAACGGAAGTGCTATTTTTGAATCGTGAGATTCGAACTCATGACCGAATGAATACCCAAATTTCATACTGTTTAGGTCATTTTGTACTGCTGATTTCAATGTGTGACTTTCAAAAATTGCACTCCAGGGGTCTTATTGTGTAACCACCCGACGCTCGGCCTGGGGCTCGTTTGGCAGGCAGATTGACCTCGGAGACCAGGTCCACCAGGTTCCAGGGGGCCGCTTCGGGGCTTCGCTCCTACGCGTAGCTCGGCCTTCAAAACGATTCAATCAATATCAAATCGTAATTGTTTTTAGAAGTTCTTAGCGATTCTGCTTCATAATATTTTTTTAATTAATAATTTGAGACAAGGGATGTTTTGATTACAGAAACAAAGTATTACTTAAAAACTGCCTAGTACGATCATAATACATTACCGATCCGATGTTGTAAACGATATAATCGGAATAATACACAATAACCATTGATTTAGCGAAATGGTCTCAGCAACTTGTGTCTAACAAGAATATCAAGCATATCAAAACTTGACAGTAAGTTTAGATGTGAAGATTTTAAAAACTCTTATTTATTTACGTTGAGTTAAGTTTTAATAATTATACTTAATTAAGAAGAGTATTTTATTTGTTTAGTAATAATTCACTAGTTACTAGATAATTTTAATCACTGTTAAATGTTGTGCACGTTCATAAGGAGTAGTTAAATAGGGCAATAATTTGATATATTATAGTTTATTATTAAATATAATTATTTTAAGTCTTGTATAATTATACAAGACTTTGATGCTTAGTGTTTCATTTTAATGTTTTATACATTTTACACAGGATTTAAATGATTAGAAACATGTTTTATTCTTACTTTGCATCTATTATTATTAATCTATTATTAATAATTCAATTTGTATTTAACAAAGCGTTGTCTTTGATCTAAAACCTACATTTCCCTGTAAATATCTTCAACAAATTCATTTATTATGTTGATTGTACAGTACTACATCTTCAATAAAATATGAAGCATAAAATTGTTTTCATTATTCATAATTTCCTTCGAGACCATAAATTCTACTTCATAGAAATCCAACAACATTCAGTAATTACGGCTTGACATGATTTACTTCTTCAATTTCTTCAAAACTCCATATTTTCACTTCAAAATAAAATGTCAGAAAATATAGGTATTTATGGTTTTACGAAGTCATGTATGTAAACTATATAGGTAGCACTTTTATTTTAAAAATAATAATCAATAAGAAATATCTTGGCCATTGTTACACAAAGTATCATGTCACATTTAAAGTACCAGAATATAGCCTTTTATTCGACACTTTTATATTACGATATCTGAAATTGTTTTTTTTTTTTTGAGTTCTAATATTTATTCGATAGATCCATAAAATAGTGACATTAAATAAAATTATAAAAACTAATCTAGGATGTGTGTCTAGCTTTTATATTTAAATAACATATCAAATTTTGAACGTTGGCGATTTGGTGAGGTGTAGCGGCGTTTTCCCAATGATAATAAGTCGTAGCGACCTCACCTAACGACATCAGTCTGAATATAGCATCAGTACAGTTATAAAATGGTTCAAGTTTATTATTTGTTGACTATTACTTAGATTAAAACAATGGAACATACTGTAAAGTTTAAATTCACTAAGTACCATTTCTTGATTTGAACCACACAAAAATCATCCACAGCTTCACAAAGCTGTAAGACAATCTTCCAGTTAGATATATCTTAGAGTTAGACATAGACCCAGGATTTTCGTTTACGCTAGTAGACGTAACCTCAGCGTAACGTGAGATAGCTATATGGAGGAGAGACTAGGATATTTTTTTTGAACAAATTTTTCAATAAACTCAGAAAAACTGCTGTCCTTACCGATAATTCACTATAATAATCTAACATTTTGTATGAAAAGTTGAATTTTTTCGCGAATTTCCCTTAGTTCCTTTGGAATAGATCTTCAGTATCATGAGTACAGTAATCATCCTTTAAAGTAATGCAATTGTTTTAGGTGCCCTAGCACCCTGCGTATATTATTTGCAATAACTAACACTCATTTCATTTCACCTCCACGCTCGAACACCTCAGAATATTGAAGCGACGTTTCCTAGCTAGTTAAATTCATAAATCGCTCTGACCCGAATACGGCTGACTTCCGTAACCGTGCAGTATCAATCTCCGACGATCCGAGATATTCATCCCTCACCGATTGACGCAAATAGAGGTCGCAACCCATTCATATTGATCAACCTAAAAAATATATATTACTGGTAATAACATTGAACTTTACCGTTACTTAAAGGTGGTTGCAGAGTTGGCAATTTCATACAAAAACTTGACGCGTAATACGCGTAGACGGTATTAATAACAATAGGTAGTAATATTTTATATATGGATTTTTTTTTTAGAAAACCTAGATGCCGCGTATCAAATAACATTTGCAATTTATAATATAATTACGACCCGGCTTATCCGTCCGGAAATACGACTCGCCATACTAATCGATGTGAACGAGCGCGTGACTCAAGTCAGAATTTTGCCGTTTTTTATGAATTTAAAAAAAATAAGACAATTTTACCGTCCTATGTACGAGTACGAATCCTATCGTATTGTTATTATCACAAATGTATGTTCCATGAGGTGTCGTTCCACAAGATACGATAGAGTCGACAAGGAATACTGAACCGATATTATCTGTGGTAATGTTCATAATCCATTTTTTAGGGTTCCGTACCCAAAGGGTGAAAACGGGACCCTATTACTAAGCCTACGTTGTCCATCCGTCCGTCCTACCTATTTAGGGCTGTAACTTTTGAACCGTAATAGCTAGACCGTTGAAATTTTCGCAGAATATGCGTTATTACGGCGGATTTGTTAACAAATATTAAAAATGTCAAATAAAATTTAAGGGGGGTCCTCATACAAGAAACTAGTTTTCATCAACGTTTTATCTTCTCGCTCTATCGTAAAAACGGTAAACGTACAAGCATCAAAATTGGTGTGATTATAGAGCCAACTCTACAGTATAACAACAAATAATAAACACCGGCCAAGTATGAGTCGGTCTCGTGTTAAAGGTCCAGGACAAAAACATTTTTTTTTAGTTATTATGTTGTGTGGTGGTGTGGTACGAAACCCTCGGTGCGCGAGTATCCCGACTCGCACTTGATCGGTTTTTATTTCTCTTCGTTCTTTTTACTCTACTGAGATAGGTACCCAATGACATTATATACCTATCTAGGACCTACACAAGGCTTCTCCGTGCTAGTCTTTTTATGGTCAGCTGGCCAAGTCTTATGGTCTGATGAAGCTATGATGCCCTCGACGTAATTACAACACATCTTTCAACCATTACGATTATATCTTTAAGAACGAGCTGTGCTCCGTACAAACGAAGGTAAGTTGATTATGTTTTGGATATGCAATTAAAGTCAATGATATTTTTAAACGCGATCTAGGTGGAAACTAATCTCTGTGCCTGTGGTGTGTCAAAAATTTCGTTAACAGGTACAGTTTCAAAGTTGGCACACTGACTCAAAGATTTCTATACAAATCTTAAATTGATCCTCGCATTGAAATTGTGTATTTTAACGGAAATCTGAAAAAACTGCAGGCACGGAGGTTAATGTCTAACACTCAGTTGCGGAAACGCTCATTAAAGTTAATCCTCCATTAAATCTCTTGCTGTCACTTTTTGTCTTGTTGACGTATTAAAAGCTAGCAAGAGATTTAATGGAGGTTTAACTCCAATGAGCGTTTCTGCAACTGACCGTAAATCGTGTTTAAAATATTTCACTTTAATTGTTTAGTATTGAAAATTGGGTCTTACTGATAATCAAGGACTGTCCTCTTAAATTTTGTACCTCAAAATAAATATACTTTAAAGTACTTTGAAGTTGACGGTGTGACACCTTTTTAACACGTTTGGTGAATTTGTAATTCTTGGATAAGTCTTCTTGGATAGCTCGGCCGAACTTCAACGTGTCTGCAAAGCTGAGAATGCACTTTAAACTAAATTGTAGTTCTTCTCTAACTACTATTTTGTTGTGTAAGTACCTAACAACTTTATATTTAGCTAACCAGCAAGAAATCTAAGCTTACAGGAGTTCCCTACATAAAAAAAAGGAAAGGTATTCAAGCAGTACAATCATAATCATCTATTACATTATGTGGTTACATGAGATCTTAGAAATATAATATAGTACACACATAAAAGCACACGCAGATCCAACCCCTCCAACCGCCATGTAGCATGCACGACTATGTGCATTTTCACGATTTAACAATCATTAAGGGTTTGTTGCTCGTATTAATATATTTACTAAAATCCAAAACTTACAAGAAGTAAGAGTCTATAACAGCGCTTAGATTAAATTGTCTTTACTGGCAGCTTTCAATTTATTCAATTCATTCACCAAGTTTGAATCAATGGCATCTTCATCTAGTAAACGAGATACAGGTTTGTTCATTCCGAACCCAATCCCGAACCGGCATTATGCAAGAGGCCGGTCGAGGTGTCCGCATAAAATATTCATTATTCAGGACTGATTCTAATGAGACAATGTATTCCAGGTTTGCGTTTCCAAGACAAAGGTCTCTGAAAACTGGGGCAGTATCTCGACCGCATTCAAGCTTGCATTTCTAGTTTTGCAACGGTACTTGTAACTCTCGTATTGCCAATCATGAAATGTGAAGAGTGCTATGTACGAGCGCGGTAACTTATTGGTGACCTAAAATTCAAATGTTCGTATCTATAAACTAGATAGGCAGAGGTGAGTTGTTTCACGAAAAAGAAATAAACTTCAATTTGGTCTATTTATGTTTGTATGGATCTAACGTGACGTTTTGTGGCCAATAGTGGCCAAGAACTGTTTCAAATAGATGCCTCTCTGGAAAACTAGGGTCTGATTATACATTCCTGATTTCGAAACCTTCTGATGACTTCTTTATGATTTTCCAAAACAAAGAATTGAAGATTTATAGCGCATCTCGGTCACAAAAATTAAATTCTTACAGGAAAAAGACCGGATGTATTTTAGGGACCGCAAATGTTCTGTGCATCAAGTAAACTGCAGAGTTCCGGGACAGAGGACATCGGCCGGACTGCGGGTCACATAATCCCGGTCAACATGCGACCCGGGACCCGGGACACGGGACACGGGATCCTGGGATCGCGGGAAACCGCCGCATTACCGCCAAGTGCAGATAAGTCCTAGACTTTGCAGTTTTACGCGCTTGATACAAATTGGATGACTTTATCTTAACTTGTTTCTCTAAATTGACTATTTGCTATAAAATCTCATCTTGTTTGCGATTGAGTTTCATAGTTTATTTTATCGTGGATCCTTTCTTACATTATCTACTTGTATAGCTTTATCTACTTGAGCTACATAACATTTCATTAAATCGGAGTTACAGTCAGATTACGGTGTAATTTTTTCTATAAAAAACTCACAAACGTATATACCTATCCTTTCACGGTTCACAAATAATAAGATAGTTATCTTGGCGTATATACATTGAAGATATTTGCAAAAAAAATAATTGGGTGCGTAATGGAATGTATTGAGACCATTTTTAGAATTTTTGTCTGTTTTTTTACGCACGCTATACTTAAAAACTACTGAACCGGTTTGGACGGGGTTTTCAGAAAGCATCGGGCTTTGTTTGGATTAACATTTAGGCTTTATTTCATCGCAACCGGATCATTCAATAAACTGCGCGTATGAAGTCGCGGGCGCCTATAGTCAGAAATATAGTTTTCATTATGATAAAATGTTTTATATATTATCTGGCAAGGCACAATGTTGACTTTGTTGAGAGGAATCTAGGCACCTAATGTGACTAATTAATAGTCAAAAAGTCTACAAATACCAGAAACGTAGGCGTTATTTCGTCAGTACGGCGTAAGGATGTCAAAAAGTTATCTATGTGATATTATTTTGAATAAATAATTTTGATTTTTTTTTTAATTTCTTCATCGCCTCGAATGTTACGCAATTTGATATTTTAAAAAAAAATACACTTAGGCGAGGTTTATACCGAAGAGACGTGTGGTGGTGGCGGATAGTCAAAGTAACACAATTATAAACCTTATAGTGCGTAGCATAGCGTTGATTGGAGAATTACATTTGCGCCTCCAAGCGACGCACCCGGACGCGGCTGCGAGTCTCCTTTACGACAAAAACGACGCTATTCTACGTACTATAAGGTTAATATTGTGTTACTTAGATTATCCGCCACCGCCACCGCCACACGTCTCTTCTGTATAAACCGTGGCTTAAAATATTCTGACATGTTAATTTAACAATTGAATAAGGAATTGACACGTCACGGTTCATACTCGGTTAGGCGCGCTCTATAGCCTGCTTAAAATACTGCAAATGACGTTCTTGAGTGACAGAAAAGGATGGAGGGCAGGAAAAATGCGATCCAGTGCTGACAGATGAGGTTATTATTACGAAGTTGCAATGAGATTAAGTAATGCTGTGATTTTCTTTCACAATGTACCAAAATAAATTGATTGGCTGGTTTCAGATTTTCTACCTTTCATCAGCGTTGTTTTGCTTTTTTTCATAATTTTCCTGAAGCTTACCTTACGCCTGAAATCGTAAAACATTTTCCCTCTTTGTATTTTTGCATTGAGATACTTCCTGATATTCAAATAAGAATAATTTTACAGCATAATTAGTATCTGAAATCGTCTTTAATGTTATATTCCTTTTCCAATTGCCGTTACGATTCCATTACAACATTTCAATTTAATTATGTTCAATTAAGCCATTTCAATTTTGTAAATGGCAAATAAAAAGTTCAATATAAATTTTAAATAATATTTGTTTCGAGAATTTTGATTTGAACTCGAGACTCTTCAAATATCATTTACATTGAGTATTCAAACACTAGAATATATTTACTTTGAACATCAGTGAGTTACTACAAGTAACTAAAATATAAAACGTCTGCAGAACTACTATTAGTAGTACCTAAATTTATTAAATTTTCAGTAGTTCACAAAAGTAAATAGGTACCTACTTTAACTATAAGGTCAATGTGGATAGCATGATGAGCTGGATGCATTTGAATATAATATAAAAGTGGAAAAAGAAAACCAGAAGTGGGATGGTACAGGCTAGATAAAATAACGGTAGATCCTCACCGCATGCGATAAAATAGAACTTTTTTAATTAAATCAAAACATACAGAACCCACGCTTGAGTATCCAGGGTGTAACAAAACACCCTAGGTATACTTAAGGTTAAGACCATCAAACTGAAGAACTTTTACTATGGAGCCAACATCGAGAAAAAATGTCTGTCCTGTCTATGTGACCTATATTTTTCAATTACGTGCATTAATTTGCAATCAATCCTTAAGGCGCAATAGTAGGACGAAATATTTTGGAGGCATCTTTTTTTTTAATTTTCAGTATTCTTGGATAGTTTATCTGGTGAAATCATAAATTGAATACACTATTAGAATTACTTCACTCAATAGAAAATCGTCACATAGATGACGTATTTTAAACATTTTTCTCGTATTAGAAGAACTTAAAATAGTTTCAGATTTTTGGTATTTATACTTACAAATTCACCATTAGTTTACCTAGTGAAATCATAAAAAAAAAAATACGGCACACGCAATTTCGGAGTTCTGGGCAATCGCGTTTCTCATAGAAACTATTCGTCTGCACCTATGGTCCCTTAATCTGCTAACAGGTTAGTTCAAAATTAAGGAATAAGCAGCGGATCACGGTGAACTTATCAATGAACTCTATCGGTGCCTAGTTACTGTGAAAAGAACCAGACGACAGTTTAATTAGTAGGGCGGGACTGATCCCCCTCCCCGTCCCCGCTGGCTCGCCCCCTCGGCCCCCTGTATCCCCCTGCCTCGTGTTTACTCGAGCGATGTCGATGATTAGCTAGGTAGATAAGTATATTGAACCCATCTGGGGTTTTAACACGAAGTAAGGTTTATAATGGATATGTTAAGCGTTAGGGAAGGTTCCGGGTGGTGTTTTAAACCGGCAATTGCCACAGTTTTTTTCATTTTGTGCGTGTTATTTGAGAAGAGAAACTGGAGAACCTTTTAATTTCAACGGTATCACTTAGGTAACCTGGTACAAAGTTTCTAATGGATATGCGAGATAATACAGTTTTTATGGTTTCGTAGTCAACAAGGAATTCTAATAGTTTCGCCATATCCGTTCGTGGCTTAGCTCAGAGACGCTTAGTACTTAATAAGCTGTAATTTGGCATGGGTATACAATTACTCGTACGAGTATTATACATAATAATCACGCCGACAAAGTGGTAGAATAAAACCTTGTCAAAAAAAAGTGTAGGGTACCTACTTCCCCTACGTGTAAAGTGGGGATGCATTTTTTTTCTCGTCTATCTCATGGCGTGGGATGTCGTTGGATAGGTCGGACAAATCTATTGCCGTTGTGAAAAAACATTTTTAGGGTTCCGTAGTTAACAAGGTATATCCGTATTAATCACGCCGATAAAGTGCTAAAATAAAGTCGTGGCCTGACACACACTTGGCCGGTTTTTATTCGATTAAAGGAACAGTTAAAGAGCTTTAAAGTGAAAATTTTTGTTAAAGTAAAGTCAATTGATAATATCATCATGATTTCAATACTCAAATGTTGACGTTTGTTTATTACTTGTAAACACCTTGTAGATAAAGCCACTCTTTCCGGCACACTTTTACGTAAATAGCAAAGCGCTATAAATGGCGAGGATATTTTATACAAGTTGGTTAGTGACTCTAATCACTGCGTCGGTTTGAGTTAAAACGACTTGACAAACGAATTGTACTGAAATGATCACAGTAGTTTAGTTCTGTCTTCTGAATTAAAGATATCGATAGCGACGAAACGAAGACAACTAAGCTTTAAATCGTTATCAACTTCCACTCTATTTTAATTTAAGGTACATAAAACATTTATTAGCTTTTATGTTGTCCGCCTTTTTAGAAATAAATGATCTCCCGGTTCGAAGTTTATTTGAGTTTGTCTTGATTGAGTTCAGTGTAATATTTTTTTAAATTCTTTTTCATCCCATTGCTGAGCAAAGACCTCCCCCTTCATCCCTGCATACAGGGTTCTTCTTAAAATGCTGACACTTTTTTAAGGGGATGATCAGACCAGAACAACTTTCTCTATGTGACCAATATCGAAATCGCAAAAAAAAATGCTTTTTTGTGCGTATTTCTATTTTCGAGCATAATGCAAAAACTAGGTACTACATTATTACATATTTAATAAAACTTGTTTATTTCAAATGCTAATGGTTACGATGACGAGAACCGATACGGATGAAGTCGTGATAAAATCTAGTTAAACATAAAGAAGTAAACTAAACTCGCTGTCCAGTTAAATAAAAATACACGTACAGTTGAAATAGGAACGAGCACAGAAGATATCACATTACAAAAGCAGATCATTGTCTTTTAGAAACGCGACGTGACTCGGTTGCGACTTTGTATACAGGGTGTTAGTGTATCGACAGTAACATTACTTAGGGTGATTCTACTCATGATACTGAACTTCTTTCCCAAAGGAACCAAAGAAAAATGTGCAACAAAATTTCTACTTTTGATCAAACGATTCTTTTTTTGTATTTAAATTGTTTTCCAAACTTTCGATCAAAATGGTATTTAGTAGGACAGGTCCATTTTTTTTTGTTAATTTCCTATTGTTTCCTCAGATACAGTTGTTCAGTACCATGAGTACAATCAAGCTTTAAACTGCACTGTCTACACTAACACTCTGTAGATAATCCTTCAAAAGCAACTTGAAACTGATGAGTGCAAAAAATATAACTAGAAACAAACGTCTACTAAAAACAATCCAGTGTGTTTCTACCAACAATAAGCTATTTCAATGGTTTTATTGTTTTTGTTGCGATTGTTTTTAGTTTATTTGTTAAAGCAAGTCAATAGAATTCGGTAACGGGTGACTGCCCGTTAGCTCAAGTTGGCCTGTCAGTTGGGATTCGAATCCCACAAGGGGGAGGTATTTTATATATGATGAATATTAATGTTTTTCATGGATGATGTTATCAGATACACACTTTCAAAATTTTCATGGGTGGTTCAAACCATCGAACTGAACAACTACTAAAGGAGCAACCGTGAAATCGCAAAAAAGAGTCGAGTCAGCACTGCAGTTTACTATGGAACAGCAGATTTTTTTTGCGATTTTTATTTTGCTCCAATAGTAAAAGTTGTTTAGTTGGATGGTGTGAACAATCCCTGAAAATTTCAAAAGTGTTTATAAAATCACCCAATACATTATTATATCACGTTGTCTAGTCATCATTACCCCCTTTGTAACCTTCTCATTCTGGTATTAAATTGTATTTTTTTTCTATTCTTGGTGTGCAAATAAAGAATATTTATCTTATCTTATCATTACACAAGTTCAGGCTCGATTCTGGTACTTTTAATGAGACAAGATAACCTGTGACAATGTCCATGATATAAATATAGTAAAATATCGAATATCTTTATTGCTAAATTAAATACCTAATATAAAACAATAACTAGGTACCAATATTCCTTAATTTCCATTTTCATTATTCAATGTTTAGAGCCGTTCTTAATTAAACAAATAATTTTATGCAAACACCGTTATAATTCAGATTTTTAATTAATGTTTTGCAATGGACGCCGCAGCCTTAATTGCGAGTATAAAAAGTTATTAATCGGCATAAAAAGTCCCCTTACAGAATTCTTACAACGACGTAATAAAAACGAAAATGGATTGATTCGTGGGTCGTTTTTGAATGAAATAATGCATGATTACTATAGTGAATGAAAACAGTAAATTTTGTAGTTCAATCCGTTGATAGGACATCAGTTTCGTTTGTAATTTGTGTTTGGTTTGATAGTTGTGTTTAATGTAATTTAAATTTTATAGGACTTACTGTTTATGCTTAAAACTAAACATAAATAGTAAACTATTTACTATATTGGTGAAATAAACTTGGAATAAATATCCACAGGACTTTTTTTTTCATTTGATGCTTCCTTAAGATTTTGATATTTTTGTCAAATTATGTCAAAAACGTCCTCGGGGAGTCACGTTGCAGGGTTTGCCCCGAACACCTGTCTTTCGCGTGGTGTTCGCGCGGTCTCAGCCTGCCACGAGGCTTCGCAATCCTTCTCAGTTGTTTTCTTACTCAAAAACAATCCTCGACATTGGATAGATACTCCCTCAATCCACTTGACACTGGCGGAAATGCGGCGCTAACGCACAAGCAAGAAGTCCATTAAATATTTAAAAAAAAACGTTCTCGACTCGACTGAGGAAATCTTAACAAAACAACGAAGAATATATGGGTGTTAGGCCTTTAAAATATCCGAAGTTAATATAAAAGTAATACAAAGAGAAGCACCTAAATATCATTAGAATAGATAGATATGAGATAGAAACGGTTAATAATCTTATAATTTTTCTAAAACAGTAACAGAAGTGTGTCTGTACATTGAAGCACCGAGGTTGCCGTACCCCACCACCACACAACATATCAACTTACAAAAAATTGTTTTTCTCCGGCACCTTTAGCTGGCTGCACTTACACTTGGCTGGTTTTTATTATTTGTTGTTATACTGTAGAGTTTGCTCTATAAAAATCCCAAGTTGACGTTGACGGTGACGCTTGTAAGTATTAACGTTTTGACGATAGAACGAGAAGGAAATCGTTGATAAAATAAAAAACTAGTTTCTTGTATGGACCCAACTTAATTTTTAACTTTTATTATGTGTTAGCATATGCGCCATATTCTGTGAAAATTTCATCTATCTAGCTATTACGGTTCAAAAATTACAGCCCTAAATAGTTAGGACAGAAAGGCAGACGGACGGACGGACAACGACTTAGTAATAGGGTCCCGTTTTCACCTTTTGGGTACGGAACCCTAAAAATTTTGATCTCTATGTTGCGTAGCGAGTTTTTTTGAGGATGAATTTTCGTCACTAAAAGGTGCCAATTACGGTTTAAAAGTCCCATACATAATTATCTATCCATACTAAATATGGTAAAATGACTAGCCTATAAACCGGGCCCTTAGAAAACTAAACTCTAAGTATAAAGTTGTCAATTCATTTCAAATAATATTCAACGGGAATTATGAACCTTATTCATGGATAATTTCAACTGTATTTTACACAAAGCGATCAGAGAGGCGATATGAATGACCGCCTACGCACTACGGCAACACCCACGCGCTACGGGCTACGAGCCTACGAGACGCCTACGAGTTGCTACGCTCGCTGCTGATGACGTAAGTAAGCGATACATTCATTACAGGTAGTTAAGGCATTTGTCCCCGTGTGAGAAAAGACTTTACACCGCAGGACAATTATTTTTACATAATAATGTAAGGTAATATAAGCCCTAAAATACCCACAAAATTTGGTACCTGGCCGTATCAGCGTAGAAACTCATACTGATTCAAATAAGAGACCGCAAACTAGCGATGATTGTGGTGCGTTACTGCACAAAATACGCATAATGATGTCACAAATAATTAAATCTAAAAATTCTGGGCTATAAAACTAAAAAAAGTGGTAAAAAAACCAAAACGAGTTACTTTAAATGAGCTTGGTAGAGTATGTCCGTCTGTCCGCGGCTTAGTTCAGAGACGCTCAGTACTAGAAAGCTGTAATTTGATATGTATTTGATATATATTAATCACGTCGACAAAGTGGTGAAACAAAAAACTTGAAAAATTAACGTAAACGTAAACCCCTACACGTAAAGTGGGGATGCAATTTTCTTTTCTCGTCTACCCGTAATGTGGGGTATCGTTGGATAGGTCTTTTAAAAATATTGTGGGTGTGTGAAAACCATTTTACGATTTAGGGATCCGTTAGCGAAATATTGAGCTTTAAAGTGAATTTTTTTTGAGTCAAGTGCCTACCCCCCCCCCCCCCCCCCCCCTTACTAAACCCAACTTATAGGAAATTCGCAAAATTAAATTTGAAGTCGTTCAGTATCATGGGTACAATAACCCATTAAAGTAATGCAACTGTTTACCCTAACACCCTGTAGAACTCTTAGCTCGGCTTGCACCAACAAGTTTTCAGGCTTAAACGTATTTAGAGTTCTGTCTTTCACACTGCTCATACAAATGACAGTGACAGCATCATATTTAATATTTAAACATGTTTAACCCTAAATACTTTTTGGTGCAAGCCAGCCTTAAAGGGATATAATTCGGAGCGCGCTCCATACAAACGTAATATGGTGATATTTTCAATACTAGCCAATTAAAGTCAATGAAATTTTGCTGAAACAATCTTGAAACAAATATCTATGCTTGCATAGAGTCAGATTTTCGTTAAAATATACAGTTTCAATGCTAGGATTAATTTAAGATTAGTATGGAAATCTTTTAACGAAATTCTCTCGATTTAACGAAAATCTGACTCTATACAAGCATAGAAATTTGTTTTTATAATGATTCAGAAAAATTTCATTGAGTTTAATTGGTTACTATTGAAAATATCGCCATAGTACGTTTGTATGGAGCGCACTCCGAATTATATCCTCTTAATGTAATTTCTTTCTGTGTCATCTTTATGAATGTTTTGAGGTATTTAAGCATAAATAAATCCGCAGTAAGTTAATCTGTACGCTATTTTAATTATTCAACGTAAACTTTGGGACGAGACGACTAACTAGACTGATTCAAAGAGTTTCCTCTGAGGGCGAGGCCGGATCTGCGAGAAAACGACAAAGTTTTACACTCAAACAAATCTTTGCTAAGTTTTCTTGATACAATATGAGGAGATATTAATTTTGGACTCTTAGATTAAGGGAAGAGTTTTGTCAATGTCAAACTTAACTTCTTTGTAGAAAGATAGAAGTATTTTATGAAAGTTAATTATAAATACTTTCTAATTAAATTTTTTAGAGGATCGTAATTTCTTTGGGAACCATAAATATACAAGGTGTTACAAAAATACAAATAAACATAAAAGGGGATGGTTTAGACCATCAAACTGAACAACTTTCACTATGGCACCAATATCGATATCGCGAAAAAAAATCTCATGTTCCATACTAAACTACGAATCTACTCGAGCTAAATTTATGGGACCCGATTTCGTTGTTGGTCCGATAGTGAATGTTGCTGTTTGATGGTCGACGCAACACCCTTAAAAGTTTTAAATGTTTATTTTTACTTTTGTAACACATTGTATATGAGAGTGAATTTTTTTGGGGATTAGATTTCCACTTGTTTATAATGTACCTATTTATTTACTACTTTTGAATACTAGAAGTTATGCTCGCTATAAATATATGAATTGGTCTTATCATGAAATGATGCTGTTTTAAGACATGCCCAGGCAGATCATCATTGTGCCCAATTTTACCAAACAACGATATATCGGTATCATATCGGTATCGTATATCGTTTGTGTTTATAAACACAAAGATTGTAATACGACTCGATAACGTCACCATAAACTGAATGTGGCAAACACAGAAGTTTAATTATTTCTTTATTTTTTAATCATTTTGTTTTTATTTGTTCAACAGAAGAAAAAAGTTAATTGTTGTTATATTTCTGACCACAGCGAAGGGGAATATGGTTGTGGGTTTGTGTGTATTCGTTTCAATTTAGTAGAAGCCACGTGGCGACACAACAATGGTCTCTTATCAACATAAAAACTACACACAACTAACATCAATACAACGACCGATTCACAAATCAATGAGACTACTCTAGGGGCCAGAACGTCGATACGTCTAGTCTAAGTCAATGCCCTCTCAAAAGACTTGTGGGGACAACCGCGATATCGATTGTCATCAGATTTTATAAAAACGCAATTAAAGCTATTATTATCTCTCTAGCATCACCTATACACCACTTGTTTTTAGGGTTCCGTAGTCAACAAGGAACCCTTATAGTTTCGCCATGTCTGTCCGTCTGTCCGCGGCCTAGTTCAGAGACGCTTAGTACAAGAAAGCTGTAATTTGACATGGGTATACATATTAATCAAGCCGACAAAGTGTTAAAATAAAATCTTAAAAAATATATTTATTAGCGTACACTCCCATACACGAAAAGTGGGAATGATTTTTTTTCTCGTCTATCCCATGGTATGGGATATCGTTGGATTAGATAGGTCTTTTAAAAATATTGTGGGCGTGGGAAAACTATTTTTCGATTTAGGGATCCGTTAGCGAAATATTAAGCTTTAAAGTGAAAATTGTTGTTAGAGGCTACCTGCCTGGTTTTTTTGAGCGTCAAATAAATCTCATTTCTAATGGAAAAAAATAATTATAATCAATAAGTACAGCGTATCTGATCATCTTTTTTTTTTTTGTATTTATATGAATGAAACTTAGCAATAGGTATGTGTAGAGTGAAATAAAACGGACAAAAAAGTTCCTTAGTTGTAACCTGTAGAAGTTTGAGGAAAGGTTTTTACTCCTTATGACTCATAAGGTACAACGTAACGAAATATAATGTTTTTCGGTTTTACGAACAAAAAGGTATATAGGGTCCTTCTTAATATACTGAAACTTTTTTAAGGAGATGATCAGACCGTCAAACCGAACAACTTTCTCTATGGCACCAAAGTAGAAATCGCGAAAAAAATATCTAAAAACTGTGAACCTACTCGAGCCAAATGTATGGGACAGCAGAATTTTTTTTCGCGATTTCGATGTTGGTCCCATAGAGAAAGTTGTTCAGTTTGATGGTCCGTTCATCCCCTTAAAAAAGTGTCAGCATATTAAGTTGGACCCTGTATAGCATAGAAACTCTCTTGAAAAATTCTCACAATGACCAGAACATGACCTCCATCACACAACCCAATACTAAAATAACCTATACTATGCCTATACTTTCCTAGTTGCATTGCTAATAATCTGAACACAGGTTGTATAGTTTTTTTTGCTGAATATAACTCTCCTGTAGTCAGAATATAGCCGGTGCATTTCCAAACGCCTGGGGCGTACGGTGCAAGTCTAATCTTTACACCAGCCAAAATGTGGCAGGTATTTAACTAGTATATGCTAATCATAGTAAGAAGGCGTTATAAAGGTCAGAGGCATCATCAATCTTGTCAGATTTACGGCTTGAGGCGCGTCTAGTTTATCTTGCGACCCGTGCCCGCCCGGATTACTGTACGGTCGGCAAAACAGTCCGTCAACCGCCAAACGATACCGTTAGTAAAGGCTTGAAATTACGGTTAAATACAATTAATGTTTTGAGAGCGATGTACTGAGATTGATTTTTCGTTTGTGTATGTAACAGAAGGTTATCAGATTAGTCTAGGAAAAATAAGGTTTGAGATTGCATTAAAGACACTTTAGTAAATTGTGTTTGAAATAATATTACTGTTAGTTTATAACACTTTTGTCGAGATTTCGTGGTTATATAGGCTCAGGAACCTGAGAAATAGCTTAAAATCGATATTAATGTACAAATGGCAAGCTTATTTCTAAAAATATTTCGACAAGCTTACCAGCAATAGAGACAGTGAAAAATTACACGTTACCAGAAATATTTTAAGTACGTAGGTGTGTATTGTTAAGAGAAATCAAGTAAATATTTTACTACACAATGTTATCTGTGACATAGTGTTAACAATTGAAAGAAAAACCTGAACAACGGTTTTTCGGCATCGATAATGAAACAATAGGCATATTCTCACGATTATATTCCCCAAGGGGTTAGTCAGAGATATTCTGAAAACTCAGAACATCCACGTTTCACCAGTAGTACCGAAAGTCTGTACTGTGTGACGGGGGGTGAGCCCGTCGCCACTTATAATGGACAGTGAGTACAATACATGCCTCGAAATTGAAGCATGCAGGTTTCCTCACGATGTTTTCCTTCACCGAAAAGCCAGTGGTGTTACAAATCGTACATAAATTCCGAAAAACTCATTGGTACGAGTCGGTCTGGACGGGGATCGAACCATCGCCTCCTACACGGCGGGCAAAGTTACTCGCCACTGGACCACCACGGCTTTTTCATAATTTCATTCTTTCAAATTTTCATTCATTTTAATAATGTACTTGTACCTGGAAGAACGATGGATGACAGTCCATACGGAAGAGGGTTAGCGACTCAATCATGAGGCAGCGGTTCGATTCCTTGCCTGTACCACTATGTTCTACGGAGTTTATGTACGTTTGTATTTGTCATTATCATTCGCTTGGCGATGAAGGACCAAACATTATAAGGAAACTTGCATACCTGAGAATGAAAAGAAAATACCTACTATAAGTTGAGGTGTGTGTAAAATAATATGGGCGTATTGGGGCGAACACAAAAACACCAGCAATGGTAGCAGTGTTATACGCCTTGGCTTGCAATAGCCCTCCCAAAAAGAAATGATTGAATACACAATTTTATTTTTATTCCAGCACATTAAACGACGTCATATAATTGTTTATCAAAGCAGAGAAAAAAAAAAAGAGAAAAACAAGCTCTATCATCACTAATCAGCTATAACAGCTTGATTTGAGCAAATATAATTTGATTCTTATTAGTTAGGTATCGCTAACGGGGACAAAGAAAATTTTTGGTTGGTTATTGATTGGTTTGTCCCCGCCTGCAATACCTACCTAATAAGAATCAAATTATATTTGCTGAAACAAAGTTGTTATAGCTGATTAGTGATGATAGAGCTTGTTTTTCTCTTTTCAGTTAATAGGTTTTTATACAGTCGGGTTTTTTGTTTATCTTAATAATTTAGTTTATTTCATACTTCTTAGTCTTGTGTCGAAACGGTAACATAAAAGTACTATGATATTTTATATATTTGGAATCGTCTGATTACTAGCTTTCATTTGATACCCATATTGTAACTTTTAGCAAAAAAAAATTGTTTATTCCCCCTCTCTTTTGTAATTCGTAGACGCCATCTTAAAATAATATATCCTATGTCACTCTCACGATTTTTACAAATCCAATGACACCCCATACGTTAAAATCCATCAAGCCGTTTGGGCTGTAGGCCGTGCCAAAGAAATAGACATACAAACATACATACATACATACATACATACATACATACATACATACATACATACATACATACATACACTCGAAAAACATAACCCTCCTTCTGGCGCAGTCGGGTAATAACCCAAATAACACACAAGCTGTACATTAGCTGGTTAAAGGTCATTTAATTAACACTAACCAGTTATATTACATCAAATATAATAGAGTCGCGTTGTAGGTCTGTTATTGTGTGGTCTCTAGTCAGTTGTCTGCAACCGCTCCCTGGCCTGCAACGAAGCTCAAATTGTAAGGTGGCTCAAGATTGTGATTTTTAAACAACTCTTGATATTACCAGCAATATCTATAGCCGTACAACGTCAAGCAGTTTTGATATTTAATCTGGACATGGGCAAATTCATCAACACTAAGATGGAGCCACAACTTTTAGCATAGAATATTATTTCTTCTTCTTCTTCTTCTTCCTGCCCTTATCCCATTATTTGGGGTCGGCGCAATATGTCGTCTTCCTCCATTCATCTCTTTTAGCCGTCATTTCAGCGCACACACATTTTTTACACATGTCATCTTTCACACAATCCATCCATCTTTTCTTTGGTCGTCCTCTCTTCATGCAGCCATCCACATTCAGATTTAACATTCGTCTTGTAATATGCCACTCATCTCTTCTCATCACATGTCCATACCACGATAACCGATTACCGCGCAGCTTTTCATTGACAGGAGCCACTTTCAAACTTCCTCTAATATACTCATTCCTAATCTTGTCCATTCTAGTAACCCCACACATCCATCTCAACATTCGCATCTCTGCTGCATGCAGCATAGAATATTATTTATGGAGTATATATCGTAACTATTATAAAACTGTAACAGAAGTGTGCCTGTACATTGAAGATATTTAAATGAAAAGATTACGATATGGTTTTTAGGTGTCCCGGACTCCAAATCAACTTTTTTTAGAATAGTTTAGTGTTTGTTTGTATGTTTGTTAGTATGTTTGTAACAGTATCACGCAAAAACTACTGAACCGATTTTGATGAATTTTTGTTAGTTTGATAGCTTATGATCTGATTTAAAATCTGGTACATAACGATATATGTTTGTATAAACGACTACGATATTATCAAAGTTCTCAAATTCTTAGCCCCTATTTCTAGAAGCGGATCTATTTTTGTATTCTGCGGAGCGTCGAGAAAAGAGAAAGAAAGCCAGAAAGGGTAAGAAAACGAAAAAAAATACAGTGTTGACATTATCATTTGGTTGCCTGTCTCTTTTAAGAGAAAGCCTTCATGATAAATAGTTTTTAGGGGACGGAGGTATTGACTTTAATTACTTAGTATTGAAAATATCACCAGACTTCGTTTGTATGCAGCGCGCATTAGCGCTCCCGGAATCAACTTATCTTAAGTGATATGCGTTACATCAAATGTTGTGCTCTAAACCCCTTACTATGAATAAAATATTATCATTCCGCATCTGCCATAATGAGACGGGCAAACTTTTATTCGATTTCCCTTTAATGGAAATAAGAAAACAAGATTACTTTTAGATTTTATCTTTTCTAAGATACCTACTACGGACTAATCCAATTTCATTTGAAATCTCACAGTAATAAATCTGACCTCAATTATTTATGATAGCTAGGATTTTCGAAAATCTATACATCTATACATATAGGGTCCTTCTTAATATGCTGACACTTTTTTAAGGGGATGATCAGACCGCCAAACTGAACAACTTTCTCTATGAGACCAACATCGAAATCGCGAAAGAAAAATCTGCTGTTCCATACAAAACTGCAAACCTTACTCGAGCCAAATGTATGGCACAGCAGATTTTTTTTCGCAATTTCGAAAATGTTGGTCCCATAGAGAAAGTTTTTCAGTTTGATGGTGTGGTCATCCTCTTAAAAAACTGTCAGCATATTAAGAAGGACCAGGTATAATAAAATCATAAACGCATGTCTGTTTGAACGCACATCAGGCAAAAACCACTGAACGGATTTGGATGAAATTTTGCACACAGATAGAATATGATCTGGATTAACACATAGGATACTTTTTTAAGGTCGAAGCAGACGGAGTCGCGAGCAACAGCTAGTAAATAAATAACGTTAACACGCTGACAGGCACACACATTGTGACGAAATCTTACACCTTTTTAAACTAAACAACACAAAAACCATAAAGAACGACAATTTGAATGAAACCAGTCAAGTGCGAGTCGGGCTACTACGCGCACCGAGGGCTACTTCCGTACCACACCACCACACAACACAACTTAAGAATTTACAAATAAAAAATCTTTTTCTCCGGGTCCTTTAGCGCGAGACCGACTCAAACTTGGCCAGTTTCTATTATTTTTTGTTATACTGTAGAGTTTTCTCTATAATCACACCAAGTTTGATGCTTGTATGTATTACCGTTTTTACGATAGAGATAGAACTTGACTCTAACAAAAATGTTCACTTTAAAGCTTAATATTTCGCTAACGGATCCCTAAATCGATAGATGGTTTTCTACCACCCACAATAATTTTCAAAAGACCTATCCAACGATACCCCAGAACATGGGATAGACGAGAAAAAAAAATTTCACCCTCAGTTTTCGTGTACCTTAAAAAAATATTTTTCACGATTTTATTTTACCACTTTGTCGGCGTGATAAATACCCATATCAAATTACAGCTTTCTAGTACTAAGCGTCTCAGAGCTAAGCCGCGGACTATAAGGGTTCCTTGTTGACTACGCAACCCTAAAAACTAGTTTCTTTTTTAACCCTTAATTTTTATTTTTTTGTCATTTTATTATTTGTTATGAAATCCGCCGTAATAACGCATATTCTGTGAAAATGTCAACTGTCTAGCTAATACGGTTCAAAAGTTACAACCCTAAATAGGTAGGACGGACGGTCAGACAACATAGGCTTAGTAATAGGGTCCCGTTTTCACCGTTTGGGTACGGAACCCTAAAAAGTAAAACTATGATATTGGATTATCTGGTTTCTATCTAGTGTCTAGTAGTGGTAGTAAGTATTGAACAAATTTTTTATTTAAACATGGAATAAAATAAGGCTAAATTAAAATAACATTATACTAAAGCATGCGTGTGTTAAAGAGAACTTTTAAAACGACTTCCTTTTTAGAGACAAATAATTGTAAGTACCTGCAGTAAGCTTTAAGTGCAGCGAGGTTTTAGTTTGTTAGCTTTTATTTTACCTGAGGGTTTAACACCCGGGCGAAGCTCGCGTTTGTGTACATAGACTTTATTTCTTTGTAAACGTTATTAATAACATCCTGCAAAGAAACCTAGTGGATTATGTACAACCACATTACTACAACGTGTTAATGAATAAGCGCAAAACCTCATACACCCCAACTGATTTATAACAAAAAATTAGATTGAATCAATAATTTCATTATTTTATAGTAAAAATTTAAAGTTATTCACATTTTAAGTTTTCAGGCAAAATTGATTTGTTATCATTTCAGCAATGAATGAAAGAGCTAACGTGCTCATGGATACATTTTAAGAATCATGTTTTGGTACTAAGTAAAGTGAGTGTACCTGTGCGGTGGGTTGAGATCGGGTTCAGTAAATTTTACAAACAAAGTATTTAATATTTAATAAAATTACCTATGTTGAAACCATGATAATTCGATTCTGCTCTCGATTCTAAACAAACTACTTTCTAGTTTTGTGTTTATTCATTAACACGTTCTAGGTGATTTTGTACACACTTTCCAAATTTTCAGGGGTTGCTCCGACCATCAAACTGCAATGCCTACTCGACTCAAATGTATGAAACAACAGATTTTTTAATGATTTCAAGTTCACTCCTATACTAAAAGTGTTTCAGTTTAATGGTATGATCTGAACCACCCCTGAAAATTTGGAAAATTGTTTAAAAAATCATTCAGTATAGTGTAATCAGGAATTACTGGCCATATGTGCAGGGGTGATTCAGGTTATCAAGCGGAACAACTTTTGAGCAACATAGAAATCGGTTGTTTCGTAAAACATGCCGATACAGGGACCTACTCTTATACAGGGTGTAAACTTAAATGCAGTACAACTTTCATTATGGGACCAACACTGAAATCGCGAAAAAAACAGCAGTCCCATTCGTCGTACATTTTTTTGTAATTTCAATGTTGGTTCCATAGTAAGCTACTATAGGCAATCAGAAAATTTTACCAATACATCCCTGTTTCATATAGGCGTTAGCCGGAAGCCTAACACTTATATAAAATTGAAAAAGCTCGTGACTAAGTACTGTAAAGGTAACGTTACGCCGCACAATCTGTAATCAAGCAATTCGGAAGACCTAATCTAAATGCTAAATCTTTGTACATAGAAATTGCGCACCGTAAGTGCTTTGGATATACGCCGTATAAATAAGGCACCTGTCCCACTGACAGTGAGACGAGCTAAGCTTAGCTGAGCGAGAAACGATTTACTCGCTCAAGAAATGTACAAGTTAGTGTACGTGAAACATAGTCAACTAACAACATGAATGAAAATGTCTTTTCTTGACAATGTTACACTATGTAATTCAATATTGTATTTGTAAGTGTACTTTGCATATACAACGTGTTAATGAACAACATGAATGAAAATGTCTTTTCTTGACAATGTTACACTATGTAATTCAATATTGTATTTGTAAGTGTACTTTGCATATACAACGTGTTAATGTGAATAAATGCAAAACTAGAAAGTAGTTTGTTTAGAATCGAGAGCAGAATCGAATTATCATGGTTTCAACATAGGATTATTTTTTCTAAAATTTACTGAACTCGAGTATAAATCTCGTATAAATTTACACCGCACGGGCACACTCGTACTTACTACCAAAACAAGATCCTTAAAATGTATCCATGAGCACGCTAGCGCTTTCATTCATTGCTGAAATGATAACACATCATTTTTGCCTCAAAACTTAAAATGCGAATAACTTTAAATTTTTAGTATCAAAATAATGATATTATTGTTTCAATCTAATTATTTTGTTATAAATCAGTCGGGGTGTATGAGGTTTTGCGCTTATTCATTAACACGTTATATATTTATTTTAAATATGTGTTGGAGAGTTTCTGTCCGCATCTTCTCTACAACGGAACACCTTCCGACTCGGTGGTAGAGTCAAAAATAACGTCAGAAAGCTATCAATGTGAAATTATTTTTAATAAAACATTTTATTATTTTTATTTTTTGAATTTTACTATTTGGATGGTCAAGTACATAATATCAGTATCAGAGCGATATTGCGGTGTTAATGAAATCTAGAAGCGGCAGCGACTTCGTACGCGCAGACCACTACACATAACTTTCGATTGAAATAACCCATTGCGATGTCCTAAGCTCTTGTTAAAAACCCATCCAAATCGGTTAAGTAGTTTTTCAGTGATGCTTGCACAAACAAACAGACCAAAATTCTAAAATGGTCTTGATGCATTCCATTACTTATTCTAACCGCCTCCAACTAAATTTTTTTGCAAATATCTTCAATGTACATCCACAAGTTAACAATTTTTAATATGCTGACACTTTTTAGGCGGATGACAACACTTCCTCTCTCTTATTCTAAAAACAACTTTATTAACGTCCAAAATATGTCGAATAGTAATACAGGGTCCTTCTTAATATGCTGACACTTTTTTAAGATGATCAGACCTTTAAACGGAACAACTTTAAATCGGTTGTTCCATACAAAACTGCAAACCTAATCGAGCCAAATGTACAGCTGATTTTTTTTCGATGTGGGCCCATAGAGAAAGTTGTTCAGTTTGATGGTCTTATCATCCCCTTAAAAAACTGTCAGCATATTAAGTTGGACCCTGTATAGCATAGAAACTCTCTTGAAAAATTCTCACAATGACCAGAACATGACCTCCATCACACAACCCAATACTAAAATAACCTATACTATGCCTATACTTAAAAAAATATAGTTATAGGAGAGGGTTTAGCTCCTTCTTGCTCCAGGCCCAGCATAAAACTTCATACCACAAAATAGATCATAGAAGGAGAGCTTCATTAAAATTGTTCCAACATGGTGTCTGGTGATTTTTGTAATGTCTGGTTTAAATAAAAAATGTGCTCGATTGATATTTCGGTGATCTCAAGTATTGTTTTTGTACAAAAACATAAACAACCATAAACTGGTAGAGCTTCGTGGCAGGCCGGAGAGCAGGCAACCGACACGCGACCTCCCTTCAACGCGCACGCAAGGCCACAAAATATATAGATAGTACTGGCATTCTGCTGACTTGATGCGAATTCAAACGTACGTGTTCATCAAACGCGTCACGTCTATGTGTGTGTGCGCCTATTTCGCTTGTTGCGTCACATTAATAAATATCCTTACACAGAACGAAAGCTTCATAAAAGCGGCCGCTGTCGGTGCACTCACAAATAGCGCACGTTAAAGGACGACGACGTACAAACAAGAGCAAACTCTCAGCCGGGCTTTGTGCGCACCTGTTCGTACGTCCTCTAACGCGCACTATGCTTGCCGCTTGTATGACGCCGCGGTGGTCCAGTAGCGAGTAGCCTTGCCTGCCGCGCCGGAGCCGATGATTTGATCCCCGTCCAGACCGACTTTTACCAATGAGTTTTTCGGAATTTATGTACGATTTGTAACACCACTGGCTTTTTGGTGAAGGAAATCATCGAGAGGAAACCTGCATGCTTCAATTTCGAGACATGTATTGTACCCACTATCCATTACAAGTGGCTATGGGCTCACTCCCCGTCACACTGGACAGAGTTCTGAGGTTTCAGAATATCTCTGACTATCCCTCGGGGAATATAGTCGTGAGCATATGCTTCGTTATGCTATATCTCTGACTATCTCTTCCCTCGGGGAATATAGTCGTGAGCATATGCTTCGCTATGCTATGCTTCTGGGGCTAATTTTGTGTTCATTACCCCCACCGCTCACTCGCTACTTACCAACTCGCTACAAGCTTCTAACTCAACCCCACACTCCGTGAGTGTAACTTGTGTCTTAAATAGAAGGGCAATCTCGTCACAGCTAAAACAAAGCTATGAGGCCCTCGGGGCTCGTATGACATAATGTGACGAATGGGGCTTCGCTCACACTTTCTAATTTAATACGTTTACTCGAACCGACGCGACGTTACTCAAATAATGTAAAGAACGCGTTTAAGTCGTTATGGTACAAAGATGTTCTGAGATAATGTGAAATAAAATTGATATTGTTATGATTTCAGACAATATCTTGACTATGTAGTATTCCTCATTTAATAGCTTCAGTTTTACAGACTTTGTTTTCTCTTTCCAGTCAGTAAAACAAACTACTACTAGTGATATATAAATAAATAAATTCTGTAGTAAATATTTACTACAGATGTCGCATCCCGAAGCCTTTTTCACTACAAGTCTACAAAAATAACACTTCCTTTTATAACCCTATCACCCGAATGTGCCGCACGCCAGTACAATGAATTAGTTGATTCGAACATTTATGTTTTTAACTCGTTCAACCATTTTAAAAGAAGCCTCAAAAACGTCCTCCGCCCCTCCTAGATTTTAATTGTTTCATGTTTGCTTTTGTAAGTACTGCATTATGAAGCCGATTTTGTTAAATTCATTTTCTTTAAAAAAAAACACATGTATCTACAACCTACTATACGTTTTGTCTTAATGTAACCGATCATGCTGTGCACATCGTTTTGGGTCACGTCTATAATTTAAACCTTTTCCTGTATTTTATAATCTTTACGACTGTGATCTGTTTATGTGCCTAATGAATAAAATAAAAATAAATAAAATATACTTTTAGTGATAAGGCCGCCTTTTGTACCCTTCTCGTTCGTGTATATGGTTGTTGTTTTTTTGTGTAATTTGGTGTGCAAATAAAGAATATTTATTTATTTATTTTTATTTACTACTGCTACTTACTACTACTAGCAGTACATTTTAGAATAACCCAATAGTATAAGGATATCTGGGTGATCGTTCAGTGGTATTGCATTTCGAGCGTTTCCGTGCTTCGGAAGGCACGTTAAGCAGTTGGTCTCGGATAGTTCCGTTAGATAGCGTTGTAACTATTCGTTAAGCCAGGTCAGGGCCTATTAAGGCGGCTTGAAAATTCTCTGACAGCAAGTTGACCACTAACTTGCCTCCACCAACACGCACTGGGTCTGCGTGGTGGAGTATGGCCCACTTCCTCTTACCTTTATTCGTGAAAAGAGGCTTTTGCCCTGCATTTGGATTGTACAGGCTAAAAATAACTTTTTTTTAAATAGAGATATACGAAAAGCTGCAATAAACAACAATTTTTACCTAAGTACTTTGTAACACTTTGTCTTATTTTTAACTGTTAACATTGACAAACGCCACAAAACAATGAAAATTAATTCAATTCAGTAATCCAAATTCTTCTAAGAAACTAAAATGCTAAACGACTTTACCTATGAAAAACAACAAAGCTAAGTGTTATGGTATGTTTTCAGAACTCAACATTTTTACTACATTGTGAGTTATCATGATCGTTATATCAACAATGGTTTCAAATTGAACATAACAAATAAATTAAAAACCGGCCAAGTGCATGTTGGGCCACGCGCAGGTTAGGGTTCCGTGGTTGCCCATCACAATATACGGACTTAGAAAGGGGCTTTTTGTTTTATACTACGGTTTAACGGCTAATAAAGTCAAAAAAATACATTTTACAAGTTGGTCGACTATTACTCGTTAACTTTTAAAGCCTACTTAGCGGTGATAGTTAGCCTTTTAAATTCGATATATGTATACACTACTGCTGTATTTTTTCATGTATCCAGAAACAACCGTTTAGTTGGCAGGGGGGGGGGGGAGGGGACACTTGACTCTAACAAAAATTTGCACTTTAAAGCCTAATTGTCAGTAACGGATCCCTAAATCGAAAAATGATATTGCCACACCCACAATATGTTTAAAATACCTATCAAACGATACCCCACACTATGGGAGAGACGAGAAAAAAAATATCTACACTAGGTAGGAAGTACACTACATTTTTTTTCAAGATTTTATTTTACCACTTTGTCGGCATGATAAATATGTATATAACCCATGTCGAATTACAGCTTTCTAGTACCTACTAAGCGTCTCTGAGCTAAGCCGCGGACAGACGGATAGACGGACGGACATGGCGAAACTATAAGGGTTTCTTGTTGACTACGGAACCCTAAAAAGTGCCTCTGTCCTTCAGCCAACCGGATAGATCCGTTCGACGGCATTACATTTATGGAAGACAATATTATTTTTTCTCCTCTTCACAACAACAAGCATCAACAAAAGAGTGGAAAACTAAAAGAGCCGAAAAAATAAACTGTTCTCGACAAGGATACAAAAACCTTTCAGAGGGGCGTCAGCCGATATAATCGTTTGAAATTCGGAAGAAAATTTGTGCAAATATCTTTGGGCCCTCGTCTTCCTATAGTGACAGTTAAAGCCTTGGAGATCTACTAAAGCGAAAACTTCTATTGGCAAGGGAGTCCTCAAATCGTTTTACTTTACAACCCAATTCATCATTGAAACCAGAGCGTGGGCGTCAAGGCTATTTTAGGCGTTTTAAAATTAGATTAATTCACATACCTACATGTACTACGTATAAACTCATATGCTTTTCTCTAGGGGTAGAGAGTTCAAGCTCCTCTGGTTTTGATGAGTACCTACCTTTTTGTACCTTACCAGATTTATTTTCATTGTATAATGCCCAGGTGTTATTGTGAATATGTATAAATTGCCAAGTTTTGACCTTAAACTTGATATTTTATCTCAAGCGTTTCCGTGCTTCGGAAGGCACGTTAAGTTGGTCTCGGATAGTTTTGTCAGATGGTGTTGTACTTATTCGTTAAGCCAGGTCAGAAACCTATTAAGGCGGCTTGAAAATTCTCTGACAGCATGTTGACCACTAACTTGCCTCCACCAACACGCACTGGGCGCGCGTGGTGGAGTATGGCCCACTCCCTCTCACCCTTATTCGTGAGAGGAGGCCTTTGCACTGCAGTGGGATTCTACAGGCTATAACTTACTTTTTTTAAAGTATATTGATGTTCAGACGATCTGTTAATTATATGAAACCTACAAAATGCGCAGGAATCCTTGTTATTTAGTATAACAACGCGAACGTGCTTTTAAACGATAAAGACACTCAAAAAAAGATATAATATGATAACTAACAAAACCGCAACAGAATCTCGTAATTACGTTAGGAGGTGGAAGCTTCAAGCTTGTGAATTGTCGCCATTTTGATAGAACACTTGACACAAATGCTCGACGGCACGCAGAAGCTGGCAAAAGCCGACACAGTAAAAGTATTTTTTATGGTTAATTTAGTAAGTTTTTAATTAATAATTTTAACGTATGTCAGAATGAGTTAGAACGGAAATTTTTATATTTATACAATCAATATAAAACATAGGTACTGTTTGAGTCCTAGCCTTTGAATACATTAAAACAGGAAGATATGTGACTGGCCTACAGCGTAGGGACGACCGAAATTGAGCTCCTGTCGCCTATCATCCTTAGTTGCAATACGAGCGACATTGCGTGATTGAGATACTTTTAGATTTTAGGTGGAATAAAGGTACCACAATGCCTTCGACGTCTTTTATTCGTTGTACAAATCATTCAAAAAGAAAAAACAAATCACACGGCATTACTTTTCACTCGTAAGTTTTTATATTGTAATAGTTATTAAGTCGTGTTATGTTGTAGAGTTTCTGGCCGCATCTTCTCTACAGCGACAACACGTTCCGACGCGGTGGTAGCTTTAAAAAAGATTTGACGTTTGATAAGTGTGCTGCAAGCTCCTATATTGAATAAATTATATTGACTTTGACTTTGACTTTGAGTTACATGAAAAGCAGGTCCATTTTTCGTGTATGTAATGCAAGAACGTCACCTATCTTCCTATTTTAATTTAATCAAAGACCCTATATAACATTGGAAATTTTCACTGAACATCTCGAATATTCACGTTCTATTTTGATACATTATTTTAACTTCATGTCTTACTGAGAATACTTTTATGTTTAGTTTTTTGAATTAAACTGATATTTTTAATGTTACATCCTAATTAATTTAACAATCGGGGGAGAAAAATGGTTTTTGAGCTATCTTAAACATTTATAAAAATAATAAAGGGCAGTCTGCTACGTCAGCGACAAATTAGTATACCTACCTTATACCGCACAGAATTAATAATAGTAATACCTATACGCATCTATGTATTCACTTCTCAGACTCTTTAGTTTCTACCCATTTAGTTAGATTTCATCGGTCGTAAGAAAGACTACAAAGCTAACAAATCTAAATTGAAGAATCTAATCTCTTATTATTATCACTTAATTCTTCCATTTACTTAATATTTTGATCAACTACCTACATTTATAAAGATAACAGGCGTCTACGAAATTAGTTCCTTCTTCGGCGATGAAAAGCTACGTACCTAATTGAGCAATTTTGTGAATTATCTCTGAGTTCCTTGCATCTGGGTCCGAGGCGATCGTTACTCAACATCGCGAAACAAGAGACCACCTTCAGTTCAACTTATTATTGTATCTTTGTTGAAGGATAAAATAAAATAAATAAATAAATATCTTGGATATTGTGACATTGTGAAATTAAGGTTGTGTAGGTATTGTGTTTAGCTGGTGTACTTCTTAAATTATCTTTTTATTTTTCGTACACAGCCCAAAACCGATGTGGGTGTTTTGTATGAAAATGCGAAACGTTTTGAAAGTTTATGTTACCTACATCATATCAAAATCGTTGTTTATACAACGTGTTAATGAATAAGCGAAAAACCTCATACACCCCAACTGATTTACAAGAAAATAATTAGATTGAAATAGTAATTTCATTATTTAAAATTTGAAGTTATTCGCATTTTAAGTTTTGAGGCAAAAATGATTTGTTATCATTTCAGCAATGAATGAAAGCGCTAACGTGCTCATGGATACATTTTAAGAATCTTGTTTTGGTAGTAAGTAGGGTGAGAGTGCCCGAGCGGTGGGTTGAGATCGAGTACAGTAAATTTTAAATTTTACAAATAAATAATTGAATATTTTGAAGAAAAAAAAATACCCATAAAACTACCTCGAATCTGAACAAACTGCTTTCTAGTTTTGCGCTAATTCATTAAAACTCTGAAAGAAAAGGCTTACAGGGGTTGTTAGCACATTGTATCGGTAAGTAGCTATTACAGTAAAGAAGAGTGACGGATGCGCATGTTATTTCATAAATGAGACTTAGCAATACGTGTAGAGTGAAATAAAACTACCAAAAAGATAATCGGTTGTAACCTGTGGATGTTTGAGGAAAGGTGTGTATCTTTATGATAACTTTTGGATCAAGTGTGTGAACCTCTCATAATCTTTCGCATTCGATAGTACACTCAATACATTCATTGTTTCTATGTAAACAAATATTCACGATAACCGAATAATATCGAAATGAATGACATTATCAGTTTAACCAAACCAAGACTACCAAAAATACCTATGTGATCATTTTCGATAAAAATAGATGTCACAGTTGCGTTTGGCTACTGCTTTTTGGATGACTTGTCCAATTCAATAGTAATTTTCACTTTTGAATCCACAGTTGGAAATCAATGTGTAATTTTTCACAAAAAAAACAATATTTTTTTCTGTTTAAAATAATTAAATGACCGGTGACGCTGATCAGTAAAAATTTTTTTTGTCAATATAATTGGGTCCAAATTCGCCATTACTCTTGTGGGGACTTGCCACAGATGTCAACATCCACAATTTATAGCAACGAAGCTAACAGATGGCGCTACGTTCGCAATAGCAAATGTGTACGTAAGACAACTTGCGACGTCACATTGGTAACCCGTTAGCCGCTACACATAAGGTTCACAATCGTATACAAGACATGAATCGTGCAAGAGAAATAATCACAGAGATTCGATATATATACAAGGTCCAACTACGATCTGTTGGACCAAGGCCGGCCCCCAGGCTTCACACCTAGCCTGGAGGAAGATCGTCCCTTTTCACCGGAGGAACCTTCCACAGTAGTTCCTCCACACTCTTTTCCGATACGTGTTTGGGAAGTTCTCATTGGCATTTTGAAAAAAATATGATACGTTCGTTTGCTCATTCCTTTGTCTATTTTAAAAGTCATTTAAACCATCTGCCTTATATTTACATACTTTTTGAAGTAATTTACTTAATTACAACAGTATTACAGCAATTCGCTTTAATGTATAAATTGAAACACGTGCCGGGCAACTTAATTTGATTAATCTACAACTCTAATGTTGCTTTCTGTTTACTTGTTAATGTATTGTTCACACTTTGTTCAAACCATTGTTTATATAGCATACTGGACTATATTTCCGATGGAATTATGAAATTATGGACTGATTGAGCATCCAAACGAGTGGCTAGTAATGTGATGATCTAATAGTAGGTATTTAACGGAATCATGCGTTTGAATTGATTTAAAACCGAGCGTGGCATGCTCGTTAACGAGCAAAGCAGTGCTTTACGAGCTTGGTATTAATTATACAATTATCCGATGGTTTTTAGGGTTCCGTAGTCAACAAGGAACCCTTATAGTTTCGCCATGTCCGTCCGTCGGTCTGTCAGTTCGTCAGTCCATCTGTCCGTCTGTCCGCGGCTTAGCTCAGAGACGCTTAGCACTAGAAAGCTGTAATTTGACATGGCTATACAGATTAATCACGCCGACAAAGTGGTAAAATCAAATCTTGAAAAATAATTGAATAACATGAAAAAATTCACGGCAGTAGTGTATATAACGAATTTAAAAGGAAAACTATCACCGCTAAGTAGGCTTTCCAAGTAAACGAGTAATAGTCGATCAACTTGTAAAATGTAGGTTATTTTTTAGACTTTATTACCCGTTAAACCGTATTATAAATCAAAAAGCCCCCTTCTAAGTCCGTATATTGTACTACAGAACCGTAGTTGCCCACGGAACCTACCCTACTCTGCGCGTGGCCCGACACGCACATGGCCGATTTTTATTTTTAAGGAAAAATAGGAATACAAGTACCTGCTTAGCAAATTTTCCAATCGTCTCATTCAGGATCAATTTCTTTGTTTCGTGCATTTGATTGTTTGTGTTTATCAGAGTTTAGTATTATAAAATATAAAAATCCAAATAAAATGGAGAGCGCTATGACATGGTACTCGTATTTAACCTGTAATTTGTTATTTATACTCTTCTAAGAAAAAGGATTAAATATAAGGTATCTATACCTACTTCTTCTTGTTTTGCTTCAATCTTGTTTTTTTTACCCGACTGCGCCAGAAGGAGGGTTATATTTTTCGAGCTTATGTATGTAGGTATGTATGTATGTATGTTTGTATGTCTATTTCTTTGGCACGGCCTACAGCCTAAACGGTTTGATGGATTTTAACGCATGACGTGTCATTAGATTTGTGAAAATTGTGAGAGTGATATAGGTTATATTATTTTAATACGGCGTCTGCGAAATAAAAATGAGAGGGGGAATAAAAATTTTTTTTTGTTAAAAATTACAATAAGGGTATCAAATGAATGCTAGTAATCAGACGATTCAAAAATATATATATTATAGTACTTTTATGTTACCGTTTTGACACAAGACTAAAAGGTATGAAATAAACTACATTATTAAGATAAACAAAAAACCCGTCAAATTAATAAAAAACCTATTGACTGAAAAGAGAAAAACAAGCTCTATAATCACTAATCAGCTATAACAGCTTTATTTGAGCTAATATAATTTGAATGTTATTAGGTAGGTATTGCAGGCGGGGACAAACCAATAACCAACAAAAATCTTCTTTGTCCCCGTTTGCGATACCTACCTAATAACATTCAAATTATATTAGCTCAAATAAAGCTGTTATAGCTGATTAGTGATTATAGAGCTTGTTTTTCTCTTTTCAGTTAATAGGTTTTTTAAGCAGTCGGTTTTTTTTTCAATTTATAAAATCCTGTTCTTGTGATTGGGAACGAGCTGATGTCGACAACACAACATCCTAATTAGTAGATACTCTGTTACTAAGCAATGATATTAATGTTACTTTGTAGGCTCACTAAGTATATTTTAGTCAATATCAACTGCACAATAATCTTATGTAGTTCAGCTTCACACCTTTTTGTAACATGTAATTTGACCGAAGTATTCTAAAGTTTTTAGCATCCTAAATAGAAAATGTATTGTAGCTTGCTCGCCAACGAACCAAATTTGCGTCGTTCGATAGTACTCTGTGGTTTCAATGTACGTACTCACAGATGTATGTTCGAGTTTGTTAAAAACTTTCCAGTCTTTGTTGCTCGCTTCAATTGGTCTCTGTGAGCTTTTCATTGCATTTTCCAGCGCAGAACAATTTATCAGTCAATGAAGCGTATGCTCACGACTATATTCCCCGAGGGGGTAGTCAGAGATATTCTGAAACCTCAGAATATCCACGTTTCACCAGTAGTACCAAAACTCTGTCCAGTGTGACGGGGGGTGGGTCACCACTTATAATGGACAGTGGGTATAATACATGCCTCGAAATTGAAGCATGCAGGTTCCCTCACGATGTTTTCCTTCACCGAGTGGTGTTACAAATCGCACATAAATTCCGAAAAACCCATTGTTACGACTCGCCCTGGACGGGGAGCGAACCATCGCCTCAGTCAATGAATAAACGTCAAATTAGTAAAAATCTTTCAAAAACATCGATTTAATATGATCCGTTTATTTTGTATCCAATTAAAACGAAATATCATCCGTTTTTATCAATTAGTTTTGTTTGCGCGCTGCAATTTTTATCTCTGCTGAAACCGTAAAGTTCACTGCCCCATTTTAACCTAGCAAATTTAATTGTAAAGCGCTGTACAGAAGCATAATTACAAAGGACTGAGGCCATGCAATAAATTGAGGCCAAACAACGGCACTCATTATCCCCATTGTGAACACAAAAGCCAAAACTCAAGGGCCATCTCGAGAAGACGGCGAGTGCTCCACAGAAGAGCAGTTAGCACAAGTTCAGCTGTTATCTATTGTCCGTTGTAAATAACAAGTGCCCTAAACCGAACCAGTTTCTTCCTTATGCCGTTTCCTTAAGAGTTTGGAGATATGACATCGTACGGGGAAGAGAAATTATGAGTTTAACTGGAGTACACTCTGTCAGGGCCCAAGGTGCTACGTGCCTCGGACGAAAGCCAACTTGCGACAAACCGGCGTTACTTAAGTATTAAAGTAAATGGAATCTTCTAAAAAGTACTGTACTGTGGTTAGGACCTCTGGTGTCCAGTGGCCTGAAGACAACTTGCTGCTTTTTCGGGAAGAAATCGTGTATAACTTCAAGCATATCAAACATCTTGATCTGTAAAACATGTTTGAAATCTGACTGAGGAGGAGGCAAGGCAAAAGACACAGAACTCTGAAGATAGAACGGATGGACGGACCGACAACGTAGGCTTGGTAATAGGGTCCCGTTTTAACCCTTTGGGTATGGAACCCTAAAAATCTGTACATTTATGCGACGCCTGATTATTTTATGAATGCCCAATCCAAGAACGTAATAAATAACGTCCTTTCAAGTAATTTCAGTGCGGTAACTGATGAAAGCGGATTCTCGATGCTCCAATTTAACCCTCAGTGAGTCGTGGGTGGATCAAATCTCAACGAGACGCCCACTCGCTCACGGCTCAGGTAATGACGGGTTGATACCTACTGCTTTGTCATTGAAATTACTCCATCCGTGTAACAAAGTGGGGCGGCATATTAAATTACTCGACGCCATACGTCTCTTGTCACGAGCCAGTGTCACTGGAGGGTTAGCTACAGAAATTGAACTCTCTATTTATAAAAGAAACTCCAACGCTGACGGCCTCAAGCTGACGTTTTAAGGTGAACGCAATGAGGCTAAAGAATCAAATTTTATAATTCTTTTTATGAAATTATATGACACCTCGCACACTTATCCGCGGCGAAGGAGGCGAACGAAATGAACGATTCGTCCGGTTCGCCGCGGATAAGTGTGCGAGGTGTCATATAATTTCATAAAAAGAATTATAAAATTTGATTCTTTAGCCTCATTGCGTTCACCTTAAAACGATAGAAATTCGTCCACCATTACAGTTACAGGTTGGTTTACTATAGCTGGCGCGTGCCACACATTTACCCAATGCCTTTGTCTCACTGCACGCATAATGAAAAGTTTCTCTATCTCTATCAAGCACGGACGCAGTGACAGAAAAAACGCATTTGTGTGTGTCTCAACGCGCCTGAAGTACCTATATTTTTGTTGCTGATCGGCCAGTAATAACGTACATAGGTTTTGAGAAGACCTTTCAAAATACATTTAAAACATCACATTCGAGCTGTGCTATTAAGGTACAAATAACTTCTAAGGTTGTATGGGAGAAATCGCTTTTTAGCGCTAAGACCGCCTCGTTTTTAATCTTATGTATTTCTTTACGTTATATTTTGCTGATTAGGTAATATGTTTCGCTTGATTGATTGGAAATTAGTTGATTCATAAAGGCTTTGGGTACTTTTTCATGAACCTTTAGAGTCAAATACCTCAGCTCCGATGCGAGGTAGGCCATAAGTTTTTATTACAATTTGTTTGTTTTTTATGTTTGGTGGCCGCGACTGTTCAAGTAAATGACAGTACTTTTACTCATACATATTTAGCATAGAGATATCTTTTAGTGTTCTTACATCATCTTTTAAGTTTAGGGCTAGATACTATTTGTCCCGAATATAATATGAAATGAATGTTACGGCAACGACTCAGCATTTACCAAAAAGCTATTTTATAATAGGGTAAAAGAACATTTATGTTTTTTTAAAGTTTCTGCATAGTTGACTTTGCATGTACGTCCTATGCGACATTTTTATATTTGAACGCTTGGCACGCGTTCTTAGAATTAATCTTTTTACAAGCTTTTATTTAAATTATTCTTTCTTAGCTTACTTCAACTCCCTGTGAGAGACATATATCTTAGGTTATTACAAGTCATAAATAAATAGTTACCTATCAACAAATTTAAATTAACGCTCAAAGTAGCAGTTTGTCAAAATAACGATTAAGGGGATATAATTCGGAGCGCGCTCCATACAAACGTACTATGGTGATATTTTCGATACTTACCAATTAAAGTCAATGAAATTTTGCTGAAACAATCTTGAAACAAATATATATGCTTGTATGGAGTCAGATTTTCGTTAAAATATACAGTTTCAATGCTAGGATTAATTTAAGATTTGTATGGAAATCTTTGAGGCACTGTAACTTTAAAACTATACATTTTAACGAAAATCTAACTCTATAAAAGCATAGAAATTTGTTTTTGAATTGATTCTGAAAAATCTCATTGAGTTTATTTGGTTAGTATTGAAAATATCACCATAGTACGTTTGTATGGAGCGCGCTCCGAATTATATCCTCTTAAGTAAATTAAAGATTGAAAAAGTCGGGCGGCGAGCGGGATTCGAACCCACGACTTGCCTATCCGGGGCATGCTCCACTCCAACAGAGCTGTCGGCGCCCCGCATGCCACGAACGATTAAGTAATATCATTATCATTATGGAAACCCATACAGGGTGTGAGCCCTGCAGTGGGAAATATACAGGGTGAAATTGATAGCATTATAAACTAAGAGTCTACCCATCAAACTGAACAACTTTTACTATGGGAGCAAACCGATCGTTGCAAAAAATAAATCCGCTGTTCCATACTAAACTGCAATGCCTATACAGGGTCTAAAGAAAAATATGTTAACCTTAAAACCACATACTCTACCCATCAAACTGAACAAATTCTACTATGGGAGCAAACCCGTCAGAACAAAAAAAATATCAGCTGTTCCGTACGTTTGAATCAAGTAGGTATTGCAGTTTAGTATGGGACAGCTGATATTTTTTTGGTTCTGACAGGTTGTGCTCCCATAGTAAAAATTGTTCAGTTTGATGGGTAGAATACGAGGTTTAAAGGTTAATGATACTTTTCCTTTGCTCCCATAGTAAAAGTTGTTCAGTTTCGTGAGTAGACTCTTAGTTTAAAACGATGCTAGTGATATCAATTTCACCCTGTATAGGCTGATGGGCTAATGATGATTATGGAAACTATCGAAACTTCACTATTAACTACGGTGTTCATAATAGCTTTGTTATTTCTCTGACTGACGCTGAGCATAAAACACTCCAGTTTACATTCAATCATCGATTGAAAAATCTAATACAATACATTTTCAAAGAGAAATCACTTGAACAAATAGGGTGATTAGAGAGGAATGGAACAAAGAGTGGTCTGGGAGGGCATCCATCACAGCACGCAGACGTGCAGTTGCCGACGTGTGCAAGTAATTGATAACCACTCTCCCCTCCACCCTACACCCCCCGCCCACCCCACTCCCCGCAATTGCTGCTGGACTCCAGATGTTATTTCCGACACCCATAAGACAAAATCGCCTCGAGTTAAGATTAAGACTTAGATAAAACTAGAACTTAAGAAAAAGAGAGAAGACAAGAAACTTCCCACTAGCGTTAACGAATGATTCTAATTTAATTTATTTACTAACTTTTCATCTCTCATACTCTGAAAGTAGGTCATTTGTTTATCTAAGAAGCGGATGGGAAGTGATGCATTTCCTCCCTAGAGCGGAATATTTTAAATTAAAAAAAACCTACTTCTATACGAAGCAAAGGCAGAAACCTATACAGACACACTTCGATAAAATTATATTAATTCTTATTTCTTTTCTAATGATTATGATAAATATATTTGAATTACCTATAATAGATGTTAATTTAAATAGCAATAATTTTGTCATTTGGAGCCTTTTGTAAAGCAGACAGAAAAGAGTGATCCCGATTAAAACCTCAAAACCGAGTCTAAAACTACAAAAAAATCCCACTTAATAATATTTTTTTCGAAATTACTTCTACATTGGAGTTAAAAAAGACTAAGGCAAGTTTATTCAGGTTAGAGTGCACCTTCCAGTTTAGTTTCATCCAAGGAATCGAAACTATTATTTGTCTAGGAAGCTATTTAGAGCGATGAGCCGTTTTGTCTGTCGTATAACCTTTTAGAGTATTGCATGAAATGTTGCGAATAGATAGTTCATCAGCTTAAAAGTTACCTAAGCTATTACCAAAGTGCTATATCCTCCTTGTAGTATGGTAATGAGCAATCGGGTTATGAGGTAAAATGACTTAACGTAGGCCTACCATGAGTTTAAACTGAAGTATACTACAGTAAAACCTATTATAGAAACATACAGTTTTTGTTTTGAATTTCGTACAGCGCTCCTAGTGGTTTCGTTGAGAACTAATTCTGCCATACAAAATTGGCGCCGTAACAAACTGCAAACTCATGGTAGACTTGCTGACCGTGTGACCGGTAATATAAACTGCTATTACTGTACCTACCAAATACATTTTGAAATACTATGTCAAATTGATACCTACATCATTTTCTAAGATCGGTAACGAAGTATTTGAGTACCTTCATCACTATGATCAGCCTATAGCCTAGTACAGTTTGATCGTCTGAATCACCCCCGAAAATTTCGACACGGGAAAAAAAATCACCGTTATACACCTTACTGCAGATAGGCCGACACTCACGAATAAATTGTGGCAGGCCACTACGCTACGCGGGATCAGATCGGATTGGTGGACCCAACATAGCAGCGAGTTATCAAATGTCGAACCGCCTCGATAGGCCTTAGACCTAATCTGGTTTTGTCTACGAGGCACAGATTTTTTACATACATATAATTGACAGACACATAAATACAATTTTCATGCGAATGGCCCACGGATAGATTAGATAACTAATTTGAATTTAAAAGGCAAATTACAAAACTGCTGTACCTACCCGACTCAAATGTATGGGACAGCTGATTTTTTTTCGCGTTTCCGGAGGTAGGCTCCATAGTGAAAGTTCTTCAGTTTGATGGTCTGAGTTCACCGTTTCAGCGGAGGGCTGTCCCTTACACTCTGTATACTACCAACTATAATAACCAAAACCACTTCGTATTTAGTCTTCAGAAATTAGAGCTTTCTGTAAAGGATGCAGTAACACTGACAGTGTGATTTAGACTCGGAACGGTCGTACGAGACATGAATTCAAATCGACGCGCACTCAATACAAATATCTGGGGTGCGGAATTGAACAATATCCTCATATTTCAGCGCGATCCCCCATCTTGAATATTTCACCAGCGTACCTCTTATATGTGCTTACGTGATGTATACTTAGCTATGTATTCTTATAGCCCTAAATATACCTAAGAGTCTCAACAGACTTAGAGGAAATAGATAACGTAAGCTCATAAAAATCCTGTGAAACTAGCGTGCGACATATTTAAATGTCTACGGCCATAGCATAGCATACCATATGCTCACGACTATATTCCTCGAAGGGGTAGCCAGAGATATTCTGACACCTCAGAACATCAACGTTTCACCAGTAGTACCGAAACTCTGTCCAGTGTGACGGGGGGTGAGCCCGTCGCCACATAAAGGACAGTGGGTACAATACATGCCTCGAAATTGAAGCATGCAAGTTTCCTCTCGACGTTTTCCTTCACCGAAAAGCAGTTACAAAACGTACATAAATTCCGAAAAATTCATTGGTACGAGTCGGCCTGGACGGGGATCGAACCATCGCCTCCTGCACGGCAGGCAAGGTTACTCGCCACTGGATCACCACGGCTTTGAACTACGGCGTAAATATGAAATAAGGCATGTCTCAAAAGTTCCTACACAGTTTTCAACGTTTAATAATAGAACAAGTAATGCATCTTTGTATTTCATAAAGACGACTTAAAACTTATTTTTAGGGATCCGTAGTCAACAAGGAACCCTTATAGTTTCGCCATGTCCGTCCGTCTGTTCGCGGCTTAGCTCAGAGACGCTTAGTACTAGAAAGCTGTAATTTGACATGGGTATACATATTAATCACGCCGATAATTGTGGTAAAATAAATCTAGAAACATATTTTTTTTAGGGTACAATATAAGCGTAAATATTTAAGTTTATGAGCTGACTCGGACTATTAAAAAAAAATTACTAAACCGGTCCAGCCGATCAAGTGATGCGCTGTTGATGCAATGAACACCATTTAATTTTTATTTATTGTCAATTTGAGCAGCATTTCCGTTATACATGAATGGAACTAAAAAGGATTCGTTGACCCGACGCGACGCTAGAAATCGAACTCTCACCCCTGGAGTATAGATACCGATATAGTTTTAAACATAAGCCACCAAGTATACAGAAACATAAAAACCAGTCAAAGTACTCATAACAATAAGGATTCAATGTTGACCAATCACGTAGGAACGTAAGAATGAAAGCTGTTTGCCGCGGGCGACCGGCGGATGTTCAGCGGGAGAGAGCTGTAGAACACGATAACGTCGGATGCCTGGCTATTCAGTTTCATGACGGTTTCATGATAATTCGGTACTCTCCATCTAATCTCATTTTATTTAAATTTACTTTTTAAAGCAAAGCAATGCAGTACAATACAATATTTGCAGTTTCTGGTGTGCATTAAAAGTAACCAAAAACAAAACAAACACTTTGAATAAGAATAAATACAAGATATAGCATAGCTTATGCTCACAAATATACCCGAGGGGCTGTAGAAAGATATATTCTAAATACTCATGAAATATCATGGCTTGGCATTGGCATCGAAACAATAGGTTCTTGGGTTCCAGAAGCCATGAAGCTTTCTTGGCTAACGAATTAGCTTGACTATTCAAAGGGGGAACGCTGTCAGCATGCTTGGGACCATGTCTCTTTTCTTGCCTTTAAGCTGTCTTGTTGTTTTCATTTTAATGAATTTACGAAATAACGAAAAAACTAAAATCTGACAACATACTAGCATCGAGATTAGTTTCTAGATTGTTTTTGAAAATTTTCATTGACTTGGGGGGTTTCGCCATAATCGCCACGTTTGGCAGCCGGGTTGGTGATCGCAGTTGGTTGGATATGTATCCTCAGAGGATGCTGCTGCCCATCCTCTGGTAGATCCCTTAGTCGCCTTTTACGACACCCACAGGAGGAAATGGGATGATGCTATTCTTAGCCGACACCACACGGAAAAGCTAAGGTGTTAAATCATAAGTGTGAAAATAGCTTGATTCGCTAAACTTTGTATTGCAAAGATTTATGCCTACACATGTATCAGCTCAGCTGTCGGATTCTAACCCTGCATTGTGTTACACAAAGCGATAGTGACAGCGGCAGCTGGGGCGCACGCTTCACTTTTTATTTAATTTTCGATCGGATGCACAAACCTCGCAAAGGGTTGTTTTTAAAACGTCGAATTTCCTGTAACCGTAGGTACGTTTCAGTTTGCTACCGTTGTTATTTAAATTTAGTATTGTATCGAATGCTGAAATGGCCCGAAAACCAAATGGTCAACGTCTTTTTACCCGACTGCGCCAGAAGGAGGGTTACGGTTTTCGAGTTTATGTATGTATGTAGTTATTTATATAATTAGGATTTAATAGTTTATACTCCATTTCAAATAGCAACGAAATTTTAAGGCTATTTTGAATTTCGGAAACAGATTTGAAAAACTTCCTCTGACTTATTCTTTGAACAGCTTTAGTAACGTCCAAGATATGGCGGATAGTTTATCTTTCGGATAAATAAATTATATTTGCAAATCAGAATTGGGTATTTGACTACATACAAAAAAATATTTTATTTTTATCTTCTCAATAAAAAAGGTTAGAAAATAACGCTGCACTCCCATTTTCATTTAGTTTTAAGCTTGAATTTTATTTTTAATAACAAGATAAACTTTAAAAAGTAATGAAATGTTGATGACGTCACAACTCAGAATTGAGTACAAATTTCATACAAAGGGCACGTTTTGACGTCCAATAAAGAGTAGCAAATTTGACTAGTTGTCAAGTACCAAATTGTATTGGCCAGAAAGCTATACAGTAATCGGAAAACCTTTTCGTCCTCATTTAAAATGAAGTATATTTCAATTTGTTTTTGTTGAGTTTTCAATGTTTGTCCCATAGTGAAATATGATCAAATTAATAGTCTCATCAACAGGCCAAAGTTAATGCATAATCTCAGGAACACTTTGCATAGTCAACACTCCTATATCATACATTAAATCATCAGGTACGTACCAAAAATTTTCACAAAACACATGGTGTTAACAAATGAAGAAAAAACCTGAAAATCGTTCATACTGAATCGAGAACTCAACCACTTGAAACTATACAGTGTCCTTCTTAATATACTGACACTTTTTTAAGCGGATGATCAGACCGTCAAACTGAACAACTTTCTCTAGGTATCTGATCTACCTAACTTTGAAAACCAACTTGGATTTTTTTTCTTCGACATGGTATTTATATTTAACAAGTGTTTACCTGTAACTTAGTGCGCTCAAATAATATACCAGATTTTAAGTTAATTTTAAATCATAAGCTATTAATCAAAAAAAGTATGATCAAAATCGATAGCTGTTACAAACAAACAAACGTTTGAAGGTTTTGCGCAACCTTATAAAAATTATAAAAGCATGACTGTGATTGTTAATGCCTTTAAACGTACCTATTTCACTCTGTTCATAAAATATTTAGATATCAAAGGACGACAACGTACAATGAAAGCGTTTATGTGTATACTTACATTTACAAACAAACCCAACATGAAAGAAAATCGTACAGATAAAATCGTTAAATATACCCACACACTCACGACGCCTTCGTAGATAATGGAATTCAGAACACAACTTGATGGAAACAAACTCAATTAACAATTTTATTTGTAAACATTTATTCTAACAAGAAAACAAACACACTCCCGGCAAACTCAAATTAGGTGGAAGCATCCTCTTACAACATCCTGTTTTAACATCTAGCGGAAGGTAAATAATTGAAGCCTCCTGGCCATGTTCCAGTTTTAGAAAGCAGTTTTAAAAACATCCTATGGTAGGTGATAAAACGACTATTTCAAAAAGACCTCCGTAAACAGTAAACAATCCCTTCGGATACAGGTGTTTGTAAACAGAGGAGGCGAGGAGGTAGGTCTATCATAACTGGACTTGTACAGGAGGAGTAGGCGAGGCCGGTAGAGGTAAGTTTAGACAACCTGATAGAGCCCTAACTTTTCGTGATAGACACAACTACTAGGTACGAGCCAGTGATGAATATATTAGTTGTTATTATAACGGTAAACTTGGATCTGGGGTTGGTAATATAACTTTACCTATGGAGAAATTGAATTTATCGATCTTAGAACTTATATTGTACCTCTTTACTATCTTAGGGTAGTACAATAGCATGAGATAGAAGCTGCTGTAATTACCTTTTGTTTACATAAAAGGATTCTTCATAAATAAATCTTAGAATCATTGGTAAATAGCAAGAAATTGTATTTCTTTGACATCAAAGCATATTTTATTTATCATTACTGCCAATAAAAAAGATATTATTACGAAAAGAGCATTGGCTGTTTTTAAACAAAACACCTGTATTATTTATGTTTTTTAAGATAAATTTGGAAAAATCTGATTTTTTCCCAAGTTACACAGAATTTCTTGTTCCTTCGGGCAAACAAATTCTCAGTACCACACGGACTAGTACTAGTGGAGTAGAGTTCATGCAATTTAACTTTTTACCGAGCGCCACCGAGAAAGTTCGTCTTTGTCGCGGCTTATTCGATTAAGTGCTGAAATCATACAGTTGTAGGTTGGCTTTAGGTCTATATTTTTCATAAAGTCTTGATTTTTCACGACTTCACTGCCGAAACTTTTATAATTATCGTGCAGTTTCGTGCTGAGAATTTTTAACAATTCTTTTTATGTTCGAACGTCGAAACACGTGTCGTTTTTAACTTTTAACGAACCTATTACTTCTTGGTCACGTTTTATAAAATGTTCCTTTCACTGAATTATTTAACACAAACAATCTGAGGATCTTTTATGGAAGAAATATTGGAATTTAACGAACAGAAAGTGGGATTTCCTCAAGTCCCATGCTGTTTATTAACGCTGACAGAAAAGTGTAGCGAGGTTTGTTCATCTTTGTCTTTTCGGCGTAAAACATTCACAAAAGGCATAAGGCGAAGGTAAGGCACAGGCGCGGCGCAGTCATTTTGAAGCGGCAGCATGCCTGCGTCGCGCCTGTACCGTACCTTCGCCTTATGCCTTTTGGGTATGTTGTGCACCTAAGCCAGCTCAAATTTAAAGTTCTTTAAAAACTTACATTAACAATCAGAGATGCTATGATATGATATGATGAATTTTATGAATCTGTTGCCTAATTTCAAATAAACTTACATTGGCAACATTTAATGTAAATAAGACCATGACTGCCTGCCAAATCAAAGGTCCAAAGAATAAAAACCTCACTAACACTCAGTTGCAAAAACGCTCATTAGAGTTAATCCTCCATTAAATCTCTTGCTAGCTTTTACTACGTCAACAAGTGGCAAGAGATTTAATGGAGGATTAACTTTACTGAGTGTTAGACATGGATAACTCAGTGGTGGATCGTTCGGATTCGAATCCCAGACTCACGATTGAAAGTTCACGCTTTTCTTTAAAACGCTATGCTCTCAAAATGTGTTGTCATTTAGGCTATTATTTGCTGTGCGTGCTTCATAGCTACGCGTAGTTTACTGGCGTTCTTTATTAATTATTCAAACAATCATTATTTAGCTCAACAACATCGTAACGTTTAGAATAGGTCAAAGTTTATAGAGACATGGAGCCTTGTCATTCCTAAGATATTAATAGCAATTAAGTGGAATCAGTATTTCAATTATTTATGGAGACTTCATAAGTAAGGGGTGTGGCGGAGGTGGGGCGATTGTAATCAATTTAAGGGCCCGCCGTAGACGAAGTTCGGTAGCACGTCGTGAGCCGATCGTCTCGTCCTCTCTAGTTCATCCCACATTCGAAGTCCCCCGTGTCAATTCATTTTCACACTTACTACATCGACGTAAGAATTATCTCATAGGGTTTCTTTTATGGGATAAATTTCTAACTTGAACACGGTAAATTGTCTTCCCGACTGTCTCCAAGCTCGTTAGTGCTACAGCCAAATACGACTAATTGAATTCGATTCATTAGGAGGAACATGCTGCAGTCAATGTGCTGCGTTTTGTTGCCTTACTATCTGCTGTTTACGCTGATAATAAGGAGGAACCAGGGATGAAAGCAGTCGTGTAAAGATTCTTAATGTTACTTAGATATAAAATAATGTTTATTTCATTCTCTTGAGACAGCTTAGTAAGAGACCAATTTTATTTATGAACAGACAGTGTAATATAAAACGGAATTTGTGTATAAAGGTGCTAATAAAGATTCGGAGAGTCACGTGGTGATTGCCTGCTCTTCGACCTGGCACGAAGCTTCACCATTTTGTCGTGGCTTAAGCTGTTTTTGTGCAACAAAAACAATCATTGAGATCACACAAATATCGATCACCGAACAACGTCAAGTGCATTTACCTACTATTTATACTGGAGATTGGCAAAATCATCGACACCACGATGGAGTCTGGATGGGATTTTAAGATTAGAGATTAAACCAGCCAATAGTTGGAATCATAACATAAAATTAATATAATAATGAATAAGCGCAAAACTGATTTATAACAAAACAATCAGATTGAAATAATAATTTCATTATTTTGATAGTTAACATTTAAAGTTATTCGCATTTTAAGCTTTGATGCAACAATGATGTGTTATCATTTCAGCAATAAATGAAAGCGCTAACGTGCTCATGGAGACATTTTAAGAATCTTGTTTTGGTAGTAAGTAGGGTGAGAGTGCCCGAGCGGTGGGTTGAGATCGGGTTCAGTAAATTTTAAATTTTACAAACAAATAATTTAATATTTTGAAAAAATTTACGTATGTTGAAACCATGATAATTCGATTCTGCTCTCGATTATAAACAAACTACTTTCCAGTTTTGCGTTAATTCATTAACACGTTGTATAATCGCGTTGTAAGACTAGTTAAATAAGGGTCAGCGCTCTTCGAAATCATAGCCGCGCTCTGCACTAATTGACTCAATTATCAATTAATCAACTTGCTGTCAGTTACCTATATCCAATACTTAATTAATAAACTTATTGTTATTAATTATGTATTGGTTTTAGGTAACCTATTGTGTAGTGTAACCTATTGTGTTTACACCTATTTAAGGTACAAACACAGATTTTCAATAAAATTTACCTAGATAAACGTACTGAAATATATTAAGTATAAAGGGTCACCACTTTCTCTATGGCTCCAACAGCGAAATCGCGAAAAAAAATTGTTGTTCCATACAAAAACTGCAAACCTACTTAAGCTAATGGGACAGCAGATTTTTTTTTTTGCGTTTTCGATGTTGGTCCTATAGAGAAATTTGTTTAATTTCATGGTCTGATCATTCCCTTAAAAAGTGTCAACATATTAAGTTGGACCCTGTATAACCTGGGCGGAACGAGCTTTGCTCAGCGCGGCGTCTTCCAAGTTAAAACAAAAATATTGTTACTGTTGTTATTGTTGGTTGTTGAGGTCTAAGGGGGGGGGGGGGGGACCCACGCTCGGGATCCTTTCTGGTACAGAGAATTTCTTTGGCCATCCAGAGGGGCATTGCGGCCAGTATCTTTGGGACCTTTGAGCCGGGGTTGCGAAGGGCAGTGCCTTTAGTTAGTTAGTGATAGTCTGACGAAGCTTGCATGCGGATTTTATCTTGTGTGCTGCCATTGACGAAGCTTGTAGTGGATATAGATGTGTGTGTTTAAGATTTGACGAAGCCTGCGTTGCGGATTAGATTATTTTTGTTATATTGTTTTGAATTTGAATAAAATAATTCGTTTATTAAAATATTCGAAATTTTATTTCCGCCATCTTGACATTGCAGTAGGCTGAAATGTCCATGCTACCCGATGCTACCTGATTTGATAGCCAACCAACGAGTTTTCTCAGGAATTAAACCTATGTAGGTTGATTGACTTGAAAAGTGAAACATTATCTAAATACAAAACATCCAAATCGTTAGAGCCGATGCTGAGAACGCAGTTACAGATAATACAAACAAATATTAGTACGGGACTCATATCAACAATGAGAATTTTCTCACCATTACTAAACAAGCTTACGTCCATCTTTTATCATGTTATCTACATAGTGGAATAACGTAAACCCGCAAAGGTCAGCCGGAGTCTGCTCACGTCTGGATTATCATAACCAAATTTGCGGTCGTGGGTAGAACGGCACAGTACTTTGTCAACGATGACGAAAATACGCGCCATTTTTCACCTCTCACCAACGCTCACTGCATTTTATTTAACTCAACGCTCCACAGAATGTTGTTAACATAAAAATGCAATACTTTTTAGATCGGAAAATAGAAAATACACACTGTTTTGTGTGTGAAATTTTGCTGGTAGTTTCCCGGGCCTCGTATAGCTACCTACCTGGCTGCCGGTTGATTGAATATTGATTAGTTACTATGAGGTAGGTAGTATGTAATAATGGTTTCGTGGATATTAAGACATATAATATGAAAATGACGGGCTTCTAGTTTCATTAGGCTGGGGATAAAGAGATGGGTACTTTGGTGGATAACAGTTGAGATTTATTTGTAATATCACCTATTGTGTTGTGCCTGGAAATCATATGCTATTTAATAAATTATGTTGACTTTGACTTTGACATTATATTTGTAATTTCAAATTATATTTATATTTTGATTTATATTTGGACATCATCCCCGTTTCATAAATTTTTGACCATAATGCGAAGGTGCCAACAAAAACTATGTTCTGTTAGAACTTTTCCGTCTAAGCATTTTATTATTATAACATGAAAGTTATTTAATAAATTATGTTAAAGAAATCATAAGCTATTTAATAAATTATGTTGACTTTGACATTATATTTGTATATTTTGATTTATATTTGGACACCATTCCCGTTTCATCAATTTTTGACCATAATGCGAAAGTGCCAACAAAAACTATGTTCTGTTAGAACTTTTCCGTCTAAGCATTTTATTATTATAGCATAAAAGCTGTAGCTGTAAGTTTTATTTCATCAAAAATTTATGAAATGGCAGATTTTTTTAACTTAAATAAAACCAAGGAGAATGGTTCTACAGCCTTGGTGCCATACTAATAAATTCTAATAGAATACATCCTTAGCTAATGTCATCGAAAATGTATGAAGAGGCAGATTTGTGAACCTAAATAAAATCAAGGACATTGACCCTACAGCTTTGGTGCCATAACAAATGCAAGGACAAGTTCCAACAGAAAATCGCATTATTGTTTTTTGGGCCGGCACTTTCACATTTTAGCCCAATATAAAAATTACTTTATTCATGCACACATTTGAGATGATGGGAGGGGATCATAGGATGATGTCTTTTAATTACCATAATTATTTTGTTTAAATTTCATATCCACTTATAAGAATACTTATTTTATACTAAAGTTGTAATAAACTTATTATAATGTACACGTACAGGTATATTATTTAAATTCATTAGAACCTGTACAAAGCCAAGTAGTGGTCCACAATTTGTCTAATTATAATGGGTGTAGTAAAACCCGTCGGTATCACAGCCTAGCGCAAGGCTTCATCTAGATTCTATATCAAACAACGGCTACACTGCACCGGCTCAGAGTGCTATGCAAATTGCAATCTAAATGTCAGCCACGGTGGGATTAATTTAGCAAAGCAGCCTAACGTTAGTAGGTTATGAAAGCTTCAATATCTACTGTACATTTCTTCGAATAAGTTTGTTAAAGCTACATCTAATCTACACATCTTGTTAAATGGAAAACTTGCACCAAGATTATAATCTTCTTATGTTGTAACAATTTGTCGTTCCGCATTTAAAATTAAATATATAATAGAAACAGTGTTGAGATTTTATTGAAATTGAGTCAAAACGGAAAACGAAACTGGACTACATAAGGAAACACAAGATAACTGTGAAGTGTTTATGTATTCATCGATCTAATTGCGACAGTGCAAAACAAAGTAAAAAGTGAAATCAGACCCAGTGCTATGAAATAAACAGTGATTAGGAGACAGAACAACAGTGAATACTAAATTTGGAAAGGTCAGTGAAGTAATAACAGAACATTTTAATAATTTGCTGCAAACAAAGATTTCCATAAAGATTGTATCGGCTACAAATCAATTAACAACGCCATCTAGTGCCTCACGTCAAAAACGCAGAAGCAGACAGTGCAGACACACCAAGACCAGACTGTCCTACCTACCTCAACGTTGCCGCTTAATACCGCAAGGTGGCGCTGACTACACTCATACTCTTCGATCGATCTAACGATCAATTAGTTACTCTAAAACACCAGAAGAGGTCACTACTAGTAGCAAAATGACGGATCAAGAGGAAATATTAGCCGCAATCAAGAAAATAGGCCAGGATGTACACGAAAAAATTTGCACGATAAATAAAAATATGGAAACGATGGAAACCAATATAACAGTAAATATTAATAAAAATATTGATGAGAAATTTACGAACCTCCAACTAGAAGTAGATGAACTTAGAGAGAAAACTGACATCCAGGACAGGAAAATTGAAAATTTTGATAGGCAGCTCCGCAGAAAGAATATACTTTTGTTTGGTGTCGCCGAGGAAGAAAGATCCTACAAGGAACTCGAAGAAATTCTTCTTCATATAATTACTGAAACTATGGAAATCGACTGCACTCAAAGGGAAATCGAATTAGTAAAACGCATAGGGAGAAAATCAGTCAAACCAAGGCCGATTTTAGTCAGCGTAACAACTATGGGCAGAAAAATAGAGCTGTTGCAAAACAAACATAAGCTTGAAAAGACCGGCTGCTATATCAAAGAAGATTTTACGAAAAAAGTTCTAGAAACAAGGAAATCACTACAAGAAGCTCTATCAAAGGAACTAGAAAAAGGAAACAGAGCTTTCCTGAAACAAGACAAGTTGGTTATCTTAAACAACAAACCCAACAAGAGAGCTCTTTCTGCTAGCCCCAAGAGTTCCGAAGAAACAGAAGACAATGAGAACGAAAATACATACAAATCTCCGAGCACAAAACAAGCCCCTAAGAAGAACAAAGTCTCTACACAAAGTCCAAAAGCGCAACGAAGTGTGAATAATTTTTTCTCGAGCAGAATTAACAATAACAAGCAAATCCTGACCCCGTCACAGAATAAACAAGGCGGCAAATCTCTTTCCCCGCTCCCTTCAACATCAAAAGGGTCGCCAACTAAAAGAAAATCTACAACCACTACGAAACCAATGGGAAATTATTCTAAACAATAGCAACCATCCGCCTCTCCAGCACGTCAACCAACACAACCTACGGCCACACTTAAATTGACTAGAAACTGCAAAGAAACACGAAAGAACTCTCCCAACACGGCTGGTCCCCGAGGGAGTAGTAGACCGCAACCCTCCAGCGAAGAAAGAAAAAGAAAAAGAAAAAACGCCGTTCCCGATCAACGCCAGTTTACTTCTGCGGTAAATCCGGATACGGACACCCCAGAAAAAGAAAGCGCCCATACGCAACCCGAAAACGTTCTCTATATATGTACTTACAACGTCAGATCGTTGGCGTCCCAAATAAAAGAAACGGCGCTCATGAAAGCCTTAGACGGAATAAACTACGACATAATAGGACTTTCAGAAGTCAGACGACAAGGTTGTCAAATAGAGGAACACGAAAATTACATCTTATGTTATAACGGAGAAACACAAGGCAAACACGGTGTAGGGTTCCTCATAAAAAGAAAATATAAACCCTGTATAAAAAGTTTCCAAGGGCTCTCTGAAAGGATCGCCATACTAAGACTGGAAATTGACGACTTCACTATGTCAATAATACAGGTATATGCGCCCACCAAAAAGGCGAAAAATCCAGAGATTGAACAGTTTTATGATACCTTGAACAAGGCGCTGGAATTTGCAGACAGCAATGTTATCGTAATGGGAGATTTCAATTCGAAAATAGGAATACCACCGCCCGAGAAGTCACTGATATTGGGTAAATTCGGCTACGGTACAAAAAACGAAAGAGGACAGCGACTCTTAGATTTCGCCGTGGAAAATCGTCTGTCGATCATGAACACCTTCTTTAAGAAAAAAGCAAATAGGAAATGGACCTGGAGATCGCCAGATGACAACACAAAAAACGAAGTCGACTTCATTCTCTCAAACTTTCCTTCAAGATTCAGCGATGTCTCGGTGCTAAATCAAGTTTTATTTCCATCCGACCATAGACTGGTAAGATCAAAAATTTCCCTTACATTGTCAAAACGAGGCAGAGCAAAATTTGCGAGACCAAGTAACAACCTTAGAAGCGAAGAACAGAGAGAGTCTTACATAAACAATATAATAAAATATCAAAAAGATACATCCTTCGTAGCGGCCGAGTCAGTACAAGCGTTTTACGACGAACTAGAAAGCTTCATAAAGAAAAGCATGCAGTCAGCTACATCCAGTACTAAACACAATAAATCTATTCTGTCACAAAAATCATTGGACCTCATAACACGCCGGCATGAACTTCAAAACTACAAACATAAAACCCGAGAAGTAAAAGAAGATCTCCGCCTAATTTACAAAATGACGAATAGAAGCCTAAGGAAGGACTATCAAAACCACAGATTATCTACGATAGAAACACATATCAGAAGTAAAGGCAGTGCCAAAAGTGCATATAAGGCTCTAACTACACATGTAAAGTGGATTCCTAGCCTAGAATCAAATTCGAAAATAACCACTAACCGAATAGAGATCTTAGAAATAGCCACAGACTTTTACAAACAGCTATACGAAAGTAAAACCGAGAGCCATGAAAAAGTAGAGTTAAATCAGTCAAATAAACAAAGCATAGACCCAATCAAAGACTGGGACGAATCCGAGATTTTAAACGCAATAAAAAAATTAAAACTAGATAAATCTCCTGGTCCTGATAGGATTTCAAATGAAGCTATAAAATTTGCAAGCTCTGCATTGGCTACACCGCTGGTACATTTATTCAATCTTATCAAAAATTCTGGAACAGTACCTAAACAATGGAGAGAATCTAACATAACTCTGTTGTATAAAAAGGGAAACCCAAACGACATCAGTAATTACCGCCCAATCAGCCTTTTACCAAGTATTTATAAGCTGTTTTCAACATGTATTCAGAGAAGAATCGGAGACCAACTAGATAGTAACCAACCACCTGAACAAGCGGGGTTTCGGAAAAGATATTCGACGATAGATCATATCCAGGTAGTAGAGCAAGTGATAGAAAAACACGAAGAATTCAGGAAACCGCTCTACCTTGCATTCATCGATTACAAAAAAGCTTTTGATACGATATCACATAGGGCAATCTGGCGAGCACTGAATGATAACAAAATCCACCCCACTTACATTGCTATTCTGAAAAATATATACGAAGGGAGTACAAGCAGGGTGAAACTGGAATCAATGGGAGCAAAGATCTCAGTAAACAGAGGAGTAAAGCAAGGCGACCCCATATCACCAAAACTTTTCACTGCAGTCTTAGAATCGGTATTCCAAGAGGTTGACTGGACTGGTCTGGGTATACCAATAAAAGACAAACATCTAAATCACCTACGCTTTGCTGACGACATTGTTTTACTCACAAACAATATAACCGAGTTAGATACCATGATACACTCACTTAACATAGCCAGTGGCAAGGTGGGCTTAGAAATGAATCTAGAGAAAACTAAACTGATGACTAACACTACTAAAACACCCATCTTCATAGACCAAACTGAGCTGGAGTATGTAGAGTCATACATCTATCTCGGAAAACAGCTATCATTGAAAAAAAGTAATAACAAGGACGAAGTAACGCGAAGAATTAACTTGTCATGGAATAAATACTGGGCACTAAAAGAAGTTTTTAAAAGCAAAATACCTCTAGCACTTAAAAAGAAAGTAATGGACACTTGCATCTTACCTTGCGTCACATACGGCTCCCAGACTTGGAGATACACAAGAACAGTGAAACATAAAATCAAAACCTGTCAATCTGCCATGGAAAGATCTATGCTAAAAATAAAAAGAATTCAAAAAATACGCAACACTAAAATCAGAAAGAAAACCAATCTCATAGACTTCTTGCAACAGGCAATGACGCTGAAGTGGAGATGGGCTGGACACGTAGCAAGAATCGATGATGGAAGATGGACAAGAGATGCTACCATTTGGGCCGGACCTGCAGGCACGAGAAGACGAGGCAGGCCTCTAGCACGATGGTCCGACGACATCAAAGATATAGCCGGAAATGACTGGACGATCGTGGCAAAGGACAGAGACAATTGGCACGGTCTGGAGGAGGCCTATACCCTAAAGAGGGGTTCTCATCACATCCTATAATATAATGTAATAAATAAATATACTTGTAATGTATTCATTAATAATCAAAATCATGCATTAAATAATATTCCTGAATAACAATATATGTATTCAATCTAAGTAAATTACGCGACACAATATTTTAATAATTGATAACTAAATGTAACATGAATACAATTCTGCTGCTATAATTTCTATAATTTCCATAGTAAAGATGATATTATACCTACTGCTCTGATACTAAAACCGAACAAAATAACTATGTAAACGTACTATAGACCTTACTACTATTATTGTACTGCATGCAACTACTTTTTAAGTTTTTAATGATATTGTTATTCTCTTAGCACTTAAGGATGAGAAATTAAAGGCTTTTTTATTTTATTTATTTATTTAATAAATTATGTTAAAGAAATCATAAGCTATTTAATAAATTATGTTGACTTTGACATTATATTTGTATATTTTGATTTATATTTGGACACCATTCCCGTTTCATCAATTTTTGACCATAATGCGAAAGTGCCAACAAAAACTATGTTCTGTTAGAACTTTTCCGTCTAAGCATTTTATTATTATAGCATAAAAGCTGTAGCTGTAAGTTTTATTTCATCAAAAATTTATGAAATGGCAGATTTTTTTAACTTAAATAAAACCAAGGAGAATGGTTCTACAGCCTTGGTGCCATACTAATAAATTCTAATAGAATACATCCTTAGCTAATGTCATCGAAAATGTATGAAGAGGCAGATTTGTGAACCTAAATAAAATCAAGGACATTGACCCTACAGCTTTGGTGCCATAACAAATGCAAGGACAAGTTCCAACAGAAAATCGCATTATTGTTTTTTGGGCCGGCACTTTCACATTTTAGCCCAATATAAAAATTACTTTATTCATGCACACATTTGAGATGATGGGAGGGGATCATAGGATGATGTCTTTTAATTACCATAATTATTTTGTTTAAATTTCATATCCACTTATAAGAATACTTATTTTATACTAAAGTTGTAATAAACTTATTATAATGTACACGTACAGGTATATTATTTAAATTCATTAGAACCTGTACAAAGCCAAGTAGTGGTCCACAATTTGTCTAATTATAATGGGTGTAGTAAAACCCGTCGGTATCACAGCCTAGCGCAAGGCTTCATCTAGATTCTATATCAAACAACGGCTACACTGCACCGGCTCAGAGTGCTATGCAAATTGCAATCTAAATGTCAGCCACGGTGGGATTAATTTAGCAAAGCAGCCTAACGTTAGTAGGTTATGAAAGCTTCAATATCTACTGTACATTTCTTCGAATAAGTTTGTTAAAGCTACATCTAATCTACACATCTTGTTAAATGGAAAACTTGCACCAAGATTATAATCTTCTTCTTCTCGTGTCAATGGTTCTTCAGTGGTGTCATTTATATTGAGAAATTATCTTAATAATTCAATAATAGCAGTTGTGAATAGAGCATTACTGAAAGATTTATTGTAAAGTTTTATTTTTTACGAAATATTTCAATTATAAGTTACGTGAATCGGAAGGTAATTTCAAACACCAATCAGCGCAAAGTGACGAAGCGATAGCAACTTGCGTGCGTTAGAAAAGTACGGCAACATATTATAGCGGATGATTTATGATGAGCTTTACGCGTCATGAAAAGGAGTGACGTCACGTCATGGCAATGAGCGTTTTGGCACGGAATTTGAAAAGTCAACTTTTGATATGCAATAAATAAATGATTTGTGCATATTTTACCATTTATGGATTTGGTATTTTTATGTAAGCCTTAAATCTTTATGATACACTTAAAATATAAAACCGTACAAGTTCAGGCATTGTGCATTGGCAGGTGAAAGCAGAATTCTAAAGTCGTAAAGTATATTTATCATCATCTTCAGCCTATAATCGTCCACTACTGAACATAGTAGGCCTCTCCTCTCCCAAGGGGCACCACAAAGCTCCCTCATTCAGTCTCTTCACCTTTCAAAGATCGTTGGTCCTGGGGGTCGATGGGCGTCCCAAACTACGCCTGCCAGTTCATGGTCTGCATTCAAGAACTCTCCCATCTATTGTCAGTTCTTCGACAGCAGACATTGCCACGAAAGTATACTTGGCTAGAAAAAATTAAAATTACTTGCCATCTCGACTCGATAAATGATGTTTATTGGTAAAAATATATTTCACTACATTTTATACCACAGGTTAAGCTATTAAACGTAGCATTCTAATTATTGAAGTACGTGTTTTCGTACCAACAAGAAAAAATTATGTTGTTCCATCAATGTTCCATTTACAAAAGAATAAGATCGAATATCATATCATAAAATTATTGGATTCTAGACGGTAACGATTATACATCTGTTACTGTTGACATCACTACATATCCTCATTGATTAATAACCAAATACCGACCAATATATCATCCACAGCTCACGTAATAAAAAAAAGGTCCAATAAATCAAACAAATACTAAGGGAAGCTTCTGACAAAGGGGATGTATCGAATATTGGCAACACAGGGAACGAGTGGCCACTCCCGTGCAGTGCTAATTTGGGATTCGCCTCGCGCCTCGCCGGAAGCCTCACGGAATATTTGCAATTTGATTACCTAGCCTATACCCTGCACTGTGCCAGATTCAAATTGTTAGACGTATGAAGTACACATTGTTGAATGTTTGATACTTTAGGCAATACGTCACTACAACTCACGACTGTAATTGTTTTGGTGGTAAGAATATTTGTAACAAATAACAAACCACCTTTTAAGGAAGGAATGGATCACTTTTAGCTTATTAATGGCTTTGTGCACTTGCGTACCTGCTCGAGTAATAACATATTTTTTATCCAACTGCACCAGAAGAAGGGTCATTTATTTTTGTGTTGTTTTTTAATAATCGTTTTGAATTATATTAAACTAAATATACATTTAAAGACAATAACATAGACACCAGTACCTCGACACATACCAAAAGAGAAATTATTTCACCAGCGCAGCTACCGTAGCATGGCAGCGTGATACAGTGCTGTCGCGCTTTGGGTCTCTTTCTATTTGCGCACGAACGAACGAGAAAAAAGGCGTGATATAGCCTTATTGTGTGCATCATGCTACGGTCGCTGATGAGTGTTGATTGCGATAACTCAGTGATGTTTCATTGACTTTTTTTTCATTTTAGTAAATCCGTCCAACCAAGCAAGTCACACCGTTTCAAATACCTCTCGCCACTTGAATATTTCAATCTTTCATCCAATTTTCCTTCAAATTAATAACTCTCAGATTCTTCTTAATTCCATTGTCAAACGGTAATGAGCAATAAAACTTCGAACACATCATAATTATCATTCATACTAAAGTAGTAAATTATGATCAGCCTATATTATACGTCGCACTGCAGGGCATAAGCTTACCTTCAGAGGGGGAATGGGCGTCAGTCCACCACGCGTGCCCAATTCGGATTGGTAGACTTCACATAACCATTGAAATGTCTTCTTCATGCAGGTTTCCTCACGATGTTTTCCTCCACCGTTCAAGAAATAACATACGTACATCGTATTGCAATACTTAACTTTTTCAATTATTCATATTCAACTGAAACAACTAGCATTATGCTAACAACATGGCTGTAACAGCATGCAAATAACAGTAATAACTAATTACACTAGCTAAACCCCAACATTGCTGCGAGAACTTAATTCTTAATTCTTACATTTCCTACCCATATTTTCACAGGTAAACAAAGCCTACACTACAGGAGAGGGTAACACTAGTTGAATAAAGTATAAGTCTCTTTAGCATCCATTAGGGCAGGTGATGGAGTGACTGAGAAAGTAGTGGAGGCGTGAATTAGGGTACGGACAAATGGTTGCCTCATCGCGACTGTGCCGAGTGATTTTGTTAATGTACACAGAAGTGGGTTGACAACAGTGTTGCCAGATCCAAAAGTTTAGAATTATCCCTGATCGACAGCAAAATTATCGTGTTTATATCATAAGCATATGCACGACTATATTCCCCGAGGGGGTAGTCAGAGATATTCTGAAACCTCAGAACTTCCACGTTTTACCAGTAGTACCTAAAGTCTGTTCAGTGTGACGGGGGGTGAGCCCGTCGCCACTTATAGTGGACAGTGGGTACAATACATGCCTTGAAATTGAAGCATGCAGGTTTCAGCACGATGTTTTCCTTCACCGAAAAGCCAGTGGTGTTATAAATCCCCAAAAACTCATTGGTACGAGTCGGCCTGGACGGGGATCGAACCATCGCCTACCGCACGGCAGGCGACCACGGCTTTTATTTCGTGTTTATATCGCATCATAAATTCCCAAAATTATCGTATCTTAGAGACTAAAAGAGAACCAAATTATGCACGATATTCAATCATTCTTACCTACATCATATACCAGTATTTAATGTTACCTATTTATAAGTAGGTAAGTACGAGGTTTAGGGAATCTTAGTAAAAATTCTTGATTGTGACACAGTAAGGAAATATTTCTATCTGAATTTTATCACTACAACTTAAATTTTAGTAATATTTGAACTCTGTTTTACCCAAGACTAAACGTCAGTATGATTTATCGTTGTAATTTAACGGAAAATATAGTTGAAAATAGTGATGGATACACAGATTTCGTTACATTTAAAATTATCGTGGATTATCGTGGTATTTTTAAGAATTATCGTGCGACTTTTATTTTCTATCGCATGGCACTCGAAACTATCGTGGATCTAGGATAATTATCGCACGCCTGGCAGCACTGTGGACAATGGTAATTAAACGGATCTGCAGGTAGAAACCTCTTAGAAAGACACATTTTTGTTAAAAATCGTACATACGGCGACAGATCAACCTACTCATAGTTGAACCATAGCTCAGCGGTCGCGGCGGGTCTATGCTCGCGCGGTGTGCGGAGGGCGTGCTTACCCTAATTGTCTTCGCTTTGAGGGTACGCGCGCAGGCAGAGGAAGCACACCATGTGAGTGAACTTAGCAGATCATTGTCCAGCAGATCAAAAATTTATGTGTGTTCTTTTCGCATGCAGATGAGTTCTATAGTTCCTGATACTTTTTAGAAATAGTTCTAGCGGATTTACCTAAAAAAAAGTTAGGTGACAAAATGATCTGCTAACTTCCCGTAGCAGATCATTTTGCAGATAATCAAAAATAAATGCGAGTTCTTTTAGCATGCAGCTGAGTTCTATAGTTCCTGATACTTTTTAGAAATAGTTCTAGCGGATTTACCTAAAAAAAGTTAGGTGACAAAATGATCTGCTAACTTCCCGTAGCAGATCATTTTGCAGCAGATCAGAAATAAATGTGAAATCTTTCCTCATGCAACTGAGTTCTACAGTTCCTGATACTTTTCAAGAATAGTTCTGAACTCATATTCAAGTGACAGCAGATCATAGCAGAACTTTAAAAAAAATCGAAAAACAGTATTCCATCGATTCAAATTATTTTGAAGACTAGAACTCGCAGAACTCTATTGTTTTGAACAAGTGCCAGTATGCACTATAATCTGAAACTGGATTTGAGTCCAGAACTCACGTCAAAGTGCCAGCAGATCATACCAGAACTTTAAAAAAATCGAAAAATTCGATTCCATCGAAAACAATTATTTTGAAGACTAGAACTCACAGAACTCTATTGTTTTGAACAAGTGCGAGTATGCACTATAATATGAAACTGGATTTGAGTCCAGAACTCACGTCAAAGTGCCAGCAGATTATAGCAGAACTTTAAAAAAATCTAAAAATTCGATTCCATCGAAAACAATTATTTTGAAGACTAGAACTCACAGAACTCTATTGTTTTGAACAAGTGCGAGTATGCACTATAATCTGAAACTCAATTTGAGTCCAGAACTCACGTCAAAGTGCCAGCAGATCATAGCAGTAGTTTAAAAAAATCGAAAAACTCAATTCCATCGATAACAATTATTTTCAAGACTAGAACTCTCAGAACTCTATTGTTTTGAACAAGTGCGAGTATGCACTATAATCTGAAACTGGATTGAGTCCAGAACTCACGTCAAAGTGCCAGCAGATCATACCAGAACTTTAAAAAAATCGAAAAACTCAATTCCATCGATAACAATTATTTTCAAGACTAGAACTCTCAGAACTCTATTGTTTTGAACAAGTGCGAGTATGCACTATAATCTGAAACTCGATTTGAGTCCAGAACTCACGTCAAAGTGCCAGCAGATCATAGCAGTAGTTTAAAAAAATCGAAAAACTCAATTCCATCGATAACAATTATTTTCAAGACTAGAACTCTCAGGACTCTATTGTTTTGAACAAGTGCGAGTATGCACTATAATCTGAAACTCGATTAGAGTCCAGAACTCACGTCAAAGTGCCAGCAGATCATAGTAGTAGTTTAAAAAAATTGAAAAACACAATTCCATCGATAACAATTATTTTGAAGACTAGAACTCTCAGAACTCTATTGTTTTGAACAAGTGCGAGTATGCACTATAATCTGAAACTCGATTTGAGTCCAGAAATCACGTCAAAGTGCCAGCAGATCATACCAGAACATTAAAAAAATCGAAAAATTCGATTCCATCGAAAACAATTATTTTGAAGACTAGAACTCAAAGAACTCTATTGTTTTGAACAAGTGCAAGTATGCACTATAATCTGAAACTCGATTTGAGTCCAGAACTCACGTCAAACTGCCAGCAGATCATAGTAGTAGTTTGAAAAAATCGAAAAACACAATTCCATCGATAACAATTATTTTGAAGACTAGAACTCACAGAACTCTATTGTTTTGAACAAGTGCGAGTATGCACTATAATCTGAAACTCGATTTGAGTCCAGAACTCACGTCAAAGTGCCAGCAGATCATACCAGAACATTAAAAAAATCGAAAAATTCGATTCCATCGAAAACAATTATTTTGAAGACTAGAACTCACAGAACTCTATTGTTTTGAACAAGTACGAGTATGCACTATAATCTGAAACTCGATTTGAGTCCAGAACTCACGTCAAAGTGCCAGCAGATCATACCAGAACATTAAAAAAATCGAAAAACACAATTCCATCGAAAACAATTATTTTGAAGACTAGAACTCTCAGAACTCTATTGTTTTGAACAAGTGCGAGTATGTACTATAATCTGAAACTCGATTAGAGTCCAGAACTCACGTCAAAGTGCCAGCAGATCATAGCAGTAGTTTAAAAAATCGAAAAACACAATTCCATCGATAACAATTATTTTGAAGACTAGAACTCACAGAACTCTATTGTTTTGAACAAGTGCGAGTATGCACTATAATCTGAAACTCGATTTGAGTCCAGAACTCACGTCAAAGTACCAGCAGATCATAGCAGAAGTTTAAAAAAATCGAAAAAAAAATCCATCGATATCAATTATTTTGAAGACTAGAACTCTCAGAACTCTATTGTTTTGAACAAGTGCGAGTATGTACTATAATCTGAAACTCGATTTGAGTCCAGAACTCACGTCAAAGTGCCAGCAGATCATAGCAGAAGTTTAAAAAAATCGAAAAAAAATTCCATCGATATCAATTATTTTGAAGACTAGAACTCACAGAACTCTATTGTTTTGAACAAGTGCGAGTATGTACTATAATCTGAAACTCGATTTGAGTCCAGAACTCACGTCAAAGTGCCAGCAGATCATAGCAGAACTTTAAAAAAATCTAAAAATTCGATTCCATCGAAAACAATTATTTTGAAGACTAGAACTCACAGAACTCTATTGTTTTGAACAAGTGCAAGTATGCACTATAATCTGAAACTCGATTTGAGTCCAGAACTCACGTCAAAGTGCCAGCAGATCATAGTAGTAGTTTAAAAAAATCGAAAAACACAATTCCATCGATAACAATTATTTTGAAGACTAGAACTCTCAGAACTCTATTGTTTTGAACAAGTGCGAGTATGCACTATAATCTGAAACTCGATTTGAGTCCAGAACTCACGTCAAAGTGCCAGCAGATCATACCAGAACTTTAAAAAAATCGAAAAATTCGATTCCATCGATATCAATTATTTTGAAGACTAGAACTCACAGAACTCTATTGTTTTGAACAAGTGCGAGTATGCACTATAATCTGAAACTCGATTTGAGTCCAGAACTCACGTCAAAGTGCCAGCAGATCATACCAGAACTTAAAAAAATCGAAAAATTCGTTCCATCGACAACAATTATTTTGAAGACTAGACCTCGCAGAACTCTATTGTTTTGAACAAGTGCAAGTATGCACTATAATCTGAAACTCGATTTGAGTCCAGAACACACGTCAAAGTGCCAGCAGATCATACCAGAACTTTAAAAAAATCGAAAAATTCGATTCCATCGATATCAATTATTTTGAAGACTAGAACTCTCAGAACTCTATTGTTTTGAACAAGTGCGAGTATGCACTATAATCTGAAACTGGATTTGAGTCCAGAACTCACGTCAAAGTGCCAGCAGATCATACCAGAACTTTAAAAAATCGAAAAACTCAATTCCATCGATAACAATTATTTTCAAGACTAGAACTCTCAGATCTCTATTGTTTTGAACAAGTGCGAGTATGCACTATAATCTGAAACTCGATTTGAGTCCAGAACTCACGTCAAAGTGCCAGCAGATCATAGCAGTAGTTTAAAAAAATCGAAAAACTCAATTCCATCGATAACAATTATTTTCAAGACTAGAACTCTCAGAACTCTATTGTTTTGAACAAGTGCGAGTATGCACTATAATCTGAAACTCGATTAGAGTCCAGAACTCACGTCAAAGTGCCAGCAGATCATACCAGAACATTAAAAAAATCGAAAAACACAATTCCATCGATAACAATTATTTTGAAGACTAGAACTCTCAGAACTCTATTGTTTTGAACAAGTGCGAGTATGCACTATAATCTGAAACTCGATTTGAGTCCAGAAATCACGTCAAAGTGCCAGCAGATCATACCAGAACATTAAAAAAATCGAAAAATTCGATTCCATCGAAAACAATTATTTTGAAGACTAGAACTCAAAGAACTCTATTGTTTTGAACAAGTGCAAGTATGCACTATAATCTGAAACTCGATTTGAGTCCAGAACTCACGTCAAACTGCCAGCAGATCATAGTAGTAGTTTGAAAAAATCTAAAAACACAATTCCATCGATAACAATTATTTTGAAGACTAGAACTCACAGAACTCTATTGTTTTGAACAAGTGCGAGTATGCACTATAATCTGAAACTCGATTTGAGTCCAGAACTCACGTCAAAGTGCCAGCAGATCATAGCAGTAGTTTAAAAAATCGAAAAACACAATTCCATCGAAAACAATTATTTTGAAGACTAGAACTCACAGAACTCTATTGTTTTGAACAAGTGCGAGTATGCACTATAATCTGAATTTCGATTTGAGTCCAGAACTCACGTCAAAGTGCCAGCAGATCATACCAGAACATTAAAAAAATCGAAAAACACAATTCTATCGAAAACAATTATTTTGAAGACTAGAACTCTCAGAACTCTATTGTTTTGAACAAGTGCGAGTATGTACTATAATCTGAAACTCGATTTGAGTCCAGAACTCACGTCAAAGTGCCAGCAGATCATAGCAGTAGTTTAAAAAATCGAAAAACACAATTCCATCGATAACAATTATTTTGAAGACTAGAACTCACAGAACTCTATTGTTTTGAACAAGTGCGAGTATGCACTATAATCTGAAACTCGATTTGAGTCCAGAACTCACGTCAAAGTACCAGCAGATCATAGCAGAAGTTTAAAAAAATCGAAAAAAAATTCCATCGATATCAATTATTTTGAAGACTAGAACTCAAAGAACTCTATTGTTTTGAACAAGTGCAAGTATGCACTATAATCTGAAACTCGATTTGAGTCCAGAACTCACGTCAAACTGCCAGCAGATCATAGTAGTAGTTTGAAAAAATCGAAAAACACAATTCCATCGATAACAATTATTTTGAAGACTAGAACTCACAGAACTCTATTGTTTTGAACAAGTGCGAGTATGCACTATAATCTGAAACTCGATTTGAGTCCAGAACTCACGTCAAAGTACCAGCAGATCATAGCAGAAGTTTAAAAAAATCGAAAAAAAATTCCATCGATATCAATTATTTTGAAGACTAGAACTCTCAGAACTCTATTGTTTTGAACAAGTGCGAGTATGTACTATAATCTGAAACTCGATTTGAGTCCAGAACTCACGTCAAAGTGCCAGCAGATCATAGCAGAACTTTAAAAAAATCTAAAAATTCGATTCCATCGAAAACAATTATTTTGAAGACTAGAACTCACAGTACTCTATTGTTTTGAACAAGTGCAAGTATGCACTATAATCTGAAACTCGATTTGAGTCCAGAACTCACGTCAAAGTGCCAGCAGATCATAGTAGTAGTTTAAAAAAATCGAAAAACACAATTCCATCGATAACAATTATTTTGAAGACTAGAACTCTCAGAACTCTATTGTTTTGAACAAGTGCGAGTATGCACTATAATCTGAAACTCGATTTGAGTCCAGAACTCACGTCAAAGTGCCAGCAGATCATACCAGAACTTTAAAAAAATCGAAAAATTCGATTCCATCGATATCAATTATTGTGAAGACTAGAACTCACAGAACTCTATTGTTTTGAACAAGTGCGAGTATGCACTATAATCTGAAACTCGATTTGAGTCCAGAACTCACGTCAAAGTGCCAGCAGATCATACCAGAACTTAAAAAAATCGAAAAATTCGATTCCATCGACAACAATTATTTTGAAGACTAGACCTCGCAGAACTCTATTGTTTTGAACAAGTGCAAGTATGCACTATAATCTGAAACTCGATTTGAGTCCAGAACTCACGTCAAAGTGCCAGCAGATCATACCAGAACTTTAAAAAAATCGAAAAATTCGATTCCATCGATATCAATTATTTTGAAGACTAGAACTCTCAGAACTCTATTGTTTTGAACAGTCGCAAGTTGACACTGTAATCCAGAACTCGATTTGCGTCCAGAAGTTACGTTAAAATGCCAGCAGATCATAGTAGAAGTTTAAAAAAATCGAAAAACACTATTCCATCGATTCAAATTATTTTGAAGACTAGAACCTGCAGAACTCTAACATTTTGAACAGATGCAAGTCTACACTATAATCTGGAACTCGAATTGAGTCCAGAACTCACGTCAAAGTGCCAGCAGATCATAGCAGAACTTTAAAAAAATCGCAAAACACTATTCCACCGATAACAATTATTTTGAAGACTAGAACTAGCAGAACTTTATTGTTTTGAACAGATTCAATTCTATACTGTAATCTGGAAATCGAATTGAGTACAGAACTCACGTCAAAATGCCAGCAGATCATAGCAGAACTATAAAAAAATCGAAATGACGATTCCATCGATTCAAATTAATTTGAAGACTAGAACTCTCAAAACTCTATTGTTTTGAACAGATGCAAGTCTACACTGTAACCTGGAACTCGAATTGAGTTCAAAACTCACGTCAAAGTGCCAGCAGATCATAGCAGATTTTGAAAAAAGTCGAAAAACACGAATCCATCGATTCAAATTATTTTGAAGACTAGAACTTGCAGAACTCTATCGTTTTGAACAGACGCAAGTCTACACTGTAATCTGGAACTCGAATTGAGTCCAGAACTCACGTCAAAATGCCAGCAGATCATAGCAGATTTTGAAAAAAGTCGAAAAACACGAATCCATCGATTCAAATTATTTTGAAGACTAGGACTTGCAGAACTCTATCGTTTTGAACAGACGCAAGTCTACACTGTAATCTGGAACTCGAATTGAGTCCAGAACTCACGTTAAAATGCCAGCAGATCATAGTAGAAGTTTAAAAAAATCGAAAAACACTATTCCATCGATTCAAATTATTTTGAAGACTAGAACTTGCAGAACTCTATCGTTTTGAACAGATGCAAGTCTACACTGTAATCTGGAACTCGAATTGAGTCCAGAACTCACGTTAAAATGCCAGCAGAGCAGAGCAGAACTTGAAAAAATCGAAAAACACTATTCCACCTGTTCAAATTATTTTGAAGACTAGAAGTTGCAGAACTCTAATGTTTTGAACAAATCCAAGTCTACACAGAATCCTAGACTTCAACTTGAGTCCAGAACTGATTTTCAAGTGCCAGCAGATCATAGCAGAATTTGTTGTTGAGAATTGTCTGTTGTTTGTGCTCGAGCGTCACGCAAAAACAACTGAACCAACGTTATACGTTCTGGAAATCTACGAATAAATTAAATCAAAAGGCTAGCGTTTTTGTGAGTATCGCAGGGGTAGGAGAGCCACACGAAATAGTGAAGATTTTTCGTGAACACCTTCAAAGTCGTGTCTCATTTGAAACCTGCTCATTGGGTGGTGGAGACTGAGGACCCATGCCCGGAGCACAGTGTTACCTTCTCTGCCGAGGACGTGTCATGCGTTATTGAAAGTATGGTAAAAGGTAAATCATAAATAAAGTGAAGTTATGACATTTAGATCTAGTCTTAAATCTATACAAATTCTCCACCTGTTTCACTCTGCGACACAACCCTGCATAAGGATGCGCAATTCAAGTATCTGGACCACTGGGTTACTGAGGATCTTAAAGATAATGTGGACATAGAGAGAGAACGCAGGTCGTTGTCGATTCGATGTAATATGATGGCCCGCAGATTTTCCAACATAGTAAAATTTTACGTATTATGAGTTTTGGCGTCAAACGCCGTGATTAGAGTCGCCGTAATAACAAGGTGCGGAGATTGATCCTCGCGCGCCTGCGTGTGGTTTTAGACTGCTATGGTCATAGAAAAGACTTCAACGAGACACCTCTTGCAACCTTAAAAAGACTACGGCGTAGACGGCAGCAATAGTATTCGTATGAGGTAGTGGCCATCCCTTGTGTCAGAGTTTTTAGGCCACCCAAGTTTTACCAAGTGCCTCTGACATGGCTTAACGTTTGTTATTCGTAGTCGTAGATAGCTATGGTCATAGAAAAGACTTCAAGGAGACATCTCTTGAAAAAGTCTACGTCGTAGACAACTATGGCTATAGAAAAGACTTCAACGAGACATCTCTTGTAAAATCCTACTTCGTAGACGACTATGGCTATAGAAAAGACTTCAACGAGACACCTCTTAAAAAGTCTACGTCGTAGACAGCTATGGTCATAGAAAAGACTTCAACGAGACACCTCTTAAAAAGTCTACGTCGTAGACGACTATGTCTATAGAAAAGACTTCAACGAGACACCTCTTGTAAAATCCTACGTCGTAGACGACTATGGCTATAGAAAAGACTTCAACGAGACACCTCTTGTAAAATCCTACGTCGTAGACGACTATGGCAATAGAAAAGACTTCAACGAGACACCTCTTAAGAAGTCTACGTCGTAGACAGCTATGGTCATAGAAAAGACTTCAACGAGACACCTCTTAAAAAGTCTACGTCGTAGACAGCTATGGTCATAGAAAAGACTTCAACGAGACACCTCTTCAAAAGTCTACGTCGTAGACGACTATGTCTATAGAAAAGACTTCAACGAGACACCTCTTGTAAAATCCTACGTCGTAGACGACTATGGCAATAGAAAAGACTTCAACGAGACAGCTTTTGAAACGTTCTAAGAGTGCTAAGGACGTAGGCTTTTTCTAGAGGAGTAAGATCATTTTCAAAAATTATGTAGTCTAATCTCATAGTACTTAAACACTTTGAATGCTAAATATGGAAAAAGCCTACGTTTTAGACGGCTATGGTCATAGAAAAGACTTCAACGAAACAACTCTTGCAACTTTCTTAAAAAGCCTACGTCCTAGACGGCAGCAGTAGTATTCGTATGAGATAGTGGCCATCCCTTGTGTCAGAGTTTTAAGGCTGCCCAAGTTTTACCAAGTGCCTCTGACATGGCTTAACGTTTGTTATTCGTAGTCGTAGACGGCTATGGTCATAGAAAAGACTTTAACGAGACTCCTCTTGAAAAAGCCTACGTCGTAGACAAGTATGGTCAAAGAAAAGACTTCAACGAAACACCTATTGAAAAAGCCTACGTCGTAGACGACTATGGCTTCAGAAAAGACTTCAACGAGACATCTTTTGAAACGTTCTTATTGCAACACTCAAGTATTTGGTCTGTAATACGGACCTAAGTTATCTTAGTGTTAGTTAACGAGACTCCTCTTGAAAAAGTCTACGTCGTAGACGGTATGGCCATACAAAAGACTTCAACGAGACACCTTTTGATAAAGCCTACGTCGTAGACAGGTATGGTCAAAGAAAAGACTTCAACGAGACACCTCCTGAAAACTATGTCTATAGAAAAGACTTGACCGAGACACCTCTTGAAAAAGTCTACGTCGTAGACGACTATGTCTATAGAAAAGACTTCAACGAGACATCTTTTGAAACGTTCTTAGAGATAGTCGTCTACGACGTAGGCTTTTTCAAGAGGTGTCTCGTTGAAGTATTTTCTATGACCATAGCCGTCTACGACTACGAATAACAAATGTTAAGCCATGTCAGAGGCACTTGGTAAAACTTGGGCGGCCTAAAAACTCTGACACAAGGGATGGCCACTACCTCATACGTATCTACATCTGCCGTTTACGACGTATGCTTTTAAAGAAAGTTGCAAGAGGTGTCTCGATGAAATCTTTTCTATGACCTTAGCCGTCTAAAACCGTTCCAGATTACAGTGTAGACTTGCGTCTATTCATAACAATAGAGTTCTGAGAGTTCTAGTCTTCAAAATAATTTTAATCGATGGATTCGTGTCTTTCGATTTTTTTAAAGTTCTGCTATGATCTGCTGGCACTTTGACGTGAGTTCTGGACTCAAATCGAGTTTCAGATTCAAGTGCATACTCGCACTTGTTCAAAACAATAGAGTTCTTTGAGTTCTAGTCTTCAAAATAATTGTTTTCGATGGAATCGAATTTTTCGATTTTTTTAATGTTCTGGTATGATCTGCTGGCACTTTGACGTGAGTTCTGGACTCAAATCGAGTTTCAGATTATAGTGCATACTCGCACTTGTTCAAAACAATAGAGTTCTGTGAGTTCTAGTCTTCAAAATAATTGTTTTCGATGGAATCGAATTTTTCGATTTTTTTAATGTTCTGGTATGATCTGCTGGCACTTTGACGTGAGTTCTGGACTCAAATCAAGTTTCAGATTATAGTGCATACTCGCACTTGTTCAAAACAATAGAGTTCTGCGAGGTCTAGTCTTCAAAATAATTGTTATCGATGGAATCGAATTTTTCGATTTTTTTAATGTTCTGGTATGATCTGCTGGCACTTTGACGTGAGTTCTGGACTCAAATCGAGTTTCAGATTATAGTGCATACTCGCACTTGTTCAAAACAATAGAGTTCTGCGAGGTCTAGTCTTCAAAATAATTTGAATCGATGGAATAGAGTTTTTCGATTTTTTTAAGTTCTGGTATGGTCTGCTGGCACTTTGACGTGAGTTCTGGACTCAAATCGAATTTCAGATTATAGTGCATACTTGTACTTGTTCAAAACAATAGAGTTCTGTGAGTTCCAGTCTTCAAAATAATTGATATCGATGGAATCGAATTTTTCGATTTTTTTAAAGTTCTGGTATGATCTGCTGGCACTTTGACGTGAGTTCTGGACTCAAATCGAGTTTCAGATTATAGTGCATACTGGCACTTGTTCAAAACAATAGAGTTCTGAGAGTTCTAGTCTTCAAAATAATTGTTTTCGATGGAATTGTGTTTTTCGATTTTTTTAATGTTCTGGTATGATCTGCTGGCACTTTGACGTGAGTTCTGGACTCAAATCGAGTTTCAGATTATAGTGCATACTCGCACTTGTTCAAAACAATAGAGTTCTGTGAGTTCTAGTCTTCAAAATAATTGTTTTCGATGGAATCGAATTTTTCGATTTTTTTAAAGTTCTGGTATGATCTGCTGGTACTTTGACGTGAGTTCTGGACTCAAATCGAGTTTCAGATTATAGTACATACTCGCACTTGTTCAAAACAATAGAGTTCTGAGAGTTCTAGTCTTCAAAATAATTGTTATCGATGGAATTGAGGTTTTCGATTTTTTTAAACTACTGCTATGATCTGCTGGAACTTTGACGTGAGTGCTGGACTCAAATTGAGTTTCAGATTATAGTGCATACTTGCACTTGTTCAAAACAATAGAGTTCTGTGAGTTCTAGTCTTCAAAATAATTGTTTTCGATGGAATCGAATTTTTCGATTTTTTTAATGTTCTGGTATGATCTGCTGATACTTTGACGTGAGTTCTGGACTCAAATCGAGTTTCAGATTCAAGTGCATACTCGCACTTGTTCAAAACAATAGAGTTCTGTGAGTTCTAGTCTTCAAAATAATTGTTTTCGATGGAATCGAATTTTTAGATTTTTTTAATGTTCTGGTATGATCTGCTGGCACTTTGACGTGAGTTCTGGACTCAAATCCAGTTTCAGATTATAGTGCATACTCGCACTTGTTCAAAACAATAGAGTTCTGAGAGTTCTAGTCTTCAAAATAATTGTTATCGATGGAATTGTGGTTTTCGATTTTTTTAAACTACTGCTATGATCTGCTGGAACTTTGACGTGAGTTCTGAACTCAAATCGAGTTTCAGATTATAGTGCATACTTGCACTTGTTCAAAACAATAGAGTTCTGAGAGTTCTAGTCTTCAAAATAATTGTTATCGATGGAATTGTGTTTTTCGATTTTTTTAAACTACTACTATGATCTGCTGGCACTTTGACGTGAGTTCTGGACTCTAATCGAGTTTCAGATTATAGTGCATACTCGCACTTGTTCAAAACAATAGAGTTCTGAGAGTTCCAGTCTTCAAAATAATTGATATCGATGGAATCGAATTTTTCGATTTTTTTAAAGTTCTGGTATGATCTGCTGGCACTTTGACGTGAGTTCTGGACTCAAATCGAGTTTCAGATTATAGTGCATACTGGCACTTGTTCAAAACAATAGAGTTCTGAGAGTTCTAGTCTTCAAAATAATTGTTTTCGATGGAATTGTGTTTTTCGATTTTTTTAATGTTCTGGTATGATCTGCTGGCACTTTGACGTGAGTTCTGGACTCAAATCGAGTTTCAGATTATAGTGCATACTCGCACTTGTTCAAAACAATAGAGTTCTGTGAGTTCTAGTCTTCAAAATAATTGTTTTCGATGGAATCGAATTTTTCGATTTTTTTAAAGTTCTGGTATGATCTGCTGGTACTTTGACGTGAGTTCTGGACTCAAATCGAGTTTCAGATTATAGTACATACTCGCACTTGTTCAAAACAATAGAGTTCTGAGAGTTCTAGTCTTCAAAATAATTGTTATCGATGGAATTGAGGTTTTCGATTTTTTTAAACTACTGCTATGATCTGCTGGAACTTTGACGTGAGTGCTGGACTCAAATTGAGTTTCAGATTATAGTGCATACTTGCACTTGTTCAAAACAATAGAGTTCTGTGAGTTCTAGTCTTCAAAATAATTGTTTTCGATGGAATCGAATTTTTCGATTTTTTTAATGTTCTGGTATGATCTGCTGATACTTTGACGTGAGTTCTGGACTCAAATCGAGTTTCAGATTCAAGTGCATACTCGCACTTGTTCAAAACAATAGAGTTCTGTGAGTTCTAGTCTTCAAAATAATTGTTTTCGATGGAATCGAATTTTTAGATTTTTTTAATGTTCTGGTATGATCTGCTGGCACTTTGACGTGAGTTCTGGACTCAAATCCAGTTTCAGATTATAGTGCATACTCGCACTTGTTCAAAACAATAGAGTTCTGTGAGTTCTAGTCTTCAAAATAATTGTTATCGATGGAATTGTGTTTTTCGATTTTTTTAATGTTCTGGTATGATCTGCTGGCAGTTTGACGTGAGTTCTGGACTCAAATCGAGTTTCAGATTATAGTGCATACTTGCACTTGTTCAAAACAATAGAGTTCTTTGAGTTTTAGTCTTCAAAATAATTGTTTTCGATGGAATCGAATTTTTCGATTTTTTTAATGTTCTGGTATGATCTGCTGGCACTTTGACGTGAGTTCTGGACTCAAATCGAGTTTCAGATTATAGTGCATACTCGCACTTGTTCAAAACAATAGAGTTCTGAGAGTTCTAGTCTTCAAAATAATTGTTATCGATGGAATTGTGTTTTTCGATTTTTTTAAACTACTACTATGATCTGCTGGCACTTTGACGTGAGTTCTGGACTCTAATCGAGTTTCAGATTATAGTGCATACTCGCACTTGTTCAAAACAATAGAGTCCTGAGAGTTCTAGTCTTGAAAATAATTGTTATCGATGGAATTGAGTTTTTCGATTTTTTTAAACTACTGCTATGATCTGCTGGCACTTTGACGTGAGTTCTGGACTCAAATTGAGTTTCAGATTATAGTGCATACTCGCACTTGTTCAAAACAATAGAGTTCTGTGAGTTCTAGTCTTCAAAATCATTGTTTTCGATGGAATCGAATTTTTCGATTTTTTTAATGTTCTGGTATGATCTGTTGGCATTTTGACGTGAGTTCTGGACTCAAATCGAGTTTCAGATTATAGTGCATACTCGCACTTGTTCAAAACAATAGAGTTCTGTGAGTTCTAGTCTTCAAAATAATTGTTTTCGATGAAATCGAATTTTTCGATTTTTTTAAAGTTCTGGTATGATCTGCTGGCACTTTGACGTGAGTTCTGGACTCAAATCGAGTTTCAGATTATAGTGCATACTCGCACTTGTTCAAAACAATAGAGTTCTGAGAGTTCTAGTCTTCAAAATAATTGTTTTCGATGGAATTGTGTTTTTCGATTTTTTTAATGTTCTGGTATGATCTGCTGGCACTTTGACGTGAGTTCTGGACTCAAATCGAGTTTCAGATTATAGTGCATACTCGCACTTGTTCAAAACAATAGAGTTCTGTGAGTTCTAGTCTTCAAAATAATTGTTTTCGATGGAATCGAATTTTTCGATTTTTTTAATGTTCTGGTATGATCTGCTGGCACTTTGACGTGATTTCTGGACTCAAATCGAGTTTCAGATTATAGTGCATACTCGCACTTGTTCAAAACAATAGAGTTCTGAGAGTTCTAGTCTTCAAAATAATTGTTATCGATGGAATTGTGTTTTTCGATTTTTTTAAACTACTACTATAATCTGCTGGCACTTTGACGTGAGTTCTGGACTCTAATCGAGTTTCAGATTATAGTGCATACTCGCACTTGTTCAAAACAATAGAGTTCTGAGAGTTCTAGTCTTGAAAATAATTGTTATCGATGGAATTGAGTTTTTCGATTTTTTTAAAGTTCTGGTATGATCTGCTGATACTTTGACGTGAGTTCTGGACTCAAATCCAGTTTCAGATTATAGTGCATACTCGCACTTGTTCAAAACAATAGAGTTCTGAGAGTTCTAGTCTTGAAAATAATTGTTATCGATGGAATTGAGTTTTTCGATTTTTTTAAACTACTGCTATGATCTGCTGGCACTTTGACGTGAGTTCTGGACTCAAATTGAGTTTCAGATTATAGTGCATACTCGCACTTGTTCAAAACAATAGAGTTCTGTGAGTTCTAGTCTTCAAAATAATTGTTTTCGATGGAATCGAATTTTTCGATTTTTTTAATGTTCTGGTATGATCTGCTGGCACTTTGACGTGATTTCTGGACTCAAATCGAGTTTCAGATTATAGTGCATACTCGCACTTGTTCAAAACAATAGAGTTCTGAGAGTTCTAGTCTTCAAAATAATTGTTATCGATGGAATTGTGTTTTTCGATTTTTTTAAACTACTACTATAATCTGCTGGCACTTTGACGTGAGTTCTGGACTCTAATCGAGTTTCAGATTATAGTGCATACTCGCACTTGTTCAAAACAATAGAATTCTGAGAGTTCTAGTCTTGAAAATAATTGTTATCGATGGAATTGAGTTTTTCGATTTTTTTAAAGTTCTGGTATGATCTGCTGGCACTTTGACGTGAGTTCTGGACTCAAATCCAGTTTCAGATTATAGTGCATACTCGCACTTGTTCAAAACAATAGAGTTCTGAGAGTTCTAGTCTTGAAAATAATTGTTATCGATGGAATTGAGTTTTTCGATTTTTTTAAACTACTGCTATGATCTGCTGGCACTTTGACGTGAGTTCTGGACTCAAATTGAGTTTCAGATTATAGTGCATACTCGCACTTGTTCAAAACAATAGAGTTCTGTGAGTTCTAGTCTTCAAAATAATTGTTTTCGATGGAATCGAATTTTTCGATTTTTTTAAAGTTCTGGTATGATCTGCTGGCACTTTGACGTGAGTTCTGGACTCAAATCGAGTTTCAGATTATAGTACATACTCGCACTTGTTCAAAACAATAGAGTTCTGAGAGTTCTAGTCTTCAAAATAATTGTTTTCGATGGAATTGTGTTTTTCGATTTTTTTAATGTTCTGGTATGATCTGCTGGCACTTTGACGTGAGTTCTGGACTCAAATCGAGTTTCAGATTATAGTGCATACTCGCACTTGTTCAAAACAATAGAGTTCTGTGAGTTCTAGTCTTCAAAATAATTGTTTTCGATGGAATTGTGTTTTTCGATTTTTTAAACTACTGCTATGATCTGCTGGCACTTTGACGTGAGTTCTGGACTCAAATCGAGTTTCACTTTATAGTGCATACTCGCACTTGTTCAAAACAATAGAGTTCTGTGAGTTCTAGTCTTCAAAATAATTGTTATCGATGGAATTGTGTTTTTAGATTTTTTCAAACTACTACTATGATCTGCTGGCAGTTTGACGTGAGTTCTGGACTCAAATCGAGTTTCAGATTATAGTGCATACTTGCACTTGTTCAAAACAATAGAGTTCTTTGAGTTCTAGTCTTCAAAATAATTGTTTTCGATGGAATCGAATTTTTCGATTTTTTTAATGTTCTGGTATGATCTGCTGGCACTTTGACGTGATTTCTGGACTCAAATCGAGTTTCAGATTATAGTGCATACTCGCACTTGTTCAAAACAATAGAGTTCTGAGAGTTCTAGTCTTCAAAATAATTGTTATCGATGGAATTGTGTTTTTCGATTTTTTTAATGTTCTGGTATGATCTGCTGGCACTTTGACGTGAGTTCTGGACTCTAATCGAGTTTCAGATTATAGTGCATACTCGCACTTGTTCAAAACAATAGAGTTCTGAGAGTTCTAGTCTTGAAAATAATTGTTATCGATGGAATTGAGTTTTTCGATTTTTTTAAAGTTCTGGTATGATCTGCTGGCACTTTGACGTGAGTTCTGGACTCAAATCCAGTTTCAGATTATAGTGCATACTCGCACTTGTTCAAAACAATAGAGTTCTGAGAGTTCTAGTCTTGAAAATAATTGTTATCGATGGAATTGAGTTTTTCGATTTTTTTAAACTACTGCTATGATCTGCTGGCACTTTGACGTGAGTTCTGGACTCAAATTGAGTTTCAGATTATAGTGCATACTCGCACTTGTTCAAAACAATAGAGTTCTGTGAGTTCTAGTCTTCAAAATAATTGTTTTCGATGGAATCGAATTTTTCGATTTTTTTAATGTTCTGGTATGATCTGCTGGCACTTTGACGTGAGTTCTGGACTCAAATCGAGTTTCAGATTATAGTGCATGTAGCGATACAGTGTATATTTCAAATCTGTTTGTTCATCAATTTTGTATCAGTCCTACGAAGCGACTGGAACATTCGCCAGTCGTTCCCATACCACCGTACCGCTAGGTCGAATGTAATATAGATTAAGTGCACTTAAATAAATAATCTAAATCAAGAACTCATTTCTATAATCCCACCGCATCAACTTACGTCACCCCCTTACAGTGGTGACCCCGACGTGATATGAACACGCAACCTTCTGATCACGTCGGGGTCACCACTGTAGGGGGTGACGGTAGTTGATGCAGTGGGATGATAGGAAAGCGTTCTTGATTTACATTATTTAATTAAGTGCACTTAATCTGAGTTACATTTGACCTAGCGGTACGGTGGTATGGGAACGACTGGCGAATGTTCCAGTCGCTCCGTAGGACTGATACAAAATTGCTGAACAAACAGATTAGAAATATACACTGTATCGCTACATTATTCCCCCCCTTTAACAAAAAATTTTCCCAAATTTTTTTAACAAACAGTAATAAAACATAATCCACATTAAATTACAATAGGTGACAAAGTATAACAAAACAATCTCGATGCTAAATCAGCATAAGTTGCACATTGCACATTACAGTTAAAATGAAATTTGATCCAAGTGTTTATCGTAAATGACGGAAGTTACTGTTACAAACTATCAATTACAGCCTTAGATAGTGAATTCTTAATAATTGTACTTATACAAAATATGATCAACATAATTCGCTATATTGTAAGCTTACATACGTTATCATGTACATACAAAAATTTTAACGACATGGAAACCGAAAAAAAGATTTTAAACACACGAAACACTTTAACACACTATATACGACACTTTTGAGATTCAACGTTGTTTCCCTGTAGCGTAGGTACGTAGCGTGAGTCGAAGTCGTCTTTCTGAACGTCCATGATGTGCGTACAGCTTGGTATCCATACGTTCCAAGGCGTGCACCACATGTACTGGACTGGGTCAACGTCATAAACTCGGTGCGTGCGAGGAAACGTCGAGCAGGAGCAGGCGCCCGTCCCGGAGGGAAGCCAGCAAACCTCGAACGGCGACAGCTGCTGTACCGTACTCACGTCGTCATTCGCCATGAGGAGCGAAATTCCATTCCTCTTATCTTGACGTCTCTCTGGGACCCGCAAATCACTTGTATTTCTCGTTAGTCACGTGTGGTTTCCATGTCGGTGTCACGTTGAGCTGAGTCGGCACGCCGCTAGGTCTATCCTGCCATCCGCTTTGCGCAGGAGAGTCGTTCCGCCGAAATTTTCTTGAAGGTTGCGTGTTCTTTGTCGGTGGTCACCACTGTAGGGGGTGACGTAAGTTGTTGTCGTGGATGATAGAAAAGAGTTCCTGATTTACATTATTTATTTAAGTGCACTTAATCTATATTACATTCGACCTAGCGGTACGGTGGTATGGGAACGACTGGCGAATGTTCCAGTCGCTTCGTAGGACTGATACAAAATTGATGAACAAACAGATTTGAAATATACACTGTATCGCTACAGTGCATACTCGCACTTGTTCAAAACAATAGAGTTCTGTGAGTTCTAGTCTTCAAAATAATTGTTATCGATGGAATTGTGTTTTTCGATTTTTTCAAACTACTACTATGATCTGCTGGCAGTTTGACGTGAGTTCTGGACTCAAATCGAGTTTCAGATTATAGTGCATACTTGCACTTGTTCAAAACAATAGAGTTCTTTGAGTTCTAGTCTTCAAAATAATTGTTTTCGATGGAATCGAATTTTTCGATTTTTTTAATGTTCTGGTATGATCTGCTGGCACTTTGACGTGATTTCTGGACTCAAATCGAGTTTCAGATTATAGTGCATACTCGCACTTGTTCAAAACAATAGAGTTCTGAGAGTTCTAGTCTTCAAAATAATTGTTATCGATGGAATTGTGTTTTTCGATTTTTTTAAACTACTACTATAATCTGCTGGCACTTTGACGTGAGTTCTGGACTCTAATCGAGTTTCAGATTATAGTGCATACTCGCACTTGTTCAAAACAATAGAGTTCTGAGAGTTCTAGTCTTGAAAATAATTGTTATCGATGGAATTGAGTTTTTCGATTTTTTTAAAGTTCTGGTATGATCTGCTGGCACTTTGACGTGAGTTCTGGACTCAAATCCAGTTTCAGATTATAGTGCATACTCGCACTTGTTCAAAACAATAGAGTTCTGAGAGTTCTAGTCTTGAAAATAATTGTTATCGATGGAATTGAGTTTTTCGATTTTTTTAAACTACTGCAATGATCTGCTGGCACTTTGACGTGAGTTCTGGACTCAAATTGAGTTTCAGATTATAGTGCATACTCGCACTTGTTCAAAACAATAGAGTTCTGTGAGTTCTAGTCTTCAAAATAATTGTTTTCGATGGAATCGAATTTTTCGATTTTTTTAATGTTCTGGTATGATCTGCTGGCACTTTGACGTGAGTTCTGGACTCAAATCGAGTTTCAGATTATAGTGCATACTCGCACTTGTTCAAAACAATAGAGTTCTGAGAGTTCTAGTCTTGAAAATAATTGTTATCGATGGAATTGAGTTTTTCGATTTTTTTAATGTTCTGGTATGATCTGCTGGCACTTTGACGTGAGTTCTGGACTCAAATCGAGTTTCAGATTATAGTGCATACTCGCACTTGTTCAAAACAATAGAGTTCTGAGAGTTCTAGTCTTCAAAATAATTGTTATCGATGGAATTGTGTTTTTCGATTTTTTTAAACTACTACTATGATCTGCTGGCACTTTGACGTGAGTTCTGGACTCTAATCGAGTTTCAGATTATAGTGCATACTCGCACTTGTTCAAAACAATAAAGTTCTGAGAGTTCTAGTCTTGAAAATAATTGTTATCGATGGAATTGAGTTTTTCGATTTTTTTAAACTACTGCTATGATCTGCTGGCACTTTGACGTGAGTTCTGGACTCAAATCGAGTTTCAGATTATAGTGCATACTCGCACTTGTTCAAAACAATAGAGTTCTGAGAGTTCTAGTCTTCAAAATAATTGTTATCGATGGAATTGTGTTTTTCGATTTTTTTAAACTACTACTATGATCTGCTGGCACTTTGACGTGAGTTCTGGACTCTAATCGAGTTTCAGATTATAGTGCATACTCGCACTTGTTCAAAACAATAAAGTTCTGAGAGTTCTAGTCTTGAAAATAATTGTTATCGATGGAATTGAGTTTTTCGATTTTTTTAAACTACTGCTATGATCTGCTGGCACTTTGACGTGAGTTCTGGACTCAAATCGAGTTTCAGATTATAGTGCATACTCGCACTTGTTCAAAACAATAGAGTTCTGAGAGTTCTAGTCTTCAAAATAATTGTTATCGATGGAATTGTGTTTTTCGATTTTTTTAAACTACTACTATGATCTGCTGGCACTTTGACGTGAGTTCTGGACTCTAATCGAGTTTCAGATTATAGTGCATACTCGCACTTGTTCAAAACAATAAAGTTCTGAGAGTTCTAGTCTTGAAAATAATTGTTATCGATGGAATTGAGTTTTTCGATTTTTTTAAACTACTGCTATGATCTGCTGGCACTTTGACGTGAGTTCTGGACTCAAATCCAGTTTCAGATTATAGTGCATACTCGCACTTGTTCAAAACAATAGAGTTCTGAGAGTTCTAGTCTTGAAAATAATTGTTATCGATGGAATTGAGTTTTTCGATTTTTTTAAACTACTGCTATGATCTGCTGGCACTTTGACGTGAGTTCTGGACTCAAATTGAGTTTCAGATTATAGTGCATACTCGCACTTGTTCAAAACAATAGAGTTCTGAGAGTTCTAGTCTTGAAAATAATTGTTATCGATGGAATTGAGTTTTTCGATTTTTTTAAACTACTGCTATGATCTGCTGGCACTTTGACGTGAGTTCTGGACTCAAATCGAGTTTCAGATTATAGTGCATACTCGCACTTGTTCAAAACAATAAAGTTCTGAGAGTTCTAGTCTTGAAAATAATTGTTATCGATGGAATTGAGTTTTTCGATTTTTTTAAAGTTCTGGTATGATCTGCTGGCACTTTGACGTGAGTTCTGGACTCAAATCCAGTTTCAGATTATAGTGCATACTGGCACTTGTTCAAAACAATAGAGTTCTGTGAGTTCTAGTCTTCAAAATAATTTGAATCGATGGAATACTGTTTTTCGATTTTTTTTAAAGTTCTGCTATGATCTGCTGTCACTTGAATATGAGTTCAGAACTATTCTTGAAAAGTATCAGGAACTGTAGAACTCAGTTGCATGAGGAAAGATTTCACATTTATTTCTGATCTGCTGCAAACTGATCTGCTACGGGAAGTTAGCAGATCATTTTGTCACCTAACTTTTTTTAGGTAAATCCGCTAGAACTATTTCTAAAAAGTATCAGGAACTATAGAACTCAGCTGCATGCTAAAAGAACTCGCATTTATTTTTGATTATCTGCAAAATGATCTGCTACGGGAAGTTAGCAGATCATTTTGTCACCTAACTTTTTTTAGGTAAATCCGCTAGAACTATTTCTAAAAAGTATCAGGAACTATAGAACTCATCTGCATGCGAAAAGAACTCACATAAAATTTTGATCTTCTGGACAATGATCTGCTAAGTTCACTCACATAAGCACACCGCACTCGATTGACCCGTTGCGACCGCTGAGGTTCACCACTATTAGCTTTTATTACACTATGGGTACGTAGGTTGATCTTTCGCTCCTGCACCTACTTAAAAAATTTAATAAAACGTGAAAACCGTTTGAACAGGATCTTAAATGCATATTCGATAATACCTTGTATGCAATGCATTCCCGTGCATAAACGTGATAAAATAATAAACCTATTGTCCCAATATACATTAATGGAGCAGTACCGACGGCTAAGTAACGATAGGTGTTCGGGATAATTACCTGGGGTTACCGCTGCCGGTGCACTCTGCTACTCTCTACCTCTCATGACAAGTAGCGTGCGTGAAATAATGTGTGTTCCCAGTTCAAAACGGGTAGTAGGTCGCTACTGCTTGATAATGATTGATGATCATGAGATGATTCTACTATCTTCTGGTACACAGCTAAGCTGAAAATCATAGTGTGGATTTGTTACTGCGCCTATTTTGCCAATAGACGTGACTAAAATGTTCCTGCACAATTTTCGTTGATGTTATGCATACGAAAAAACTGTAAATAAAGGCGGCCGGCTACTGCTTGGCCGACAAGAAGGTGGCTTTTAAATAAGATACTGACAAAAACTACTCACGAGATTCATCATCAAAGAATAGTGTTCATAAATAAGGTACCCACTGTACATAACATTAACAGCATAGAAACCTCGACACTTTAATGAACAACGCTACACAATAAGCCTTCACAATAAAACGCGTACAAAAAAGTCCAAATAAAACCTTACTTATAATTACTTTCGTCGTAGGTACGGTCAGGCTCAAAAGAATGTACATATATGGTCGTCTACCGTTAAATATGTAGAAAAATATAAAATACTGTATTTAGTTATTTAAGGGTAGAGACACATTTATCGACGGCGACGGACGACGGCGGGCCCATACAAAAATGTTATTTAGTATGGGAAGCCGTCCGCCGTCGTGTCGCTAAGAAGACCTTCCAAACAAAAGCAGATTGCTACTTTACACAAGAAAACATAAGTGAACAATCACTCACGCTATCTTGGATGCGCGCTATCTCACTCACGCTACCTTGAAGTAATAAATACCGGCCAAGTGCGAGTCGGGCTACTCGCGCACCAAGGCTTCTGTATCACAACACATATAGGTACGGAAAATTTTAGCTTATAAAAACAATCAATGAACAATCACACCAAGTTTGACGCTTGTATGTATATTACCGTTTTACGATAGAGCGAGAAGAAAAAATTACGATAAAAACTATTTTCTTGTATGACGACCCCCTTTGTTATTTGTTAGCATAACTAGCTATTACGGTTCAAATGCCCCAGGTGACACTTTACTATGGGCGGCAAATTCGGGAAGAATATAGATTGATTGAGCTCTGTCTATAACCAATTCGTAGAGCAGAGAAAAGTCGAGCACGCTTCGCTCGCTTTAAGTTTCTTTTTATTACTGTACGTACACAAATAATCACACAGGACCACAGCTAAGACGTGGTGCTAAAAATGTCGAGCTTGCTACGCTCGATACATAGCTTTTACTTAGGTTACTTTGCACTTGTTTTGTACGTATAAAGCTCTGGCTCTAGCGAGCTTGCTTCGCTCGCTCTAAGTTTGCATTTTTGCATGGATTCACCAAAAGATGTCTGACCGCAACCCGAATAGATGTGTCAAAAAATTTCGAGCTCCTTTCGCTCGCTCCATTATTTTTGTATTGGTCTTCTTGTATGTAGATAAAGGAGCGGCAAAATCGGTCTGTGCCCGGGCAACCCGCGTCGGGCGAGAAACCCACGCTACGGGGTTACCCACGTGGGATAGTATCTAGGAAGATGACGATGATGAAACGGACTTACTCAACTTGACAATACACTTTAGTACTTTGACATGGGTCAAAAGTGTAGGTACACATACGTCCAACTTAGACGATTTATATACGGACCCGCCTCGCCTTGGCATTTCCCCTCTTCCAACGTAGAAGATCAAAAAATGTTACGCATTTACATAAAATTGTATACCTTATCACTAAACGCGACAGCCTATAATTGCGGAACAATAATTTCGAACTTATCACGTTTGGGGTTCACACGACACTGTTTTTCATGATTTTTAACATTCAAAATAAGAATCTAAACTAATGGAATAAAATTCAAAGTTGCGTATCTTGTGCTACCCGCCCCCCGCAAAAAATTGGCAGAAAAGTTTGTTAGTAGAATTACACGCGTAACTAGATCTCATATAAATAGTGTAAAACGTCATACAATATATTGATGCTGACTTTACACGTTTCATAAAGGAGGCTTTGAAAGGAAGTAAAGCACTTGAGCCATAAGGCGAAGTACTGTACCCACTTATATCAAGTAGATATCAAAGGAGTCCTCCAATATACGTACTTGACACTCTTAACTATTGTCATTGACAACACAAAGGATATTTACTTAGATAATGTTTGTTAATTGATAATCTAACCAAATTGTACGTAGAATGGTGAACTAGTTTGCTCAGAATTTCGAGAAAAGACGTAAAACCAACCTATAAAAACCGGCCAAGTGCGTGTCGGGTAGGGTTCCGTAGTTGCTCGTCACAATATACGGACTTAGAAGGGAGCTTTTTGTTTGATACTACGGTTTATAAAGTCTAAAAAGTACATTTTACAAGTTATTCGACTATAATTACTCGTTAACTTTTAAAACCTACTTATCGGTGATAGTTTTCCTTTTAACTTCGTTATATACACTACTGCCGTGAATTTTTTCACATATCCAGAAACAACCGTTTAGCTGGGGGGGACACTTTGACTCTAACAAAAATGTTCACTTTAAAGCTTAATATTTAGCTAACGGATCCGAAAAATCTAAAAATGGTTTTCCCACACCAAAATTATTTTTAAAAGACATATCGAACGATACCCCACACCATGGGATAGACGAGAAAAAAAATTGAATCCCCACTTTTCGTGTAGCGAAAAATATTTTTCTAGATTTTATTTTATAACTTTGTCGGCGTCATAAATATGTATACCCATGTCAAATTACAGCTTTCTATTACTAAGCGTCTCTGAGCTAAGCCTCGGACAGACGGACAGACGGAATATAAGGGTTCCTTGTTGACTACGGAACCCTAAAAAATATTTGTTTAAGCACACATTTGACACAAACGAACACACGTAAACACACTGCACTGCTGCTTTGATTGTATTAATTCAGTTCTAATTTATTTTGCTTCATATCGATCTATTTTTAATTTTTATAGTTTTTTTTCATCATTTGTTCACGCAAAAAAAAAAGTAAGCTGTTGATTTTTTTTACGCAATTTCGATGTTGGTTCCATAGACAAAGTTGTTCAGTTTGATGGTCTGATCATCCTCTTAAAAAAACTGTCAGCATATTAAGTTGGACCCTGTTGTTTGGTTTTTACGACCGTTTATCAAAAAGGATCGTTGACTAATACCATAAAATAGGTAAAAACTTTGTTTGTTCCAAATTCACACATTCTATAGTTCTACCAATCACTATGAAAGGTGTGACGGCGGACGTAGACTACTTTTTATCCTGAAAACGAGACTAGGGTAGGCAAAGCCCTGAATGAAAGGCTAGCCACCTAACACAGCTTGACACGTCAATACATCGTGAAACCTTCAGCGTGCTAAAAGTGATCTTTTTCTGCACTGCACTGCACATTTTTGGTAGTGATAGCACCATTTCTGGCTATACCTTCAAAGAGATTGTGACCAATGCGCCAAATAAGATACTAAGAGCCATATCACACAAGCTATTTTGATTTTAAAATTCATATTGTGATCGCCGCGACACTGATTGATCTCAGAAATATCGCGGCGATAACGCAGTGATGTAGCCGCTATATAGCGGCGATGTTGCGGTTATATCGTTCCTTCAACGCCTACGCTCAGAAATCGCTTGTGTGATATGGCTCTTATATCAACGATTCAAAAATAAAAAGTTGTTTGTGTCACGACTACCTATTGGTCTTTGAAAAAAAAACATTCCCACTTTTCGTGTTTCGTAACCTAAAAAAATATTTTTCAAGATTTTGTTTACTACTTTGTCGGCGTGATAAATATGTATACCCATGTCAAATTACAGCTTTCTAGTACTAAGAGTCTGAGCTAAGCCGTGGACAGACGGACAGACGGACGGACATGGCGAAACTATAAGGGTTCCTTGTTGGTAGCTTTAAAAAAGATTTGACGTTTGATAAGTGTGCTGCAAGCTCCTATATTGAATAAATTATATTGACTTTGGACTTTGACTACGGAACCCTAAAAATATGTTTGTCTAATTGTGTACAGATATTGTTGCGTTTGTCACATTAATTAGCCTCCAGCTTGCACTCCAACCGAAAAATACCCTGGGTATTGGTCACAAACATAACATCAAAGCATACATTTTAAAAACCCTATGTCTGTTTACAACGAATTTTTAAAAGTTATACTGATTCTATGATTAAAAAAAAGTTAATTTCATGTCCATAATAAATCAGAATTACAAATACCAAACCTCACATATGAAATATGATTTTACCTGTTCGTAAATTATTTGTTTTTATACGTTGGAAGGTGATTAATTGCTATGAAATATTTAGCAATTTCATAGTCATCGTTATTCATTATTTGGTACGTTGTTATGTAGTTTACCTTATTAAAAACATGTCTCAGTTGTGTTTTGGTCTAAGAATAGAGAGTCGTGGCGCGTTACGGAGAGGTATGGACACGGCATAAGAATAATTGTTACTTAATAATTATTATCTATTGTTATGGCACGGATTCGAATACCGACCGTACGACATGCCATGCACCAATTTGTTTTTCGAACGTACCTATACTTATACATAACCAGTTTAAACCCGTCCGCACAAATTATATACCAGATTTTAAGTCGGATCATATGCTACCAAAAAAAGTTTCATCAAAATCGGTTCAGTCGTTTTCGCGTGATGCTCGGCCAAACAAACACACCAACAGACGGACAAAAATTCTAAAAAAGTTGATTTGGAGTCAGTGACACCTAAAAACCATATCGTACTCTTTTTTTTAATATTTTCAATGTAAAGACACACTTCTGTTACAGTTTTATAATAGTTAAGAATACTAGTTTCAAAAGGTGAAAGAAAACATCGTGAAGGAATATGCTGAAGAAATTCAGATGCGTATGTGAAGTGAAGTCTACCAATCTACCTGCTCCCTGAGGGTAGGCCTGTGTCCTTCAGAGGGAGATATACAGAGTGTTAGCGTAGACAGTTGCATTACTTTAATGGGTGATTGTACTCATTATACTGAACAATTTTCCCAAAGAAACAAAGAAAATTCACAAAAAAAATACTTTCCATATCAACGTTAAATGAGCTGATTGCTTTTAGTATGGAAAGACCAAAATTGTTTTGCTTATTTTCTATAGGTTTCTTAGGGAACGTTTTTCAGTATCATTGGTACGATTAATGCAACTATTTACCCTAATATCCTATTTAAGCTGATGGCGAAAAGTATTTTACTTACAAGCTAGCAAAACAAGACAATGCTACAATACTATCAAGATGGCTACTACACTTTCAAATGTTATTATTATGACCCTTCTCATTATAGCTACGACAAAACCCGCAAGCGTAGCAAAAAGCTACGCCGTAGCTCGTAGCGCAAAATGTAAAAAAGTGAAATCTCAGGAAACAAGAAAGCTCGTTTGCTACAAAAAGAACATTTCATTCATAGGAATTTTGTACCATCCTCATTGCGTAATGCTAGTCTTAGTCTGGAAAGTCTAGATCCGGCCTAGCGTTCTCAGACACGTAGGTATGCCTACCGTTAATTACACACACGTAGAGGGCGTGAGCGTCGAGTTAATTAAAGGAAGTTCGCTCGAGAACTGTTGAGCTCAAATATAATGACGACGTGCTATGGGGCATGCTCCGTGAGAGGTTGCATGACTATGGAAATAATTTGCTGCACGCAACTCCGCAACCCACTTTATTTTCTCAAAACGCTAGGAAGTTACGTTTTTTGTGAAAACTTAACAATTTAGACAGTTGCTCGCTACCGTGTTGCTGGTTTTTGTTGCGAAAATTATTAAAACATTATGCACGGTATTTTCCATTACGTTCAAGGTAGAAAGTTTTGGTATTAAAAAATTGTGCTTGTTTGGGAAACCTTGCAATATTTTCTAAGTTATCGCTTTCTATATCTACACGTATATAAATACCACTACCATCACATAGTAATGGTTTTATGGTCATGTATGTTTGTATTATGAATTCAATATCGTTGACTAGTTATCATAATACAAGTCCAGGCTAGATTCTTAATTTGTGTGACTATGTCCAAATTATTTATTTATTTATTATATTGCGTCGTTTTTGTCAAATTACATTGTCATGTAGGTATAAACAAATAAAACAAAATAAATATATATTTAGCGAAACTCTGTTGCGAAAACATAAAGACATAATTATGAGTTTCTTTAAGCGTCTATCGCATAAAATGCACGATATATCAACGCTTTATTTAATTTACCCTCTTCAGTAAAATTTACATATTGCTGCAGCAATGTAGCTCAAATCGGATCATAGATAAAATCGTAAAATGTAGAGCTCGTATTTTATCCTTCCCCAGTTACGAAAACCCGAGTCTTCAAAATTTGTAAGCTGGCGCGAGTCATCGTTGTGGACATTCAAAGTTTTAGCTTAGTGTCTAAGGTTTGACTTAGCTGTCATTTCATACAAATGGGAAAAATTCACAACAGGTAAGCATGCGCGATATGGATCAGTGCGAACGAGACAGGAATACGCCATTACCTACATTTTACGAAACACTTCCTACCAGAAGGGGCGAGGTTACCGTGCAAGAGGCGATGGTTCGATCCCCGTCCAGGCCGACTCGTACCAAAGAGTTTTTCGGAATTTATGTACGATTTGTAACACCACTTGCTTTTCGGTGAAGGAAAACATCGTGAGGAACCCTGCATGCTTCAATTTCAAAGCATGTATTGTACCCACTGTCCATTAAAAGTTCCGTGGATATGAACCAATGGATACCAATCCTCATTACAAGCATTGAAACACGAAAATAGACCATGGCGGTCATTAATGTTCGTCCTTCTTTCGTAAGTGTCCGTCGTCGATGTTTCAGACTTTACATTTGTCCCTTTCTATCAATTTTTGTTGTTGAATTAAAAAATGACAAAGTTGACGTCGGAAACGACGGAAACATTACCGACCGCCAAGGAGTATTTTCATGTTTTACCACTTGTAAGGCAGTCTGCTCTCCAGGTATAGACAATACCTATGCCACCTTCCTGAATTGTACCTATCTAACTAAGTAAATAGCTATCGTGATAATAATGGCAGCAACCTTTGTAAACATAAAGTCCACATTACTATGTCATTTGATATTCCAATCCTTTCTGTTTACTACCGCGATTAGATTGGTTACGTCCATTAAATTTGCTGTGAGTTTCGTGAATCCGGGGGTCATTATAATTGCTTACATTACTTTTAATAGGTCAATTAAATAAAATACAATGCTTTCGTTTCCTCTTTTACAGCATTATTGTTTTTTAATGTTTACCCTTAACTTCATAATCACAAAACTAACAATTTGTAATAAAATGAAAAATAGTAGTAAAACTATATCATCGTCAGCCTTCACAGAGGAAAAGTGTCAACTTATACTATGGAAGCAAAATTATCAGCTCAAAAAAAAAACTGCTGTTCCATACTAAACTACAATGCCTACACAATTCAAATGTATGAAATAGCAGATTTTATTGCTCGCATAGTAAAAGTTGTTCGAATCCGCACAGACGACATACTATGTACCGATGACTTTTTCTAACTTATGTACGTAATTACCGACTGCTCTCAAACAGTGAAGGAAAACATCGTGAGGAAACCTGCATAGGCTGAAGAAGAAATTCCGATGCATATGTGAAGTCTACCAAACCGCATTGGGCATGCGTGGTGGAGACCGGGGCCTGCTCCTGCGTTTGCTCCTTGAAGGTAGATCTGTGCGCTGCAGTGGGACGTATATAGTCTAAATGAATGAATGAAATATACTTTTATAGGCTGATGAGTGATGATAATGGAATTTTACGAATATTTAGCAATATTTTTCAATTTAATAGAATCTAGCTGTTGCCCGCGACTCCGTCATCGTAGACCTTAAAAAAGTATCCTATGTGTTAATACATAAAATGTTCTATCAGCATACCAAATTTCGTCTAAATCCGATCAGCCATTTATGCGTGATTGAGTGACAAACATCCAAACTTTGACATTTATTTGCGAGAATGTGAGTTTTGTTGCTAGATAGTTTAAGAAAGTTAGTCAGGTTAGGAAGCTAATGGTTTAAAGGAAATTTACTTACCCCCTGTATACGTCCTACTGCAGGGCACAGGCCTACCCTCAGTATGGGCGTTAGTCCACCACACGTGCCGAATGCAGATTGGTAGACTTCACATACCTACGCTGCGGAATTTCTTTGCAGTGTATGCAGGTTTCCTTACGATGTTTTCCTACACCGTAAATGAAATTACATTTTCTGACATAATTAGTATCTACCAGCTTTTTATCTTAACTGTTATAAAACTGTAACAGAAGTGAGTCTGTATATTGAAGATATTTACATGAAAAAGATTACGATATTGTTTTTAGGTATCCCGGACTCCCAATCAACCTTTTTAGAATTTTTGTGTCTGTTTGTTTGTTTATTTGTATGTTTGTAACAGCATCACGCAAAAACTACTGGACCGATTTTGATGAAACTTTTTTGTTTGATAGCTTATGATCTGACTTAAAATCTGGTATATTATTTGTGCGGACGAAGTCGCGGGTTAACTCTAGTAGTTTTATAAAGGTGTGGGAGGGATAGAGGGGAAAAGAGGCAGAGGAAGACCCAGACAGAGTTATCTAGCCCAAGTGAAGGAAAAGGTTGATATCGAGTCGTATCAAGAACTCAAGACACTAGCGGGAAAGAGACAGGATTGGCGAATACTCCACCGACAAGAGCGCAGCTCTTAAATAAGATGATAATGATTATAAAGGTGTGGATAATATTTTCCAGTATTGTATAGAATATGTTTAATAAGTAGATAACGAGTGCAAAAGAGATGTGAAGTGTAAGAAAGAAAATAATTGGTGGAACAGGATAGTAAAGTAAGTGCAGTCACAATGATGTAACAACAAGTGCCTAACAAACTTATCAACTTACTTAAACTTTATCTACTCCACTCCAGCTGGAAACATCGCAGCTGCGGCCCTCCGCCATAGAGTAACTAAATACACTACAGAATGGAATCTCCTGTGTGCGTGCTCCAAACGCCGCGTTATAAACACCTACTTCCCCCTTCAGTCCGCAACGCCCCGCTGTCGCCCACGGAGGCCAGGGCTGTTACATAAAATGACTAATTTCTTAGGCTGTCATTTACTACAAATTTTACAGGTACATTATTTATAGTGTATTTAATTATGTGTTACAACTTATTAACCGAATTCAACAAAAGCAGGTTTTTTTTGTTTCACGATTTTCAATTGTAAAATAAGTATAATTATTTTTAATCAGATATCAGTTATTTTATACACCCAAATACAACCAAATGCAACAAGAAGGCGTGGTGAAAATAGATAGGAAATTAAAATCGAACAAAACGAGTTGGCCGACGCAAGCCCTGAGTGACTTTTCTGCTAAGCAGAGGCGAGACGGTAGGCTGTTAACGTGACCTTGAACGCGTCTGAAGTATTAATTATTCTTATGCCTCCACTACAATTCTAATAACATTTATAACAAAAAAGAAACGTTAACTTAAACAAGAGCCAATAAAATTTATTATTGACTGTTACGTACTCTGCATCTACAGGGTGTTAGGTTACACAGTTGCATTACGCGTTGCGTTATGTTGTAAAAAAATTTTTATTAGTTTTCTTACTACCCTTTAGAGTAATTTTTTTGGCATTTTTGTACTCACATAACTTTTGCATAAGATTTTATGTAGCAAATAAGGAAAATTTATGAAAATATGTAGTTTATAGTAATCTATAAAAATATAAAGAAAATTGTACGGGGGCGGCGCGGCCGTCCTTACGGTATTGACGCCCGCGAACGGTCCAATGTAGGTAACTGAAATCTCTTGAACTACTTGCATCCCGATCCGAAACTTCACAGAGAACAAGTGTGAATAAACTATGGAAGAAAACTGGAAAGGAAAATCTTTTACTCCACTGAAACCCTGAGCCATCATGAAAAATACTGATCAACTTTCCCTAAGAAACCTATAGGAAATTAGTATGTATGGGAAGTTGACATTCTTTTTGCGAGTTTCCTTTATGTTCCTTTGGGAATGTTGTTCAGTATCATAAGTGCAATCACCTATTAAAGTAATGCCACTGTCTACCCTAACACCCTATATAGGATTCTCATCTTCTGAAATGGTTGTAGTAGGTAGGTACTTTATGAATTTTATGCAATTTTGTTTGTTTTGGTTGGACTAGAACCGATAGGATTAGGTACTACAAATAATATGAATAACATTTATAATTATGTATTATTACAAATAATTTGGTACATGGCAGTAATTTAGAATATGTGAGATTGTTTAAATGAAAGTGAACATGCGTTTTAAAATTAAGTAAGTAATTTAAACTATAGGTATTCTGTAACATATTGATTGTTCAATATTAATGAGACAACATTTAAAATTTGTTCACTGTTACTAAATTAACAGATTCCAATTATATGGATAACCAAAACAATATTTAGCTTTTAACTTATGGAAAATAATGCTAACGGTACCACTAACATATTATCTGGTAGCGGGTAGGTACCTATACGAAACCGCAAAGCTATGGCGATTTAAGGGTATGTACCTGTTGCCGTTCGGATCAGCGTAAAAGCATGCGTAAAAGCGCGCTGCATACAAACGAAGTCTGGTGATATTTTCAATACTAATCAATTAAACTCAATGAAATTTTGCAGAAACAATCTAGGAATAAATCTCTATGCTTGTATCGTGTCCGATTTTTGTTAAAATGTACAGTTTCAATGCTAGGATTAATTTAATTTTGTATGGAAATTTTTGAGGCACTGTCACTTTAAAACTGTACATTTTAAGGAAAATCTGACGCGGTACAACCATAGAGATTTGTTTCTAGAATGTTTCTGCAAAATTTCATTGAGTTTAATCGGTTAGTACTAAAAATATCACCAGACTGCGTTTGTATGGAGCGCGCCAACAGTAATATACCCTTAAAGGATGACGTCTATACTGTGGGTACTGTGCCATGACCATGGTAATTTTTTTAATGTTTAAACTAGGTATACTTATTTTTAGTTTTTAGTCCATCCAAATAGAAAAGAAACATAATCCACAGCAGTGACAATAAAATAGGGCATCATACTGCGTCGACTTCACTTACTAAAGTAACAAGGACACGCCGCGGCGCCGCTCGACAAATCCCTCGAGATTGATGTCCTGCCAGGACCAGCTTATGTCCTACAAACCACGAATATATTTTGTACTCAACATTAACGTTTATAGGTCACATAAACAGAGCCCTCTCGAATTGGGGATGTGGGACTAATTTAAACCGTTACGAGATGCCATGATAAAATTGCACCATTATCTCTCTCTCTCTCTCTGACAGAGGAATGAAAAAGATACTGTGCTTGAGAGGCACGGATGTGTCGTAAAACAATATAACTGTGTGTGTGTGTGTGTAAATCTCATTTGGTACGTTGTTTGTGATAATTAAATCTATAAGATTAATAAGGTGACACTCGATGGTATGAAAAGGTCTTTCAAATTAAGCTAAAGGTTCTTACCGGGTTTTTATTGTTTTTGGAGTTCCCGATATTTAAGTCATCCCGTGATTATGGCAGTTGCAACACTGCCGAAATATCGGGAACCCCAAAAACAATAACGCGGTAAGAACCCGTTAAAATAATTAACTTTAGCTTAATTAATAACCGCGTAACTCCCAAAATTCTGTCTTTCAAATTGCCTACAAGAATAGAATAAAATAAATTGTACCTATTGCCATTCAAAAGTAACTACTTATAACAGTTACTTGTTTTAGAATGTTATTTGAGAGCATTTAAATACCTAAAATAAAATGGAGGTACTTGGTGAATATTTGCTCACCATCTCAGCCGATGGACGTCCACTGCTGGACATAAGCCTCCCCCAAGGATCGCCATAACGACCGGTCCTGCGCTGCCCTCGTCCAACGGGTTCCCGCCGTCTTCGCCAGGTCGTCGGTCCACCGTGTGGGGGGCCTACCCACGCTGCGCTTTCAGGTACTCGGTCGCCACTCGAGAACTTTCGGCCCCATCGGCCCTCGTCTGCGAGCAATATTATTTTGTTCAGAAACCTAAAACAGCTATCAGAATTTGGAAATAATTCTTAAAAAGAAACATTTTTTTTTTTTTAAACCAATGCGAAACTGTGAGCAAATGTTTCAATTATTCTCTTCAAAAAATCAAAAAGTTGGAGAATGCAAGGAGATGTTAAGTTATACCACTGCATTCAAGATAAAAGATGATTAATTAACTGGCATTAATAAAAAATAAAGCAAAAAGTTTGTATGTCAAAAATGTGTGGGTAATTCAAGGAGATTTTATTGAAAGAATATTTATATTGTACTGGCAGGTATTGTTCAAAAAAATATATTATAAACACCATAAACAATTTAAAAAAAGTATTTTAATCACTTTTTGTTAATGGCGATTTTGAATTTTTTTTTCGTCAATAGCAGCCAGACCTGAATTTTTTGAAAATTAGCTCACTAAAAAGTTTGTATAGTAAAGAAGAAACAGCAGAAGAATGTAAAATATTTACAGATTATCTTGACATTATATTATGTAGCTTTTGCGTTTTTTGGACAACTCTTATTTATCTTATCTCATACCTTTTATAAGCTTTAGGCATAACCAAGCACATAATCATAAATATTATTAATATTTAGCAGCCATTATGAATCCATAATCTTTCAAATACTTGAAAACTAATGAATTATTCTGAACGAACAGCTACAAATCTAAATTAACATTTTCTAAGTGTCTGACTTATACAGATCGATATAAATAAAGGGTATATCTCGTACGTCTGGTGCAGGTCTAAGACAACTGAACGTGATAGATCGTACCTATTTATTTTTAGGTTTGTGATTCGCCATTCACAGACTTGCGCCTGTGCCACTGTGACCAACGTTGATCACAGAATAAATACTAGAACCTACCGGTACAGATGAATCACTTCGACAACAGATTTAAATAAATAGCGACTGCAGAGAGCTGCTCGGCAATACGGTGCAAAGTTATTCGCACCCGTCCTATCGTACAATTCGCGAATAACCTACTAACCGTCACAACGGCGCGCGTGCAAACATAAATGAACCGAGTCATTAACATGAAAGCTTCTTTTTTAGTATCTCTTTCATTCTTTCACGTGCTTGCAGTAGCGGACATCGCTAGGGTTTTCAAGTCTCGCATTGACTACTCACAAAATGGCGGCATGTCTACTGAGGTTTGACCACGAAGTTTACACGGTATACCTAACCTATTCGATGGAGATTGAAGTCAAGCGTACCTGAACTGTGGAGTGAGACAGGCCTGCCATTAGTCCGTCGCAGTAGGCTTTTAACAGGAAGGTTTTGATATCTCACCTGCAGTCAGTATCTGTCTACTAAGCTGATCACTTCGTTTGTACATCAGTGAAACAAAACGTAGGTACTACAACTGTTCTACATGTTGAAACAATAGTTGGGATTTTCTGACCAATCTGAAAGGCGATAATGAATTTATGTTTTTAGATAATTAAATCTAAATTTGAAGCGGCACTTTAGGAGGGTGAAATCGGACCATTTTAAAAAGTATTTTCAGTCATCGTGTGCTATACTTCTAATCAATTGAAATACTCCATTGAAAAGACGAGTACAAACATTTAAATAGCAACGAAATATCAAGGCTATTTTAAAACAGAAACAGAGATTTGAAACACATCCTCTCACTTATTCTTAGAACAGCTTTAGTAAAGTCCAAGATATAATATCTTAGTCGGATAATATCTTTCTGATAAATAAATTACCTATATTTGCAAATCAGAATTGGCCAGAAAGCTATGTAGGAATCGGAAATTTTTTTCGTCTTTATTTGATATGCAGTATAGATTTTTTTACGTTATTTTAAAACTCTGAACAAGGGGAAGATTTAGTGAAGTATTTCCATTCAATTAGGTGCTTATACCAACGGTTTGGGACGACCTTTATCACGCCTCATACATATTATGACTTAAACCAATGAACTGGCAACTCTCGGACATCGAACATTTTGAGCACACTTGTATTTAGAGGGCTGCCATATTTCCCGGTATGAACCGTTATGTCCCCGTTATGCCCATAGATTGTCCACAGGCCAAGTCCTTGGACCTGCGCCTTGTAGCATCTATATCCTATCGTAGCGCGATTCATAGAAGCTTTGTCTCTGTGGAGTTATTACTTATGTGCGAAGCGAAGGTCTGTCACGTATTTAGAATTTTTTTTGCACGACATTATTTCGTTGAACAGAAAAAACGTAACATGCTAAAAAGATAATTTTATTAAATTTTATTGACGATTATACCAAAGAGTGATATTTTATTAACAAAGGAAGAAAAGCCAGAATATCAGAAAAATATCAATGAGCAAAGAAAATGGGTCACTAAAACTTCCCGTATGTTAAACTTTAGTCTTTGATGTGACCAAAATTCGTCCAAGGACCAACATCGAAATCGCTATAGAAAAATCAGCCGTTCTGTTCCATACCTACTCATTCATTTTGCAGACTATAAGACTACAGTTTTATTTGGAACAGAATTTTTTTTCTCGATTTCGATGTTGGCCCCATAGTCAAAGTTGTTCTGTTTGATGGTCTGAAGCACGTAACGCATTTAAGTTAACACCCTGTATAGTATATTAATGAATAGTTATAATGTTTATGCTTACAGACGAAAGTTGAGTAGTGTATTATTATAAGTTAACGTGGGGCACACGTTGGTTTTCTCATTGACACTATGTTGATGTCATGCCAAGAAGCTTTTATCTAGCGGAAATGGGAAATATGGATGAACTCTCAACAAATGTAGGTAGGTATAGCAGCGGAAATTGTATTTTATTTTAAACTCTGAGCAAAGATATTTCTAGCGATCTTTTATTGAAGAGAGTTCTTTCCAATAATAAAATGAATTTAGTTATAAAATATTCTTATTTTACTCAAACCGGCGCGGCGTAGTAGTGTTTAGATAGTTTCGTAGCCAACGATATTTAATTTCTATTCGTAGCGGGTTTCTAGTAAGAAATCGGACAAGTGCAAATTTAACTTAGGTATATATAGAGTCCATCTTAATATGCTGAAAATTTTCTTAAGAGGATGATCAGACCATCAAACTGAACAACTTTCTCTATGAGACGTACATAGAAATTGCGTAATAAAAATCAGCTGTCCCATACATTTGGTCGGTATGCAGTTTTTTTTTCGGTATTGTGAATATATTTTTTTTTCTTAATGGTCAGTTTTTTAAGTTAATTTCAAGTTTAACAAGGAGTTCACAGGTTTTCCAGTAACTGGACGGACTGAAAAACGATGTTATTTTATAAAAAATATCTGTAATCCTTTCATTTTAAAATCTCTGGCATAGAAAATATTATTATTGAGACAATTATATCGAAATTAACCGAATTCTTATTTTTAATTAAAAACCTATTAAACCGTATTAAATTCGATACCGGGCTCATTCTTACGCAATGCTACGTCCTCTTTTTGGTTTTACCAGCAAAATCTAAGTAATTACCGATCTATCCACTAGTTCAATTCAATTCAATTCAATTCAATATAATTTTATTCAATATAGGAGCTTACAGCACACTTATCAAACGTCAAATCTTTTTAAAAGCTACCACCGCGTCGGAACGTGTTGTCGCTGTAGAGAAGATGCGGCCAGAAACTCTACAACATAACACGACTTAATAACTATTACAATATAAATTCTTAAGCTAAAGTTATGTATACAATAATACATAGTCTATTTAAGAAAATAATTGATACTATACAGTAAAGTAAATAAACTATAAGCTAGTGACCTCAGACCCAAGCATTTTGATCATTTAAATAATCATCCAGTTTATAATATGCTTTCTTACAGAGGACTTTTTTGATTTGAGTTTTAAACATGTTTTCGGAAAGATTCAAAATGGTCTCGGGGATTTTATTATAACAACGTATACAGTGACCCATGAAAGACGTGTTGACCCTACTAAGCCGAAAGTGTGGAGATATCAGTTTATTTTTGTTTCGAGTGTTGTAATTATGGACATCACAATTTTTTGGAAATAACGACAAATTTTTTCTTACATATAATATGTTTTCATAAATAAACTGTCCATAAACTGTTAAAATATTAATTTCCTTAAAAAGGTCGCGAAGCGAATCACGACAGCGCAGACCATATATAGCTCGAATTGCCCGTTTCTGTAGGATAAAGACTGTCTCAATGTCTGCAGCACGACCCCACAATAAAATACCATAGGACATGATACTATGAAAGTAACTGAAATATACGAGTCGGGCTGTTTCAATATCAGTTAGTTGTTTAATTTTTCTGACTGCATATGCTGCAGAGCTTAGCCTACCAGCTAGAGTTTCAATGTGGGAACCCCATTGCAGCCTAGAGTCAATCGTTATTCCCAAAAACACTGTATTATCAACAAAATCTAGACTATCTCTGTTCAAAGTTACTTGGTTATCTACAATTGGTACATTTGGCAAAACAAATTTTATACATTTCGTTTTTTTTGCATTAAGTGCGAGATTATTTGCGTTAAACCAGTTCAAAACTTGTTGAAGGGTATCATTTACGTCGTCAAGTTTTTGGTCCTTCCTATTTACTTTAAAAATCAGAGAAGTATCATCAGCAAATAATACTATGTTCGACAAGTTTTGTACCATATGTGGCAAATCATTTATGTAGACCAAAAAAAGGAACGGACCCAAAATTGAACCCTGGGGCACGCCTGTTTGCACATGTGATCCAGATGATTTAGATCCGTTCACTAAAACTTTTTGGACTCTGTTTTTTAAGTAGGAGTCCATCAAATCAAGAGCTGAGCCATTAACTCCGTAATGTTTTAGTTTTAACAGCAAAGTTTTATGATCAACGCAATCAAATGCTTTGGAAAGATCGCAAAAGACGCCTATCGCATTTTGGTGCTCCTCCCAAGCGCTGAAGATGTGCTGAATCAGAGTAACTCCTGCGTCTGTAGTTGAGCGTCCTTTGGTAAACCCGAACTGCTGATCATGCAGCAGTTTATTTAGATTGAAATGAGACAGCATTTGATTGAGAATAATCTTTTCGAAAACCTTGCTGAGAACTGGTAATATTGAGACAGGTCTATAATTGTTGGGATCATGTCTATTGCCTGATTTAAAGAGAGGTACGACTTTACTATGTTTCATAAGATCGGGAAAAGTACCTTGATCGATGCAGATGTTAAATATTGATGCCAAGTAAGGTGACAGGACACCAATGACAGATCCAAACAACTTAACCGACATACCCCATATATCTTCCGAGTTTTTAAGATTAAACTTTTTATAAATTTTAACAATTGTATCAGGGTCAACATGCCTAAATCTGAATTCGGAAGTGCATGCATTTACATTCTTTTGTAGTATTGTCTCGGCCAGAGCAGATGAGGAACCTAATGACTCTGTAATCTTTACTGGAATGTTAGTAAAGAATGTTTCAAATTCCTGAGCTACTCCCGCCTCTGAACTGATAATACCGTGATCAGTTTGAATAGTTATGTCTGGATCACGTGGTTTTGTTTTGCCTGTTTCATGATTTATTACTTTCCAAACGGCTTTGATTTTGTTATCTGAACTCTTAATTTTTCTGCTAATGTGTAGTGATTTTGCTGTGATACAGACTTTCTTGAATGTTTTTGAATAAAGTTTTACAAATTCAAGAAACTCATCATTATGAGTATAGGTCTTTTTATCATATAGATCAAAAAGGGTTTCTCTACTTTTACGGATTCCTTTTGTTGCCCAATCGCTGAATTTAAATTTAATTGATTTTACAATATTCCGAACTGTGAAAACTTTGTCATATTCATTTGTCATAGTCTGAATAAGCTCTAGCTTATTTTACCTCCACAAACAGAGGAGGTCCAATCAAACGCTAATTGGAGTGAAAAGCAGGCTAATGAAATACGAAGGACTGAGCCACAGCAAGGTTTAAGTTATTAACATTTCGCCTGCTAGCTATCTGAAGTTATTATTGAGACTGGGGCTAAGTGCTTATAGAGGCAGATGCTAGAGGCTTATTTACTAGCCTCTAGACTTGTTACTGGCTTTGAATTTGACTACGGACCTGTAATTACGAATTTATCTAGTGGTTTACATTAACAAGATGTAATTCTATTCGAATTTTTAAATGTGATTCGTCATAATATCGATGATTTTGCCGATGTCGACCGATTTCGATGCGTTTTTTTTTAAAGAAAGCTAATTCTTGCAAGACTGTTCTTAGATTTGTTTCATGAAAATCTATTCAGCAGTTTTTAAGTAGGTAACTTTAAAAATTACGATATAACATTAAATTGCAATGTTAGAAAACCCCCAACGCTAAAAACCAACATTTAAAAAGTGTTAAACAATTCGGTCACCTATTATTTTTGATATAAGCAAATTTATGTTTTACTTTTAACTCTCTTTTAAGATATTTGGGATTGAGAGATCGGAGATTGTAAATTACAATCTCTCAATCCCGAATTATTTTTCCCTTTTTTAATGTTTGTTTTTGGCGTTGGGGGTTTTTTTAACATTGCAATTTAATGTTATTTTGTAATTGTTTTTACAGTTTATAGCATAGCATAAATAGGTAGGTACTCTACTGTAATACAGAATTGACAATCCTAATGTACTTCATAGAATCGTGCAGTAACGAAGGAAAGAATTTGTAGTCATTTCCAGTTTGTAGCCCCATTAAACAAGTAAAGTCTCATTTTGCCCGCGACCGCTGCGCCGCGCCGCACCACTATATTAAATTATTTTTACTTGAAACTACGGCCCTACAGTTTATGGCACTATACTGTCTACATTGAGGTACCAAAGGAATTTTAGTTGTTATTTAAGACTTTAGCACCATTAGGGAAACTTGTATTAGCATTTTTAAGGGTTCCGAAGTAAAACAAGGAATGTAAGTTCGTCTGTCTGTATGCCCTGGCTCAATTAAACCCCTAAATTTTGAACTTATTGAATCGAAATTTGGCATGAAGACAGATAATAGTAACCCAAAAATAGAAACATACGGAACCCTATCTTGGGCGAGTCCGACACGATCTTGGTCGGTTTTTCATTCGTGGTTGTACCACCACAACCAAAATGTTGCCCACGCGCCACGACTTAGATTGTTTATTTTATTTGAAGCTATCTTCAAAACCTAATGGCATACTTTACTGTCTTTTGCAGGTCTACGTATCGTCATCATCTTCATTAAATAATTTCGAGCCCGCTTCGCTCGCTCCAGCATTTTAGACGAAGGTGGCAGGACGAAATTGATGGTTTCTTAAGAACTGGCCTGTCGAAGCTCGGAACAGAGACTCTTGGACAGAACGGATGGAGGCCTTTGCTCAACAGTGGGACTTCAATGGCTGATAATAATAATAATATAAGCATAAATAGACTAGAACACTTATCGCTATCGTTTATGGTCTTGGTGTGTGGAATTTCGAGCTCACTTCGCTCGCTCAGTTTTGTGTAGGCACGTCAGTATGCAGTGCTAATATAAGGGTCCCGAAACCGTGTGCCCAGGGGTTTTCTGCATGGATTTTCTACAAAACGGCCTTGCCCATCCACAGAATCCATACAATAAGTTGGATGCGTGTCGTAACATCAAAATTAAACTACTTGTTACCACCTAGTTATTATTTATACATTTCATAGTTGAAAGCGTGGATAAGTTAGGTATACTCGTATGTCAAGATTGACAGTCGAAGCTAAGAAAGCGTCGAAAAAAATTGCAACCTGTACTGGCCTCTAAACCCTATCCATACACACGCACACAGACATAATTTGTATGACGCCTCACGCACACCAACCTAAGAAATTTGGCCAGCTTTGTTTTATACGGTAGAAGCGTTCGGCTCATTATAGACATACTTTTTCTAAGGTTGAAAGTAAAGGCTTATCATGAACCACTTTAGGCCATCATCGTTCTGTATAGGGGGTATTTTGCCCCTGGAATTCATAGAAAGACAATTTCATTAAATTGGCAGTCGTAACGTAATAAGCAGTAGCCTTTACCTTCCGTCCTATCTTGATCTTCCTATGTCCTATCGTAAGTTCAGTTCATGCTACAGCCCTTGGTTGGATGCCTTGGGTTCGGTCGTTGTGCGACGAATGGTTGTTAGTCGGAACTTGTATAATTGGGATGATGACTGATCCTGGAAAGTCGTATCTTACAACGAATTTAAAAATAAGGCTAAATATAATAACAAAGTATTCAAACGAAATTGCAATTGAATAGAAAAAAAAAGTTACAAGCGATTCAAAAACGTTTTTTATCATCTTCCGTCTCTTTCATGCAAAACAGGTGTTTGTATGACACGTCGTCGTCATGATTTGAATGCAAATACGAGGTTATGACGTCACTTCTCTTATATTTGCCCCTTGCTCTAGTCGTAAATTTTAAACACTTTATATTTCAGTTATTCTTAAAGATATTCAAAAATTAATTTCACTTTATTGTTTAAGATATCAAACAGGTTTTAAAAAAGTAATTAAAAAGTACTAAGTATTGCTTAAATTTTTAGCGTAGTACCTATTGTAACTCTTGTATGTAACCTACCTATATAAATCATAACTCCATAAGAGAGATCAAATAAGATGAATAAAATTCGCAAAGCAATAGGAATTGTACTCGTTCCAGTTTTTAACCAAATTTAAAGCAATAAAGTTGCATTTCACCCGAGGCAGGGATGCACCGCCCCGCCACTATCCTGTCCTACTTAATTAGGTTTACTTGAAGCAACCATAAAACATTTTATAGCACTCTCCGCTAGAAGACACAGAACTAATAACATAATAGGACATAAATAGACCTGGAGTACGATTTTTTAACCTCAACAGTTGAAAATGTAAAAATTACTATAGAGATATGCATCTTTCTACAGCTGATTTGACTTTAAAAATCGCAGTAGAAAGATGCATATCTCCATAGTGATTTCGAAATTTTCAACTGCTGAGTTCAACGTGGCGACGGGCTCACTCCCCGTCACACTGGACAGAGTTTCGGTACTACTCGTGAAACGTGGATGTTCTGAGGTTTCAGAATATCTCTGACTAGCCCCGCGGGGAATATAATTGTGAGCATATGCTTATGCTGAGTTCAACGTATGACTTTCAAAAATCGCACTCCATATCCAGTGATTTTGGTGAAGCTATGAGCTTTTTGAGGTAATTTGAAAATACTTTGATATCAACTCATTTGAGGACAAACATGCGTCAATCAACACACACTGAGAAAAATCGTGAGAGGAGGTAAAGTTTTGTGATTTTTCCACTTTTAGGGGTGGTCTTTATGTCTTGTAGTGGGAGTTTACTCATAGACTGGTCCACTATTCGACGGATTATATTTCTAGCGGCATTTTGGGTAACATTTGGCCAAACGTTTTTTTTTTACTGATTAGGACCTGCTGAACTATGGTTATAGGTCCTTTGAGGATTACAGGGCCGAGAAAGTAACAGCAGCGACAAAGTAATATCAATTATTATGAAATCATAACAGCATATCAATTTGTATGGCTACCCTAATTAATGTTGTAGATAAAAACAAAGTTATTTTTAATCAGCGACCCCTAAAACCCCCGGATACACATTTTTAGTCGGTTCGGTGAACTTTTAAAAGCTGCTAGAATTATTTAAATATCCATTATAGAGAAAAGTGAACCAGTCTATTAGGTTACTGATTGTCACGCGATATAAGATATAACTTTGATATAACTCATGCACGAAATAAGAAGAACTTAGGTACCGACTAAGAATACTAGGTACGTATTTATAATATTATCCTAAAATCTCAGAGGAAGGATCTCCATAGAGTCCGCATAAATTTACGATTGTAGTTAGTCTCTTTTGTCTTATGACGTACCTTTAATAGTAGAAGGAGATGGAACTATAGATATTTGTTTATGCGGCTGTCCACTTTTTATTGAGCTAGTGTGTGTGAAAAGTGACCGTAAATATAAGGCCATATGTCACTTGGTGCCTTTTGTCCATACTACTTGACACCACACACTCAAACCTAAACGTCAAAAAAAGTGGACACTTTACAATTGGTATGGCTCACTCTATTAGGTATAATCTCTTTGCCTAAGATCCATCCATTATTATCATAAATGTCAAAATGACATAACAATAACACATGCTTCATGTTAGAAATCATGATACTACCTACCTACCTATCTAGACTCATAGGTATTCGAGCTACTCTATAGCTACAATTATGTTAGGTATGTGAGGTATGTCGATGCGCTACACAGGATGTTTTTAAAGGAAACACGTCACGTATTCACTAAAATCTTTACAACACCGTTACACATTACACCCGCAGCTGTAACGACGTTCTTTATTTATACAGAATCCTAGCATTGGCTATTAACACGCCACGCTAGGAGGTTAAAGCCTTAAAACGGGTTATTAACACGTTAAAACGGTAAATAGGGGAAGTAAGTACAATCAGGAACGTTAGGACGACTTTTTGTTACTTACCAGATCCACTTGCGTCAACTTGGTTGGTAATTAATTCTGGGCTAACTAGCTTATCTCCGTTTTTTTCTATAATAAAAATCATGGATTAACAACTAAATTTGAAGTTAACTGCTAACCCAGATTGACGCAAGCAGAACTAATTAAAGCCATAATAAAAAAAAACTCGCCATGTTGCGGAAAATAATTAGAACTAATTTTTGTAGGTGAAAGGTTATATTATAGTCGATTGTAGCGCCCCCATAGCAGGTTTTTTATCTTTCGGGCCGGGCTTTAAATACCTATATGGGAAATTATATTTTAGTTTACCTTACCTACAAACTTTTGGTGAACATAGTAAATGCATCCTTTTCAGTAGGATAGTAGTAGATAGGTAGTCTTCGCTACATTTCAGAAGAGCCGGAGACGTTGAGTTAAAAGAATGAAGGAGAACAGGAACAGCCAACCGATTGCGCCAAGTTAAAACATCGAAGTTCCATTCTTATCTAATTTCAGTTCCAATCACATTGCAATCCAATTACTATTCAACTGTGCTGAATTCCTCATCGCGCTAAACTCTATGTAACTGACAACCTTTAACGACTGAGCGATCTGTCGAAACGGCTCTAACGGCTGTCAAGATCAAGAGCAGTACCGCGATTAGCGCAATACCAAATGTGTCAAAAGTTATGATTCGTACGTAGTCCAATAACGGTTCAAACACCGAATATTTACTGCAATTGCAACCCAGAGCGCCCAAAATAGCAACGTACTAGAAACTGCAGCAGAAAAGACCGCCGCCGATCTGAGTGTCATAGGTAAGCTAGCATCTGCAGAAGGAAAGCCAGAGAACGATGCAGATGATATTAAAATGTAAAGGAAGCCAGGACCCTTCATGGATTGTAGAGCCGGTGATATTAATGTAAGTGGCTGTCTAGATCTTCATCCAAGATTATCTCCACATTAGATATCAGCAGAGTGTTTTTTTCGTTGAACAATTAGGCACGAGACAACTGATTTCAGACTTTTGAATTGCAGCGTCATGACATCGACAAAATGTGTTGGCACTCAACTACATTGTTGAAAACCGTTCAAGGAAGCTTTTTGTAATATATTCTCATATTCTTCTATAGAAACTGTTTTATAAAGTTTTGTCTCTGATCTAATTTATTTAAATCAAAAATTTTGATAGCATAGCATAGCATTGCATATGCTCAAGACTATGCTCCCCGACGGGGTAGTCAGAGATATTCTGAAACCTCAGAACATCCACGTTTCACCAGTAGTACCGAAACTCTGTCCAGTGTGACGGGGGGTGAGCCCGTCGCCACAAAAATGTTGATGTACAGGGTCCTTATTAATATGCTGACAGTTTTTAAGCGGATGAACAGACCGTCAGACAGAACAACTTTTTCTATGGCACCAACAACGAAATCGAGAAAAAAAAATCTGCTCTTCCAAACAAAACTGCAAACTTACTCGAGCCAGATGGACAGCTGATATTTTTTCGCGATTTCGATGTTGGTCCCATAGAGAAAGTTTTTCAGTTTGATGGTCTGATCATCCCCTTAAAAAAGTGTCAGCATATTAAGAAGGACCCTATATACAATTAAATTTTCTTAATTTAAGTAAGTTGTATTAATATGACAGCTACAGAGTTTCTGGCAGCATCTTCTCTACAGGTGAATTTCCGATGCGATGGTGGTGGTAGTCAAAAGAAATAAATGATTTGAGTTTTATCAAAATATCAAAGTTTGTATTTTACTTCATCACAAAAGATATGGGTAAGCCACTACGTAACTTTGATTTACATTAAGATTATTCAAATTATCAATAAATCGGAATGTACCATAACAACATTATTTCTTACGCAATAATGCAGGCTTGCGTGACTGAAACAAAATTAACTCGCGTGATGAAATTTATGATGCCTGAATCCTGATACACCTTATAAGTTCATTAACACTACCTACCTACTCCTATTTTAATGGTTACTTTTATTGATTTCATCTTTGACACAAATTTATTTCTAGTAACTACCTACAACGTTAACAACTCCTAATTCGAAACCTAGGTACAGACAGCCAAAAAAGTGGTCTACCTACCACCTTAAGGTTGAAATTAGTTTAACGTTTAAAACAGAGACTTTGGAATTTTTGAATCTTAACTATTATAAAACTGTATCAAAAGTGTGTCTGTACATACATTGAAGATATTTACATGAAAAAGATTACCATATGGTTTTTAGGTATTACGGACTCCAAATCAACCATTTTTAGAATTTTTATATGTCCGTTTGTCTGTTTGTTTATTTGTTTGTAACAGCATCACGCAAAAACTACTGAACCGATTTTGATGATTTTTTTTTGTTTCATAGCTTATGATCTGAGTTTCTGACTTAAAATCGCGGGTAAACTTTTTTAAGGAGATGACCAGACCAACAAACTGAACAACTTTCCAGTGGCGGATTTACTAGCAGGCTGAGTAGGCTCGAGCAAAATTGGGGACCGTTTTTTTTTTTCATAAAATTCAAAAATATTTTTCCATTACGGTTTTCTGATGTCTTACAGATTGAAGTCTGCAACAAATTTTGCCGATGACTTTTCTCTCTCTCTTGTCATTGCGCATTCCGAGAGTAGCAAACTTCCATATTCTAGAGTAAAGCAGCTAGTTTGCCGCCCCTCAACCAGTAATCGGCCACTCGCCTCTGTGCCCTTTGCCCACACTTTTTATGAGTGAAAAGAGCGAAATTGTAGAAAATATATTCCCCTCTTCCCACTAACAACCCATACATCCTAGTCCTACTACTGGTTGGAGGCTACGAACTGGATGGTTTGTAAATAATTTTTATTGGAATATAATGAATAATTTTACCGATTTCAATGTTATGTATCGACTATTATGTGTTTCACATGCACTAGCTTCAGAAAATTCGATTGAAATTCAAAAAAAATCTATAACTTGACTGAGTCAATTATTTTTAACTGTTTGTAAGCGCAATAAAGATTATTTATTCAAGAATACCAAATGTTCATTATTGTGTAACTGAGCTTCGATTAGCTCAAAAATTATTTTACGTGCAATTTCAACGAAATTGTTGCATTGTAAAACTAATGTATGATATGACAATTGTAGAGGCAAAAACTATTCAACCTATACCTTGAAAATTTGTAAATCCGCCACTGCAACTTTCTCTATAGGACCAACAACGAAATCGGGAAAAAAATCAGCTGTCCCATACATTTTGCTCTAGTAGATTCTCCAGTTTTGTATGGAAGAGCTGATTTTTTTCGCATATTCGATGTTGGTGGCAAGTTGTTCAGTTTGATGGTCTAGTCATCTCCTAAAAAAATACGAATGGCTCAAAAGGATAAGCATCTAGAGCCGTTATAGATATTATTTAAAAAATGCAGGTGACAGCAGCGCAGAGGAGCCAACATAGAGAAACAAAAAAAAATAAAGATGAAGTGAAGTTACGATTGCGAAAGGAAAGGACTGAAAAAAAAATTGGAAATAAACAATAAAATTGCTACTGTAATAAACCAACAGTATTCGACATTTAACTTGTCTTTTATCGTTGATAAAAACCAGAAAAAATGGTACGGCGGCATCGTGAGCAAAGTACAACGGAGGACGAAATTGTAATCGGTAATCAACAAGTTTTGATTTGAAAAAAGAATTAGATAAACACTGTAAAGAAATATTATTTCTAGTCATATCTTTTCAGATGCTCCACCTCCAAAGAAACACAAAAGGCACAAGCATAAAAAGCACAAGAAAAGAAAAATCGAGAATGACTTGGACAGTGACACGTCTATCGACGTCGCATACGAAGATGTGATGGATAAACCGTATAAAGTGAAGGTTAAGAGTGGTAGGGACATGGCCGGCACGTCGGCCGCGGATCTGCTCAAGGCTCAGACCATGAAGTCCTCGTCAGACTCGCGCAGGTCCATGCCTGGCTCTTCGTCCAGCACACCGCCAAAAGTAGCCTCCAAGAAGAAGAAAAAAGGACGCGACAGTGGCACCTCGAGCGAGGAGGAACGATGGCTTGATGCTATAAAGTCCGGGAAGCTTGAAGAAGTAAGTTACAATCCACATGAATATATGTTGCGGAAAATGAGCCCACTCAACCAATACCAGTACCAAAAATGTATTTATCTGTATTATTAATTGTCATGTGTATATAGTGAGTAATATCTATTAACCCTTTGTCTGTGGATGTCACGGATCCGTGAGTAAGACAATAACAAATCTTTTGTGTCTGGAATCTCTCCAGATGAGAGGTTAAAAGAATTACTCTCCATGCGTGCGACGTGCCTTCGCTCAATAGAAAATAAACTCTTCCCTTGCTTTTCGTAGAGTGAAAGCTGTACTTGCCACAGCATGAAGTCTAGAAACGGCATGGAGTTCCTCGCAAGCATAGAAATTGTTCTAGACATGCTGCAATGTGAGGAAAAGATGGGCTACTGTTAATCTATAAAATGAAACATTATATGTCACTACCTCAGCCAGCTAGTTTGACTGTAACTATAATAGTAATTGAAGCATTCTTAACATCTCTAATTTTCTATATAACAATCTTGCAGGTTGATGAGGAGCTTAAGAAAATTAAACCGAAAGATCCAAAGATGATGACGGCGCGTCAGCGAGCGATGTATGAGAGAGGCACTGATAAAGATACCAGTCCTGGTGGAGAGGTGTTGCTCGCTCTACCGTCGGGCTACAAAGAAAAGGTCATGACAGCAGAAGCTATACAAAAAGCTGCCCTCAAATCTCAAAAACGAAAACAATTAGCCGATGAAAAACGAGAAAAGGATAAAAAGAAAACAATGGACCGCCTTCTCAAGAAGCAGGATTCAAAGAATTTAAAGGCACTCAAAGGCAGACCTGCCAAGAAACTGGAACCGATGATAGTTTATAAAAATAATAATAATGAAATTTCACTGTCTTTGCCACCTGGTGTACCTTTCCCATTGGAAGCAAACCCTCCAATTGAGACACCTAAGCCAGTATTATGTGGGGTGAATGGATGTGAGAATATTAAAAAATATAATTGTTCTAAAACTGGAATACCTCTATGTAGTTTAGTTTGTTATAAAACTAATTTATCTTCTTTAGAAGTCCAATAAAAATAGTAACAATTAAATAGCATTTAAATCTCCCTATCATATTCACAACCCAGCCAGCTTGGTGAATTACAATTCACTCCCTCTATCTAATCCTTTTTAGGCTAGAAATAATATTCTAGTCTTTTAGGCCTTTGTTCTGCAGTTGGATTCTACAGGTAGGGTCTGTTCTCATATATCTATCAGTCTATCAATTCTATACTTATAAAACAGTTCCGTGACTGACTGACAACGCTCAGCCTAAACCACTGTAGATAGAAACATGAAGTTGGGAATATCAATTCTGCAGAGGATGTAGGGGAGCACTAAAAAGCATTTTGCGACATTCTAAGTCGCAGGCAACAGCTAGTAACTACAAAAGAAAATCGAGTTTAGGCGTAGAATAACTAGTATTCATTTATTCTTATAGTTTATGGTATGGTCAGTACGGGATCAAGGGTAGGTATCAAAATGTGTTGAATATTTTGTAAAGCCACAGAATCGAATCACTACTGTTAAGATTAGTAGTAACACGAGCAAGACAGGGATGGGCAGAAGCAGTTTTTGACAATCTAGAGCCAAAACCTAAGAGGAAGGATCTCCATAGAGTCCGCATAAATTTACGATTGTAGTTGGTCTCTTTTGTCTTATGACGTACCTTTAATAGTAGAAGGAGATGGAACTATAGATATTTGTTTATGCCGCTGTCCACTTTTTTTTGAGCTAGTGTGTGTGAAAAGTGACCGTAAACATAAGGCCATATGTCACTCTGTGCCTTTTGTCCATACTACTTGACACCACACACTCAAACCTAAACGTCAAAAAAAGTGGACACTTTACTATTGGTATGGCTCACTCTAGTCTTAAAGAGAGATCCTTCCTCTTAGGCCAAAACCAACATGTACCTAACTGTTACGTACCTAAGGTAGTACAGTCAGCATCAGAGTAATTTTTCTACAGTTTGTACAAAGATACGAACATTTGAGTTTTGAGATCATTTTGAGGATTTTAGAATGCAGAGTTCTAACACAGTATTTCTATAAGGCTTACTGATAATACTGAACAATACCCATGATACTGAACAACTTTCCCTAAAACACCAATAGCAAATTAGCACAAAAAAACCCAAATGCAATCAGCTGATCGAATGTCTGTATGAAAAGTAGATTATTTTTCACCTACAATAATACCTATTAAAGTAATTCAACTATCTACTCTAACACCCTGTTTTACTCTTTGATACAGAGAATACTCTTAAGTATTTGTACTTACATCTTAAAATTACAAGTAAATAATCAGGATAAATAAAAAAACAACACAATACAGCTAAACATTGAGCATATATTTTTTGTAAGAGTAAACAAGATAAATTTTGATTTCATAAAAATTAAATTACTTAAATGAATTAATTTTACTATTTGTATAGGTCTCGAGAACCAATTTGATAAAGGTAGAAAGGTATTGCTAAAACTGTTATTTTTAATATTCAGCGGATGTAACACTTTGTCTAGATCGAAGATATTATTTAAGATCATCTCTTGCTCATGCTTTTCATATACAAGAACATCAATGTACAAAACACTGCCGTTTTTTCTTAAACGGAAACAAGCATCATGCATGTATTACGAAAAACAAAAGCAGGAGACATAGTCAAAAGTTCTTAAAATGCTTTGTTACATGCACTGAGAATAGTAAAAGATATTAATATTGTACTTAAACCCTGTACATTTACATCAAAACCTTCTATGAAGATTGGATATAGTCTTAGAACAAAAATAATTCAGGATTTTACACCACTATTTTTGCAATCACAATGCGACGTGACGATTAATTCGCCAAAAATGCCAGTAAAAATAACTTTGATATGAAGTCAGGTCATAAAATTAAATGACCAAAATTATTTTCAAAGATTTTCCTATAAAGTAGACAAAACTCCGGTCCGTTTAGTTCAGACAACAGTTATAAATAAGAGGTAGGTATCAAATACTTGATGAAAATCTAGGAAGTTTTGAATAAGGATCCAAATGATATACATTTTTTTCCCTTAGAATCTAGTATAATAATTCATATTCAGTGCCAATCACAACTTTATAAACATCACCAAGACGGTCAGCAACAAGTGTTTTGGTAGTTAACAATTTTGTTGCTGACTATACAGTAAGACCACTCTTGAATGCAATAATTATGGCAACATTTCCTTTCCGATTTCCAACTAATAGCATCCAAACCTGATACACCTGTTCTTGATTAATAGACATCAATAGAATATTTATTTAGACACTAAAACAGTAATGGAACATTGATAAATATTAGACTAGACCATTCAATAATCTGACTTAACACTGTCTCTGCTATGATTTTTTTTTTACAGTTTGGTTAAAAATCCAAGTGAAAAATCTGATGTTTTCTCCATTTTGCAACTTAAGGAATAATGGATTTAATATGAACAGCATAACTGCCTTGTGTAGAACAATATATACAATATTCCTTAATAAATATGTTAAAGGTGAATCATTCAAATATGGGATAATGCGGGTCCACACCAAGCGAACTGCCGCGCGCGGCAAACGCCCTGCCGCGCGGTCGGAGAGGACGCTCGCCCGAGGATGAGCATACGCCTGCCGCGCGCGAGGCTCGCTTGGTGTGGACTCGCCTATTTCTACACAGCATCCAGAACCTTGTCGTATACAACGCGCCATAATTCAATTAAAATTCTACTATTGATTACCAATGCTAAATATGTTAAAAATTGTAGCAGGTGGCAGTTATTAATTATCAATATGATTACAACATGAATGAGCTTCTATTTTGTAAGGATTGAGATTGTATTACCTAGACAACACTGATTTGGCAAATTACTTGAGCTAATAAGTAATGTTAATGTAGCATTAACATTAATAATTTCTATTGTAGAACCACTTTTTATTTACTGCAAATATACAGATCTTAAGCAAAACCCTGATCGCTAAATAGGTCTTATAAATGATAAATAAACTGATAACCAATATGGCATCCAATGATCATGGTGAGATCAGGTTTTTTCTCTGGACCTGTACATAATATTGAGAAATCTTATAAATTTTAACACCTATTTAATCATTCGTTAAAATTTTAAATCTAACATTTACGAGACAGATATACAGATTTAAATAGAGAATGAATCTAACATGGAAAAGAGAAGGTACCTACTCTTTTCATACACATCCACTTACATTATAAATTACACTGATATTAAATACTGTCGTTTTGGTTGTACACTTTGAATCCTATACTGGATGTGAACATTTTGCTACTATATCCATCTATGTAATTTTTCAGTTTTGCAGAATTGATTGCCCGAAAACTTATAATTTATTTCATAACCTGAATATTCACTAGATATATAACGGATAATATGTAGCCACATAATGTTAATTGTCCATGTATTATTACCATCAAAACTTTACTCTTTCATTTATTTACCTTTTCTCATTCTCACTTTCTACTCATATTCTCAAGAGAACTCATGAAGAATTAGAGACCCACTAGAGACGGGGGCACAGCTCAGAAAAGTCTACAGACCAAAGCATGGCAGCCAGCAAAATGGCAAGAGAAATCCAGCTTGGGATCAGACGTTTGTCCGCTTAGAGCTCCGGAGGCGTGCCAGGCCTGACTGTAACCGCTAAGATTGATTATTCTGTTTATTAGACCGGAGTCGAGCTAAGCCGGAACGCTCCTCTTCCTCATCACTTGTGCAGGAGAGACCTCCAACAGCGCCGCGAGAGGACGTCGCCTGTATCAAGTCTTGATCAGGGCCATTTCTGCTTTCATATAATAAAATGCCAAGAGTTTCTTCATAAATCCTAGCTTCAGGAAACTCTACTTTGGTGTGCTTCTTGTCTGTAGCATAGACGATGGATGTGCAGCATACTTCAGCGCATTTCTTCCCGTGACCAAAGAAAGACCAGCAGCATATTTCATTGGATCCGATGACGTCTTTTATAAAGAGCACACGGCCGCTGAAGCGCAGTGATAGCTTGTCAAATAGTTCTATATTTTTCAGTAAGTTGTCATCTGATGTGCTTGTGTATGAGTACTTGTTGTTGTGCCTGTTTATCAGCAATTTTACAACGGGCTGAAAGTAAAAGGTTGGTAAAGATAATTAATCAAACAAAATGTCTGTGCGGGTCAATTCAGATTGAAGGAACAGCAGTGTAGTTCAATATCCCAGGTAAATATATTTTTTTACTTATTCCATCCAAATAAAAGTCGAAAATATATTAATACTAGCATTTTCCCACAGCTTCATCTGCGTCACAGAATAGGTAATAGTCTATACTTCTATATATAGAACGGCCACTCCCCACTGCCCTCTGACTTTAGATCCCCCACCTCAGCTCACACTTTCCGGGAAACTTGAGAGTATTTGACTACATAAAATTGAGTCTTTTAAGTGCATAATTTTTTTTGAGAAATAACGCTAAATTCACATTTTCATTAATTCTTTAGCTCAAATACTATTTTTAATAACAGAACGAACAATAAAAAGGAACAAAATGTAGATGATGTTCATAGATGCGTGACAAGTCAACTCTATGTCAAGGACTCAATATGTAAAGGACAATTTGCACCAATGTGCAGACGCCATCATGTCAAATTCAAAACATTGTTTGAAGTTCCGGACCTGTGTCTGAGTGAATTTTGAAACTACAACACCCTGTTGCACTGCTTTAGGCTTTTATTTATCAAAATCCTTTCTTAGTCCTATCCTTACTTATACTATATAATACTAGATACCTACTCTTTCTTATACTGTGCAAGTATTCTTCCACATTCTTTTCTATCTTCAGTAATTAAGGCTGTATATTCTACATATTCTTTTAATAAGTCAAAGAATGGTGTTATATGTACAAATGTTTTACCTTTGACGTAGACATGATGAGCAGCTGCTCTTCCTTTTGAGAAGTGATCAGTGGTACTCTACAAATTGGTTCTGCCTCTCTTTCCTTCTTAGTCAACGCCTGCTGGCACGACTCAGTTAGTTCCTCAATAAGAAAATATTTGGCTTCGGCGAGCAGCTCCATTATGTCGCGGTAACTGTCCGGTAATGCCACAGTACCATCTCGGAGATAATTCAAGATTGTACCAAAATGCTTTCCACAACGGTCAATTAGTATCCACCCTGAAAACACATTGTGTTGTGCATTAGGATCCCTGTTATTATTGTATTTTATTATAGCATGATGACATGCCATCTGCTCTAAAATGGTGCAGGGAAACCTCTATACGCTAAAGAAGAAATTCCGATACATATGTGAAGTCTATCAATCTGTATTGGATATGTGTGGTGGACTAATGCCCATAGGCCTTGAGGCCCTGAGGGTAGGCCTGTGCCCTGCAGTGGGAAGATTGTAGCATGAAGATATAGTAATATTGGTGACTAGCGACAGCTGCGACTTTGTACAAGCAGACTTAAAATACTCATAACTTTGGATTGAATGAACGGAATGCGATGAAGCCTATATTGCACACCAAGTTTACAGTTTTATTCAATGTACTAGAGTTAACCTGCGACTTCGTCCGCACAAATTATATACCAGATTTTAAGCCAGATCATAATCAAACAACAAAAGTTTCATCAAAATCGGTTCATCTTTCTTTCAGACAATCAGGTGATTCGACCTGCAATGTCCTAACCAACTGGGGAAAAACGCACAAAGTGACATATCACTAGGTGTCCCCCGTGGGAATCGAACCCACGACCTCCGTGTCAAGACACAATGCTCTTAACCATTAGACCACGGAGGCAGATTATTAAACATAAGAGATTAGATAGATAATTAAACATTACTTTTGATCTAGTCCTTCAAGATAGACTAATCAGCAGCATGCAAAGCTAAAGATCCTTCCATACCTTCAGAGTCAGTGAGTACTTCCATCCGCCCACTGAACATGGTCCGCAGCATGTTATCACTCTTGGTGAGCGTGCCGATAGTAGTGTAAAACAGCGTACCACCGACATTCAGCTTCACATACTGCGACGGACTTCCTTTTAGCAACGTTTTGTGATCACCCGACATTTTAACAAACCATAAATCGAGATGGATGACCACAAAAATCTACGCAGTATTGATACACCGCCTGTATTCCAGCAGCTAATTATTGTTATTACACCTTTCCATTTTAATTAATCACACATCGAAAACAGAGAAAATAGGAAATTTCGGAAATTGCAGTTTTAAATGGGAATTTATCTATTGATTTTTCCTTCGCGCACCACAATCAATCAATGACAAGCGGGCGCGTCCCGTCATTCAAATGACAAAATGACAGCAGGATAGCTATATATGATTTCTATAGGAAAAATAAAGACGGATTGATTTTTTTTTTTGGTTCAATTCAAGGCAAAGGGTTTTATATCCCATACAGCCGATGTCTTTAATAAAATTATCTTATTTATAGCAATTAAAACGTTGGTGTTCGACGTTTTGACGCTTCTTTGGAGTTTTTGGAGACACCCGAAAGACGAAGGAAACGCAGAGAAGTCCACAGGAAAGAGGTGAACCGATCGCTTTGCCGCGCTACAAATGACGGAACACTTTTCCTGTTTACGACTCATACACCATCATATTTCACAGAACTGTATATTGTTCACTTGCACGACACTTTGTTACGCAAAACAACACCAATTTTATGAACCAAAACTCACTATAAACAATAAAAATTCGATGAAATATGAGGACTCCAAAGAAGTAGCTGACAAATTCCCGCCAAAAACTCTAAAGACGGATTGAAAATTGTGGTGGCCTGTTCATTTTGCTGTCAAGTTTTTCAACTCCCTAAAGAAAAGGTAAAAGCGAGTTTACACTACGCAACTGATCGCATGCATCGCGTGCAATCTGACGTACTTGCTGATTGTCGTGTGAGCGTGTTTATGTTTCTTGGCAGTAGCGTGTCGGTCTCGTCTCGGTCACTACCCAGCTCCTTGATGAGATACCTAATGATTTTTATTATTTGGTTGTGAATGACCAATAGCTACCGCGAGCGACCTGGATAGATCGATAGATCGATCGATATCTAATTGTTACCCTTGACCAAAAAAATTTTCTAGGCCCACGGACTTCACTAACCGTGTTATGCTTTTGGAGGGGAGGTCCCTAACGTCAGTAGGTGTTACCACGTACTCCTGCTGTGAATGAGCACTTCGCATTTGCAGAGGAGGTGTATGGGCGTTTCCTCTGCTTCACAGCAGAATCTGCAAGTGGGTGAATCTACAAGCCCCAGTCTGTGTAGATGTTTGTTTAACTTGCAGTGTCCTTCTAAGGCTCGTACTAAGAGCCTTAAGTCACAAGTTCTATTGTATGCTTCAGTTCTGGTGTATCCGACCAGAGCTTACAGCTTTGGTTCACGGCCCGTAACTTTAGCACACGCATAGGTGTTGCGAGAGATTCCGCAATAAGGCCTATAGCGTCCTCCTCCGCTCCTCTTCGTGTCACCTCGTCAGCACCATCATTTCCATCAATTCCGCAGTTTGTGAGATACCCAAGGAGTAATATACAAATATACGGTACCTCAACAGTATTTAAAGGTAACATACCTATAGTTTTTATTTTAGTTATTTATTTCTCTGGTCTTCAAAATCTACTGCCTGCGGTCTGTGCCTGTGCCTGGCCGGATCGAGATCGATACCCTATTTTAATCGTTATCCCAATGATAAAATCATCTTTCGTACGGTGTAAACCATCTTTATTTAATTTTTTAAACTGGTCATACTTTACTTTTTCCATAGACAATGACTGACAAATCGGGCGGTTAGATTTTTTTTGTCTATGGTTGACTTGCTTGATTCGCGGGAGCTTGTGTGCTTGCCGCTTGCGCGAAATTTTCTGAGCAATTTTCGCGCCTCACTTATATTTATTACTTATTATTACATTATATGTACCTAACATTCCAATATGGGTGCGTATTTATCTGAACCGGTGACCGAAAAAGTGTCTAGCGATGAAGCAAATGATAAACTAGAATGCGGTGCAAGCTCCATGCAGGGATGGCGTGTCAATCAAGAGGTAGGATGTTGTTCCGTTGATTGTAATTATTATGTACTAGCAGTAGTTTAATCCTATGTAACAATAACAAGAAACGCTAATTGATTTAAATTACATAAAAGAAACATAAAACCTACAGGGTTTTAGCTTCCTTCTACACTTTCTATCGGGGTGAAACTGCTTACTCTTTACATATTTTAGCTGTAAATGTTACTATCTATACGTAAACACATTGCTAATCTATCTTTTGTAGTGTAAGATTTGCGCCTAGGTTATAGTTTAACTGTCGTAATCAATAGCAGATGTATGAAAATGTATGTTTTTCTCGTAGGATGCTCACAATACTATGCTAGACTTCGACGCGAATACGTCTCTGTTTGCTGTATACGATGGTCACGGCGGCGCTGAAGTGGCCATTTATTGTTCACAAAATCTACCAGATTACATCAAGAACACAGAAGCATACAAAAGTGGGGAACTGACGAAGGCTCTGGAAGATGCTTTCTTGGGATTTGATGCTACTATTGCCTCTAAAGAGGTTATGGATATTCTAAAAGAATTAGCGGGTGAGGCATTTTGATATTAATAAATTATTCTATTATAAAACCATTCATGTTTTCCATGTAATTGCTATTTTCCACACTAATGTTCTTGTGTATGTAGAGATGTATGAAAGTGGATGAGCCAAGAGAAGTATGTTAGAATCGTAACGTGTGGCGGCCCATAGTCGTTCTACCCCTGTGGGATAACAGCTTGCGTATATATATGTAGTAATAGACAGTGAACTATACTTCATTTGAAATAAGGACAAAAAGATTTTCCGATTCCTATACAAAATGTAATGAATTAACACAAAACTAGAAAGTAGTTTGTTTGGAATCGAGAGCAGAATTGAATTATCATGGTTTCAACACAGGTAATACTTTTCAAAATATTAAATAATTTGTTTGTAAAATTTTCTAAACTCGATCTAAACCCACTGCTCAGGAACGCTCACACTATTATTTTAAAATAACCTATGTTGAAACCATGATAATTTGATTTTGCTCTCCATTCTAAACAAACTAATTTCTCGTTTTGTGTTCATTCATTAACACATTGTATATAGGGTGCTTTCTGACCAATTAAGACTTGCTTAATTTATTTATCAGACAGATATACTATCTGACATATGTTGTATGTTACTAAAGCTGTTCTAAGAAAAAGTGAGAGGAAGTTTTTTAAATCTCTGTTTCTCTAATTCAGAAAAGCCTATTTCAATGAACTTTCACCAAGAGATAGCCTAATGTTATCTCGGGGAAACAAATTTGATCTGAACAGAGATTGAAGCAAAAGCCAGTCTGACAACTGGATTTATAAAATGAGTCACTCAAGTTGTTAGCCTTGTGGTTCCTTAGAATGATCCACCACATTTCTTCCTGTGGGTCTCAGATGAGGTGACTACGAGATAAGGGTTTCTTTGTGGTGTATTTGTGTGCGAAGGGCTAGCTGTCTATCCTACTTTGGTCAGTGCATTGTACTATCCTGAAATTTTCAAGAGCCTAGAAGTTGCTACAACTGTCTGCAAAATAGTCATTGTAGCTTTGCGTTTGTCTACCCTTAAAGGGATTATGTATGTGTCACAAAATTGGACAGAGTAAATCTACATTAAAAAGGGGGGAAACTTCAAGCATGCACAGCATAGAATAAGCATTTCATCTTTTTGTGTCCAAGGTCTGCCTTCCATTATACCTTGGTCTAATGTTGCCCAATTAGGTAGGAAGAATGTTGTTTTAGCACATAGGCTTCGATCCGGACACATGCCACTGAACAAGTTTGGGTACCTAATGAGACGGACAGACTCACCAAACTGTGAGACCTGCGAGTAGTAGAAGACGTGTGCCACTTGTTATTGGAATGTGTCCGGTACGAGAGGGCTCTGGAGGCACTGATGGGAGAGCTAGGGTTGAACAGGCTCAATGTTGAAACATTCCACTCAATTTTGGCATCACCGGAGTTGGAGGCTGCAAGGAGCTTGTTCACCTTTGTTAACTCAGCAGTGTCTCAATAAATAGTTGTAAGTTGTATATATTTATATATATAAGGGTAAAAGGGTACGATCGGACTGACATGTACAATAGTTACAAAAGTCCCTAAAAAAGAATAGATTAAAAAAAAATCTTTTTGTGATGACATAGAGTTTGACAAATGGAGCATTTTTTTGTGTGTCTTATCTCATTTTTGCCTGTTTGAGGTTCGCCTCTTTGCAGCATTTGCAACGAACAATGTTTCAATACATTTATCTCTTTGCGTTTTTGTGTCTTAGGTGAAATAAATCCTCCTGGACCGAGTGACAATGATGAATCTGAGGATGAGAATGTCAGCAATCTGTACCAGGAAGCCCGTCTCCCTCTACAGGTAAAAGTAACTACAAAACAATTTTTTTAACTTATCCCACTGCTGGGCAAAGTTTCCCCCCTGAACTCTTCCACATCTCTATCTATTCAGTGTGATAGCTCACCTTTCATTGCAGTAGGCATGCAACTCATCTCATCTTAAGAATCAATAATCTCAGTTCTTCCTTCATATAAAATGGTATGGCCTATGTAAGTATCATAATACTAATGGGAACTACAGCCTCCCAACCGAAGAAAATGTCTGCAGACCAAAATAGCGCAAATAAGCCCTAAATAATATCAACTTTGATAATCCAGAGTATAGAGTTGACTTCAGTCACAGAAGTGTATCGGCCTTTTCAAAATATTGAATTCTGGTATTGCCAAACATTTTTCATACAAATTGTCCATTTTGACTTCTGATAATGATGATGATTTGACTATATATCAACTAGCGGATCTGTCAATGTCCAGTCTAAACTAATTTCCTTTTATTTGCCTTATTAAGTTATCTATTTGATTTCTACAGGAGGTTCTGGCTAAATATGAAAACAAGCTGTCTACACTCCACCGTGCCAGGCTTGGGGATACTGCCACACCACTCTCACCTTGTCTCCGTGCAAAGAAGAGTGCTGATGAAGCCGGTGGATCTGGTATACATGCCTCTCACTAATCTTCTATTTTCTGTGACTTTTATAAAGACATGAAACTCACCCGCCCCATACATTTGGCTCGAGTAGGCTTACAGTTTTGTATAGAACAGCAGATATTTTTTTCGCAATTTCGATGTTGGTCCCATAGAGAAAGTTGTTCAGTTTGACGATTCGAGCATCCCCTTAAAAAAATGTCTGGATATTAAGAAGACCCCTATATGGATGGACAATGGCAAAACGCAAATCTGCATCAGAAGGAGTCGCGTGGGAATGAGTTCGCAGTCAGTGTTATAAACCTTGCTCTTTCTAGCTATCCACGAGGCTCCGCCATTTTGTATTCATCCATAAGTGCTTTTGTTCATAATTCTATCCATGAGATACTTCTAAAATCCACTTGGCATTGTCAGACATGCTTAGACACACGCAAAATGCCATCTAATCTATTATAAAATTTTAAAAGAAGAGTGTCTGTATTGAAGATATTACAAGAAAAAGATTAAGATATAGTTTTTAGGTGTCCCAAATCACCATTTTTGGCTTTGTTGTTCATCTGTTTGTTCGAGCATCACATAAAAACTACTGAACCGATTTTGATTAAAAAAATGTGTGTTCCAGCTTATGATTTGACTTAAAATCTGGTATATAGGTACATATCATTTGTGCGGACGAAGTCGCAGGTAAAGCTCATCTTAACTGTTATAAAACTAGCAGAAGTGTGTCTCTTGAAGATAATAAAAAAAAATGATGACATGGTTTTTAGGTAGCCCAGACTCCAAATCAACCTTTTTTGTTTAGGATTTTTGTGTTTGTTTGTGCGAACATCATGCGAAAACTACTGTACCGATTTTGAAGATTTTTTGTTTGTTTGGATAGCTTGGACTTAAAATCCGGTATATAATTTGTGCGGACGAAGTCGCGGGTTAACTCTAGTTATTTTATAAATTTGTAAATAATACTAATATGCTGAACTGATTTCTTTTCTGGAAGCCAAGAAGAAAGTGAAAAAATCATGTCTTAGTTAAAGTATATCAGAAGGTATCTTTTATTTTCTATTGTTTGCCACTTTAACAAAAATCTGCTGTTCCACACAAAACTGCTAAGCTACCTACTCCAACTAAATGTATTAAACAGCTGTGTTTTTAAATAAATTAAAGAGTGAAAAATTAAGTCTCGGACGAGACTTGAACATTTTCAATCTATTGCGTCTTAGATTGTGTAGATGGCGCTCACGTCCCCGTAAGAGGCAATAGATTGAAAATTTTGTTCTCTGGGTAGTTGGCTCGGTGGCGAAATTGGATAACGCAATTTCCCGATTTGGAAGAATGCGGTTTCAAGTCCCGCCCGAGACTTAATTTTTCATTTGATTCAATCTTTAATTAACAACATTATATTTTTTTAACCACCTGTTTTTAATAAAAAATATAAAAGTAAGTTAAAAAATAAGAGATACGTATTTTTCCGATATAATTTTTGACCGATATTTCTATTTTTAATTTACTTTTCAATGTTCTGAAAAACGTAGGATTTATGGCTAAGATACCTTGGCCGCAATAACATTAAAAATAAAAACTGTCAAATACAATAGAAAAGCCAAGCAGGCAAAGGAATAAAATCTCATTCAACCTCTATTATATTTTTCAGTATTTTTAAATAACTCGAGAAATAATGTATAGAAAAATCTGATAATTTTTATATAAGCTTTGAATCACCTAATCTCCAAATGGTTTTCTTATTTTGGTACCTTTCTTAAAATGAAATTTTGTCAATTTGAAACGAAATAGCACAACATGGGTGTAACATGTTTGTTATCAATATTATTAGCTGTTTTTTTTTCTATTTCTATGTTGATCCGGTTGGTCCTATAAAGAAAGATGTTCAGTTTGATGGTTTGATCATCACTTTAAAAATCCGTCAGTATATAAAAAAAGACCAGACATAAAACAGAACCCTATACCTATTTCATGAACACAGGTGCAGGCGCTTTAAGCTCCAGCTCGGGATGTTCATTTGCAGCGGGATCAAGTTCCGAACAACCAGGCACTGCCGCATCGTCAAGCAAGAATGGTCTGCCGTCAACGACTGAGGACGAGGTTAATGCAGACGAAGACACTGGTGGAGTTTCATCTACTAATAACGAAGAAGACAAGGATGTTAATGGAGAGGTAGGTTATTGGTTGGGTCAGTATTTTGTTAGTGAAATAGGTAAATTCCAAAATAAAACTGTTATCGGTAGCTACGGAATAAGAAACCTGTCTCAGAATAACGTGGGAATTAAAGTAAAATACTATACTCTTTTTACTATACTGTACTATACTCGCAAATTACTGTAACTCCGTTGATTGTTTAAGCTACGCAATATAATTTTGAGGGACAGTAACACAGTGGTTATTTTGTTGAATAAACATCAATAAATGCAAGAAGTAGCAATAAAACATCGCTGCATATGTCTTTAATGATTAGTATAAACAATGATGAACAAAAATCTACATAAAACGGTAAAAAAAGACTTATAGTATTTATACAATAAAGTAAAATAAAATTTCATCCAAATTTTATAAAATAATGGCCCGGTTCTATTCTATTACAACAGATTTCTATTGAAACTAATAAATAATTTATCATATATTGTTCTAACAAAGAGAATAGAATTAAAATTTAATTAAAGAAGTATTAGGATTAATTGACTAAATAGCCGGCAAACAACTTGGCAAAAACCTTGACTATGCAGAACAATATATAATATTTGCAGCCCATAAAGATTAGAATATTTAACCCCCAAAGATAAGAGGAATTAACTGGCTTTTAGTGTACTTTCAATAACATCGTAAGGTATGAAAGGATTCAAACAATAACAATAAGTATTTTGTGAGTGAGTTTAGCCATATAAACTGAAACCATCATGTATAGCATATGCATTGTGCACACTGCACATGTGCCTATATGCCATAGTTAAAAACTATCCTAGAGCGACCACTATCCAAAACAACCATACTAGGACATGTGCATAGGCAAACATCGTGAAGAAACCTGCATGCTTCAATTTCGAGGCATGTATTGTACCCATTGTCCATTATAAGTGGATAGTGGCTCACTCCCTGTCACTCTGGACAGAGTTTCGGTACTACTAGTGAAATATGGATTTTCTGAGGTTTCAGAATATAAGTCAAAACATAATAATATAAAAGATACATTTCTTTAAATCTAGGTTTCAACAAGTGAACCAGATGCAAAATCTAAAGATGCAGCCATGGAAGTAGACAAGCCCATAACAGCAGCACCAGACAGCTCAGAAGATAACCGTGACCAACCAGAGCAGAGTGGGGACGCCAAGAGTACAGCAGTCACCGGCAATGGGTCCGCTGAGATCAGCAACGGAGAAGTCACAGACTCGAAGCAGGTCGATGGTGAAGATAACAATATTTCGTCCTCCAATGGTTCTGCTACGCCAGCTAAATCTGGTAAAGCCAAAGGTAACTTTTCCCCATTACTGTCATAAGCACTTGTGATTAAAGCTTGTGGTGCATTATCAGGAATTCTCTTCTTGAAAAGTTGGGGATAAGTTAGGGAAACTCAAGGTGGTCGAGGAAATTGAGGAGGTAACCTGAAAACGTGGCTGTTGATGATAATAAATTGTTGTAGTTCTTCATGAAAATGAAATTCAAGATGAAATTCAAGAGGTTTGCAATTGGCATATGGTTCTATGAGCCAGCTTGTATTTTCACAGAAGTGGTGTACATCGAATCTATAGAGGTGATAAAGAAACACAATTGGTCAATACTTCGTAACATCGCCGTTTATAAAAATATAATTAATTTGTGTGATCTATACTTCATTCCAAATAAGGACGACGAGCTTTTCCGATTCCTATTTAGCTTTCTGGCCAATTCTGATTACCAAAAGTAATTAATTTATTGGATATATATACTATCCGACATATCTCGGACGTTACTAAAGCTGTTCTAAGAATAAGTAAGAGGAAGTGTTTCAAATCTCTGTTTCTGTAATGCAAAATAGCCTTAAAATTTCGTTGCTATTTTGAATAGAGTATAAGTTTTATTTACTTATTTGGATACTAAATAAATTAATAAAACTTTGTCATGAACTACTGGTGTCTTAAACGCTGGACTCTGAAACTGGTGGCTTTAACGCAAAATGACTTATTAATTTATTATATTTTGTGACCTGAGATCTAATAGCGATCTATAAAAGGTTCAAGATGCGACAGCGAATTTGAAAAATACATCAAGATGGAAGCTGGTTATAGGTCACCTTCTATACTTAAATAATCAATCCCCTTTGTCTACAGATAAGACATCACCGGTATCAAGTTCTGAAAAGGCGGTGCCCGATAGACCCAAGAAATCCAAGCTCCGTCGCGCAGCCGCCGCTGTCTACGAGACGTTACTGCGCCAGGCCGTGGAAGAGGATGACGATGAGAGTGACTCTAATGACGAGAACTTCGAGGGTGGAGAGGTGCACTCGTCTGATGAAGAAAATGTTAACGGTGTTGAGGACTCTTCTAATGAAGGTGGGCTTTCGATTTGATGTTTCATGGCTTTTGTCTTGGTTCAAGCTGCTTCTTGGCTCCTTTTTGCCGTAATATTCTGAATTGCATTCTTTACAACCGCTACATATTATAATGTAAAGTTCCCCGTCGCGTTTTTTTATCGTCCTGTCTGTCTGTAGGGATTTTGTGACGGTTTTCACTCTTCGACTAGATAATGGTTTTTGTACCCGTTTGAAGCTGGGGCAAGTCTATAGTCCGAGATGCGTTGCGGCAAAGCACCGGCGCCGCTATGGCGTTCTGCATACAATACATCGATATGCCATACTGACCCGGGTGGCAACCCGGGAGGGGTGCAAAGAGATGCAAAGGCGCACCGGAGCGTCAAGAAAACATCTGAATGCACCTACGAACGAAAACACCAGTGAATTCTGGGATTACATGCGACCGCTTAGTATCGCACGTACTATTATAAGGATCAGGAGGGTAAATGAAACGGAGATGATACAGAGTAACGTTGTATTTCTCAAAATAAAGTTGAACAGCAATACTGATCAGTCTTAGATCTAGATATAGACTAACTTATTTCACAATCGGCCTCTCTTTTATATATTTTCCCTTTCCTAATCCCTCTTTGATATTCAATGAAAAGTCTGACAACCAATTACAAACTACTACGTGAGAATCAATGTCCAATAAGGATCAACGTCCAATAAGACTCAACGTCCAATCACAATCAACGTCTAGTCGGAATCTACTGTACTAAAATAGTCAATTGCAGTACTTTTAAATATTGGCAACATTCAAAATCTAAACTGTAAATGGTTGTCTATTACATTAATAATTCGTTATTTATTGCTATATATATAATCGAGGTATGTACATTCTATATAAAATCTAACATTCGGCCTTTCCTGATAATAAGTTTGTCCTCAAACTTCACACTTACAATAGAACATAATGAATATTTCTTTTAAAACGAATAAATAAAAGAGATGGATCTGTCAACATCCGTAAGTCACTTTTCGAAGCAATGTAACTAGACGGATCTATCAACGCCTGTTGCATGGCCCGTATTCACATTCGCTGTTGGATCTATCAACATCAGCCAATGTGGTACAAAACATTAAAGAAAGATCAGACGGATCTATCAACGCCTGCTATGTGCTATGTCACTAAGTACCGTTGACTTGTGGATCTATCAACACCAGTCACGGTAAAATGTAATAAACCAACTCATTTTCACTGACATATTTTAAATTATTATAAATTATTAACTAATAAACATTATAATTTTAGTCAATTATATGTAGGTATAACAAATTCCATACGAGTTAACACATAATTAAGCCATCAAAATACAAATATAACCATTAGTATGACACATTGAGACTTGTTTTAAAAGAAAATATTAATTCTACTGTTACATCATTATCCTCCTACATAACATCCTACGTATAAATATCTTTGATCCACCAAATTTAATATTAAGAGCTTATATCTGTGCAATCACCACTTTCAGAGTCAGAGTCGTTAGTAGGCATGACAATCCATGGTTTGATCCGGTCTGCAGCCCAAACATTACAGTAATTTCGTTGCGTAATATTGGTCCCTTCAATACTGGACACCTCATATCTATCGTTATCTAAAATTTTAGTTATTTTATACGGCCCAGAAAACTTTGGAAGTAATTTTTTACTTTTACCATCGTTATGAGCAGTAGGTTTCAAAATTTTCACTAAATCCCCTAACTTGTACGTTTTAGCCTTAATCCTGTGCTTGTCAAACCTCGTTTTCTGATTCTGTTGCTCTTTTTCAATGTGAGAACTAATTTCTTCTCTAACCTTTTGTAAATTTTTCATTGATCGTGTTTCATCTAAAATTTCTGCAAAAATATTCTCTCCTCTACTAACCAACGGGATCCCAAACAAAGCTTCAGATGGTGCTTTACCTATTCCTTTATTTAGCGTGTTATTAAGGCCCCACTGAAGCTTACCTAGGACTGTATCCCAGTATTTTTCTCCTAGTTTGTCGGTATACGCGGTTAGTGCATCTAAAACTGTTCTATTGTATCGCTCTACTTGACCGTTTGAACGCGGCGAGGACACAGCATTTAAAATATGATTTAAGTTAGCTTTACTGCAAAATTCTTTAAACTCGTGTGACGTAAACGAGGTGCCTTGGTCTGATATGAGCCTATTCGGGTAGCCAAAGGTTGTGAAGATGTCTTCCAAGGCTATTATTGTTGGCTTTGACTTTAAATTCCGCAATGGTTTCAGCAAGCAAAATTTTGTGAATCCATCCACAAGGACAAGAAGGTAACTATAGCCCTTTGAGCTTTTAATGAAAGGTCCTAAATGATCAATATGTACAGTATCAAAGGGTTTATCAACCTTGTGGATTGGATGCAGAAAACCCTCTTTTGGACCAGCTGGTTCTTTACTGTACGCGCACTCGATACAAGATTTTATATACTTAGTAATAAAGCGTTTCATTTTAGGGAACCAAAAGTCTTTTTGGATTTTACTTAAAGTTTTTTCTAGGCTAAAGTGACCAATATCGTCATGATTTAATTTACACAATTGAAATCTAGCACTTTTTGGTACAACCCATTTTAGTTCATCATTGACTATACGATACAAACGATTATCTTTGACTACATAATTTTTCTTTACGTCGGAAATATTTGTAAACTCTTTTTCCTCTAGTATATTGCGTATACGCCTGCCTTCAGAATCATTTAATTGCAAACTGAGTAACCAATCTTCCTGTGTAATTTTCATAACAGTGGGACTATATTCCTGCTCTACCTTATCATTTAACCCACATGGCTGAGGGTTTCTACTTAAAGCGTCGACGTGAGACATAGCGTGACCAGGTCTATAAACTACATCAAAATTGTATTCTTGTAAAATAATCCACCAACGTGCCACACGTGGAATTAAATCACGCTTCATGAGTGACGCACGTAACGCATTGCAGTCAGTAACCACGGTAAAATTAATGCCTAAAAGATAAACTCTAAATCTTTGCAGTGATGCGACAACTGCCAATGTTTCAAGCTCATAAGCATGATAATTTTGTTCATCTGCAGTTGTTTTCCTACTAAAATATGATATTGGTCGTAACGGTGATAGCTCATCATCTTTTTGCAATAGAATACCAGCCAAGCCGTATTTGCTGGCATCAGTGTGTACACAAGTGGGTTTACTTGGATCATATATACCTAATAACGGGCGCTTAACCAAATGCTCTTTAAGCTTTTGGAATGCATCTGCTTGGTCTAAATCCCAACGCCAAGGGAAATTTTTCCGTGTCAGATCTGTTAGCGGGCGTGCAATGGTGGAAAAGTTATTGATAAACTTTCGGAAATAACTAGCCAATCCAATGAATTGACGAACTTCATGAACGTTTTTTGGCGTTGGAAAATCCTGTACAGAGCTAATTTTGGATCTACCCGGTCTAATTCCTCTCTCGCTAATTTCGTATCCAAGATATTCTAATTGTTCTTGGAAGAAATTACATTTCTTAATATTTAAAGTTAATCCTGCCTTTTGTAATAACTTAAAAGTGTCTTCTAAGCGTTGAAATTCTTCATCAAAATCCTTTCCTGGTATTAAAATGTCGTCCATGTAAGCGAGAGCGGACTTAAACCGTGTATTTCCCAAGACCTTGTTAATTGTGCGTTGAAAGACTGAGGGTGAATTTACAAGTCCAAATGGCATCTTCTTAAACTGGTAAAGTCCGTCAGGTGTAATAAATGCAGTAAGGTGGCTACAGCTTTGTTTCATAGGAATTTGATAATATCCGCTTGCGAGATCCAGACTGGAGAAGAATTTATTTCCGTTAAGTAAATCTAATTGGTCGTCAATACGAGGCATAGGAAAATGGTCTTTTATAGTTTTTCTATTCAGAGCTCTAAAGTCAACACATAATCTGGATCCTCCGTTTTTCTTAGTGACCAGGACAATTGGACTAGCAAAAGGGGAGTTCGATTCTTCTACAATGTCATTATCTATTAATTCTTCTACCATGCCACGTACCTTTTCGCGTTCGGAATGGCTTAATCGATAAGGTCTGTAAGAGACAGGGTTAGGATCGGACAACATTATTTCCATTTCAGTTGCATTAGTGCATCCTAACTCAGATAAATTTTGGGCAAAACAATCTCGATACTTGTCAATTAGCTTGATCACCGATTGTTTTTGTTCATCAGTCAAGTTTTCATTAATTCTGATTTCACTATTGGGAATCGGTGAGAGTTCTGTAACTTCTGAGATTTTATTGACTTTAAGTTCATATTTAGAAGGCATAAACTCTGACTCTATCACTGTTTTGCCTCTAGCTAAAGTAGTATCGGCTTTTAAGGAAAGTGACTGTTCAGAGAAATTACAAATAGCAACCTGACAGAGACCATCGCGAACACCATACACTCCACCTATCACACAATATTCTTCTGACCCTATCGATCTCATACTGTCTCCTATCAGAACCGAGCTAGTACTTCCAGTATTGTCAACACAATCTATCAGATCAACCGTATCAATCGTTATGTCAGAGACTATCCTCAAAACAATTTTCGTACTGTCTTCATTATCAAGTGGAGAGTCTCTAAACGGGAAAGGAGCATCAAGTTTCAGTATCTCTAAACTATCGCTAGTTTTAACAACCAACAAATCATCTCTTTCAGTGAAATTTTGACCGACCAAAATAGGTGTGAACAGCTGAGATTTTTCCACTACATATGCAGTTATATCTGCCTTTACCTCGCCTACGCATAAAGTTATACTCGTTCTACCAATTGGCTTGCATGATCCCATTCCGAAACCTTTTATTACTGGCAAATCATTTGAATCCATATGCAAGGAATTATCGTCAACGATGTCTTGACGAATGAGCGTGCAGTCACTTCCAAAGTCTATAAAGCAACCTACAGTAATAGAATCATTAATAACAGCTTTTTTGAAATACTTGGAATCAGATTTCTTAATTCCAGTTAATAAAGTCTTTTTCTCAAAAGGTTTTTTAGGATTTGCTTTAGAAATACAATCCTTATCTGTATGACCAATTCGATTACAAGTACCACATTTAATAATAGGCTTTGGACATCTTAAAGATGTATGACCTTTTTCTCTACAGTTATAGCAAATTACATCATTGCTATTGCCACTACGACACTGTGAGCTTCGGTGACCCAACTTATTACATTTATGACATACTATATCAGTGGAAGAAATCATGCCCGGTCTTTGCCTTGACATCCCAAAACTAGACTCCCTGCATAAGTCTTTCAAAAACTTCAATAAGTCCTCAGGATCATGGAATCGCGCAGAAGATGCACTCGCCCTAATCATTCTATCATCGATGCCGTAAATAAGACAGTCTACTGCTTTTTTTTCGGTAATATCGCACGCACTAAGAAGAGTCATTTTATCATAATAATATTCATCGATAGATTCCCCTCCCTTCAAACGACGGTTTAACATATCAGTTAGCAAGGCCCCGTAATTACTTTCAGATGGAAATGCCCTGATCAATCTATCCTGCCATTCAGACCAAGTCAATAATATGGTTTGTAACCCCTCATACCATTTCTTGGCATTGCCACCTAACTTAGGTAAAGCAAAATGAGAAGTCTGTTCATCAGTCCAGTGGTAAATTTTTGCACATTCGTTGACTTTAGCTATCCAGTTCTCTATTCTCTGATTCTTTTGTGATGGATCAAAGTTTGGTATAATATTTTTATCGTATGAAATGTTATTGGGTTTAGCTAAACCACTTAATATCTGAGCAAAATCATTAACAGTTAGCATCATATCTTTACTAGAACTACGTATATTTGATAAACTCACATCTTCATCTCGTTTGGTCTGCTCACCCGGAGGCGTCGTGCTCTCAGGTACACGTTGCGCCTGTGGCTGCGTAGTAGTCTCCTGCTGCGGCGTAGATTGCGGCTGCGGCAACACCATCCTGTCAGTCGTCTGCAGTGCCAGTGTAGTTTCTCGGTTTGCCGAGGTTCTCGATGTGGAACCCTGAAATAATTTTCGGAAAGTGGTATCATTTTGTGTTTAGAAAGTGCTAAATCTGGTGGGTAATTTAACTATTTGACTCAAGATAAATAACAACAATACTTAACTCCACAAGCACAGTGTTTTGAGAGTGAAACTTGTAATATATACGAGTATAAATTAAAAAAAAAATATATATATATTCCATCACCTACTATTTAAAATTAATAAGCATAGATACGCTTATTAGATCAGATGGTCTAAATTTAGTTCGATACAAGTAGTCTCGTTTGTTTCACATAGGTAAGTAGAACTTTTTTTTTTTTTTTTTTTTTAAATGTCAACAATCCATTAGAAAATTCTCATAAAATCCGTTAAAGCAAATTAAACAGTTACTCGCCTGGTTTACGCTCCTGGCTGGAGTGTGTGCCGATAGGTGCCGACCTCTGGACACACGAGAATGTCTCCGGCTCCGTTTCTTCGAAGATCGCTTCTTGTGACGTCGTTTTTCACGACGTCGGTGTCGTTTTCCTCGGCGGTCACGCTCAGAATCATTCGAAGAGGAAGAGGATGAGGACGAGGTGCTTTCACTAGAACTCGTGCTCACACAGCGGCTTCGCTTAAGGCGTTGCGGGTTTTTCAATTGTTGCTGAATTTCAGCTGAATGTTGTGGTTCCGAGTCCATATCCCACTTCTGATATAAGGATCAGGAGGGTAAATGAAACGGAGATGATACAGAGTAACGTTGTATTTCTCAAAATAAAGTTGAACAGCAATACTGATCAGTCTTAGATCTAGATATAGACTAACTTATTTCACAATCGGCCTCTCTTTTATATATTTTCCCTTTCCTAATCCCTCTTTGATATTCAATGAAAAGTCTGACAACCAATTACAAACTACTACGTGAGAATCAATGTCCAATAAGGATCAACGTCCAATAAGACTCAACGTCCAATCACAATCAACGTCTAGTCGGAATCTACTGTACTAAAATAGTCAATTGCAGTACTTTTAAATATTGGCAACATTCAAAATCTAAACTGTAAATGGTTGTCTATTACATTAATAATTCGTTATTTATTGCTATATATATAATCGAGGTATGTACATTCTATATAAAATCTAACACTATGGCAGCCGCGGCCAGGTCGCAGGTGCAGACGGCCTGAGACACGCCGCCACCCGCGATGCTGCGATCGACCGCCCGCATTCTGCGGCGAAATCACCTGTGTGGCCTGGCTCTTACTGATAAGCACAGGACTCGAATTCCTCCCCGATCGCCAATATGATAGAGAATTGAAATTGTATCAGGGTTTAGGTAGTAAGAGCTTAGACAATATAACTATGGACGAGTTACGCGTGTCATTCATTCTACTAACAAACTTTTCTGACACTTTTTGCGGGGATGAGGTAGCATGAAATCCGCAACTTTGGATGTTATTCCATTACTTTAGATTCTAATATTGATTATTAAAAAAATAGTCTCGTGTGAACCCCGAACGCGACCAGTTTGAAGTTATTGTTCTGCGATAATAGGCTGTCTCGTTTAGTGATAAGGTATTAAATTGTATGTTAATGCACATGATCAATTGATCTTGTAACGTGGCATAGGGGAAATGCAACCGCAAGTCTAGTCCCTGATTATATTGTCTGAGAGTAGGAGTTTAAATGTAAATATCAGTTATAACATTTAATTTTACAACCAGACGCCGATGGAGAAGAAGAGGAAGACGAAGAGGAATGTGAGGAGGAGTCGACCGACGAGGAGGGGGAGGAAGATCTCAACATGACAGAGGAGCCTGGCAACGACAGCGGCTGTACTGCTGTCGTCGCACTGCTCAGGGGTAAGACTGCCTTAACTCTATTACTTCACAGGCTAAAACTCAATATACTGACAGTTTATTAAGAGGATGATCAGACAATCAAACTGAACAACTTTTTCAATCGGACCAATATTATCATTTATTATCGTCAGCATATTAAGAAGGACTGCATACAGGGTTTAAATTTAAATGCTTCGGACCATCAAACTGAACAACTTTTACAAAGTGACCAACAATGAAATCACGTAAATTGAAATTTGTTGTTCCCTAGAAAATGTCAGTAGCTACTCGACACAAATGTTTTTGAAACAGTTTTTATAGTGATAGTTGTTCAGATCATACCCTTAAATAAGTGTCAGCATATTAGGAAGGACCCTGTATAAAATAAGCACATTCTACTAGTAAGAATAATTTTACTCAAAATAATATTAACAGTTTTTGTTTATCATTGGAAATGTTTGTAATACATCTTAATTATTTGCAGGCAATGAGCTGTATGTGGCAAACGCGGGAGATTCCAGATGCATCATTTGTAGAGAAGATAAAGCTATAGATATGTCAATAGACCACAAACCGGAGGATGCCCCAGAGCTCGAAAGGATCACAAAGGCTGGTGGCAAAGTATCCAACGATGGACGCATCAATGGAGGCCTTAATTTGTCCCGTGCTATCGGCGACCATTCTTACAAACAAAATAAAGATTTAAACGCCAAAGAGCAAATGATCACCGCACTGCCAGATGTTAAAACTTTAACAATTGACCCAGTTAAAGATAAATTTATGGTGTTAGCTTGTGACGGTATCTGGAACTTTATGTCTAGTCAAGATGTTTGCGACTTTATCCTACCGAGGTTAGCCGAGGGAAGAGAGAGGTTATCTCAGATTTGTGAAGAGGTATGAATTTTTTTATTTAAACAATTCGGTATTTGAAACGATCACCGAAGTTCAGCAACACCAGGTCCGTTCTGGTCTTTGGATGGGTGACCATTTAGTGGTATTTCATCTCGTGCTTCGTAAGGCACGTTAAGCAGTTGGTCTCGGATAGTTCAGTCAGATGGCGTTGGTTCTTTTCGTTAAGCCAGGTTGGATGCCTATTAAAGCGGCTTGAAAATTCTCTGACAGCAAGTTGACCACTAACTTGCCTCCACCAACACGCACTGGGCCTCCATGGTGGAGTATGGCCCACTCCCTCTCACCATTATTCGTGATATTAACCGTGAGGCCTTTGCCCTGCAGTGGGATTCTACAGGCTATAACTAACTTTACTTTTATACAATAGCTTTTCCCCCGAGAATGCTTCTTAATTGTACCAAAAAGAGATGGAGTTTTGACGTTCTTAGTGAGACTTTAGATAATCAGAACTCTTCTAGTCTCTATTCGTTACTGCTGCTGCCAATACTTAAGCCCAACTATAAATACTTAGCACAGAATATGTGCCGCGCTTGATATTGCATACGCATCTCTGATGACTAACTACGTACTCGCTGTGTGCACGACACTAGCGCGGCGTAGCGCCAGAACTTCTTCGGACTGCCGTAAATTATGTATAGTATAGATAAATTACGCAACAAGCTGTATAGTATATATTCTATATAGTATACAGCTTGTCCGAAAAAAGCTTGTACAAATTTCTGCCATCCGAGCGCTGCGAGCGATTTGACAGTTCCCATCATGCACTTCGCACATAGCCAATACTGCACTCAACCCTTAGCACTTCGTATGCAGTATGAAACGCAATTGATTATACAGGGTGTAAGGAAAAGTATCATTAACCTTTAAACCACATACTCGTCCTATCAAAATTATCAACTTTTACTATAGGTGCAAACCTGTCAGCCCAAAAAAAATCCGCTGTTGCATACTAAACTGCAATGCCTACACGACTCAAATGTATCAAAGAGCTAATTTTTTTGTTCTGACAGGTTTGCTCCTATAGTAAAAGTTGTTCAGTTTGATGGGTAGAGTATGTGATGTAAAGGTTAATGTTTCTATGCCATACAGGGTGTATTGCATGATAAAATACCATGATATTAATATCGTTTCTTTGTTCATACAGATGTTCGACCACTGCCTTGCGCCCAGTACTATGGGCGATGGAACTGGCTGTGATAACATGACAGCAATCATTGTGCGATTCAAGGACGGACTTATAGTCGATGTGGGACAACACACTGCCAACGCTGAAGGCCCCAAGAAACGGGCCGCCGAGGACGAGCCCAGCCAAGCCGAGCAACAGGACTCCAAGAGGCAAAAGATCGATGATCCACTCTCAAGTTCAGTAGTGACTTCAAGTGTGTAGACACAGAATTATAATGTTAGGACAAACAGTGTTCAATTCAAGCCACACAAAGTATTGTGAATTGTTTGGTGGAGACTTTATAATTAAATTCTTAGGGTATCACTTTCATTCGAGGGTTTCATCGAGCATTCTGTTTCGTAACCTTTATAATTTTGGGAATAGCTTCCATTGCGGTTATCTCGGTGATTAATTTTGTGCATTAAAATCTCCCTCTGTCCTTAGAAATTAAAGAATGCCTTATTTATAGGGCCCAATGGTGCCCAAATTGGTGTTTTAGCTTTTGTCCATATTGTTGTAGTAAACATTTTCTATACAGTAGCTAAACTACATGGGCAAAAGTAGGAATAACGTAAGCATTCATATTGATGTAGCTTCGAGATCATAGTAATGATAATGACATTAGATGCATACTAGTTTTAATGAAAATTTCATTTTAAATTGAAGGAAGGCAGCTCACTTTCGCTCCTTTATGCGTAAACTTGGTAAGGCATAAACCAGGATCAGGTGCTGATAGGACTAATGCGCGAGGTAAATCTGTAGTTGAATAATGTAGGTAGAAATCATGTCATTTTATTTCTTAGTGTGGTGAAGTAAGTTTGCGCAACGTGCCTACATTGTAAACGTCATTCCTTATTCTGGACTCGTAGCGAAAAGGGAAGAGGGGATTGCTCCTAAGTATAGAGAAAGACCTGTTGAACGTACGGCGCCGAACTTTAGGTTGAATACGCGTGCAATACTGTTCCCTATACCAGCGACACACCTACACGTCTAGTATGATTGTGTCTACACGCGCGCGACGCGCCTTCGCTGCATAGAAAATAACCTGTTCCCGCGCATTTCGGAGAGCGAAAGTCGGGCTTGCCGCGACTTGTAGTATGGGAAAAAACCGAGTCGCGCGCAAGTAGTGAAATCATGTTAGACGTGCAGTACGCGCCATTTTTCCTTACACGCGTGTTCAACGGAACGTTTAGCGCCGTACGTTCAACAGGTGTGTCGCTACACTTATATTCAGAACTGACTTGTCGATGGAGCGACGATTAGTTGATAAGCCATAAGTGTAAGTTACATAAATAGTGACTTCTGACTTTGTTCAATCCCACATTAACAATACACGTTTAGAGATAAAATATTTAATTTGTTTGCTGAAGGAGGCATTTTTTTTTTCTTTTCTAGAGTTCATTTATATGGTCCGACTTTATGTCGACATATTCATAGGTTTTTGTCTGTCACCAGTTTGTAATGAATTCCACCAAGTTCAACTTAAACGTCTGGTTGTGTTGTGACAGTACAGAATACCTATTACAATTTCTACTTATCAATTTGTGTTTATTTAGAATGTAATATTTTATGTGAATGGATGTTTATCATTAAATACTTGTGTTAATTAATAATTTGTCATAGTTTTCCATGTATTTAAATAAAATAGTACTGATCGACCAAAAAATACTTATTTTTTATTGTTTTTGATTTTGACTAGTTTCTTCACTAAATTGTGCCACGATATTTTTGACTTTGGTGATTGGTATAATAAATTGTTGACCTTGAAATTTTGGTATGTTCCTAAAATAAAATGGATCAAGGGAATGTATGTATATTTCTATCATTTATGTATGTTACTCTGTAGTAATAAGTAGTTATATTTTTGTAATCACAGGTATTATAAAATAAAACCATTACTTTTGTGATCAAGAAGGCATATTTCCAAATCAAGTTTTTTTGCATTCGATTATCTAATACTAAGGCGACTTACGATTTAATCCGATGTAAATCGTGCAGAATAACCCCATTAATATTTTACTGTTTGATTATAGGAACTGGATTCTCATTCTCATGTGTGTTTCAATGAAAATTACATTTTTACAGACTGTCCGCTTGTTTTATTAGTATTACAGTCAGTACAGTCGCCATCAGATATTTCGTAGCATACAAGGTGTTAAAATATTTCTGAACAGTGCTAATTTTCAATAAATTCTTTACAGTAAATGTTACCAATTATATCTAAACGTGTTTTGTGTCATAAATATCTGAACAGCTAATTTTCAAAAATGTCTTTACAATGTTATTTATAATTGAAATGTATTACAATGGAGAAAGGTCTTTTTTCCTAAACTGCTCAGATGTTTATGATCACCTTGACTGCGTAGATAAATTTGATGTTCAAGGCGTTCAGATATTGTTGATTGGTTATGTGTAAAGAAAATATTGAAAATAAGAACGGCTTAGAAATATTTGACCACCATGTTTGCTATGATATATCTGATCTACTGTACCATACACTAAACAAATGTTTATCGGATCTGTGTTAGATATTCTATTGTTTCAATTTGAGTTGCTTCTAGAATCTGCAGTGCGTCGTATTCACTGTCCAACTGTTCCAGGATCATAGTCTTGTCGTTGATCTCTGCCTGCAAAGTGAAATAATTTATCTATTACAATCATGTACTAGAATGGAAAATGACTAACGACGTCTATAGGGTCAGCGGACATCTGACGGAGAACTGTTCGAGCATTTTGCAGTGCCCAATGAAATGTCCTTGTCAAATTCTAATAGAGTTGTATATAGCGTGCGCCAGCAAACGCCGCCGTCCGCTAGGTAAAATTATAACTTGACACTAGTGATGCAACGAATACCACTTTTACGAATAAGAATACGAATACGAATATTGATTTTACTATTCGGCGAATACGAATACAAATACGAATAGCGAAAAATAATTTTAAAATGTTGAAAAGACACGTTAATCATTCGAAATATTATTTAAACAATCAAAATCGTCAGCATGTCGGACATGCTCTAAAATTCCTAAAGTCCTGACCAATGTTTTATTCCTTTCTAAAAGATCGATTACAAGACACTTTTATGGGTGGTAAAAGAAAACCCTTTTTTGACCCTCGAAACCGTTAAAAAATATTATTTCTGGAGACACAGTAGATAATTTGAAAGCTGACTGTTTCTGGAAAAATGTATTCAGCGGCAGCGTAGGATAATGTATGTCTTTCTGACAAAAATTAAGTGGGTTTTGCGAAAACATTTAATTACGAATGTCTTCCTGATATTCTCCGAATACGAATATTCGGTGATTGGCTGCTATTCGGCGAATACGAATATTCGTATTCGTTGCATCACTACTTGACACTTATTTACAACTCTATTTCAGGAGTCGCGCTGCGAGTCTGACGGAGGGTGGACGCGTGCGTGGTGGCCTCTCTTAGGCTTGCACGTGGCTCCGCCATTTTGTGAAGCTCTTTTGTGTTTTAACCATAAAACAATCACTTGAGATTATAAACTACTTGACATTGGCAGAATTGCTGCGCTAGACGCTTACAACCGGCCATTAAATAAGAAAAAAAAAAAAAAAAAAAACTCTATTTCAATTGGATAAGGACGACATTTCGTTGGGCACTGGAAAATGCTCGAACATTTCTCCGCCAGATGTGTGCTGACCCATCTAATAGTAATTTTCCATTCTAGGCTGTGATTAAATTAAAATAGCGGAAGATAGGTGACGATCTTGCAGTACGTACTCCAACAATGGACCTGTTTTTCATGTACTTACTACGAGTGAAAAGTAATGCCGTGCGATTTGTTTTTTCTTTTTTAATAATTTGTAAAACGAGCAAAAGCACACGAAGGCATTGTGGTACCTTTATTCCGCCTAAAATAAAAAAATGCTAATGAGCAATGCCGCTCGAATTGCGACTTAGTCAATTAGGCGACGGTCGCTCAATTTATGCCGTCCATGCGCTATAGCTTAGTCGCCGATTCTAGGGCTCACTTACACCACTCACAGGAATGAGACATGCTTATGTAATTATACGTGTGTTTGAAGAGTAACACCTCGACTTTACGACATCGTGTTAAACTTATCGTCACCGTCTGTTGTCAACGTTAGACTACAAATATAACCTGCCTGTAATTTAGCTTGTTCTGATTCTCTTTCCTTTGTGATTGACTTCAGAAGGTTCATTGAACCTATTGCTGCCATTTTCTGCTTTTCGACATTATCACCTAGTTCCTTGAGGACATCCAGTATAGAATTGATGATCTTTCCAAAATCAACGGCCTCTGATAAAAAAAAGCAACATAGGAATATTATGATAGGTTTGATACGCTCAGAAAATAAAAACCTCGCCATTATGCCATATTGCGGAAAATCACTGAAGCTAATTTCGTCTGCCGATTGTAGCGCCCCCAAGCGGGGTTTTGTAATATTCTACTACTATACTTTATTCCAAATAAGGACGAAGATATTTCCTGATTCCTATTTAGCTTTCTGGCCAATTCTGATTAGTAAATATACTTTATTTATCTGTAAGACTTACATATATTGGACGCATATAAGATTGGACGGTACTAAAGCTGTTCTAAGAAGGGCCTGTTTCCGACGGATAGTTTGACATATTTTGTATGAAAGATGGTCGGTCCAAATATCGGTCGGATAAGCTAACAAGAACTTAATAAGTGGCGAAACAGGCCCTAAGGCTCTTTTTCCACTACTCCGGTCCGGCGTCGGATGTCGGAAATAACCTTCAGAAAAATATCGAAAACCGGTCAACGTAGTGGAAAAGCGAGTATAGTAGTGTAATACATTTCTAAATCGGTTTGGAAATTATCGTGTACCGGACCGGAGTAGTGGAAAAAGAGCCTTAGTGTTTCAAATCTCTGTTCCTGTAAATCAAAATAGCCTTAAAATTTCGTTCCTATTTGGAATGGAGTATAGGCATACAGTACGGTCTGTTTTATGAAATAAAAACTGACTAGATTCATATTCCCTGCATGTGTTCTTCAAATCTTCAGTCTCATTTAGCACACTATTTTCCAATACTCGGATTTTGTTGATATCATCATAGTATAAATGAGCTTTCTGCAGTTCTTCAGCCATGCTTTATTGTTGAACTTTCAGCTTTAATTTCCTGAGGGTGAAGAAGATATTTTAAATAATAGAATAGGATAGATAACTTTTAATTTATTCAAAAGTTTAAATTCACCGAGTTTATTCAAAGAATCAATTACAATACGTACACACGGCGACACGTCAAGCTACGCAAAAACCAAAATAAGCTGGCCGCGCGACGTTGTACGTCGTGCAACATCCGCGCGGCCAGCTTATGTTGGTTTTGTGTAGCTTGATGTGTCGCCGTGTGTACTTATATTTATAACATAGAGTACGGTAAACAACGGCTTTATAGACAATACCTATTTCCAGCTTCCAGGGGGCTTTATAAGTTTTTGAAAACTTTTTGAAAATGATTTGTCAATGAGTACTTTGTTTACCAAACCGTTGCTAAGCAACCTCATGAACCTATGAAAGAAAGAAAAAGGAAATGTACACACGGCGACACATCAAGCTACACAAAACAAACATAAGCTGGCCCCGCAACACTATACGTTATTCTACCTACGTAAGGCCGGCTTATTTTGGCTTTGAATAGCTTGATGTGTCGCCGTGTGTACATGTTGCATGCATCACATGCATGCTTAAAATTGGAGCTCTAGTTTTACCAGGAAGCAGGCATAGGTATAGGTTTACCAGAATCTGATAGCGAAAAGTGGCCATCGCGGGACGCCGGGCAGATGTGAAACAACGATCCCAGCTGTCAATACCAAAATACGAGTGGCTCAAAAAGACTAGTATCCAGAGTCGTTAAAGATATTATTTAAAAAACCTACAGACATTATTAAGCCGTGTCTCCTGCATTAGATAAAAACACAATTCAAATGAGCATGGCCATACACAAAATGAAACATTTTTCTCCGCTATTTTGTATTGTTTTAAACATCAAAATGAGTTCTGAAGAAGAAGACGTTTTACGATTTCTTTCTACATGCCCAAGGACAAGATTACTGCACTTTCAATCTCCACAATCATTGCACTCATTGAGGAACCTTCTAAAATATGTACATACACCACCTACTCATTATTATAACACGATATTCTAATTTTTAAATGAAGCACGATAATTATTTTAAATAACCCCCAAGAGATGAGACTCGACCGGCAGTTGTCAAAAAGTGTAGCAAAACCCCGCCTCACCCCTTTCCATCACCGACGGAAAACAAACAAGTGTAGTTGTGTGTGTCCACGCCCATTTGTGGTTATCGTGTTTTTCTCTAATGTCTTCCAAAAACGTATGCAGGAGACACAGCTTGAAAGGGCCCATTCACTGCAGTCCGACCTGTAGGACATGCGTCATTCGAACATGATTTTTAACGTGTGACTTTCAAAAATCGCACTATTTTTGCCGTGCCTCCTGCTACAAAGAAAACAAAACAGCTTCACTTTTGACTTCCGCCATCTTGTTTCGAGATAAAATTGTATGGAGCGACGCCATTTTGTATCATCTTTGTGGGTAATGTTTACGAAAAAACATGAGCAGGAGTCACGGCTTTACTGACAGTTGTTTTGTTTGATTCATAAATAATAAATTTTATTCTGTGGTTTTCAACTTTTCACTTGTTGTTGTGTTTGTTTTTGTTGGTGGAAAATATAGAAATCCTTTGTTATAGTTGCTCGATTTAAATTAAATTTTGTGGAGATTTTCTACAATTTCCATGAAAAGTTGGGGCAACCATGGAGGGGCTGACGCAAAACGAGAGAATAATTGTGTCGTGTTGGGAGGAGAAATCACCCAGAGATGTTGTCAGGGAGGCGGCGGCTAAAGGCACCCACATCAACCTCGCTATCAAATATCTCATGTTCAAAAACTCTTGGAACGAACCTACGGCTAATGAGTGGTTTTCGGCAGAGGTGAAATTGTTTTTTTTATAAACAACTAGAGATTACCCGCGACTTCGTCCACACAAATTATACAAGGTGTTACAAAAATACCAATAAATATTTAAGGGGGTGGTTTAGACCATATAACTGAACAACTTTCACTATGGCACCAATATCGAAATCGCAAAAAAAATCTGATGTTCCATACTAAGCTACAAATCTACTCAAGCTAAATGTATGCAGCAGACTGACAGCAGTTACCAGATTGTCAAATCATTAGCTATCAAAGAAAAAAAGTTTCATCAAAATCTGTTCAGTAGTTTTTACGTGATACTCGAACAAACAAAAATTTTTAAAAAGAGGTTGATTTGGAGTCAGGGACACATAAAAACCATATCATAATCTGTTTCATGTAAATATCTTCAAAGTACAGACACACTTCTGTTACAGTTTTATAATAGTTTAGATTCATTGATATTCCTGTTATTCGAGGCATGTATTGTACCCACTCTCCATTACAAGTGGCGATGGGCTCCCCATCACACTGGGCTGGGCAGTTTTGGTACTACTAGTAAAACATGGATGTTCTGAGTTTTCATAATATCTCTGACTACCCCCTTGGGGAATATAGTCGTGACTCGTGAGTATATGCTATGCTATGTTAAGTTATTATTTCACCCAAGCTATTATTATTTTCAGGTGAAGGCCTGGACTGTACAACTCCTCATGCGTAAACAAATATTCAAAGTGCTTCATATTTTGGGTAAAGTTAAGATAAACCCAGAAATTCATTTAATGACTCTCGCTCAAGAATCTCCTCAAATTGAATACAGAGACTTTATTGTGGAGAATTTACAGAAAACTGAAAAAGATATAAAACCGGAAAATGTTGAAAAATGGGAGCAATTTAAAAAGCACTGGAATCTGCTGCGGTATCTTGAAAAATCATTTGAGTCTGAAGGAAAGTTCAAACAAAATAAGGTCTTTGGTGTTGGGCAAGATAGGATAGTTGTTAATGAGAGTGAAATTTTAGCTTTGACTATTGAGAAAATAGAGAAATATCCTTCAGAATGGAAAAGCAGGATAGCAACGGCACTGTTCTTTGACTCATTTGGTAAATACATTGTAGTCGTTTTAAACACTATTTGTAACTATTTTGTATCATATTATGATATTAGTAACGAGGTTGTGATAAGAAATACTAATTTAGATAAATGATAATAAATCACTTGTAAATATTAATGCTTGCATTAGCATAAGTGTTTATGAGTCAAGTTAATTGCATAAATTCATGTTTCCAGAGTTTAGCCTGCTGGATTTCTCCACTCCTCGGGAAGTATGGAATTACTTGGTGGACCACAACAAAGCAATGATCTTAATCCGATGGATCAACGTGCAGACCTCTGAAGTCGTACGAGATATGAACGCACGTTACAACTTCTTTAACAATGATGGTTTTGTGAAAAAACTTCTCAATGTTGACACCAAGGGGTTTGAACGTGAAATTCTGGATAGATTAGATTCAATCTTCCGTAACTGGCATATTTCAGATGAAATGATAGCTAGCGTCGCTGTCAGCAACTGTTTTGCTTTCACAAAGATGTGCATCTATGACACTTTGTGTTCTTACGGCATTGTCAATGAAGATGAGAAGAATAATTTGTATCAAATAATAGCAAGGCTTGCTCGAACCCAAAATTTGAAGCTTGTTGATGATATTTTCACAGAATCTTGTGCTACTATAAGTAAACAGCATTTTTACGTCGAGTTAGCGAAGTATTGTGTTAAGAACAAACTTTACAAGGTGTTGACAATGTGTGTTGAAGGCAATATACTGGATACAGATTTGTCAAATGTGGAACAAGAGGCAAAAGACTGTATTGAACTCTGGTTGTTGTTCAAGAGCATAGAGCAGACGTCAGACAGGCAGAGCCATGTTGTGCCCGTGTACAAGACATGCCAACAAATAGCAAAGGATGATATTGATGATTACATTGCTTCCAATCCCCTTCTAGTACTAGGCATGATTTTACTAGAAGACAATGCAAAATTATTTGACTTGTTTTCCAAAGAAGACTTACAATTTAAAGACTTTAAATTGCCAAATAATGGTTATAAAGAAAATCTTCCTCATTTATATAGTGTTTACAAGAAATATTCAGATGTCAACCAGAGGTATGAATCCAAAGATGTTAATGTTTATCAATTGCTCTCCGGATACAGAGGGCTAGATGTGTCGAAAATTTTCGAATTTCAGCTAGTCAACCAGAACACTAGCAGCTTGACTACTGACAAGCCTGACAGGCGTAGCTTAGGGAGTCTACTATCCAATGATGTTGACGTAAACGCTAGTAGCATTAAGACTTTATCACAAAAGTTTATGGATATGCCAGATTTCGCAAATGAAAAACTAATGAAGAGATATGGCTATGTCGCCAAATTAAACCATGTTTACTACTTGAAGCAGTACCGACCGTGCAATGCCAGCCAGGCGTTTGTAGCACAACAGTATCAGACATACAACCGCCTTCAGGACAAAAGTATAAAGAGCGCGTGTTGCGAGGCTCACGCTTTAGCGTTACAGAATTGGTCGGACCCTGCTATGACCGCGTGCACCATATCATTCGTAGCAATGATCGGTTGTAACCCCACTAGATGCAGAGTTCACATGTCAGCTGCTAAAATGATCAAACACTTCTTGGTGCATGTAAAAGGTGTACCGGATGATAAAGCGAACAAAACTGTTAATGAGTACATGTTTAAACTGATACAAAGTAATGACGAAGCTGCGAAGGAAATGCTGCAATACTTGGAGGTGATAACAATGCATAAACTTTCGGAGAAACAAAAGGTAGACGGGAAGATAGATATGGCAACAGTACTCTATGAATCTCAGACAATGGTGAAGTTTGCAGTGCTACACAGCCTGCCTCTACCAGAGATGCAGTTGAAAGAATTCATCAAGATCAATTCTTGGTTCAATTTCTTGCTTTTCGGCGACGTATTTCGGTATCCACTCAATCAAATGCTTCAGCTTTCACAAGAATTTGGGAGGGAATCGTATGCTGAACACTTGAAGTATATAATATTGCATAGAAATGCGGAAGACGGGTCTGATAAAGACTTTAAATCTGTTTCAAATAATGGTCAGAGGAGACTTTCAAGATTGAATTCCATTGACACTGTAAGTTTTTACTAATTGTTTTATAGACGTTCTTGAGTCCTACTTCTAAACCTACCTGCAAGCCATATTCAAGAAGAGTAGATATTGCTCCTCTAGCACTAGTACTTGTGCATACAAAAATACAAAATAGTGAACATAACATCGATGGGGGTTGGGGTAAAAAAAAATGTGTTTTCTTCATAACTACAACGTTTCTGTTTCTGGGTAACAGTTATCTGTCTTCATACTAAATTTCGATTCAATAGGTGCAAAAACGAGCGAGTTATTGAAGTGGGGCAGAGATACAGACAGACAGAATGGACGAAAGTATAAGGGTTCATTGTTTGACTACGGAACCCTAAAAAGACTGAATCAAACACTACTTTTTGTTCAAGGCTTAGCTTTTTTTGCTCATGCACTTTAAACAATTCTTGCATGTTTTAGGATTACCTCTCTAGCTATTATCCATTCATCTTTCGCGCCTAGTTCGGTAGCGTTGATATCGATGTGCCAATATAATCCTCAGAGTCCCAGCCCGACGCAGAGCTTCGTTTTCGAGTTCCCGCGCGTGGGTCTGGGCCGTGAGCTGTGGGAGGTGGCGGCGGCGTGCCACGGGCCCGAAGACCCGCCCGCCGCGCTGCTGCGAGCTGCTGACATATGCCGCGAACCCCTGCTCGTACTCATCGCTAGTTGTTACGAGGTATAATTATACAGGTGTAAGGAAAAGTATCACATTAAACCACAGAATCTACCCATCAAACTGTAAAATTTTTACTATGGGAGCAAACCTGTCAGTGCAATAAAAATCATCTGTTCCATACTAAACTGCAATGCCTACTCGACTAAACTTGCTCCCATAGTAAAAGTTCTTCAGTTTCATGGGTAGAGTATGTGGTTTAAAGGTTAATGATACTTTTCCTTACACCCTGTATATCCTATACAGGGTACTACCCACTATGTAAACGGTTTTTAATAGGATGATCGGACCACGAAACTGAACAACGTTACGAGGTGCATTCAATAAGTACCTAGCCTCATCGCCAGAGGGCGCTGTAGTTTCAAAAGAGTTTTACCACAGTGTAGCACATTCTTTTTTAATTCTTTTTTCAAATTTTCATTCCAATCCCTTCATTTGTTTTAATTTGACAACTTATGGAAGCGAACGTGTCGATCGGTTTTACAAAAATGGAAAAAGAGCAATATCGTTCGGTGATTCGATTCCTATTTTTGGAAGGGAAAACGCGCATCGAAATCAAAGAGCGCTTGGATGCTGTGTACGGTGACTCTTCTCCATCGATGGCCACCGTCAAGAATTGGTTCAACGAGTTTGCACGTGGCCGTACGTCGGTTTTTGAGGTGTCCAGGTGCACCGAAAACAGCTGCTACGGAGGAAAACATTAAAAAAATCCATGATCTCGTATTGGCAGATCGCCGATTGAAGGTTCGGGAGCTAGCTGAGACTGTAGCCATTTCAGAAGGAACAGTGCATCATATTCTTCACGAGGAACTCGGCATGAGAAAGCTGTCGGCGCGATGGGTGCCGCGTTTACTCACACCGGAAAACAAGCGCAACCGTGAGACCACATCGGAGACGTGTTTGGCGCTGTTTAAGCGGAATCCAGCGGAGTTTTTGCGTCGTTTTGTGACCGTCGATGAAACCTGGATCCATTGGTACACACCAGAGACCAAGGAGCAATCAAAACAATGGATCCAGACCGGGGAACGTGCTCCAAAGAAGGCGAAAACTGTAAAATCTGCCGGAAAAGTTATGGCCACCGTTTTCTGGGATTCACAAGGTGTGATCTACATCGATTACCTCGAGAAGGGTAAAACAATTACAGGGCTTTACTATGCCGATTTATTGGGCCGATTCGACGCCGAATTAAAGAAAAAACGACCCCATCTGGCGAAGAAAAAAGTGCTGTTTCACCACGACAACGCACCGGTTCACACGTCTGCCGTTGCCATGGCCAAATTGGTCGAATTACGCTACGAATTGCTGCCCCATCCACCGTATTCTCCAGATTTGGCCCCTTGTGACTTCTTTCTGTTTCCTAATCTGAAAAAATCACTCGCCGGGAATAGATATGGATCAAATGAGGAGGTCATCGCCGCCACGGAGGCCTATTTTGCAGAGTTTGACAAAAATTTCGTTATTTTTTGTAGGCTAAGTATTTATTGAATGACCCTCGTATCTATGGCACTAATATAGAAATAGCGAAAAAAAATGTGCTGTCCCATCCAGTGAATTGAGTTTGCAGTTTTGTATGAAACAATAAATTTTCTTTTTCGAGATTTCGATGTTGGTTCCATAGAGAAAGTTGTTCAGTATGATGGTCTGATCATCCCCCAAAAAATAGTCGACATATTAAAAAGGACCCTATTCAGGGTGTTACAAATATACCCCTAAAAAAAAGGATGTTAAAGGGTCCCTTGTAAAGACTTGACAGTGCATGACAACCGTAGTATAATATTATTACTTACCGATTTTATTTATCGATAGTAAAATAATAAAATAGAAATCGTTGAAGCGCAGCACTATTTACGGACTGCCGTTAGTTCAAAGAATGAAGACCTATTTATTGCGAAAAAATAATAATATATAGATTGATAAAAAGTTAAATTATTGGTACAAAAATAAAAAATAAAGAATAATTTCAATAAAGTGTTCATAGTTGTCATCACGTTAGATAATTTAAGCATCTTACAATTAGTTTTTTTCGACAAAGAAAGCTTCATCGTCTCTTACTGAAATTTAGAGCTGTTTTCTCGTAGACCCACTAATTTGCCCCACTGGTGGGTCCACGAGGGAGACTTATTTCTCGTAGACCCACTGACTGATGCGGGTACAATTCACATAGATAGGGCATTTAATCACTTTAATTTTGTAGGACTTAGCATAATAAATATAAGTCATTGTTCATAACATAAGTCATTCATTTAGTTCATAGACAGCTCGATGGCTCAGTCGGTAGTGAACCTGCCTGCTTTGCCAAGGGTCGCGGGTTCGAATCCCGTTCATCATCATCATCATCTCAGCCGATGGACGTCTATTGCTGGACATAGGCCTCCCCCAAGGACCGCTACAACCGCCGGTCCATGTTGGGGAATTTTTGCCTTAATCGCCACGCTTGGCAGGCGGGTTGGCGATCGCAGTTGGTTGGATATGTATACTCAGAGAATGCTGCCCATCCTCTGGTATATCCCTTAGTCGCCTTTTACGACACCCACAGGAGGAAATGGGATGATGCTATTCTTAGCCGGCACCGCACGGAATAGTTCCCGTTAGGGGCAAATATTTGTATGAATAATATTAATATTTGTACCCGAGTCATGGATGTTTGTATCTATATATCGTTGGCTAAAGTGTCAAACCTCGTAACTCCATTTTATTCTTCAAATTACATTTTTATACAATTTTATTACTAATTTCTGAATGCATCCATGGCACAACTCTAAAATCCTTTTAAAAAGCCGTTACAATTTAAAATGATAAATAAAAAACCTTATAACTCTGGGCTGCCATTGTTCGTGGTGACGTATTTTTGTGCCGCCTGTAAAATTTGATCTAACTGAGTTACGAGGTCTGACACTTTAGCCGACGATATGTATTGTATATCGTTGTCTAGTCATAACATATATCATCATAACCATAAGTCTGGGCTAGATTCCGGTAATTAAATTGAGACTAGATAATCTGTGTGACAATGTCCAAGATATTTATATTTATTTATTTATTCTTATTTTTTAAAGATAATATAAAAGTTATATCCATAAACATAAAAACTATACTTTATTTGGGCCACTACCTTTTGTAGTGCTAGCTTATAATAATTGTTAAGTTAACGCATTTTCTCGAGAAAATGGCCTAACGAAATATCTCCGTGAAGACCCTTGGCAAAGCAGGCAGGTTCACTACCGACTGAGCCATCGAGCTGTCTATGAACTAAATGAATGACTTATGTTATGAAGAATGACTTATATTTTATTATGCTAAGTCCTACAAAATTTAAGTGATTCAATGCTCTATGTGAATTGTACCCGCCTCAGTCAGTGGGTCTACGAGAAATAAGTCTCCCTCGTGGACCCACCAGTGGGGCAAATTAGTGGGTCCACGAGAAAACAGCGAAATTTAGGTACAAATGAGTTATAAACACTACCCTTCTGAAAAAATAGTCTATGTTTTAAATGTCATAATAGAGTTGGGATTTTTTAATAATTGGCTTCGATGAAGGATTTTTTTTTTGGTTAATTATGTAACACCCTGTATAAACTAAACTTAAATGCGTTACGTACTTTAGGGGGTGCTTCAGACCATCAAACTGAAAAACGTTTACAATGGAGACACAATAAAATAAAAAATTTCGGCTGTTTCATACAAATCTGTAGTACCGAATCGACTCAAATTTTATTCTGACTGAATTTTAACCGATGTTGATGCGGTTTTCACTGTTAAAAAACGTATGATCCAACTTAGATACATAGATTGATAAAAATGCAGTTGATAAATTTTAATAGTGCGCTAAATTATATTGACTAATCAGGGTGTGTGCCACGTTCAATCAATTGGCTATTGGCTAATTGTTTTCGCGTCCTTTTCGCTGGTATCCGATTTTGCACTCCAAAGACTCCAGAATCCCGTCATTTAGTCTTGAAAATCACTAAATGACTTCGGGTTTTGACGGGGACTCGGTCTGCTCTGCGCAAACGAAGATTGACGAGCGGAATCATTTTCCTGGTCTTACTGTACGTCCTTTAACTCTAACGTCCATCGGCAGCCGAACGCGGTGCTGCTGCTCTGGTCGCAGTGGATCCTGGCGTCGCTGGAGCCGAGCACGCGCGCTCAGGAGATGCTGCAGTCAGAGGTCCAGCCTGGCCCCGCAGAGTTCCAGAGAGTCGCTGAATTGTGCCTCGAAGAGGGCTACGTTTGTACTCTCCATGAATCTATGCTTGTCTTTATGCCCGTGAGTGTTTTATCATTATTTGGAGGTTTATGAACTGGAATATGTCCATCACACATTTCCACCTGTGCACAGTGTATTATAAACGCCATTTTTACTATAGACAATGAAGTCATTCAAGCCCAGATTATTAATTTAATCTGTCTTGGAAACGCAGGCGACATGGAGCCATGTTATCGTAGTAGATTTCTTGGAAAGTACAAAAAATTACATGACTGATCCATACGATCAAAGTCGTGCTTGCATAGTACACATACATCCTTTCTGTAGTCTATATCTTCAACGTTGACGCTGATAATGAGACGGTGTATGTAAGATCCATAAATTAAAATCCATTGTTATTTCCAGGAAAGTCCCCTAACCCTACTCACTTCATTTCTGTACCGATGCATCCGCCATCGGACTTTCGACTCTGACACCAGCAAGCTACTGTCGAGTTTCCTACAGCACTGCCAGCGGAAGTACAGTGTGGACACGAACTCTGTCCCGCTGCAGCTGTCCAAAGAAGCGCTGCAGAAAGTTGCCGTATCGCTTGTAAAGATAGCTCTGTGTCAGTGCTTTGATAGCGCTTTCCATCAGAGAGAGTTCTTGAGGTGCTTGGCTGTCGCTCAGTTTGAAAAAGGATTTATGGGTGAGTAGATTAAGATGTTTGCTTCTGCTTATGGTGTGGGCAAGCTCTGGTGTCTACGTTTTTTTGACCGCCTTACGGCCTCTGACGTGCTTTTTATGTAACGACTACTACCACCAGAGATAGTAGCTTAACGTGCTATTCGAAGCACGGAATCATTTTTCTTTTCGGACCATCAAGTGAGTCAGCCTGCAATGTCCTAACCAACTGGGGAAAAACGCACCAAGTGACATATCACTATGTGTCCCCCGTGGGTTTCAAACCCACGACCTCCGTGTCAAGATCCCAATACTCTTAACCATTAGACCATGGAGGCTGCAAAAGATGTTTGCTAATATTTATGGACAAATGCGTTTCATAAATTTTTGGTCCAAATGTGAAGGTACGGGCCAACAAAAACGAATGCTATATTCTGTCAGAACTTGTCCGTCTAAGCATATATTGTTACGGCATGACAGCTGTAATTGTAAGTTTTACAACAAAAATGTATGAAAAGGCAGAATTTTGTCAAAATAATAATAAATGCTTAGGTAGACATGTTCAGAATATCGCATTATTATTTTTTGGCCAGCACTTTCACATTTTGGACCATAATGGATTGTCTTTTTTATTGCAGTGCCTACACCCAATTTCGTGATACTGTACGAAATTCTCCAAATATCGATGGAGACATCCCTAGTCGTCAACATATCGAAGATGTTGCAGAATGACGCTGAGCAATATTTGTCACATTGTGTCGAAATGAATACCGCTAACAAAAATTACGAGGTGGCGTTGAAGATAGCCAAGTTAGCTGGCTTGCCCGTGAACGACATTCTGATGGCCGAGTGGAACCACAAACATGAAATGCTTCACATGAAAGAAGATGCTGTGGAGGATAAAGATTTAACCCTCTTTATAGCTCAATGTAGCGAAGCTTTCAAAAAAGCTGCTGTCACCTTCAACAAAGCTACAGAATTCCTTGTCTACCACACAAACGAGATTTCAGATTCCGTCCAGAAGTTCTACTGCTACAGAATTATCATGAGCTGGTTCGAAGAAAACCTCGAGTACGGGCAGAGGAGAGAAGAAATCGAACACATGATGTGGAACGCTTACTTCCAAAGCGAAAGCCAACCAGAAATATTCCTGAATAGTTATCAAAGCACCCTTCACTACATATTAAATGGCCAGAAAGACCCAACACTGTCAAGAAAGATAGGATTAGTGAATGCTGAGAAACCATTTTCCATGATGCTGGGTGAGATTGAAATTGAATCTGACGTGGGTAATATTGAGAATATCGTGCTATTGGAGGAGCCAGAAGCAATTGATAACTGGCGACGGGTTATAAGCCAGCTATTGGAACTAAAGCTACTCGTTGAGGCGTTCCGTCTCTCCGCTCTGTTCAAGATGCTCCCAGAGTACCGCTGCAGGCCGCCGGCGTGTCCCGTGCAGATCATTAGGACGTGTCTTAAGCTCGCTGAAGGGACTTGCACACCGTACGAACTTCCACAGGAATTAAGGCTCGTTATTTCGTCGCCGTTTTTACAAAACAAATTGTCAAGTAAGCATTTTTTATATTCTTATAAACAACTGATTTTAAAATTTTCTGTCAAGGAGGTTGGTCAATAGCTAGCCTTCGCCAATCCGCACTGGGACGAAGTGTGGTGAAGTATGGGCCACTCCCCCTTACCCTTATTCGTGTGAGGTCTTTGCTCTGCAGTGGGGTCCCTACAGGCTATAACTCAAATTGACTGTGTTTGGGTGCATTTTTTAATTGATGGTCGACTAGGGCTGTCGACCATCAATTAAAAATTATGACCACAACCAAAAATAAAAACTACGAATTTTTCAGCATCCGAAATGTCAGACGCAAGTTTCGAAGAGTTAGTAGTGATCCAAGAGAAGCAAGACAGTACTATGGACAGCGTGGGGCACTTGGCGGCGCGGGAGGAGGCCGACAGACTGTCAGCACTCGACGCGCTGGCCGTGCGCAGCGGCATCACTGTTGCTAAACAGGTTAGTAGTGATCCAAGAGATTCAGAGATTTCAGAGATCCCTATCACTGATGGTCTAGAGTCTAGACTAACAAGGAGTCCGAGCTAAAAGTGTAATGAAACAGGAGAGCGTCGAGCTCGTTCCATTTCTTAACTCTAGTTACATGATTGCTGATAAAGCAAATGAGTGAAGTAAGTTTAAAGTTTTAGAACGTATAAAGTTTATTATTATTTTGATTTTGTCCCTTGGACACTGTCAGCTGATAGCTGTCATTTCCTGGTTCGTAAAATGTACGGTCCAACTCAACAGCTGCTTTGTATCCTGGAATTTACTAGCGATAGTGATCGATTCTAGCCAAACGTAGTCGCGAACAAAAGTGCATTATAGTATAGCTAAATGAATGTGATAAAGCAGTAGTGGTCCAGTGGCGCGTAACCTTGCCTGCCGTGCGGGGCCGGGCGATAGTTCGATCCCCGTCCAGGCCGACTCGTACAGACCGACGAACGTACGTACTCGACTTTTTCGGAATCTATGTACGATTTGTAACGAGGCATGTGTTGTACCCACTCTTCAATAGAAGTGGCGATGGGCTCGCTCCCCGTCACACTGGACAGAGTTTTGGTACTACTAGTGAGACGTGGATGTCAGAATATCTCTGACTACCAATCTCTGATAGTAGTGAGCATATGCTTATGAATGTGATAACTTGCAGGTGGCGAGCTACTTCCGCATAGCACTACAGATAGGTTGGAGCTACGCAGCGGTGCTCAAGTACCAGAACCACTCGGTGGACTTCATCAACCTGGTGAGCGGCCGCTCACGCATGTCCCTAGCCAATCTCGTCTTCAGGACCTTCAACGTTCCTTCGAAACAGGTAACTTTACACACATGTATAGAAATTTACGACTCTATTCCTGATTGGGGTGGGCTGGATCTGTGATAACAATAAACTTTTTGCTTAGTTTGGTTTAACCCGGGAACCACGAATAATAATACTTTGTAGTAGGCGACTTAACTTTTTTTACCTCTAATCATTATCAGCCTCTGTGATGCTCTATACCTGCGCAGTGCTGCACCCCAGCAGGTAGGGATGTATACAAGGTTTAATTTATCAAAACACCGTAGTAATATTTAAACGGCTGGTATACACCAATAAACTGAACAGTTCACTATAGAGCTGAAAAACTGCTGTCCCATACATTTGAGTCGACTTTTGTATGAAACAGAAGATTTATTTATATTTTTCTCGATGTTGGTCCATAGTGCAAGTTGTTCAGTTTGATGGTCTAAACCACCCCTTTAAATATGACCTACAGTGTTTTTTCTACCCTGTAGATCCACAGGACTGGTTGCTGTGATAACATTTATGTTTAGTAATATCAATTAATGTTATTACTTGTTTTGAACCACTATTATTTATACAGTTTTTGAGTTATTAGTATTATTTATACACTATTACTAATTATTACTAATTTAATTTTACACGTAAACTTGCTAAACTTCCCCCTGTTAACAAAACAACATATTATTTCTTCTTCTTGAAGGTTGCAGAATACCTCTGCAGAGAGATGGTAGCGGCGATCATATCACCGCACCTGGTCAAAACATCAACGTTCCGACAAAAAGAACATTTCCAATACACGCTCTGGGGTTACGCTCTCAACTCTGACATAGAAATGTTCCTCAACATGCGTCCAGACGCCTGCAGTCACATCGGCAGACTTATACTCGACCATTTAATGGCGTTCCAGAAGATATACAAAGCTACGACCGTTATAAAACTCCCAGAAAATACGTATGACGATAGTTGTTTCGACGTTGAGACGTTGATCGACGAGGATTATCAGAACGTGGAAGGGGAGGAAGTAGAGTCTATACAAACGGAAGATTCCCGCGGGACTTTAGTGACGGCTGATACAGAGTCAGTGTTCTCAGTGTCTACGGTGTACACAGTGGGGAACAAGATGACCAGGGATTCTAGAAGGAACCTGTTTGATGTGATCACAAGAAGTAACGTCCATATTCGGTATGAGGTGAAATCTAACATCAGGAAGATTACTAAGGGTGCTAAGCTGTCTACTAAACAAGTGAGTTTCCTATGGTTTCCTTTCATTATTTCTTCGACATTGAAGATGATTGCTCATAGCCGATGTCGACTAAGAGCCGTTCCACACGGCGCGGTGCGGCAGTGCGAAAGGAGTCTGTTAATAAAAATCTGCCGCGCAATCTGCCTGCGTACTGTGGCGGCGCGATTGAAAAGTTAATCTATCGTATTGGAGTTTTTTCCACTGAATAAGATATAATTTAACGTGAGCATATTATTACACGGTTAAATGAGCATATAAGTGACCTTTACGTCAATCTGCATTTAATGTTTCTGTAATGCTACACCCTGAACACTTTGCTGTTATTTCATACAAATGGGCTCGCGCTGACAAGAGGTGGTAAGCACAAGCTATTGTATGTGTGAGTGAGTGCGATGAGAGAGGGCTATGGATCTATATGGTGGGAGAAAGCAGGAGGTCGTCGACGCGCGAACGCCATAGGCCGATTAGGCGCCTTTTTACGTCATTAACCTGCGGGAAAATCAATACCACTTTCCCTCATACTTAGCTTTTATACTGTGGTAATGCAATCGCTTCTGCACCAGGTGAACATAATATCGATCGAGCTGCTGGTGCTGGCGCACGAGTGTTTCTCGTGCGCGTGCGACACGGAGGGCGTGGCCGTGGCGCTGGTGTCGGCGCAGGCGCTGACGGCGCGGCTGCTCGCGGCGCGCTCCTGGAGACTCATGGTGCGCCTGCTCTGCGGCCTGGCGCGCTACACGGACTGCGCCTACGTGTTCCAGGTCAGTGTTCTCGTGCGCGTGCGACTAGATTAGAGGAAGACTTAGTTCCCCGGAATTATTGAGAAAAAAGTCTCACTAGTGCCGCGACAAACTGGGTATAAACGAAGCAAACGACCGCTTTGAGTCGGTCACCGATTTATGCCTGACAACAGCCGTCTTTTGTCGGAGGCCGATTTTTCACCACGGACGGTATGTCCTATCGCCGACGATCGACCCGACTTGCGCTGATGTTTTAGGACCGTCTTTTTATTGGGTCGTTTGCGTTAAAGTAATCTACACTAATATTATAAAGAGGAAAGATTTGTACCTATTTTTGTATGTTTGTAATGAATAGGCTCAAAAAGTACTGGGCCGATTTAAAAAATTCTTTCACCAATAGAATGCTACATTCTTCCAATTTGACATAGGCTACATTTCATTTTGAAAAAAATTAGGGATCCTTGGTAAAATTTGAACAATGTAACCGAAGGTGTAGAAAAATGAGTCTTAAAATTTATTTGTCTACCCCGTGCGAAGCCGGGACGGGCTGCTAGTAAATATTATAATGTCAATTATTGTTGGACCGATAACAGTCTGACGTCTTCCTTAGTCACACTCATAATTTCTTTGAAAAATCAGATGTGTTTCTTCATAGGCTCTCCGCGACAATCATCAGTTCGAATTCCTCCTCGGCCAATTTGACTACATGCTCGGCAATCAACCTGACAAAATTGCAGAATTCAAACAGGGCTTACTGAATTTCCTAAAGACTCACTGCCCGGGCGACACAGATACCTACATCATGGTTGCCTTACACTTCAACATGTACGCCGAAGCTGCAAATGTTAAGAAGAAGCAAGCGGTCAACTTGATTGAAGATTTAGAACAAATGACACTGGATGCAGCTAAGGCGGTTTCTAAGAGGCCGTTTCAACCTCCGACGTGGCTTCAAATCCACGATAACGCGCAGACGAGATTGCTACTAGAAACTGCATTGAATCATTGTACGGATGCTTCGGAGCTGTATCTTCAGGGCGGGTGTATGGGCTTTGCCGGTGAGATGGCGGCCCTCGCGCAACAAATAGCTTTGCAAATGTCGCTACTGAACGCATCTCCCACAAGACTTATACTGAATAGGAGCACTGAACAGATGTACCGACTTGTTAGTGAATATTTAAGGTAATTGACCCTTCTTGTCTACATTATAATAGCATATAATTTATTGGAATTTTTATAGTTAGTCTTAGAATATGTACCAGTGGCCAGAGAATGGTGTACTCGTGTTTATTGTAGAAATACGAATCAGACGATGATGATGGATTTCGACTACGGAGAGTGCTAATCTTTATAGAAAAGCTGTCAAGTACGCAAGATATTTGAAGCTCATAAGTGTAGACACTAAACACAGATGCACTCTCTCGTCTTACCTTACCTTCTTATGTCTGATGGAACGGAAAACCGTTACGGTCAGGGGTGGGATTAGATGCAGTTGCTATTCACAGCTAGCCACACGGTTTGTGTGTCAAAAATATGTAACCACTCCTGAAGGAATTATTCGCGTCGTCGCTTGTGGGCAGTCGTTCTTTTCTCATTGCCACGTTATTTGGTAACCTTTTGTAGTTTTGCAGCTTTCTTGTAGAGAGAGTATGTGGATTTGCACACATTCAAGAAAATTTGAACCAGTTTTTGCAAATTTCTGCCACAGCGTGCGCTACGATCGACTTGACAGTTCACATCACCCACTTTGCATATAGCCAATATGAGAGGATCGAAGTGGTATAGATGGATTATGTATGAAAGAAGTGGACACCGAAATTACGGCTTATAGATAAAACGTAATGAATGTATAAGGCCGACCCCACATACTGTGATAAGATCAGTAGTATGATCAGAACATAATGTGTGTGTAACTCATTGCAGCTTCATGGAGGGGCTGGTGCTGTTGGCGGGGCGCGGTGGGGAGGCGTGGCACGAGCTCGCCTACCGACGAGCACTCTCTAACGACCAAGCCTACCTGAGGGACATGGCCGCCTACAGGCCTGACGTCGCTCACCAGTTCCTCAACAGGTATACTCTTCCTATATTATTTCTTTCTTTCCGTCCCATTGGGGTTGGCCGAAAAAATTAATAATCGCCTCCTGATATGATCTTGACATACCTTGTCTCTTCAACGTCCATAAGCCGATTTGTATTATATATACTCTTCGGTTTCGGTAAAGTATCTAAAAATGCAAATTATATTAGCATAACACATTTACACTTGAAAAAGAAGATTTGAACATCGTCTAACTTTTTTGTGGATTGATTAGTGTCCTTCGTTTGTAAAAAAGTTTAATCCTAAATTAGATGGATTTTTGTGTTTAGTCTATCAGAACTTATGATTATTAGACTTTGTTTCTTGCGTACATCAAATCGACTCTACTTTTTAACGTGAAATTTGTAAGGAACTGTCCATTCTATGTGGTAAAGTCCTTGTTTCTATAAATTCAGATACAATACGGAACGGAGCAGGACGTCGGTGGCACAGGCTGCTATGACCGAGCTTCGCAACCTCTGCAGATGATGATGATGATAAGAACCCAAATATCAAGTGTGTCGAATGTTCGCTTTAGCAAGGTAAGCTTTTGTACTGTGCTCAATACTCGTAAGCGTATTATTTAACCAAAAGTATAATATAATACCAAATATCGTAATTATATGCTTCTATTTTTGTTGATAATTTGAATTATTAATAATTGTTATCCTATAAGAATTGTTTTATTGATGATTATGTATTGTAAGTAGATACTGTGATATTATCTTGACTGAATTTAAAATTCTTTAATTTTTTAATAAATCGAATTATGAGTACATATTGCTAAAATAGCATTAATTAAAATAATATAATGTTGCTTTATACATTTCTTTGTTTTACTAATTGACTATAGCAGTCTATCAATGTTTTTATCTCAATCAAGCCTTATAATATCGTATACCATCAAACTGAACATCAAAGCGAAAAAAATCAGCGGTCCCATACATTTAGCTCGATTAGAATTGTAGTTTAGTATGGAACATCAGAAACGCGAATTCGATGTTGGTGCCATAGAGAAAGTTGTTCAGTTTGACGGTCTGATCAACCCCTTAAAAAAGTTTCAGCATATTAAGAAGGATCCTGTATGTCGAATGGTAACATACAAAGAAAACAACATAACTTTACTTAAAATAGATTTTAATATAAATTAACACAAACCCAACACAAGACATTGGCTATATCATACTACGTAAAGTGAGAGAGAATATAAAGCCCTAATTTAGGGTACAAGAGAAAAGAACCTCAGTCCTTTTAATACTTGAACATACGAGCAGTCCAGTACCCCCTGCGTAAACATTTATAAAATCAACCAATTAAGTAACTAACTACCGGTACTGAATGCCTAAAAACCAGAGATCGGATATTCGAATGCATATTTAACTAAAGTTAATTTTTAACATTTAAAATTATGAAAGCGGCTTCTTAAATATTGTTTTGAAATTTTTAAAAATAAATTTGGGCCTCGGCATGTCAGGAAATCTGGGAATGCATAACTAATAGGATGCACAGTATGGAAGCGACTTAAGGCGGTATGATCAGGTCGAGGCCGCGCTTACTAGTTTTTTAACACGAACGAAACATGAAAAACAGTGTTTTAAAGTCTGAAAACAAATTATGTCTTATTTAAGGATCTGGCGGATACGCGATCGCTATTAATAACACGATTAGATTCAGTTTACTAAAATGAAAACCATCCCAAAGTTACCCCCTTTTGTTATATCTTTTTAATATTATGATTAAACAGCTGATGTTTAACTTCTTATTTTTGTACTTAACTAAACACATTAAATATTTCTAGACAAATTCGCTGAATTTGGAGCTTAGAAACACCCATGAGAAAAGATATTGATTTAAAATACGTTTGTTTGCGATCGTGCTTTCAATTGAAGCGAGATGGCTAATTGCAATCTTATGCTTGCAAGAAAAAGTCGCTTGCACTCCAATAACATGGCCTTAAAACTGTTATAAATAAAAAGACATTTTTATTTTTCGGTTAATTAAATAAATCCCGTGATGTAAGGAAATCCTGGAATGCAAAACTAATATAATACATAGTATGAAAGCAACTTCTTAAAGTTATTTAATACTAGCTGTTGCCCGCGACTCCGTCTGCGTGGATCTTAGAAAAGAATCCTATGTGTTAAACCAGAACATATTCTATCTGCGTGCAAAATTTCATCCAAATCCGTTCAGCCGTTTGTGTGTGATTGAGTGACAAACATCCAAATATCTAAACATCCAAACTTTGACATTTATAATATTAGATAAATGACAATAAAAAAATCGATACTAAAGTGCATTCCAGAATAACCAACAGCTCAACTTTAGGTAAATATGCATCCGATTATCCGATCTCTGCTAATAACAGCTGTACTTATAAAACTATTGAAGTATTATCAGATGACAACATTTTTTTCACAAACCATTATTTAATAATCGAGATTCGACGAAATCACGCCCAAAAAAAAAACGATAAAATCTATCTTAAAAAAATAAATAAAAATTCTACAAAAAAAGCTTTTAGCTACTTTCAGCAATATCGTTTATAGATAGGCGACATTTAATTACGTAAAAAATAAACATGATACGAAAATAAGAATTAAAATAAATTTCGCAACAGTCACAAATTAAATAAATCATTGTTACGTTTGATTGGGTCTGTCAAGTATTATTACTTCAGTTAGATGCTTTTTAAAGGTGAACGCATACATATGCGCGCCGCATGCGTAAATTCTATGAAATAACAGCGCGGTCGCCGGTCACATCATCCGTTCGCGCCGCGCCGAATTTTCATACAAATACCGCGTCCGGCGCGGATAGGTGTGCGTTCCCCTTAAATCTTCAAACTATAAACAGCAAAAAGCGTAAGATGCAGTAAGTGGGTTGAAAACCTTTCCCTCTTAAATATCTTGTACGACATAAATGAATGACCCAATAACTCTGATACATTTCATAAATTCAAAAAATAATCATATTTCAACCAGAATTGATTACACTTTAAAAATGATACTCAACTTTTCGTAGTCAAATTAAATGTCGACTTTTTAACGACAATGTCATCAGCATAACTACTTACATATCACAAGGCACCATACATCAACACACATCCAACACGGCAAGGGACTGAGGGCTGCGTACATTTAATACAAATGGAATGTAAATCATTCGAAGTAAATGCTACGTATATGTACACATATAGCGTAAAAACTCAATTCTGTAAGGTATATTTTATCAAGTCACTCTATTTTGTTCCCGAAGTTAAAGTACATTAGACCACGCTCTATAGCTGATTTTATATGTAGGTATATACATTAATTCGTCGGTGTTTTTATAGAGAATGGTCAAATGTGCCTAAGTGAAATAGTTAAACATCGTAGAAATTTTTTATGTTAAAATAATAGTAGGTACTTACTATGGTATTTTAAAATTCTATTTGGCCTACCTGTCACGTATAATATAATTTAATTATACTTATTTACGTAGGTACCTAGCTAATCGATGTAGTCATCTAACAGTGTTGGATCTTATATTTTTGACCACTGAGAAACTTTTGGAAAATTGTCAGAAATTTTATGACGTTATTTCGTTTAGTACTACCACGTTTTTTTGGCGGGTCGTCACTGTTCGTGCGCGCACGCAGTGTGAGATACATTTCCCGATGATACTCAAAACCATAATATAATCAATCTTATGTTTATTCTTTTTAAGTATGAATTTGATTGCAGTCCAGTCTAATGACCGGCTGTCTATCGCGTCGGTCATGCGTCAAGCGCCAAATCAATCATTAAGCATCCCCATTGGTTCCTGCGGTTTTATAGTCAACTGCGCAGGTACATCCGTAAGTCGTATAAACGTGGTATTACCAAATACTGGCACTACTTTTATTTTTCGAATTACGGTTCGAGTATATGTTTTGCGTTGCCAAAGGCGCTCGTCACCTTTTGGCACTTCTTTAATGAATAAGATTAACACCATAGTTAATCAGATATGGTCGTAGGCGACGAATACACCAGGGTTAATTTTTAAAGGACTTTTGGCCTAGTGGTCAACATTTTCAGATACGACATTTTAGGATGGTTTTTTTTTATGGTGTTGTGTCATTGAAAATAAGTTATTAAATTTTAGTTCTATGTACATTATGTATCATTATACTTAATTGACACCGGTAACACTGTATTCTACTCTATTATCTAGTTATTGTACTTAGTGGTAGCTTCACAAGTCTTACCTACTTATTTTATTTACTAATGTTAAAAGAGTAGGTAGTAATGCAGATGCAATAAAATTGCTTTTTATTTGAGCAAAATAATTTTAACTGAGTACACCAATAGTATGAATGAGGTGAGATTTTTGAAAAACAGATCAACCAACCGTCCGATAGGAATGAAAACGTTTTGAACGTTGATATGTTACGTAGAGGGACGAGGCAAATGCAGAAAGTTTCTCGGAAACTAACAGCAGTGTTCTTAATCTATAATTCATTCTAACATTATGTACAAAGTAGAATAATCAAGCGCGCTACGTCGCGTCGTATCCATTCCATTCCATTCCATTCCCTTCAGTTACCCAACAATATTTCACTTAATTTTAACAACATTTTCTTCATCACAGTCTTCTCACATTATTTTTAAAATACTCCCTTTTCTATAATATATACTAGATATTGACACTGGTTTGTCATTTTATAAAATTTACCGTCTTTCTGAAAATATTTACAAAAAGATTAATAGAAATTGTTCATGTCTGAGTTGCATACTTAGGAATTAATAGATTGTGCTGTAGGAACAATAATGCATTAAATGCATGTCATGATTAGCTTTGAAAAGAAGTGAAAATAGTATATCAATGATCATATCCTTAAATCTTATTAAATATTTTGTTTTTGTCCGATTTTAGCTTAATCAAACGAAATACTTAGCTCTCTTATCACTGACATATTTTTCGAGTTAATGCCTTCGCACAGAAAATCCTGCTTATGCATTAGCTCCAAAAACCTTCTGAAATCCATAATATTATGGACTAATTATAGTACCTATATACATGATCAAACCATTGGCAGACAACGTCATATTAAAAAGATTAAATGCTGTCTATACGACGTGCGTGACGCGGTAAGTGGCGTGCCTCTCCTCGAGCACCGTCTCGAGGGTGCGGTTGACGTTCTCCGGCAGGTGGTCGAGAAGCATCCGCGGCATCACCTGCAGCTCCATGAAGTCCTCCGGACACGCCCACCGCATCTCGAACGTGGGCTCCTGCGTGCGCACTTTTCTGCAATTAAGAGAAATTAGTTTATTGTGAGAGTAACAACTATTGTGACGATGGCGGAGTCGCGGATCTGACGGCCAAAGTCCAGTAATGGAGAGGCACCTTCATCATCATCATCAGCCTATATACGGCACTGCACAGGCTCCTTGAGATCAAGTAATTTACATTAATTTTAAGGAGAAATGTTTTCGTTATCTGCTGGAATTATAATTACCTTTCTTCGTTGCCTTCACTGTCGTTACTAATTTCAGACATAAATTAAAAGACAAAATTTTAAGGTTATTGATTTTTATCGAACATAAGATCCATCACATTTATGGAAAACTAAAATGCAAAATACAAACTTTTCAATTCCCATTCGCTTGCGCCGCACTATATGCAGAATACGGCCGGCAGTAAACAGGCGGGCCGTGGAAAACCTTCGGGCGAAAACATTCCGCGACACTAGAGCCGCCTCCTGAAAATTGTATGCGAGATGCTAAAATTAATTCTTTGTAATTTTTCTCATTCATGTCTCGTTTCAAACAACATTATTTACACGGTTTACACCCGCCATTACACAAAATTAACATCGTGACTTTAATTATTTTTAAAAACTCGTAAGTTTTAACATCCATTTTCCATTGATTGTTGGTGTCAAAATATATTAATATATTCCATTAAATTACCATTAAAAACGAAACAGTCGTAAAAACAAAATAAATATTTCCCAAGAACTTGAAATTTCTACAAATATTTTAACACCATAAAAATTACAAAATGGCCCATGAATACAATCCAGTCATGAATTGTCCCACCTCTTAGGATAATTAACACAAGAACACACATTATCGTAAGTATTGTATTTCTATTGGGATGGGTATATACTAACACCAATTACTAAAAGCAGAGAGCAAATCAATATTACTGCAAATAATAATAATATTACTGCAAATTATATTAACATAAAATACTAAGTATAATCAGTAAATAAATAAAGTACATATTTATATTCACCATAAGGGTCAATTCCCACTGAAAGAGCAGCGGCCGGCAGCGTGCGACATTTTACTTATCATATTGAACTTTATCTAAAGTGATATAAGGTCATGTGAGGTGAGAACGGTGAGTGTCAATACGTCAGGTGAGGTGACAACGGGTAGCCACGCTCACTGCGGTTGAATTTTTATTCTATCCCGTCAATTGGAATTTTATCTTATCTCACTATAAAGACCATCAAACTGAATCACTTTCATAGTGGAGCTAACTTGGCAATCGCGAAAAAAGTAATCAGCAGTTTCATACAAAACTGCAGTACCGACTCGACTCAACTCAAATGTTTGAGCTGATTTTCTTTGGCGATTTCGATGTTGGCTCCATAGTGAAAGTTTTTCAGTTTGATGGTCTGAAACACTCCCTTAAATATTACTAGGGTGTTTTGTTACACCCTGTTGATAAAGTTCAATATGCTAGGTAAAATGCCGTGCGCTGCGCTGCTCTTTCAATTTGAATTGACCCTAATACTGACCCCTTATGCTGCGTACAGGCCGGGTTAACGAAGGCCAAAGGCGATTTGCCTTTGGCTTCAAAATTTAGTTGGCTGTTGGTTTGATTGTATGGAATAATGGAATGAAGCTCGAAGGTTCGTTGGCTTTCGTTGTACCGTCGACACCAAAGAGCAATATAAGTACATTAGAAAAGAGAACCCACTCGTAGCAACATTAAGCATCCACCTAATGTCAAATTAAAAGCTAGCTGGCTCCATCTATGTTTCATTGACTATTGTTCAACCTATACTTCACGTACCTACTTATATCTACTCATACCGATAGACATTATTGTTTTAAATGCTAGTTTTCGTCCACTCCCGCACCGATCCAGTAAAATTCCAGTGTCCCTACTATTCCTGTAATCTGTATATTTGTTAGATAACAACAGAAACTCCAGAACATCACTAAATCGGCACGAAATTGAATGAAAACTAGAAACAGCACGCACATTACGCAAGATAGGTAGCCATTTTGTGAATTTGACATTGACATAGACAATAAAATCTTTTTTTCATAGTTCTGCGTCAATATTTACTAGATGGCAGCACTTTCTTAAATCGGAAAACCCCGCCAAAAGGCGATTGTCCTCCCCCTTGTCGACATTCTTAAGCCTGTTCGTTGGCCCAGTGTGTACGCAGCATTACTTACCTGGGTTCTAAAATGTCAAGCAAGCAAACAGCGGTTCACGCTTGGTAATCCAAACTTCCATCTCATTTCAAAGAGACATTTCTCGCTTCTTATGACAATTTATACTGAAGAGAGAGCGAGTCAGATTATATTTTTATTCGTATACCCTTGTGTACTGTTTGTATTGTATTGTTAACAAAGAAATGCAACGACTGAAAACCGTTTGTACATAATCTATAACAACTTGCGCTATGTAACTGTTTGAACGCCACTAAATTATATTTATTTATGTTTCAAAATGTAATTAAATACAATGAAAGAATAAGAAGAAGATAGAAGAATATTAAAAATTGTTCACAAGCTATTTAATATAATGGCGATGGGTAAAAATACCTATTTGCCAACATAGATAGAGATATTTGCAATTAGAATATAATTGTAGAACTACTGGTAGTACGACTGGTAGTAGTTGCGGAAATTATAATTATAATAGATTGATCCAGTCGCTCTCGTCGGTGAAATTAGAATAGTTTCATGTCAAATTGTGTTCTCTTATGGATTCTGAATAATAGATTTTCAGTGTTTGCATTCTTTTCTTAACACAATATGCATTAAGTATTTTAAAAATTACCACTTACTAATAAATAAACTACCAAATGAATAAATGAAAATAATTAACAAAAATGTGAAATCGGAATGTTATCAACTGAAGGAAATAAAACTTTAACTCAAACCAATAAAGACTAAACTCCAATGAAAGCAGCAATGAGGCACACCGCACGACACCTAGTAATTAAGAAGTTCTCAACTGACAGCACTCACGGTGGAGACGCTTGGCACGAGCAATGCGTCCGTCGAGTCGTCCGAATGGTTAGCCTCCAGCTCCTCCGGCCGCCGCCACGTCGACTCCAGGTCACGGGCTGGCACGCCGAAGAGAGCGTACCCGAAGCCGTTCAGCATTATGCGGTACTGCAATTTAAAGAAAATACTCATTAGAAAACTAATCTAGTCGTAAAGATTGAAAAATTAAGTCTCGGACGGGACTTGAACTCGCAACCTGCCAATCAAGGGCTGGGCTTTCGTCCATTTAAGCTACAACGCCAGAGAATTTAATTCTTCAACCCATTCCGTCTTGCTACGTGGCGCTAATCTAGTGTTGACCAACTAATTGACATTAAGAACTAACTGAGGTTAGGTTAGCTTACGACTTGAAATCGGATATTTGTAAACCATTGAACCTTGACAGGCTGACTACCCGTCACACGGGAGAGAGATTCGGAAGTACTAGTGTAACGTGGACTACTCTCTTGAGGAATATAATCGTGAGGATATGCTTTGAATTTAGATCTTATTGTAACCGTGGAGTGTTTGAATTGTCGAAAGAGTAATACAGTTGATCAACAGTCGAAAAGCGAAGGAATATTTACTAACGTTCATCCTTATAACCCAAGTTATCTAAATGTAAACGCGGTTTACGTTGAAGCTTGCACAAGTCCTGATTCCAAGGTTACTGGTCCTATTTGTGTCAATATCCCTTGACTCACCTTTGGTAGTTTGGTAGCGTGTATGGTCTGTATGACTTTAGTACGCAGGTTTTCTATGCTGTGAACGCTGAGCCGCATCACCAGATCGTCACCAACTCCAATCGTTAACACGAAGCTCTCCGTATATCGGGCTGCTTCACGGCTTATTAGACCAGCTGAAATAGAAGAATCAGAATTTAAGGCATCCTCCAAACCCAGTGGATATGCTTACCTAATGACTGGTAACTCACCTGGTGTTGAAAATGCAAACACCTTGAGATGAGGATATCTAGGGCGTAACTTTAATGCTACTAATACTGCTACACCAGCGCCAAGACTGTGACCTGAAACAAAAAGACAAGAATATGAACACGCTTCAAAAGCAGGTAAACTAGATGGTAAATATTCTTCATATGCGATTAAATCCTGAGAATGAAGAGAATAGAGGATTCTACAATAACTATAAACCAGCTCTAGAGAATATCGGAGATCGAAGAGTTTTGTGACTAACCAGTGAGGATAAGGTCATAGTGCGGAAACTGCTGAAAGGTGCGTTCGAGTACCGGAGTCAGTCGCCTCAGCATTTTGGCAGCACCCATCGACATGCCCTTGTGTGCAGCTGTGTCGTCCGGTAAGCCTGCAAAAAATTTTTTTCATTAATAATACTGCCAGAATCAAGTTCAGAACGATTGAGAGCTTTAAGCAAAAGTTTGCTTACCCTCAGCTTCAAACTTCTCGGACCCAGCAGAAAAATCAGTAAAGATATCTCTAAGTGAGATGGAGCCCCTTACAGCCACCACGATGGTCTCTCGCTCATGGTCAGCTATCACGCAGAATGGTAACTGGAAGAATCATTTTTGTGATTACATGGTCTCTCTCCATCATCATCACAGCCTATATACGTCACACTGCAGGGCACGGGCCTACCCTCAGAGTGTATGGGCGTTAATCCACCACGCGTTCCCAAAGCCGATTGGTAGACTTCACATTCACATACGCATCGGAATATCTTCTTCATATGCAGGTTTCTTCACGATGTTTTCCTTCACCGTTTGAGAACCGGTTTTACGTAATTAAGTTAGAAAAACTCATTGGTACATGGCATGCCATCCGTGCGGATTCGAACCTGGACCTCAAGATTGAGTTTCCTTCGCTCCCCGCATTGCGCCACAGACCCTTTACAATGTAGATTTAGACTTTCTACAAAGATTCCTACGTCTGAGACAAATCTCAAAATTACCTCAAAAACACGATTATTGAAGGAAGCAAAGATGATATCGTCTGCGGACAATCTGGACATGTACTTGACGCCGGCAAAGTGACACAAACAGCAGTTATCGTCCGTCACTATTGAATTTTTGGGCCTGTTGAAAAAAAAGTGTCATACTGTTATATAGAACTTAAATCTCACGTAAGATCGTGGCTTATAGAGAATAGGATTGAATTTCTCTTTTTGCCTTTACAGAGCACATCAAGATGGTTTTATTTTGTACTCACCGACAACAGCAGCAAGTTAAATGTCGTGCCAGCTTGCAAAATCCCGTGAAACAGTGCCGATACAGAACGTAAGGCCAGCCGTAGGCCGCTATGGAGAGCTTCAGATAATGCACTGCGTCCTCCAAATTCATCCAGGGTGGGGTTTCGGAGAAGATTTTGTTCACATCAGTGGTATATATGGGTTCCTCGTCGTTAAGCATTTGGATGCGGCGCATTTCTCTTGTTTCACGTTTTTGACGCACCCTGAGTAGTACGCAGCCGGCGACTACGTCGGAGGGGACCAGATCGGTCGATCTGAATAGGGCACTGAGGAGTGCTGCAACAAAATAAGATGTGTTTGCTTACGGCTCTCCGTATAGTAGAGACTGATCTTCATCATAGTGCATTTATATTGCCTTGTTTTTTGCTTGAACTGCAAGCGTGTTCAGGTAGTACCAGGTTTATAAGTTACCCCGATATACCTGCGCAGTTTACAAATTTTAATAACGCGTGAAATTATATTAACCAGTCAGGATGTGCCACCTCCATTCCCTTGCCACGATTGGCTAATTGTTTCCGCGCCCTTTTCGCTGCTATCCGACTATGCACCCTTTGATTACTAAACGACTTTGGGTTTTGTCGTGGGACTGCACAAACGAAGATTGACGAGGTAAATGTTTTTCCTGGTCGTACTGTACTTCTAGGAGAAAATCTCTTTATCCGGCAACCTTCTTAAACTGTAACTAAACTAGCGACCCGCCCCGGCTTTGCACGGGTGCAATGCTGATACTAAATACACTACAGAAAAACTGTGAACGTTGTATATAAAAACATAGCGGCCCGCTCCGGCTTCGCACGGGTATAAAATATATAGCCTATGTGATTAAAATCGATTCAGTAGTTTTGGCCACGGGCAGTAACGTGGCCCGCACGCGTTAAATTTGGAGTAAAACAATCCCCCCCCCCCTTTCCCTATACCATGAAGATTTCCTGCTATCTTTGGAATATCTAAATTCATACACTACATTTTTACTTATTTAGTTTTTACATTTTTAACTCTATATTAAATGAACAATGTATTCAAGGTATTTAATTGGTTAAGGATTAATGCTGTATTGGTTAAAATCGCTTCGAAAATTAGCCATTATTTGTCGTAAAAAGTAAATGACAAAAAAAAGTTATTGTGGGTTATCCATAAGAGATAGACATATACCATCACGGACTTTTCTGTAGACCTTTTCAATGTGTACAATACTTAGTACATTATTTTGATAAAACTCGTAGGGTTCAGCCTGCGTTTGCAATGTAAGCGGAAAAAATGTAATTATTTACGACATCACATTAGAAACCTCAAAAATAACAGTACTTCTCCACTATTTAATGGATGTTATTATACATATAAACCTTCCTCTTGAATCACTCTATCTATTAAAAAAACCGCATCAAAATCCGTTGCGTAGTTTCAAAGATTTAAGCATACAAAGGGACATAGGGACAGAGAAAGCGACTTTGTTTTATACTATGTAGTGATATGGCAGTTCTTACCGGCCACTTGTTGAAAAGCCTCCTTGCCGTGCTCGTCTCTCTTCAGCCAGCAAAAGACCCACCTAAACCTTCTGGACCACAGTCCTGTGACCTTCCTGTGATGCCGGACCTGGTTGGGAGTGTCCTGCATGTCTCCGTAGTTCACAGAGCCCAGGGGGTCGAACACCATGAACAAGCCAAATATTGTTAAACCTAGCTGCACCCAGTTGAATAGAATTATGACTGAAAAAAGGAGAATGAAATGATTAGTCTTTAAGTACAGTAGTTTCAGTAGTATTGAAAAAAGATAAAATAAGATGAGATGATTTCACCTCCTTTGCAAGTCAAAGAATCTGTCACTTGAAACATAAAAGTGCTTCTATTAAGCGGTGAAGAAAAAATATCGTAGGTACTTCTATCGTATTTGTCATTATGAGTGACATAGAGAAGGCATTGATAAATCTCTTCATCAATACTGCTAAATTTAATTAGTACTTCGTACTGGCTACGACAACTATCGATAACATTAACGGATACGATACGACTAAAGACTGAAGAGAAGTGGATCTTGGCACTCACCTTTTATAACTATACTAGAGAAATTGTCCGAGACTGAACATTCTATGACCTCACAGAACATCCACATTGTGCCCATCACATTCATCGCGATCTCGGGCAACACCAGCAGCACTCTGCAATTAACAATAAGTTATTTATTATATCGCAGGAAACCTCGTAACTTTTACTCATAACTCAACTAAACTTTAAAACAACGCGCATGGCTTTGTGCGAAATGGTGATGGGAACTGACAAATCGATCGCAGCGCCCTGGGTGGCAGAAATGTGTACTTTTGTTGGTCAAGCTGTGTAAAATATGCTTGAATCTATGCAAATCCACACACTCACTCAACACGAAATCTACAAAACTGTAAAGACTACAAGCTTAAAATTTGGCATGGAAGTTTCTATTGGCATCTAGGTGCTAACTAAAACGTTTTTTTTTTAATTTTATCTCCAAAGGTGTGAAAACCGGTATAAAAGTTTGTATGGAAATTGGCACTGCTAATATCGTGGATCCTAGCAAATAGATATTTTAAAATATTTAGGGCCCGCTTCACCACTTCTGGATAAGTTCTTGTTACCTTATTTGACAGATAATTTGACATATCATATCAAGCTAACAAGGACTTATCCAGAAGTGGTGAAACAGGCCCTTAATATCGATAATGTTGCTAATTTCTTTAGTATTACATTATTTTATTATAAAATAACAAACTTTTAACTAACACGTTACTTGAAATAATTCACTGCGGTCCGACACCGCTAGGTTTGCTAGTGTCGTGCACATAGCCATATAAAAAAATACAAAAAGTATAATAATAATCTACACTAATATTATAAAGAGGAAAGATTTGTACCTATTTTTGTATGTTTGTATGTTTGTAATGAATAGGCTCAAAAAGTACTGGGCCGATTTAAAAAATTCTTTCACCGATAGAATGCTACATTCTTCCAATTTGACATAGGCTACATTTCATTTTGAAAAAAATTAGGGATCCTTGGTAAAATTTGAACAATGTAACCGAAGGTGTAGAAAAATGAGTCTTAAAATTTATTTGTCTACCCCGTGCGAAGCCGGGACGGGCTGCTAGTAATATATATAGTAACTGAGAATATTTGAACACAACTGAAGGTAATAAACTATCACACTGGCAAACAATGATATTTTTATGGTACAGACACAGAGTAGATACTATAATTACTACCGGTACAGGGAAAGTGAGCTAAATAATGACCGTTTGGAGGCTCAATTTGTACATCAATGAAACTTATGTTTGTAACTTTATCTTGTCACTAGAAATGAGGATCTGCAGAGTGCACCCAAAATTAAGGGGTCCTACCTACAGTAGGCCTCGCAAGCCACCCCCGAGAAAACGATAAAAATCGAGATGTGTCTCCATCCTTATTATTTTACGTATTCCAGAAAGAGCACTTATGAGGTTTTTCTCTATTAAACGCTTTGTCGTGGGTGGCATGCTAGCCGAGCAGGGGATATGGGTAGGACGGCATTAAGGAAAATACACATTTTACAAACTAGGCGAGTGAAGTATCATTTTCTATGTAATTTTTCCCGCTGAATCGAATGAGACCATCCCCAATCCCCATCCTTATAGGATCCTTGTTCCGGCGCCCTACCGTACCTTTTCTCGAAGAGATACGGTGTATTTTTGAGCGCTCATAACTTCGATCTGGATAGTGGATGTGAGCCCAAATTTTCAGTACAGCATGTGGTCATCACTTTTATAAAATGTATCTAATTACTACCCTACCTATACCCCGTGGGAAGGGGGTAGGACCCCTAAATTTTTCATGGACTCTGCAGATCCTCATTTCTAGTGCCAAGATAAAGATAAAAAACTAAGTTTTATTGATTTACAAAGCTCCAGTTTGCCTCCAAAATATGTTTTTCCTGTATTATTATTTATTAAATAAAAATACAGGAAAAGAAGAGTTAACCGCGACTTCGTCCGAACAAATTATATACCATTTTCTCATTAATATTAAGTCAGATCATAAGCTGTTAAATAAAAAAGGTTCATCAAAATCGGTTCAGTAGTTTTCGCGTGATGCTCGCACAAACAAACACGCAAACAGACAGACAAAAATTCTAAAAAAGGTTGATTTGGAGTCAGGAACACCTAAAAACCATATCATAATCTTTTTTTGGAAATACTTCAATGTACAGACACACTTCTGCTACAGTTTTATAATATTTACGATTTAATTATTAAATACATCCAGTTCATATCATGAATCTATGATCAATCACCCCACAACGCCGGAAGGAAACTCTAAACAATATAAAAATCAGGGACGAAATGCTATTGTTGCTGGTGTAGAAACAAAAGAATAATAGAATGAATGAATGTTATTGTTTGTATGAATCTGTTTATAAATAAATATTTTGCTATCCAGCGCTATCTGCATAAATAAAAATGTGATAATTATGATTAATTTCTTATGGGAGCAAAACATTTGGTTATAAACTGTTAACATAGGATTTATGTTGTGTTTCTTATCAATAAATGTCAGTGCAATAGTATCTTAAGTGTTTTGTTTTCATGCATCATCCATCATCATTAAGCATAATGTAAATAAAAAGTTAATTACGTTGTATTTCTGTGATTATTAGCGTAACCTTCCAGATTAAATTCACACTATGAGATGCATCATGTCATGACGCGTGAGCTCAATGTTGATATTTTCGTCAAAACTCAAATGACGTCTTTAATCGGAAGAGCTATAATTTAACTTTTTGTGGATATACTTCATGTCATGACATGGCACAGGTTGTTTACCTGCATTATGTTATAAAGCAGGCACTACATTCTCGCGAGAACTTCTCGAGAATTCTCGGCAAGATATTCAAAGGAAAATTTCTATGGTTCACGATTCCACGAGAACAATGAAGGGCATCCGCACTTTTGTTCTCGGCCTTTCTCGTCTGTTCTCGGCGAGAATGAAGTGAATGCTTTATGACTTGTTTAGATTAGACGTCATAAATTCACTTGCATCTTGAGTGCGATTTTTGAAACTCATACTTTGAACTCAGCAGTTGAAAATTTCAATATTACTATGGAGATATGCATCTGCTGATTTGAATTTCAAAAATCATACTTCAGGAGTGCGATTTTTGAAAGTCAAATCAAGCAGTAGAAAGATGCATATCTCCATGGTAATTTTGACATTTTCAACTTCTGAGTTCAACGAATGAGTTTCAAAAATCGCACTCCTGATAATCTATCCATCTATACTGTTATAAAACAGTGAAAGAGACGAGAGCTGTGTGTCTGTAAATTTATAGTAGTAGGATTTAGTTTTATTTGATAGTAACTGTTTGGTTTTTATTGTTATGTAGAGTCTTATGGTTAAGGCATGATGGGGCTGACATAAACTCAGGGTTAAAAGCCCCTTATTTAAAAAAAAAAAAAGTTCCAGACAAATATTCGGAAAACGGCAACAGGACGTCTCCGAACCAACTTTTTTTTTTAAATCTTTGTCTGTCAATTTTTTTCGAGTATCATGCGAAAACTAACGAACCGATTTTATTGGTCCAACATAAAACCGTTTACTTGCCTTTGTTCATATTGTATCTAATTTGAGCTACCAAAATTGCTGCAGTAGGTAATATGTGATTTTCATTGAAGAGGTCTCACCACCATGTCAGACTCAATGACAGGTAAACTTAATAAAACAATGGAGCTCCAATTGAATAGATACGATCGGAAGGTGTACAGCGTTTATAGTAGCATTACAAAAATAAAAATAGACTAACTTGATAAGAAGCAACGGTGCGACGAGTTTTCTCGAGTCGACGTCCGTGATGGTACCCCTGGCGGACTGCTGCGCTAGGGCTGCCAACAGCAACATCAGCGTCGCCTGCAGGGCTAGCATACCGCACAGGTATAGCCTCACGAACGCGCCCCCGTGCCAACCCTCTGATTTGCACTGCCATGTCACTGGTAATAGCACTTCTACCACTAGGGCGATTAGCACCAACCTGTAAAGTAATTTATAAAGGTTACACAGATGCAATAGAAATGGTATCGATATTATTTGTAAATTCTGCGAGGTAGAAGCGCGCATAACTCTGTTAGAAAGGTCAGGTGGGTATAAATTACACATAAAATATGTCGTGCGTGTCACTAGATAATATTAAGGATTTTAACCGAAAGCGTCAGTCGAATCCACCAGGAAAGATGGGCAAGATTTGTGACGCCCTGGATCTCAGAAAACGGTCGTCGACGTCCGTGTCTAGGACGACCTAGGAAGAGGTGGCGGGATCATCTGGATTCTTTCGATGACGCGTGGCCAGAGCATTCCCAAGACAGAGATGGTTGGAGGATTACCTCCCCAGCAGTGGGATGAAATAGGCTAGGGAAAAAAAACGGAAAGCGTAAAATACGATTCTTTGTACCTAGTTCGTATTCGCGTTTAGGAGACTAAGGTATAAAAAACACTTCATTCTCAAATAACGACTAGAATTATAAATCGCGAAGACATCAATTTTAGTTTGCATAAAAAATTACTTCATGGGTATAAAGGAGAAGCGCATTCCTACGAGGAGCTAATATGAAAATATGAACTCATTATTCTCAATGAACCATGGAATGGAAACTTGACCTAGATTTGATGATGAACAAACCGCAATCTCAACAGTCCAGAGATATACGAGTAAACACGCCACTATATCTCATCATTCAATCTTGTTTTGGAAGAACAACTCTGAAAGTTAGAAATTTTCTTGCACAACTTACTTAAATATAGGTATTTCAATTTGTATTTACTTCGCGAACAATCAACAAAGAAACCAGACAAAGTTGACCGAACAAAAATGTTTAGTCAAGCCTGTATTCACGATGATAAAAAGGTCAAAGTTTAAGCGATGGACATTCGTCGACGGAATTAAGTCAATCAAAACGATGTCGTTACAATTGAAAATCCATTATGGAGTTGCGAGCTTGCGATTTGAAGGTCACCCAGACATATCTAACTAGGGCTGTCAAAAATTCGTTATAGAAATCTTCAAACTAATCTGAATAAACGTATAGTAGGTAGGGTAAGTCGTATATTAAGTACTACAAATATAGTGTAAAATATTTAAGAACCTAAGTACCATGTCAAAGGCAGCCCTGAAGCACCTTCTCGGGCGGGAAAGACTGAAAGCGCCTGTCAATACGGGACGAGGGAAAGCTCATACATATTAATGCATCTACAATAGCAACAAGTGATGTAGGTTTGTGCTAGATAAATTCTGTAAGCTCTACAAAGATTTACAATGCTCGTATATCCCATGCTAGGACTATGTATAGTGGGATATAAATTAGAAGGCAAGACATCGTTCTAAGCGAATATCGGAGATAGGTACATTAGAGGCGGAGACGCTATAAAGTTTTATGACTACTGTGCTCCTAAAATAACCCTTTAGTTTGATACAAAACAATCCTTGAGTACTGTACTATTACTATTACATAAGTATATGGCTATTACCTTTGTGCTTGGCGCTGGACTATAAATAAGTTAAAATAGAACCTCCTTAAAATAAATAAGTTGTCATTTGTTTAGTTTCGTGTCCCCAGTAAGCAACCAAAGTAAATTATTACCTTATGAATAGATAGTGTACTATTATTATCTATTCCTATGTTATTATCTACCGTTTTTGTACATGGTAATAAAATAACACAAATTACGAAATTTTGTATAAATTTAATAACATGGTTATAATTATTCTTAAATTGGGCTGGCATAACCTCTGGGTTAAAAGCCCCTATAAAAAAAAAAATTATATATATACAACGTGTTAATGAATTAACGCAAAACTAGAAAGTAGTTTGTTTAGAATCCAGAGCTGAATTGAATTATCATGTTTTCAACATAGGTAATTTTTTTCAAAATATTTAATTATTTGTTTGTAAATTTTAAAATTTACTGATCTCGATCTCAACCCACCGCTCGGGCACTTTCGCCTTACTTACTACCACAACAAGATTCTTAAAATGTATCCAAGAGCAAGTTAGCGCTTTCATTCATTGCTGAAATGATAACAAATCATTTTTGTCTCAAAACTTAAAATGCGAATAACTTCAAATTTTAACTATCAAAATAATGAAATTATTGTTTCAATCTAAGTATTTTCTTATAAATCAGTTGGGGTGTATGAGGTTTTGCGCTTATTCATTAACACGTTGTATATAGAATAAAAAAATAAAAAAAAAATTTCTTAAATTCGAAATTGGTTTAAATTTTCCATACAAACTTTAAAGGCAAGCAGTCTATTTAGTAACGTAAAATTATTAAGTTATCGATAGGTACAGCTAACGGTTTCCAGGTTTTGTGTTAGTACATTAACTTATGAACAAAGATGCGTGGATTCACTAAGAAATCTCATTCTTATCTGCCTACTGTGCATCCATTTGTACAAAGATTTCCTCGCATCAAGGAAAGTGCTCCGCAAATGGAAACAAATGCGTAGCGAAGCGTCCGCAACACTCCGATGGCCGACCTGGCACAACTCGCGATTAAACCAGCGAGGCGAAACAAAGTATTTGTGTCAATGTCTCGACCGTGTTAAATCCTTATTCCTGGCAAGGACGGAAGCCAGAAATGGTCCCATTCAATTGTGTTTGTTACTGTTACTCCCTATAAAAATTTAGCCATATTCTCGCTGTTTAATAGTTATAGCCGTCTCGTAAAATTATACTATCCACTGTAGAGGCATTCGTCGTTTAGATCCCTTTCGACAGAGGTTGTTCATTTTGATTTACGAGTTTTACGACTAGCAATTTAGGGATAAAAAAATACCGTCAATTCATTAATAAACCGATTTATTATTGAAACTTTGTCGTGAATCTCTAACATGATGCAAGATTACAATGCATGTTTAGATAACTCTATAATTTGTTATCTGAGACTATAAATCGTATTCTTTTTAAATCCTTTTTAGTAACATTTCAGAATTTCAGTGCTAATGTTAAGATATTAAAAGTGGTCATAGAAGATGAGCATTTAGGACCGTTAGAACAAAATCCAGCGGGTCGTGTCGAGGCTTATAATTATCTAACTAATTGGCCGGTGAAAGTCAACCGCTGACGTAACCAGTGTCCCGGGGCTCGTGGCATATCCTAACCTCACACCAAGCGATCAAAGAAATGCCTATTCAACGAAATTTGAATGGATATATCGATCCGGATTATTTATGACACTGTTGGGTACAAGGGGGATGGTTGGTCCGCTTCTCCCCTATTCCGATAAGTGTATAAGTATGTGACTTGTTTTTATTAAAACGTGGTGACCCTGAAATTTTTGCGAATAATATAATGTGCTATGAAACAGATGGCATTTTATGAATAAGTCATGCGTAAAAAAGAAAGCTTTGTTACAATTTTCTTCAATTTTTTCCGATAAAAGCTCTTATAAAGGCAATGATATTTGTTATATTGCTTCTTGTCTGTCACAACAACCGGAAAATCGTGCGAAAGGCGATCGTTCATCAGAATCACTCGCCTTGATTAATAATAATGTATCCATCGATGGAAATGGTTTCGTCAAAAAATGTACCTATTCATCAAAATACATGCTGATTATTTTCGTTAATCGTTTAAAAAAAATGCAATGCAGGGTAATTAGTTTTGTTCCAATAGCCTGTCCAATAACCTTGAATTGGATTGGTATGGTAGAGTTGCTGCCTATATTACCTGTACATGTTATTTACTGAGATATAAATAAATAGGTACATAATAGTTAGGTTAAATTAATATGTTCGAAGATAGGTATAAAAAGTTTAATGGATTCTGATTGCCTACTAATCCTAATGGAATTTTAATGTTTAGTTATTTGTCGATTCACACATACGTACACGGTGAGAGGCAAAAACAATATCTGATTAGATAAGTATTTGATAAATTAAGAGAATAATGTCCTCTAGCGTGCTTCATACAAAGAATGTTTAATTAGGTATAATTCGGATACAAATTGAAAATAATCATTTTTAAAACACTTTGAAACTAATATCTGCGCCTGTGGTTTCTCAGAAAAGTTACAATGTTTTTTTGTAATGCATTATGGGTTTGCTGGTTGGCTTCAGCGCACTTGATGGAAAGCGTAGAAGAAGCCGAGGATGTAGCGCGCTCACCCAGGAAAAGCCTATTAACTCTTCTTTTAAAAATATCCTGATTGTATTTGCTTGGAAAAACAGACGCAGGGGGAGAGTTCCAAACCTTACCGGTTCTCATTATAAAAGAGGATGGAACCATTTTTGTGCGGATTGTTAGAATATCAACTACGTATGGATGCAGTCTCGCACTACGTCTTGTCGTTCGTTGGTGAAAGGGTGATGGTGGAATCAGGTCATGTAGCTCCTGGGCTCATTCCTAGTGGGAGCGAGCGTCTAAACATCGTGTACCTATTATAGGTAGTAGGTAAGTACCCAATGCGTATCCCAGAACGTATATCCACAGAGTACTATAATTACTATCGGCGTTACAAAAGGATAAGGTTTATTTTACAGTGGAACTTAACTTTCGGGTTTAAGAATTAAGATTAACTTTGTCAATAGTTACAGACCAAAGTTGAAGTGAAACTAACATTACCTACTTATTAGGATAGGTAGGATACTTATAAGGACCGAAGACCATATAATCATCTGTTTCAGAGTCTTTTGTTCCTACGATACTAGATAATCCTGGGCTCAAAGATTTCCATACAAATCCTTAATTAATCCTAGCTTTGAAACTGTATATTTTAACTGAAATCTGACAAAACCACAGACACAGGGATTAGTCTAGTTCATGTTAAAAATGTCTCAGACTTTAATTGGTTAGTATTGAAAATAGGATCTATCTTCGTTTGTGGGCGCACTGCAAGGACTATCCTCCATAAGATTTCTTTTTGATTAGCAGCTGACCAACACTGAAAGCTCTACGACGTAACCTAAACCCCTAAACCACAATTAGGTAATTAAGTACTACCTTTACATCACTAGCGTCATAATATGTATATTTTTTATAATTATGTAAGTAGGTAACAAAGACAAAACATAAAAAAGGTGAAAATTTAACGTATATCCTTACTCTAAACGTAAAAGAGATTTCGGATTATGGTAATGTTTAAGTGCTTACCAAACAAATCTAAACAGGAGCTCGAATATGCTAGGGAACACCAGGTCATCTGAAGCTGCCAGCCATTTGCGCCCCAGCAGCCGGAGCGCCGGCATCCTGAAACAAGAATATTAATTTGAAGAGTACGACCTTGACCATTTCAGCCCCGCCTCACCTCTACTAAGCTACGTCATTTTAGTAGGTATACCTATTGTTGACTGGCTTATTAAGTCACTGCGTGTTGAGAAATTTTGGATCTTAATATTGTCTACACAATGGTGTGTGTCGCAGGTAAAAGTGACTTCAACTTATAATGTAGAGTATATTGCACGTAAAACAGTTCTAACTAAACACAACAGTAGTATTGAAAACAGGTTTCATATGTATTTTATAGTAAAATAAGAAATATGAACAAAAACAAATAAAGCCGATATGTTGAAGATCATTGCTATATCCTTCATTCATATGTATGCCTTTCAAATAACGAGAGGATAGCTTCTAAGAACTGGCACAATATGGCCCGGCCCAGCGTTTACCTAGTGGGAGGAAGCGTCTAAAGATCTTGTACCTATTATAGGTCCGTATACCAGAACGTATTACCACAGAGTACTATAATTACTATCGGTGTTACAAAAGGATAAGGTTCAATTTACAATGGCTTTGTCAATAGTTAAAGTCCAAAGCTGAAGTGAAACTCAAACATTACTTATCAGGGTAGGACAAATCACAGGACCTAAGAACATAATTATCTGTTTCAGAGACAGAGTTTTGCTCCTATTAGTTTATCTTTTTATATAATACAGGGTTCCACTTAATATGCTGACAGTTTTTTAAGAGGATGTTCAGACCATCCAACTGAACAACTTTATCAATGGGAACAACATCAAAATCGCGAAAAAAAATCGGCTGTCCCATACATTTCGCTCGAGTAGGTTTGCACTTTTGTATGGGACAGCAGATTAGTTTTTTCGCGATTTTGATGTAGGTGCCACAGAGAAAGTTGTTCAGTTTGACGGTCTGGTCATCCACTTAAAAAGTATCAGCGTATTAAGAAGGACCCTATATAGATGATTATAAACTCGTTAGGAGAAGAAACTCCGACAAGAAACTCCAACAAGATTGTGCAATCGAACGACCAATGCAAATCGCAGATTTTTGCGTTGTCCAAACCCAACACTTATCGTAATGTGTGTAAATACTAATTCGGCAATGCGTAGGTTTCTTACATATACTTTTCGTGTTAACATGCTTGAACAACATCGGATAAGTGCCTGCATAGCATTGTAGATAGAAAATTGATGAAGTTGTAATATCCTGAGAACATATAATTGGTATAATTACTTAGAGAAGCATATGATTTGCATGGATCAAGGTCCCCGTTGCAGCATAGTAATTATCTACTGCAACAATGACTTAATAAGAATCAATATGAATGGATAATCGTGTCAACTTATAGCTAATACGTGACGTAGGTATCTACGGAACGTCACGTTCTTAGTAACAGGGGTAGATCGACGTATACCCCGGCTTATATTGCGAGTTATGATAACTCTCAATCTAACTCAGTTTAGACAGATTTAGTGGAATTTCACGTTCCATGAATCGTTAAAAAGTTATATTAGATCCAAGTTTAATCTGGATTTGGGATCTACAAACACATCTTGTGTATATACTTACATACTTGTATTGTATATACCTATACCTGTTAAGAGTCGTCTAACCTCAATAGTTAGTTCGGTACCGAACTTGTATGTTAATAAAAATATGGAGAAAAGAAAATGTATCCCCACTTTACGAGTAAAACAAATACGAGGTATAAAATATATACCTCGAATATAGGTATATTGACAGATAATTTGAAAAAAAAATTACGATTTAATTTTTTCCACTTTGTCGGCGTGATTAATATGTATACCCATGCCAAATTACAGCTTTCTAGTACTAAGAGTCTCTGTGCTGAGACAGACGGACAGACATGGCGAAACTATAAGGGTGCCTTGTTGACTACGGAACCCTAAAAACGTGCTATGGCAAACTCTACGAAATAAGCGAGCGTTATTATTTGAGGCCATGTCCAAAACTGGTCAGGAGAAGAAGCACATCATCATCATGATAATTATAATATAAGTAAGCGCATAACGCACAGATATTCAGATAGATACGGCAAGGTATAAACAAAATTTTACTACACATTTTATCAATTTAGTAGGACGTCTGATTAAATAACAGCAAGGTAGTTCTGATTATTGAACACCTTGAATAACGTTGAATTTTAATTAGATCGGAAGCTGACCACGGCACGTGCGCCTACTGCATAACATAATGACGTGTGTTCCACATCTGTCATGCTGTCCAAGTTCCCCGTCGGTCCCGCGGTCCCGCTCGTTGGCTCGTGGTCCACTTCCCCACTGCCCGGTCACCGAACCCGGACCGAATATTTCGGGATACAACACTAAGATCTGGCATCGGTGCTCTCTCCGCCCGCACTTTGTTTACCCGGATTCCCAGTAATTAGATACGGTCAGTGAGCAAAGTTGTTTATTTGCAATGTTCTCTACAAATACACTGAGTTAGGGAATCATTTGTTTTCCTCGATCAAAGATTTGCGGTGTCTGCAAGTTCGTGTCTCTGCTACATTTTTTCTTTTGACTATTCGTCTGAGATTTATATGAAATTAGTAATAATAAATAACTCTCACATGAACATACAGGGTCCTTCTTAATATGGTGACACTTTTTAAAGGGTTGATCAGACCATATAACTGAACAACTTTCTTTATGGGACCAACATCGAAATCGCGCGCGTTTAGAGAAATCGTACTAGACGTGCTGAAATCAAAAATAAATTATGAATCAGCAGATTTTTCTTACGATTTTAGATTTTCTTTGCTCCCATGGAAAAAAAGTTATTCAGTTTGATGGGTAGAGTCTTAGTTTAAAAGGATGCTAATCATTTCCATTTCTCCCTGTATGAGATAGATCATCTCATCATTATAATTCAGAGTGGTAAATCAATGGTAGGTAAGGTACCGTTGACATCTCTGATGCCCAAATCGTGTGAGTTACCTGCTCCGACCCCGCCACTAATTGCAGCTGTTTTCCCTTTCTATCTGATTTAAGAGGTTATAAAAACGGGAGATTGCAGCCGTGTTTAGTTCGCACACTTTCGCATTTAAAAGTATCCTACGTTTACCTGACTGCTATTGTACTTAATCGCTCTGTAGTTAAAATCTGCTATGAGTAAAATACTGGTTGGCATATAAAAGGCTCAATTTCCCGAAATTCCGTTTCAAGTTATAGCTCGTCAAAGTTTAACGTTTAACACATAAAATCTCAGCATATAATCATGAATTTCAACCATAGCAGATCGGGTCAGGCTTATATTACCTAGCAAGTTAATTGCCTACTGCCGTCGGTCGTTAGAATGCCAGCGTGATATAGCCGCTATCACGCCTTCGCTCCCTTTCTATTGCCGCGCGAACGAACGAGATAAAAGGCGTGATATAGCCGTATCACGTGCAACGTGCTATGGCTTCTGGTATGTACTGCGGATATAGGGTGAGATATAGAACGACAAATTATTTCAGTAAAAAATAAAAAAAATTGTTGTCTCTAATCCGTTAACAATCGTCTGATACAGGGTCCTTTTTAATATGCTGACACTTTTTTAAGGAGATGATCAGACGTAACGTCGACCGTTTTTACGGAGATGATCAGACCATCAAACTGAAACACTTTTTCCACCAACATCGAAATCGCGAAAAATTAATCAGCTGTCCCATACATTTGGCTCAAGTAGGTTTGCAGTTTTGTATCCTCATCATCCTAGAAAAGTGTTAGCATAATAAGGACCCTATATATAAATACATGTTTATAATGGTTAGAGTGTAACCATTATAAAACATTATTTAGATTGTCTTATACTCCATTTCAAATAGCAGCGAAATTTTAATGCTATTTTGAATTACAGAAACAAAGATTTGAAACACTACTCACTTATTCTTAGAACAGCTTTAGTAACGTGCAAGATATGTCGGATAGTATATCTTTCTGATAATCTGATAAATTATATTTGCAAATCAAAATTGGCCAGAAACCTATGTAGGAATAGGAAAATCTTTTCGTCCTTATTTGAAATGAAGTACCTATAGGTGTAAAACAACATTTTTCTATGCCACCCAGGTGTGGTTAGGTAGGTATATGTCTACGGTATTATTTATTATTCTTATGGTTATACTATAAACGATCACGTTTTACGTGTTAGGAATATTACCCACGCCCCATTAGCTGTCGTGTCCGATCATTTTACAGGAGAAATTGTCTGAAAAGGGCTAGTCGCCATTTTTTTGTTTACGATTACAAATGCAGATTATAATGTACAATCGCGTATAAAACTAAAACGAAAATAATACATTTTAAATTATTTTTTCAACGGTCGTTTTTTTTTTTTTTTTTTTTGGAATGACGTGTACAGCTTTGCTCAGGGAGCTTTTACTGCTTTTTACTGCGGACTATCGGAGGGACCAGAAGGGTCACTGAGCCAATTGAATGAACCTAAGCAACCGACCTAGGGGCACCCCAGGGGGGTACGGACCTCGGCATAGGACGTTGCTGGGGCTACGCGGCGGATTGGGTAGCTGGGATCGGTGAGAATCAACGGTCGACGTTACGTCTTTAGGGACATCTGCGCATTCCGTAAAATATTTCATAAAATACAACTGGATACGAGATCCTACCTAACTAGTTGAAATTTTAATGAGTTAAGTTTATTATGCAAAACATGATAACATGAACGCTAGGTAGGTTTATTTCAAGTTTATCATAACGAAATGCGACGCTCTTGCATGGTGTGGTAAAAATAGACATAATAGTGGTACTTCGGTTATAATTATGCAGCCTAGACCGAAGTGAAAATAAAACGAGTGGGTAGCGAGCGAGCGAGCAAGTGACGAGGAGTTCAGAATCCCGACAGGATTGCAACTTGAACCTGACGTGACGTCAATCCGCCCACAATAATACTTAATTAACCGTAGCGACAACGAGACCACTGAAAAACAATATGCTGCTGATATTTTAGATTTCACACCTAATTTGTACATGAAAATAATAAACTCGGTATTTTTTAATTTCGTATGTGAATTAACCCACCCCATCCACCGTCACCCATCCAAAGACTGACCGGACCTTACGTTGCTTAAGTTCGGTGATCGTTTTCAATACCGAAGCTACACTTCACCAACGAGCGTTTCCGTGCTTGGGAAGGCACGTTAAGCAGTTGGTCTCGGATAGTTCCGTCAGCGTTGTAACTATTCGTTAAGCCAGGTCAGAGGCCTATTAAGGCGGCTTGAAAATTCTCTGACAGCAATTTGACCACTAACTTGCCTTACCAACACCCACTGGGCCCCCGTGGTGGAGTATGGCCCACTCCCTCTCACCCTTATTAGTGAGAGGAGGCCTTTGTCCTGCAGTGGGATTCTACAGGCTACAACATACTTTTTTTAAATGTGAATTACAATGATAGAAATAAAAAAAATAGCATTCTATAACTTGAAACGAAATGCTATTTGCATAAAATCGTTAAAGTTTGTCGTAGTTTATCGAACTTGTGCAAAACAAAAAACAAGTGAGAAAATGATAGAATGACATTTATGAACGTGGAAACTTTTCTTCGTTTGCTCGTGTGATTCTATAATATTACTGTTTTACTGCAACTTTTCCTGTTTTGAAAGGATTTCGTCATCCTTTTATAATAACCACATTTATTCAATGCTATTTTGACCTATAAAAAAGTGATAAGCGTTAAAATACCAACATAAAATTCCCTCTGGAATTAACAACCTCAAGTCATTTTACCATTTTTTATAACTTTTACGCTTCTAAATTTAACTTCGTAATAGGATTTCGCGCCCGTCATTCATCGCGACTGTAAAGTATTATAGACCAAATTAAAGATTGTCAATTTTTTGTACCGGGCGTAACTTGAACCCGCAACCTGGCTGTGCGAAATCCGAGGCTGTGCTTTCATCCTATTAAGTTACTGGTACTATACTGATAGTATATGTCTTAAGGTGGTTGCAGAGTTGCCAATTTCATACAAAAGTTCGACGCGTAATACGCGTTGACGGTACAATTAAAATATTTTATATATGAAAAAATAGTTTAGAAAATCTAGATGCCGCGTATCAAATAACATTTGCAATTTATAATATAATTATGAAGATATAAAGCTTTGAACTTATCCATAGAAGATTTCAAAGCTTTATATCTTCGTTATTATATATAAATTGCAAATGTTATTTGATACGCGGCATCTAGATTTTCTAAACTATTTTTACACATATAAAATATTTCTTTTAATTGTACCGTCAACGCGTATTACGCGTCGAACTTTTGTATGAAATTGACAACTCTGCAACCACCTTAAGGGAATATAATTCGGAGGCAATGTAACTTCATAGTCCGGGCGTAGAAGCCGTAAAATAACCACTTAGTTATAATAATATTAGAGTTCATGATGTGGCAAAAATATATATCGGGTATATGTTAATATACATATTTATAAAATTTTATAACACTTTCGAACTTAAGGCAAATACACTTTAGGTATTCTCATCATCACATATTAATATTGATCTAAAATTGAATTTATCTGGTTTCAACTGTCATTATGTGTTGTTAGCTTCATATTATACAGTTGTTATAAATGTTAGATATCGGCGAACCAGGTTACGAACTATTATCTGAAGCAAGTTCTAGTTTTTTATAATTTTTTAGAGTATAACTCTACATCATATACCTAATAATATATTAAAAATTTGCAGACTTTAATAATATCAAAACCAATTTTTCTTCAGCCGGTAGAGTATTAAAACTTAACATTTTCACGAAAATCTTACTTCATCCAAGTATAGAGATTAGTTTCTAGATTGTTTCTGAAAAATGTCATTGCCTTTAATTGGTTAGTATTGAAAATATAACCAGACTTCGTTTGTATGCAGCGCGCATTTACACATTCGGAATAAACTTCTCTTAAAATCTTTTAATTGAACAGCACATCATGGCTAAAACATGTTATTATTTATAGAATAGTCGTTACTTAATAATTTATGCCACAACTAATATCGATCTACATCTACAGGTTGTAAATAAACACCCTATTAATATTAAAAGGGGTGGTTTAGACTAGCAAACGGAACAACTTTCAGTATGGAGAAAACGCTGAAAAAATAAACCGATCGGAACAATAACAAAATCTGCTGTTCCATACTAAACTGCAATGCCTACTCGATTCAAATGTATGCAACAGCAGATTATCGTTTTTGCTCAGGTCGGTTTGCTACCATAGTAAAAGTTGTTCGACGGGCAGACTCTTAGTTTAAAAGGATGTTAATGATATCAATTTCACCCTGTAGATTGGTTTGTTCGAACAATGTTCGCTACACAATTGAGTTAGTAATCAAATTAGTGCGCTCTCCTGTGATGAAGCTGTCTTGAGACTAGATTGACATATGTCAAGGATATTGTCAATTAGCTTAGGTATTAGTTGCACTACTTATTAGGTAGGTATAGAGAATAAAAATATCAATAAATTTTTTGTTAAAACAAAGGACGAGCGAGACAAAGAATGTAGTCACGTCGAATGGGGAACTTGCACAGTTTTATATTTTTAGTGTATCATAAAGATTTAAGGCTTACATAAATATACCAAAAACGAAAATGGTAAAATATGAACCAATTATGTATTTATTGCAAATCAAATGTTGACTCTTCAAATTCCGCGCCAAAACGCTCACTGCCATGAGGTGACGTCCTTTTCATGACGCGGGAAGCTCATCACAAATCATCCGCTATAATATGTTGCCGTATTCTTCTAACGCACGCAAGTTGCTAATCGCTTCGTCACTTTGCACGTGTTTGAAATTACGTTCCAATCCACGTAATTTATAATTGAAATATTTCGCAAAAAATAAAAACTTTAGAATAAATCTTTCAGTAATGTTCTATTCACAACTATTATTAAGCATAAGCATATGTTCACGACTATATTCCCCGAGGGCTAGTCAGATATATTCTGAAACCTCAGAACATCCACGTTTCACCAGTAGTACTGAAACTCTGTCCAGTGTGACGGGGGGTGAGCCCGTCGCCACTATTATTATTGAATTATTAAGATAAATTCTCATTATAATTTTGGTGCAAGTTCCCCATTGAATGTGTTTTATTGGTAATTCCCATGTAGTCAAAAGTTATAAGTACACATAGTTACAGTAGGTACCGGTTTTAAATAAACGATTGCTTATTTTAGAATAAGTGTGATGTGGAGAGCTCTTACAGGCAGTAACAGTAAAGAATAACAGCACTGCAGACAGCGGCGGACGCAAGAGGTGCAGCATTGACGTCAAATGTTTTAGTTCAATGACCGACTTCGTGTTCATACTATACCTATGCTGTACCTGTACATATGTACCTACGCTCGTAGGCTACGGTTAAGAAATAATACTAATGGTATCTAAAGATATTGGCAAATCTGTAGTGCTTAACAGAACCAAGACACTATTTTACTGAATCGAGATTACAGCAATTGTATATTATCATAGAAACGCCACCGGTTCCACGTTTTGAATGTGCAATAGAATTTATGTTTGTTTCCTAATATCAGCCTTGGATGACTCAATGACCATGGAAAATTATAACAAGTTACAAAACAAGTTTGTATTTACGCCACAAACGACAAACGGCCCATCTGTCGGAATGTCTAGCTAAATCTATTTATGACTTCGTTATTTTATTTAGGCACAATATTTATCTTTTCTCCAAGTCTATTAATTAATTAGTGTCTGATAACAGTGGCGGATTTGCCCTAAGGCCCAGGAGGCCCGGGCCTAGGGCGGCCAGATATTAGGGGCGGCCAATCGTGACAAAAAATTCACTGATGACAACATGAAATAACTCAAAGAACCTAAATGTTTTAAAGGCCTGTAGATAAATAAATAAAACCTAAAGCAGTTTTAAATTTTGTATTTAAAGGTGTAATTATCCCTGAAACCTCGGAAAATATTGCAAACTAGCAGCTTGAATCGATTTCGATAAAAGTTCGCAATAAATTCATTATGTAGTCTCTATGAAGGATGCTGAAAAAGGGGCGGCTGGTACTTGCTAAATGGCCAAGGGCGGCCAAGACTGCAAATCCGCCACTGCTGATATCCGACTCCAACCCCACACCGACCACAGGGCGGGATCAATTAATTCAATTTGGTATATAGGAACACAAACATTAATCAAGTTAGATAAATCGCTCGACTGATTCCTAATCGAAAGGGAGCTTCTACAAAAAAACATACGTACAATTAGGTTAGGTACAAGTATATAATTTGTAAAGTTAGAATTGGAATCTTATAAAAAAGACTCGCAAAGATAATTTATTAACAAAAACTCTGGGGTTCATTAATTTGCAATTTTGCGTTACCGCAAGTCTTTGTTCTGTTCTTGAAGAACCTCAAGAGCAAGACCTTTAGCAGGTTATGTCTAAGGTTAGGGATGACAGGAATTTTCCCGGACTAACATGCCCGGAATTTGGCCTTCAGTGAGGGAAATGAAATAGTCAGGTGTTTTTTTAATTGAAAGTGGAAAAAATTTTAGTAATACAATGCCTTTTTTAAATTTAACTGTGTCAGGAGGAGAGTCTGAACAGAAACTATGGACAGTTTATTTCTCTGCTTAGTCTACTGCACTCCCATTAATGAGAACACTCACTCTACGTTCGCATTTTGTGCTTGGATTAAAAATTTTGTTCCGTACTGGTAGTTTCTCCACGCTTACATATGGTTTTTTAGGGTTCCGTAGTCAACAAGGAACCCTTATAGTTTCGCCATGTCCGTCTGCCCGCGGCTTAGCTCAGAGACGCTTAGTACTAGAAAGCTGTTATTTGACATGGGTATACATATTAATCACGCCGACAAAGTGGTAAAATAAAATCTTGAAATATATATTTTTAGGGTACCTTACACGAAAAGTGGGAATGAAATATTTTTTTCTCTTCTATCCCATAGTGTGGGGAATCGTTAAATAGGTCTTTTAAAAATATTGTAAGTGTGATAAAAACATTTTTTCTATTTAGGGATCCGTTATCAAAATATTATGCTTTAAAGTGTTTTAAATTTTTGTTAGATTCAAGTGCTAGCTAACCACTGCCAGCTAAACGGTTATTTTTGCATACCTACGAGAAAAATTCACGGCAGTAGTGTATAACGAAGTTAAAAGGAAAACTAACACCCCTAAGTAGGCTTTACAAGTTAACGAGTAACAACTTGTAAAATGTACTTTTTAGACTTTCTTAGCCGTTATACCGTAGTATAAAACAAAAAGCCCCCTTCTAAGTCCGTATATTATATTGTGACGAGCAACTACGGAACCCGACACGCACTTGGAAAATTTAGTGCTTACAGCATACCACATTGAGACAAAATGTTAAAAGATATCATTTTTAGATCTGGTGAATTAGTGACTAGTTCATAAAATGTTAGATTGAGCGAGCATAACCACGTATATGGACCATTTCAATGCTGTACCATTTAATTGTTATTCTTAATTATAACTATTTGTTTTTAAATTACTTTAACATCGTGTTTACAAGATTATGACGTCATTAATCAACAAGATACTTCATTTGGGGTATTATTAACATCGTTTCCGTTTTACCGAGCTCCATTATTGTAGTAGAATTGTTGAGTGGTAGGTAAGCACGCTAAAAGGTAGTATTTTAGCAAACTTTCTAACCATGCCGAAAGGGAATGCACTTTTGTTACAGTATTGTATTCTGAGGCGATGAAGATCATAATCATTTGGCTAGTTTGCAAGACCGTGGTTCGTGACACACCTATACCTACCTATTATAGTAGCTATTATTTATAGCCATTTACTATCGCACTATTTGCGCTGAGTAGATCAATATATACCACAGAATACATAATAGTACGCTATATCTAGACTTAAAAAACAGTTCCGTGACTGTGCACTAAGAAAGGATTTTTCGATATTCTAATTTCACGCAGACGAAGTCGCGGGCAAAAACTAGTCTACCTATAAATGTTCAACAGGGCTGCAATCGCCGTAAATATTCGGTGATTGAACTGTTATTGGACTACGTACGAACTATATCTTTTGACACATTTGGTATTGCGCTAATCGCGGTACTGCTCAGCCGTTAGAGCCGTTTTTAGACAGATCGCTCACACGTTAAAGGCTGTCAGTTACATAGAACTTAGCGCGATGCGGAATTTAGCACAGTTGAATAGTAATTGGATTGCAATGTGATTAAAACTGAAATTGGATAAAAATAGAACTTCGATGTTTTAACTTAGCGCAATCGTGCTCCAGAACGTGCGTAGCATTTCAAAATGTTTTTTTGTCAAATAGCGGGCGGCGCCCACGACTTCGTACGCGCAGACTATTGACTTTAAATACTCTTAACTTGATGATTGAATTAATAGATTGCGATGAAAATCCCATCCAAATAGGTTCAGTAGCTTTTAAGTGATGTGTGCTCAAACAAACAGAAAAAAATTCTAAAAATGGTCTCAATGCATTCCATTACGTTTTCTAAACGCCCCTAATTAATATTTTTGCAAATATCTTCAATGTACACAAGGTGCTACGCAAAACCAATATAACCTGGCCGCGCAACGTCATACGTTATTCACCCTACGCGCGGCTAGCTTATATTGGTTTTCGCCGTGTGTACATCCACGCCCAGTTTACAATTTCATTGCATGTATTAACATTTTTGGAAAACATGGTTTGTCTAAAAGTTTTAAAGAACACAACGGATACGTTTTTGAGATTTTTTGAAATAACCCTTGTGTTATTAACTAATTCTTTAGGGGGCAGGGACTGCCTACGTTATTTCTTCTCTTATCAACGACGTATTTCCGGAAATCTCCTAACTTAATTTTATCGAGGTCAGTCCATAAATAATGCTATTCCATTAACGCCCACTTCACAAATGACAAGTAATAAAGTTTCAACCACCAACGCGGCTAGATTTTATTTCAGGATTACTCTCTATTGGAAAATAAAGTGTACCTCCTTGAACTGAATCGGATGGTAGTGAGTGAGTCGTTGTCTCAGTTGGAGTGGAGCTTGCTAGGGTCGCGGGTTCGAATTCCGAAAGTTGCATAAATATTTGATTGAATCCTTTGATCAATTTCCAAATAACCAATTCTTTTGTTTTTTTGGAAAAATATTTGCGTGACCGCGTGTATATGCGTGGTATGCGAGTTTGGGGCTAGTGAAAAATCGGATATAGCATTACATATGCTCACTGCTATATTCCCCGAGAGGGAGAAAGAGGGCTCAGAAATATTCTTAAACCTCAGAACATCCACGTTTCACTAGCAGTACCGAAACTGTCCAGTGTGACAGAGAGTGAGCCCGTCGCCACTTAAATACGGATTTCTGAATATTAATGCAATAAGAAGTTATTTTACTTATAAACATAGGTACTTAACTAGGGAATACCTATAGACGTGAGCAGAATATGCTTACACTATATCCGTGAGATCATCACGATATAGAACAGAGTTTTTGATATCGTTAAACCTTGTCTCCTTAGTGAAAGTTGCTCAGTTTGATAGTCTAATCTAGACCACCACTTTAAGGCGCAATAGTAGGACGAAATACCTTAGAGGCATCTTTTATTTTTAATTTTTCGACTAGATTTATACAATTTACCGAAACCAAAGTCATCCCTCAGTATTCTTGGATAGTTTATCTATCCAAGAATACTGAGTATTCAATCTAATCGTGTATTCAATTAATGTAATCATTAATTGAATACACGATTCGAATTACTTAACTCGATAGAAAATCGTCACAAAGATCATTTCATATGTATTTGAAAACATTTTTTTGGTTTTAGAACTTAAAATAGTTTCCGATTTTTGGTATTTATACTCACATCATAAAAATAAATTATAAAAGTACTTTTGTAAATTCTTATTAATCGAAAATACGGCACACGCACGCACTTTTCGGAGGGCTGGGCAGTCGCGTTTCTCATCGAAAATATTCGTCTGAAACTATAGCCCCTTAAATATTATTATATGTATTGTTTGACATTGTTTATTTAATGGTCAGGTCCCAGATGCAGTGATAAATTATTGAGTTAAGGAAGGGTAAACAGTGCACTTCCAATTAATACTTTGAGCGTATAGTGCAAAGTTGGGAACAAACGATGCTGCGAGAGACCGCCCTAATCTCAATCCCTCAGTGATTTGTAGCTGGTGAGAACTAGAAAAAGTTTCTGAATTGTTTCTTCCTGAAATTTTTCCCGATCGATTATACTTTCATTCAATCGATTTCGTTAGTTTTAACTTGAGAGTAATTAGCATTGTCCAGATTTATCTGGCACTTGTGTTTCCTACTCAATGATTCACAATAATGTACGTGAGCAAGATTTGATATTTGTATCTTGTTTAGTTTGGACATCATCATCTAATTAATTCAATTTGTTGAGTTTGATGGGTATAGTATCTATAGGGTCCTTCCTAATATGCTGACACTTTTTTAAGGGGATGATCAGACCGTGAAACTGAACAACTTTATCTATGGCACCGACATCGAAATCGGGAAAAAAATCAGCTGTTCTATACAAAACTGCAAACCTACTTGAGCCAAATGAATGGGACAGATGATATTTTTTTCGCGATTTCGACGTTGGTGTCATAGAGAAAGTTTTTCAGTTTGACGGTCTGATCATCCCCTTAAAAAAGTGTCAGCATATTAAGTTGGACCCTGTGTATGATTTAAAGGTTAATGATACTTTTCCTTACACCCTGTATAGATGTCGTGTCTTGTCAAGTATCGTAGTTTGGGCACCGCAAGTGAAATGTGATTATTCTTAACGACCTATGTTTAAAATATCTCTGGCCATAAATCTGCGTTGTTCTCAACTTCCATCCAAAAACGAAGAAATAGATTTATTGGTAGGTACTCATCAAATTCCTCAGTAATGCTGCAGCTGGGTTTATCCTTATAAGTAAATAAAATCTAACAAAAAGAAACCTTAGCTAGCTACACACCCGAGTACAGTTACATACCTAATCTGATTACCTTGCATATTGCACGACCGAAAGGTAGTAAAGAAAATGAAATGAAAAAAGAACACGAACAAACAATAACACCCAAGGTTCCAATAAGGTTCCCAAATTAAATTACTTTTTGATGTGAGACTTCGTTTCTATTTTTAACTTTCTTTACCTTTTAGAATTGTCATGAGGCCGAAAGCATCGCATCGGTGGCTCGTTGCGGAGATATACAACGTGTTAATGAATTAGCGCAAATCCTCAGATACCCCAACTGATTTATAACAAAATAATTAGATTGAAACAATAATTTCATTATTCTGATACTTAAAAGTTAAAGTTATTCGCATTTTAAGTTTTAAGGCAAAAATGATTTGTTATCATTTCAGCAATGAATGAAAGCGCTAGCGTGCTCGTGGATACATTTTAAGAATCTTATTTTGGTAGTAAATAGAGTGAGTGTGCCCGTGCGGTGGGTTTAGATCGAGTTCAGTTAATTTTTAATTTTACAAACAAATTATTTAATATTTTGAAAAAAATTACCTATGTTATTGAACATGATAATTCGATTCTGCTCTCGATTCTAAACAAACTGCTTTCTAGGTTTGCGTTAATTCCTTAACACGTTGTATAAACACTCAATCATGAGGGTCCGTGTTCGAATCCCCATGAATGAGATGCCATGTACCCGTGAATTTTTCTAACTGATGTATACCGACCTCTCAAACGACGAAGGAAAATATCGTGAAGAAACGTGCTAATGAAGAAATTTAATGCGTATGTGAAGTCGAAGTGCGGGTGGACTAACGCCCGCACACCCTCCCTGAGGGTAAGCCTGTGCCCTGCAGGAGAACGTATATAGGCTGATGAATGATGATTAGTATTAGGTAGGATTGGGAAAAGTTATTCGGATTCTTCTTGATTTAAGTAGACTTTCTATAGATTATTGGTTGTTCCAGGCTTTTGGTGCATTATAGCATGGTGTTATAAAAACTAACTGTCAGCGGCCGCGAAATGTCAATCGAGCGCGGTGTGCTGGGCTCTGCCCGCCCGTGTACCCTCATAGTGAACTCAATTAGGGTACGCCCGTCCCCCGCCGTCCCCCGCACACCGCGCGGGCATAAACCCTAGAGGTTTTATTACACTATGATTATAAGCACTCTCTATCAATTCTTAATAATCATCTTTTCCCATGGCAATATTCGACAAACCTAATAATGTACTAGGGTACCTAATTAAAAATGTCATGTCCTGTCTCTGTAACCTACAGTGACGTGATATAGCTCGACCAGAATCTCATAGCATAAAAAAAGTGTTAAAATAGAGATTTTCACATGGTAGTGTCATACTATCATCTGTCAAATCAAAATAGGCACCGCGCAGACTGCGACTTTTTGCATCGATAAAAACACGCTTTTGTCTATCGCATGACTTTATCGCTACACAAGAGGCGTTTATATCGATTCTGTCGACGAATAAGTGATCAAATATTACGAAAGTTTTGCATCGTGGCAGTATGGCGTTTGCATCTATGCTTTATCGCGTTTGCATCGATGCGCGACTAAATCGATGCTTTTTGCAGCACTTCTGCGCTGCACAAAAGTTACAGTGTATAAAGGGCCCTAATCTAATTACCCCAGTGTTGCTTGCTCTAAAATTTGATTTCCTTATTTGCCATCAGATTCTGGCCCACCTTTATTTCCAGTTACATGATCAACAAGGCAAACCTATTTTTTAAAAAAAGTTAATAGTACTTACCTAGTAATAGTATCGCAATTTAATAATCATAAAAATTATCATCATAATTAAATTTAATAGGCAAAGTGTAATTGAAACTACTAGTGGTGAAGCTCAGCGGTCGCGGCGCCGCGGGTCTATGCTGGCGCGGTGTGCGGGGGACCGGGCACCGGCTTTGAATTCACAAAGTCGACGCAGGCAACTCGGTACCGAGACTTGCTCTCCCCGGTCCCCGCACACAGCGCTCAATTGACCTGTCGGCGATCGCTGAGCTTCACCACTAGTCGTTTCTATTACCTAGGTACCTTTTCAGTTGACGTCTAGTTTTACCTTTATTCTCAATATGGAAAAAAATTTACACAGCGTGTAAAATAGGTTCAATTCTAGCCTCAGAGATACTCTTGTACTATCAGGGTATTTTTAATCTATCGAATCCACCCACACCTCGTCTGGTGTCTAATTAACTTAACAATTATCCTTTCACACGTCACGGGTGCGGCGTACCTACGAGTTAACGAACAAAAAATATTAAACCCGAGTGACAACATTTATAGCCTCCAGTTAATTAAGGGGTTGAATGTACCTACACAATACATATATGTATATTATACCTATGTGTGTTGAAATTAATAAAACTGTAGTATGTGTTTATAGGTACATTCCTGTTTCGGTAAATGTTTGTTCACGGACGGACGCTGAAATTCATGCGGTAAAACATTGATACAAGTAATAGGGTATTTGACAGCATGTAGCGCGTATTACGCGTTGAACTGTTGTATGAAATTGACAACTCCGCAACCACCTTCAGAAAAATACTGAATATTTTAAGAGAAAATTGACAAAGAAAATAATTGTTTTCTCTACTTTAGTCACGTGATCGTAAACGACTGTGATTGGCCGAATGGTTGATGACATTAACTGCTTGGAAACAGTTGCGTGTAGAGCAAAGGTGTAGAGTGTGAGTGTCGTACAAAGTTTACGTCATCATGACGTCACCTGCTTGTTGCCACGTATTGTCAGAAAGCGCGTATCGCGGGATATTTAAGGGTATATTACTGTTGGCACGCTCGATACAAACAAAGTCTGGTGATATTTTCAATACTAACCGATTAAACTCAATGAAATTTTGCAGAAACAATCTAGAAACAAATCTCTATGCTTGTATCGTGTCAGATTTTCCTAAAAATGTACAGTTTTAAAGTTACAGTGTCTCAAAGATTTCCTTACAAATCTTAAATTAATCCTAGCATTTAAACTGTAAATTTTAACGAAAATCGGACACGATACAAGCATAGGGATTAGTTCTTAGATTGTTCCTGCAAAATTTCATGTAGTTTAATTGGTTATTATTGAAAATACCTCCAGACTTAGTTTGTATGCAGCGCGCATTTACGCATTCGGAATAAACTTCTCTTAAATAACATTTTTTGTTTTCGTTTTTTCTTGCACTACTTGTAATGGAACGTAAAATATACATTTTCTATAGAGTCCTTAGAAACCTGTCAAATACCCTTAAAACGTATATATTTTGTTTATTTGCTGCAAGGGTACAAGCAGATGTAAATATCTATATTTATATTTATGTATGTTTTTCCCTGTAAATAACATACCAAGTTTCCCGTCATTAAATCGGTCTAGACAGACTCCATTATTAAAAAGTTATAATAGGAACAAGCTTCTATTGCTTTCCAATTTAGATGTTTTTAATGTTAAACGTAACTACGCTATTACAATTTAATAGTAAATTCCATTCGTGATAGTTAAATTAACTTGAAACATCGTATAGTAACTATAGTAAAGTTAATCATTTACCTGCACGTGTTGTCCTTTCCGTTGTACTTGTACGTACATATTTTATTACTCTTTTTTTTTATTATTACGGAAATTTACAGCATGATTAAGCCTTTGTCTTTTATAGAAACAAATAGGTATCAAAAATTATACCAAACTCAAACTCAAAATTGTTTATTCAAATAATATCACATAGAAAACTTTCTGATGTCATTTTTAAGTTTCCGTGGTCAAACAAGGAACTTTTGTCCATTCTGTCTGTCTGTATGCCTGAATAACTCGCTCATTTTTGCACCTATTGAATCGAAATTTGACATGAAGACGGATAACAGTAACCCAAAAACAGAAATGTAGTAGTTTTGATGAAACTAATTTTTGTCGACCCCTCCTCCCATACAACGAAATGGGGGTTGACATTTCTTAGTAAATCTTATCTTTATTAGGGTTGCGTACCCATAGGGTGAAAACGGGACCCTATTACTAAGCCTACGTTGTCCGTCCGTCCGTCCAACCTATTTAGGGCTGTAAATGTTGAACCGTAATAGCTAGACAGTTGAAATTAATAAATAATAAAAATAACCAAAAATAAAAATTAATCATACAAGAAACTAGTTTTTATCAATGTTTTTTCTTCTCGTTCTATGGTAAAAACCAAAGAGATTATACCTAAAGGCATCGAGCGAGCCATACCAATTGTAAAGTGTCCACTTTTTTTGACGTTTAAGTTTGAGTGTGTGGTGTCAAGTGGTATGGACAAAAGGCACCAAGTGACATATGGCCTTATGTTTACGTTCACTTTTCACACACACTAGCTCAAAAAAAAGTGGACAGCCGCATAAACAAATATCTAAAGTTCCATCTCCTTCTACTATTAAAGGTACGTCATAAGACAAAAGAGACTAACTACAATCGTAAATTTATGCGGACTCTATGGAGACCCTTCCTCTGAGGTAAAAACGGTCATATATACAAGCGTCAAACTTGGTGCGATTATAGAGCAAACTCTACAGCGTAACAACAAATATAAAAAAACGGTCAAAGCGACTAATTATAATATGCGGTATTCCCAAGTTTCTGTATAAATCAATCAACGACAGGAGTTAACAAATTGTCGTACCGTTATAGAAGACGCAATCGATACTAGACTGGTGGCCTCAATGATATGCAATATAATGAATCACTTATTTTTAAATTAATGTCGTGTCGGTCGACATAATCAATAGCCTATATACCTACTTACAATATACAGTTGCTATATAATTTGATTTTATTTGAACATCATTCCACTCTGAAACTTAAGGGAATATAATTCGGAGCGCGCTCCGTACAAACGATGTCTTATGATATTTTCAATACTAACCAATTAATGTTTGGTGAACGAAATGTGATTTAAGTGAATGTTTATACAGAGGTTCATACAACGCCGACGGGTTGCATGTTGTATGAACCTCTGTAAAAACATTCACTTAAATCACATTTTGTTCACCAAACAAATAGGTGCATATTTTGCTGTCGTATATAAAAATATACCTACTTACTCGTTCAACTCAGATACCTAATAGATAATGGAAAAGTCGTGCTATTCCCACATATAATATAGAGCCGAGTAAGTAAACGTAAATTGATGAATCCATTAAATAGAATATACAAAAACTTGTTTATGAACAAAGTGAAAGGTAAATGCAACAATTATTTTTCGTCACCTTTTTAACAAACTTCTTTTGCGAAACTAAATGAAGAAAGTATTTTACTTCAAAAACGACGTTGAAGGTGAACGTTATTGCGCATTACTACTGTGATGTGCAACTTTATATGTATTTTTTGATGTCCACTATGATGAACAGTAGGTTCATTTACCTATGATCCACAATAAATACATTTCTATTTCTATTTATAGTATAAACTTTATATACAACGTGTTAATGAATTAACGCAAAACTAGAAAGTAGTTTGTTTAGAATCTAGAGCAGAATCGAATTATCATGGTTTCAACATAGGAAATTTTTTTCAACATTTTAAATAATTTGTTTGTAAAATTTAAAATTTACTGAACTCGATCTCAACCCACCGCTCGGGCACTCTCACCCTACTTACTACCAAAACAAGATTCTTAAAATGTATCCATGAGCACGTTAGCGTTTTCATTCATTACTGAAATGGTAACAAAATTTTTGCCTCGAAACTTAAAATGCGAATAATTTTATAATGAAATTATTGTTCCAATCTAATTATTTTGTTGTAAATCAGTTGGGGTGTATGAGGTTTTGCGCTTATTCATTAACGCGTTGTATATTTATGCCCACACGCACTTGATTTTATTTCTGTTAAATTGTTACAATTATAATTGTTTGTATGATGTTAATTCATAATTAGGTTATATTAGGTGAACAAGCATATTATCACGGATAACCTTATCGCGTCAAGTCATTAATTACTAATATTTGTTATCATCAAGAAGATTAAATACCTAAGTACATAACTGAAGATTGCATTAGGGTTAGGATGGATGGATTGTGTGAAAGATGGCATGTGTAAAAAAGGTGTGTGCGCTGAAATGACGGCTAAAAGAGATGAATGGAGGAAGACGACATATTGAGCCGACCCCAAATAATGGGATAAGGGCAGGAAGAAGAAGATGTACAAACATTTTTATGAAGCCAAAAACGATGACCTTGGATGACGTCACTGTCATTTCCCATCTATTTGACTACATAACATTTATTTTATTTTAATCTTCTCAATAACAAAAGGTTAGAAAATAACGCTTAACTCGCATTTTCATTTAGTTTTTCGCTTGAATACTATTTTTAATAACAAGATAAACTTTAAAAAGTAATGAAATGTTGATGACGTCACAACTCAGAATTGAGTACAAATTTCATACAAAGCGCACATTTTGACGTCCAATAAAGAGTTGCTGATTTGACTAGTTGTCAAGTACCCTATTAACTATCTAACTATATCTAAGGTACTTACTTTTTTTATGAATACAGGTCGTAGAGTTTCCTTTTATTGGGATCCTCAAATGCTACTTTATTTTGAAAGTTCCTTCTTGTGTTAAATAAACCAAAATGAAGTACAGATTTTCTCTTCATAGTAATAAAGTTGCAGTAACCTTCTAATGAACAAGAAAAAGCAGTTTAGAGAACGTGTATGTTGTGAAAATTGTGTGAAAAGTAACACTAACATGTTGTTGGTAAGTACTAAGAATGTATTGCCTTATATTATTATACAGGATGTAACATAAATTGGAGTAAGTTTTTGAATTTTTTTTTGCGATTCGAGTCGTGGGCTCGATTCCCACGGGGGACACCTAGTGATATGTCACTTTGTGTGTTTTTCCAAAGTTGGTTAGGACATTGCAGGCTGAATCACCTCATTATGTGAAAAGATCTTTTTTTTCGTGCTTCGGATGGCTCGTTAAGCCGTTAGTCCCGGCTACTATCTCTGGTGGTAGAAGTCATTACATAAATTCCACGTCTGAGGCCGTAGGGCGGTTTGAAAAAACTCCCGACACCAGGGCTTGCCCACACGATAAAAAGAAGATTACGTACATACCTAGACCACATTGGATAATTGGCACAGCGACATCATATCGAAAATCATCGATTATTGACAGTATACTGTGTTGTGAAAGAGATAGCGAGGTCAAAGTTTGCAAATCTATCCAAGATTTGAAAATAATCAACAAAATTGATTTTCCATTAATGGACGTTTAACCCAGGAAGACTTCGTTTTGCAATGTCCTTTTGTCTATGGATTTGAAAGCGAAATAATAATACAGTAGCCAATCCGACAAAGTAGTTAGGTAGTTAGCTAATGATAGGTAATATTGTAGTTATAGAGAGGTTAGTTGGGCCTTTAGGCTATGTGTTGTTTTGTCTTATATTGTACTAGCTTATGACCTCGACTTAGTCTTCTTGGATTTCGGAAAAATTCAATAGGTAGGTACTGTTGCAACCCTTTAGCGATCCATTTTCACAAAAATCCTTTCTTAGTATACCCTATATACCATCCTCTGTAGAATATACAGGGCCCTTCTTAATATGCTGACACTTTTTTAAGGGGATGATAAGACCATCAAACTGAACAACTTTTTCTATAGGATCGACATCGAAATCGCGATAAAAAATCAGCTGTCCCATTTATTTGCCTCGAGTATGTTCGCGGTTTTGTATTGGACATAAAAAAATTTTTTGGGATTTCGATGTTGGTGCCATAGAGAAAGTTGTTCAGTTTGACGGTCTGATCATCCTCTTAAAAAAGTGTCAGCATATTACGTTGGACCCTGTATGTTCTAAATTTCATTCATGATATTATCATTTTGTTTTCATCTTCCGTGGGCGTGACAGGCAGTGAGCACGTTTCCACTTTTTAATAGATAGGTAGGGAATAAGAATGAACATAAAACATGCCTAGAAATTGAAAAAGTAAAAGAGACTCACGATGTTTTATCTATACTTACTTAATGTTATTAGAAACCTACATAAAGAATACTGAAAAACAGTTTTATACCTATTATTTTTTTTTTAATTGTCTTTTGATTTTACCTTTTGATTATAAATGTTATTTTGAATTAGTTTTTTTGCAAGGTCACAGACAGGTGGTATTTAATTCTCAGTTTTTTCTTTTTATCGTTCAATTCTCAGCTTTATTGAATTCTTCTTTCTTTCCATTATAAACTCTCTAAATACAATACCTACGTGTTTTATTGAATCTCCATTTTGAGCCGCGTTATTTATCACCGAAACGAAGCGCGAAGGAAAAGTGAAATTTATTCCAGTCAATTTGCCTTATTGATTATTAATGGTTTTCTACTTTATTTAAAGTGCTTTTCTTAATACTGATCATCTCTTTGGATATTTTAAAACGAAAAATTCGTTCAAAATTAAAAAAAGTTATACTAAGTGTATTAAAAGACAAGTGTTATAGGTTTGGGATCGATACCTAATGATTAATATAATTACCTACCTAATGGTTTGGGATTGTGTGATGCCTACTTATAAATTAGTAGATAGGTAACCGCTAGAATCAATCTCAATGATCAATAAGTATTTCATTTCTTACGCAATAGAATATTAACAGAATTTGCAAAACTTTGCAAATATAAAGTAGTTGCCTATCCATTCCAATTCCCGTGACATATCTTTCGAAACTCAATTTGCGACGGGAAGTAGGTACCTATTTGGTAAACGAATTCATGTCTAGAGAATATAATACGACACGAAAATAATATGTTACATACCTACTTAGAAACATGCAGTAGTACGTACCTAAGTATTAACTGTTTATAAAACTGATTTCGAATTATACTTATCTGCATACAAATAATTAAATTACTTATGTTATCCTTACTGCCCCCTCGGGGAATATAGTCGTGAGCATATGCTATGCTATGCTATGTTATCCTTAAAATATAAAGTCCGACTAATACAACAAAAAGTATTAACATTTTAATTTCATTCCTAATTTATATAAATTAAAAATGGTTTTCGAATTGTAAGATGCTTTAATACTTATGAATTCGTTAACGTGTACAATTAATAATTATTTTTGTAGTATGAAGGATTCAGGCTGGCTTGCGCCAAAATTATTTAGGCTTCTATATGCAGGCATAATATGCTCACGACTATATTCATAAAGAGAATAATCAGAGATATTCTAAAATCTCAGAACATCCACATTTCACCAGTGTACTACTGGTATTTTTTTTTAAGTTGTAGTAAATAATAACTATTACTAACTATAACAAAGAAGTATTAAAAAATTATGGGCATTTGTGTGAATCATATATTGTGACTGACTGAGTAGTGAAGTGTGAAGTGACTCATAGTATTTATATCAAAGTCTAACTCAAATGCTCATTCCCAGTAGACATTTTTATAAAATCATTTGCGTGTCTACCTACGTTTGATTTTACAGTAAGTTGGAAAGTTGCTTCTCCTTCTATTTATATCAACAAGTACCGTAGATCAAGTAAGAGTTCGCTAAGGTATCTTGCATCGTTATTGATATTGAACGCGGCATACGAAATAACTGTTTGTCTTATGTTATATACGGTACTTCTTAAAATGCTGACATTTTTTAAGGTGATGATCAGACCATCAAACTGAACAACTTTCTATATGGGACCAACATTAAAATCGCGAAAAAAAATCAGCTTCTCCATACAAAACTGCAAACAGACTCGAGCCAAATGTATGGGACAGTAGATTTTTATTTCGCGATTTCGATGTTGGTCCCATTGAGAAAGTTGTTCAGTTTAACGGTCTGATCATCCCCTTAAAAAAGTGTTGTATTAAGAAGGAACCTGTATACCAGTAAAGTCGTCATGTGCTACGTAATTTTTTTCACACGTGATTAGTTTATAAGAAAGATTACCTAATTGCTGTAAGAAAAATTTTCTTCTAAATATTACCTACTGATTATCATAAATAAAATAACAATCTTTAATTTGAACTTCCAATACTTTAAATAAGTACATTAATATTATTTCAATATACGCGATCAACTTTTCAAATGAAATTTAAATGACATCAAAAGCCAGAACTCGATTTATAATTAAAAAGAAAATTGATTAAAATTAAAGTATTCCTTAACAAACAAAACGTTTTATGAAGTAAAAAAAGTAGGTGCCAATTGTCGTAAAGAACTTGTCGCAATCATTACCATGAATAGCTATGATAAAGGAGTCACGTTGCAGGTTCTGACCCGAGCACTTGTCTCGCGTGTTGTTCGCGCGTCGCGTTTTTGCCTACCACGAAGCTCCGCTATCCTCAACCTCTTCTTGTTCTTGATCAAAAACAATTCCTGAGATTGGGATATACAGGGTCCTTCTTAATATGCTGACAAATTTTTTAAAGGGAAGATCAAACCGTGAAACTGAACAACTTTCTCTATGGCACCAACATCGTAATCGCGAAAAAAAATCTGTTGTCCCATACAAAAGTGCAAACCTACTTGAGCCAAATGTATGGGACGGATTACTTTTTTTTCAGTTTGATATAGGTGTGCAGACCGCACATCCTCTTAAAAAACTGTCAGCATATTAAGTAGGACCCTGTATACTCCCACAAACTACACGACTTTGGCGGAAATGCAGTGCTAACGCACAAGCAAGAGTCCACAATCATAAACTCGCTGTTCCCTACAAGAGAAAACTAGCAATATTTGAAAATCGAATTACAGTTTTGCACACATTGTTTAAACCCTTCTCCCTCATCTTTATGTGCTCTTCTTGATATCTCCAGACAGAATAAACCGTGTTACAAACACTATAAAGTAATTAATTACAAGTGTCACATCCCGTACCTTCAGGGCAAGGTATACTTGACGCCTAGCACGCCTACGCTTAGAAGCGTTCGTTCAGCAAATAAATCCCCTATTTAAGTACTTGCTCCAACACATAACAAACGAATCAATATTTCACGGAGATGAACGCGTGGGAGACGCTTATGAGGATTTTATTTGAAAAATGTATTTTTAAACGTATGTACTGTATTGTTATCGAGCTCTATGTCCATGGCTGAGATTCAGAGACGCAATTTGAGATAGAGTTTGCGCTTGAAATTTGAAATTTCGAACTCAAACTCTATCATTTCTTTCACTTAGCCCGGCTTGCACCAACAAGTATTTAGGGTTAAACGTATTTATAAAGTTCTGTCTTTCACACTGCTCATACAATTAACATCACTGTCAATGGTGCAAGCCACAGAGTTACCGAGAAGGGGTGTTTTCAACTACGGCTGAAGGCGTGCGGCTTAAGGCGCAATAGTAGGACGAAAATCCTTGGAGGCATCTTTTATTTTTCAATTTTCGACTAGATTTATACAATTTACCGAAATCAAAGTCATACCTCAGTATTCTTGGATAGTTTATTTAGTGAAATCATAAATAAAAAGTACTTTTGTTAATTCTTTTTCATCGAAAATACGGCACACGCACGCAGTTTTTGGCGGGCTGGGCAATCTCGTTTCTCATAGAAAATATTCGTCTGAACCTATAGCCCCTTAATGTGTTATCATTTAATATTGAGAAAGTATTGTGCATAAAGATAACTGACAATCTGATTATGTTCGTCAAAGCTACATAACCCATGAACCTTTTTTCTTTGTCAGAGTCCAAAGTCTTGGCCCAGACTCAATCCCAATCCCATCCGTAGAAAAATTGAAGTAGCCTAAACCGAATAAGTCACGAATAAGTAACACACGGCGACACATCAAGCTACGCAAAACCAAAATAATCTGGCCGCGCGCTGGTAGAGTAATGTATAACGTCGCGCGGCCAGCTTATGTTTAAAACAACAATGAACTAATGTCTTTGGAACCGTGAGTACCGGGAAATGGGACCTCGGGTACATACTCATATATATAATAAACGAAGGTAAGCAGCAAGACTCACACTTGACCGGTTTATCTAATTGGACGTTATAATGATTAGTGCAATGTGTATTGGGTCCGTGACACGAAAAATGTACATCATACCATAGTTGACGGTGCTGCGCTTGATTGCATCTGTGTGCAATGCAGATGCCATGTTGCAAGAGGAAACATAGTGGCAAACATACATTACTCTTGAGGATATTTCGCAATTTTATAGAGTCGTATTTTATACTACCCGCCAGCCATCCAGCCAGCGGCAGCGACGCTTGAAACATGTTTTTATTATCAAATACCAGTGACAATTTTGTATGAAAATTCGAGCAGTGCCTTTCTGTTTCAATAATGCGTTTTCCAAGATTATTAGAACGTAAAGAAAGTAGATGACAAGATGGCAAAATTAAATTCGAAAAAAAAAACGGTCACATTAAAAGGTAAAAAAGTTACTTTTGTTTATGGTTTGTCTTATCATCATCATTTGACCACGACTTAGCTGTGGCCAGAACTCTTTAGGATTATGTGTAGACACAGTAATTAAAACAGAAACCTAGAGCGAGCGAAGCCAGCTCGACTTTTTTCTGCTCTACGAATTGGTTATAGACAGAGCAGAGCTGAATCAATCTATATTTTTCCGAATTTGCCGCCCTTAGTAAAGTGCCGCCCGCGGCATTTGCCCTCCCCTGCCCGCCACGCTTCTGAACTGTTCACTACGAATAAAATAAGTAATAACACCGAAAATGTTCGTTAGTTATAAATATAAACGAACATTGAGTGCACAAAGAGTACCTATACTCCATTTCAAATAGCAACGATATTTTAATATATTTTGAATTACAGAACAGAGATTTGAAATACTTCCTCTCAATTATTCTTAGAACAGATTTAGTAGCGTCCACGATATGTCGGATAGTACTCGTATATCTTTCAGATAAATAAATTATATTTGCAAATCAGAATTGACCAGAAAGCAATAGGAATCGGAAAATCTTTTCCGATGACGTCTTTCACATTGGTACCATCATAATCCGTTTTATGAATTAACAAATTTCTCCTAAATCAAAGTCATGGTGGTCCAGTGGCGAGTAACCTTGCCTGCAGTGCAGGAGGCGATGGTTCGATCCCCGTCCAGACCGACTCGTACCAATGAATTTTTCGGAATTTATGTACGATTTGTAACACCACTGGCTTTTCGGTGAAGGAAAACATCGTGAGGAAACCTGCATGCTTCAATTTCGAGGCATGTATTGTACCCACTGTCCATTATGTGGCGACGGGCTCACCCCCCGTCACACTGGACAGAGTTTCGGTACTACTGGTGAAACGTGGATGTTCTGAGGTTTCAGAATATATCTGACTACCCCCACGGGGGATACAGTCGTGAGCATATGCTATGCATGCATGCAAATTTCTCCCTAAAATTAGGGAACCGAGAAAAACGTGGGACAATATCATCGATAGAAACAGGATCTTTTTCATTAACAAGTATTTTTTTAATATCATGACGTCATCCACTTAATGCCACTAAAATAATTTTTCTTCATGAAAACGCCTCATCAACGTCTGGGTTACAAAATATGTGAAAATATTCGATATCGCATTTGCAATATATTTTTCTCATTTTGTATTTGTAATACAACCCTAATCAGAACCACTTATGAGCCGTAGGTACCTATCACTTAATAATTAATGTCCTCATTGAGTTGAGAGTGAATTGATTGTAAATAATAAAATAAATGAATCAATAGCACGAAGGCTACAAGCAACGGCTAGCGGCTGGCCAACAAATAAGATAATAAGCAGAATATTATGAAACTATTTGCTCATATTATATACCTACTCGTATTTACTCAATTACAAAGTGGTTTTCGAGATTTACAGTGACTTCAAAGTTCTCAGTAAAGATTACATGAGGTGTAATGATTTAAGGAAGTTGTCTACTGTTCTTAAACTTTTTTTTCGGTGTTGGTTATGTTTATGGACATTTCCGTTTCCGTCCTGAAGGACCACAATACGGTATGTCAAGTTTTTTTTGGGTCTTCATTTAATTGTAACAAACCAATTTTATTTTTAGTGCGATTCATCGAGTTTATCAGTATAAATTTAATTTTTTAATTTATTTGATCTGTAATCTCTAAATGCAAAAATGGTGGAGAGAAAATGATTCGCACTCCATGGAGAAAAACTATTTACTTCTTTATTTAAAAAAAATCCTGCGCATCGAGTTAGACAGAACTCTATGCTGGAAACAGAAAGGGCAACATCAAATGTCAAATTCCGACATTGTGAATGAATTTTTTTTCATAATGGACGGGCCAGGTACAGATTTTCCAGTGACGTCACTGGACGGACCGAATAACGACGTTATTTTATTAAAATATCTGTAGCTAATCCTTTCATTTTAAAATCAACATAGAAAATATTACTATTGAGACAATGATCTCGAAATGGTTTTCGATTCAGCCCTCCAAAAAAAAACTTGACGTACCGAATTAATGGAAGTTTTTTTTTCTCATACATACTAGTCTCAAAACGACCATCGCATGCGGGTTATCAAGTAGATGTAAATGAACCTTCACGAGTTTTAAGGGCAACGTGTCTAAGGAACGGAACGAAACATTATTTATACTATGACGCCACCCTATTGTTGTGGCAATTTTGTTCGTCGGTCGGTCGGAAAGTCTTGATTTTTAATTAAATAATATAGGAACGAAAAATTATATGTATTTTGTGGTTCAACCAAACAACAACAAATTGATGAATAAATTAACCAACTTTAACAATTGATTAACAATTTGCGAAAAGTAAAAACTGTTTTTTTAATTATTATTATTAATGCCAAAGAATCTTTAAACGTTAGCATCTCGTAAACTCAAAACAAGAAAATCGTTATTCCATCCTGAAATTGACATTCTAGTACACGTGAGCCTCCTTACTGCTGCACGCTTAATATCATAACTTTATGTTGTTGTAGCTAAGAGTCTGATCACATCTTTTAGGCCATTATGTAAAATAATCTTCCTAAAATGAGCACATAAACACCCTGTATCTTTTTTTCTCTCGAAAATATTGTGATGCCCGTTTAAACCATTTACGTTAGGGTATCCTCTAACTGTTCCTACATATGCCATAGGAGGGGAATCTTGAACCAGTGGCCATACATTTTTGCCCAGGTCCTTTGTAAATGTTATTTGGTAATTTTTAATGTTATTTGAAAACTTCTGAACCGATTTTCATGAAACAAAGCTAAGATCACTGTCGCAAAAATTTGCTTTCTTTTTAAAAAAACCGCATAGAAATCGGTCTACTCGTTTGGGAGCTACGATGCCACAGCCAGACAGACCGACAGACAGACAGACCGACATAGGCGTCAAACTTATAACACTCCTCTTTTTGCGTCGGGGGTTAAAAATGGTTTTAAAGGATAACTCTAATTCCTAATTCTATGTAGGTAATGCAACTTGAACTTACATAAAATAATAAAGTCTCTAAAATTAGATTTTTTTTAAAGGGTACAAGAAACCTTTTAGTAAATCTAACGTATTGTGTATATTTACCATAGGGACTTATGATACATTTTGTAGTAACAACCATAAAATAAGTTAATAACTTTGTCAGTTTGATGTGACCGCTCAAAAGCTCGGATATGGACCCCGGAGGGAAGTTAGTGAACTAATCAACTCGCTCTTGTCTGTTTGATAACTTTCCAGCTAAAATACATGTCCCATGGGAGACAAGAAAAGGTCTTTTAGGGGTAGCTCTGGTTTAGCTATGTATAGAAGCCGAATTATAGTCTATTGTGCAAGTTGTAAGCGTTACGGTAATACTATAATGTCTGAATTTGTAATTTTGTACGACGATTTGGGATGCACTAGTGTCGTGTTTATACATCACTATTTATAATAGACTTACTGCTAGTTGCACGTACTTTCATTAAAGTTAATCCTCCATTAAATCTCTTGCAGTCACTTTTTGTCTTGTTGACGTAGTAAAAGCTAGCAAGAGATTTAACGAAGGATTAACTTTACTTAACGTACGTGCAACGGACCGTTAAAATAAAACATTTAAGAGTGTACCCAAATAATGAAACTGAACAACTTTCCCTGAGGAATATAGGTCAGAAACGAGTTTTTTTTTAATGTCTCATAATATAAAAGAGCCTATCTACAAAATGTTACAAAAAAAAACATTTACGGGGGTGGTTTAGACCATCAAACTGAACTACTTTCACTATGGGACCAATATCGAAATCGGGAAAAAAAATGTTCCATACTAAACTACAAATCTACTCGAGCTAAATGTATGGGTCATCAGTTTTTTTTTGCTATTTCGATGTTGGTCCAATAGCGAAAGTTGTTCAGATTGATGGTCTAAACAACCCCCTTAAAAGTTTTAAAAGTTTTTTTTACTTCTGTAACACCATATACCTATTGAACAAATAGGTATAAAATAAAGAGTCCTAAAAGTGTATGGGTTTAAGTATATAATTGTTATTCTTGTTTCATCCCTATTTTAAATAAATCCAGTAATTTTTTTCTTATTCAGAGATTTATTTTTAAAATGTGAGTTGTGAAAACGCGTGTGAAATATTCATGTAAATGATTGTCTCGATGACTCGTGCGCTTAGTGAGCACATGATTCGCATTTTGATGTGTCTACCCGCATTATGCATGCACCGGCGTAGTATCAACAAACCCAAGAAAAAAATGTAGGTATACATAATGCAATAAGTCAACTAGCTTCACCTTAAGCGACATTTGTGACCGTTGTATAAATTTGTTTAGATAGCTCTTCATTTTATTTCCTATCGAATAGCCTGATGAAGTAACAGACCCCACACACGAATTTTAGTATTTGTAAGACAAAGATAAGATAACTATTCTTTATTTGCGTGTGAAAATAACAAAAAAAAAAAGAAATACTTAATCTTTAATAGATTTTTATTTTGGTGTCAAAATAAAAATGAAAAATAAATTTATATACACGAACAAGAAGGGTACAAAAGACGGCCTTTACACTAAAAGCTATTTCTCCCAGACAACCAGTAATAAGTAATAAACATTATAATTATAAAATTATTTTGTTTATAGGTATAATTACTTATTACTGGTAACAGCAAAAACCTAGTGAAATAGTTTTTTGTTCGAGATAAAATTTTATTATTATAATTTTATGTCGAACAAAAACCTAGTGAAATAGTTTTTTGTTCGAGATAAAATTTTATTATTATAATTTTATGTCGAACAAAAAACTATTTCACTAGGTTTTTGCTGTTACCTACGTACTAAAGTGTAACTACTTCGATGCTACTGACGTAAATCTAGAAAAAACTTTGCATTTATATAATGTATACATTTATGCCTTCTAGGCATCGAAAGGTCTTAGTTTTTTTTAAATAATTGAATTATATATTGCACCTATCCATCAGCGAGTTATTAGTTTGTTTATTTATAAATGGCAGCAACAGCAAGAGAGATTGTTATTGTAAGTTTAAACAAAAATTCAAGGTTATTCGTTGTTTAAATTGTCTTAAAACTGAGAACTGAATAATATACATACATACTATATTGTGCTTCAGAGAACAATATGTTCACACGACTTCACAAAAGACAACAGAACTGCAACAGATAATAAACCAATAACCTGAGTAATCCTTTTAAAAATATACAGGGTGTACGGAAAAGTATCATTCAAAGTCAAAGTCAAAGTAAATATAATTTATTCAATATAGGAGCTTGCAGCACACTTATCAGACGTCAAATCTTTTTTAAAGCTATCACCGTGTTGTTGCTGTAGAGAAGATGCGGCCAGAAACTTAACATTAACCTTTAAACCATACTCTCTACCGATCAAACGTGGATAAACAGGTGCATTACTTTAAGGGATGATTATATTCATGATAATGAACAAATTACCCTAAATTCGAAAAAAAAAATACTTTCCATACTAAATGCAATCAGCTGATCGAACGTTTGTATGAAAAGTCGAAAAGTTGTAAATTTCCAAAAGAGAAAGTTGTTTAGTATCATGGGTACAATAACCCCTTAAAGTAAAGCAACTGTTTACCCTAACACCCTGTATGTTCATACCTATAAAAGCTTATCGAATTCACTGTAACAAATGAATTATTTACCTGATAAGTTAAAGTCGGATACGTGTGTATAAAACTGAAAGGTTAATCGGTATAAGTGATCATTAGGTTTACATAGCTCCCGGACGTGACGGAAATTAATTAAATTGTAAGAACGTGCACAAAATGACTGGAAATGTTGTAACCTTACTAGCGAAGGGGTGGCTTAGAGCTGCGTAAAGTTTAGGACATCAAATGGAGGATTTAGAGATGGTTTGATGAGACCGGACAGTGGTACGAGTTAGACACTGTCTCACTCTCATCAGGGCATATAGACAAAGTATCTTCCGATTAGCGTTAACGACAGTAGAAAACATAAAATGTATGGACTTGACGTATGGTGACGAAAGCAAACGTCAAAATGTTTCGATCGCTAATGTCAAATCCATATATTCTGTCATTTTCTACTAGCGTCAACGCCAATAGAATGTCACTTTGTGTAGGGGGGCAGGGCTGCAATCGCAGTATTCGGTGATTGAACCGTGACTGGACTACGAACGTACCATACTTTTGCCACATTTGGTATTGCGCTAATCGCGGTGCTCATGACAGCCGTTTGAGCCGTTTTGACAGATCGCTCAGACGTTAAAGGCTGTAGAGTTTAGCGCAATGTGGATTCCAGCACAGTTGAATAGTAATTGGATTGCAATGTGATTACAACTGAAATTGGATAAAATAGAACTTCGATGTTTTAAATTAGCGCAATCGGTCTCCAGATCTGCGTTTCTGTTTTGTATTCACTATCACTTACATAGATATGTATATTACAGGATGAAATTGATATCATTAGCATCCTTTTAAACTAAGAATCTTCCCATCAAACTGAACAACTTTTACTATATGGGAGCAAACCGACCGGAGCAAAAATAAATTCGGCTGTTTTATTTAGTTAAGTCGAGTAGGCATTGCAGCTTAGTATGGAACAGCTGAATTTTTTTTGCTCCGATCGGTAGGACGCACGGACGGACAACGTAGGCTTATTAATAGGGTCCCGTTTGTCCTACCTATTTAGGGCTGTAACTTTTGAACTGTAATAGCTAGACTGTTGACATTTTCACAGAATATGCGTTATTACGGCGGATTTGTTAACAAATAATAAAAAAATGTCAAAAAGTAAAATATTAAGGGGGGTCCACATACTAGAAATTAGTTTTCGGTCGGTTAGTGACGTCACTGGAAAACCTGTAAACTACTTGGTAAATTTTAATTCAACTTAAAATATTAATTTAAGTTGAGATTTACATTAAGAAAAAAAAACATTTACAATGTCAGAATTTGACATTTGATGTTGCTTTTTCTGTTTTCAGCACAGAGTTAGAAAGAGAAGGCAGGAAATTTTGTTTTTTTTAATAAAGCAGTAGTTTTTCTCCATGGAGTTCGAATAATTTTCTCTCCACCATTTTTGCATTTAGAGAATAGAGATCAAAGTTATTTAAGAATTAAATTTATATTGATAAACTCGATGAATCTCAATAAAAATTAAATAGGTTTCTTAAAATGATAATATCTTCAATCCGTAAAAAGGCATACCGAATTGAATCTCACCGATCCCAGCTACCCGATCCGCCGAGCAGCTCCAGCAACGTCCTATGCCGAGGTCCGTACCCCTCTGGGTGCCCCTAGGTCGGTTGCTTAAGTTCATTCATTTTGCTCGGTAGACCCTTCGTGGTCGCTCCAATAGTCCGCAGTAAAAAGCAACTGCTCCCAGAGCAAAGCTGTATTAGTCGTTCAAAAAAAATACCGAATTGAAAGCAAAGAACGGAGCGTAAACTTCTTTTAAGCCACTACGCCGAATACGGCATGCCGCTGCGATGAAAGATAATGAATACCTACAACAAAAGAACATCTCGTCGTAGCTTTGTGAGACACTTGAAAAGAACTGTAAGAAAAATTCAGTATACTTACAAAAACTGGCTAAGTGCGTTTCGAAACCGTTAAGAGGGTTCGTAGCTGCTACAATAACAAAGGTATGCTACAACAAGCTTATTTTTCAAAAGTAGTAAAGTCAAAACAAGATACTGGTGTTAGGACTCGGACTGTGGACAGTTTGAAACACTTGACGAACGCAGAGAAATAATCTTTTTATCTGACTATTTAGCAATTATTAGGTACACAGACATAATATGATACAACTAGCTGTTGCCTGCGAATCCGTCTGCGTAGACCTTAAAAGTTTTATCGAAATCCGTTCAGTAGTTTTTGCGTGAAAGAGTAACAAACATACATCCATCCATACAAACTTTCGCATTTATAATATTAGTAGGATATAATCCGCAAGGTAATAGAAAAGGTAATAGGTAAGGTAAAAGAAAACGAAGTAAAACTAACAGCTCTAAATAGTCAATTTAATTAAAATTACATTCACATCTTTTTATCTTGAAATTATGGGATCGGAAGCGATGATTACCGTAAAATAGTTTTTCAACTGAAATGATACATTTATGAATTCGATTATTTATGCCTTCGTCTATTTTAAAATGGGTTGTGCCACCAGGATCCCCTAGCCCGATCCCACAGGGGATCCTGGTGAACCTCATCAGTTCCCCATCGGTGGGGACTGCAGTGTTGACTGTGACTCCTGTGACAGACGGACGGACGGACGAACAGACACCGAGGTGATTCCATAAGTGTTCCATTTTGCCAATTTTGGTACGGAACACTAAAAATTGGGGCGCGAAAGATATAAGTAATAGAATGCATTTAGATCGTTTTCGGAATTCTTGTTTGTTTCTTTGTGCAGTAATCACATAAAAACTATGGATGGAGTTTTCAGAAAAAACATCAACATTTCGTTTTTATTTCATTCCAATTTTCTAACTCAATCAGAAGATGAAATACGATATCCGCACGATATTTTTCAATGCTTTATGTCATAGAATGAATGTCTATGTTTTTAAGCTTCAAGCGAGGAGCTGCTGAGACCGAATTTTCCGTAAACAGTAAAATTAGATACTGACTTATTTCTTTTATTTATTTCTTTATATTTGATTATAAACATGTTACAGCTATGTTGTGCTATTTCAAATCAAATTAAAGATTGAAAAACTAAGTCTCGGGAGGGACTTGAACCCGCGCTCTTCAAACCGGGGAATTGAGTTATTAGTCGGGGAAATCTACGGATTTTTGTATGGAGAAGGTTGCATTTATTGCACTTTTGGTGATAATTGGGAATATAGTAGATAAATACCTGAAAAACATGAATTCTCAATAATCCCCAATTTTTTATTGTGTATTATTGAATAATTAAGACATTTACAAAACATTAAATTTAGGTATGAACAAAAAAATGGAAAACTGGTGATTTTGTACAGGATGGCTTCATTCAATACGTTTTACTTATAACAATAATAATCCCCGGTTAATATCGTAAATTTGAGTAGATATTTAATATTTGGTAAGTCTTCAAAAATTATAACCTCAAAACTAAATTATTTACTGTTTGTTTGTACGCATTAAATTTGCCTTGTGATAATTAACCGTCTCTTTTGCTAGTATGCTGGAAGAAACATTTTTCGAAATAAGCTTGCCCTTTGTACATTTATATCGATATTAAGGTATTTTTCAGGATCCTGAGCCAATATAACCACGAAATCTCGACAAAAATGTTATAAACTAACAGTAATATTATTTCAAACACTATTTACTAGTGTTTTTAATGCAATCTCAAACCTTATTTTTCCTAGACTATCCAATTTCGCCACCGAACCAACTACCCAGAGAACGAAATTTTCTATTTTTTGCGTCTTAAGGGGACGACGTGACCGACTTATTATTATCATATTAAATCAAAGACATCAAAGATATCAATAACAGAGCAAGTACATGTACCTAATACAGACAACAGATTCAAAGCTCTGTATTCAGTTTCATTGATGTCCATAGTAACATACGAAGCTATTCTCAGTGAATACCTTTGACAGACACTCAACTTCTCGAATCTACGTAGGTAATTGTATCGAACTATGTCAAATACACGACTTGACAATACTAAAATTGCTATCTCTATGGAGGTATGTTATTGACGCGTATCTTGATATGAGAATAATGCTTAGATAAATAACGTATTTCAAAGGTCAGTACGAACCTAAATGCGTGCTAATTTATTATGATATTTTGCATAAATTTGCGAATAGCAACAAATCCGAACGGTTCCGTATTAATGAACGGAAGGTAGGTACAGTACACCTATTTAGTTACTTTGTTAATTAATACCAGCACTAAATACATGGTGTTAGGGTGGACATTTGCATTACTTTAATGGGTAATTGTACTTATGATACTGAACAACTTTCCCAAAAGAACAAAGAGAAATTCGCAAAAATTTTGTTATCTTTTATAAAAACGTTCAATCAGCTGATTGCATTTGGTATGGAAAGTCCAACATTTATCAACAATACAAAAGTAAAAAAATATTTAAAACTTTTAAGAGGGTTGCTTAGTCCATCAAACTGAACAACTTTCACTATGGGACCAAAAACGAAATCGCGAAGAAAAAATCAGCTGTCCCATACATTTTGCTCGAGTAGATATCTGGTTTAGTATGGAACATCAGACTTTATTTTCGCGATTTCGAGATTTCCCATAGTGAAAGTTGTTCTGTTTGATGGTCTAAACCACCCCCTTAAATTGTTATTTTTAACACCTTGTATAGTTTCTTAGGGAAAGTTCTTTAGCATCATAGGTACAAAGTACAAACACCCCTTGAATTAATGCAACTGTTTACCCTAACACCCTGTATAAAACACGACCGTCATCATCGCTATAATTAATTATAAAAATAAAAAATGCCTTACCTATACAGAGAATGTATAATTATCTAGGTACCTAGGTAGGTGTAGGTACTTTGAGTCATTAAAATGTGCATGTCCGCATTCGGCATTGAGTATCGAAACTGCAATGAAATACTCTATTTAATTCACGTACCTACAGGGTGTAAGTGACAGACTAGAAAATACTGAAACGGTGGATTCAGACCATCAAACTGAACAACTTTCACTATGAATCCTACCGCCGGAAACGTGAAAAAAAATCAGCTGTCCCATACAGCTGTTTTTTTTATTCACGTTTCCTGAGGTAGGCTTTATAGTGAAAGTTGTTCAGTTTGATGGTCTGAGTTCACCATTTCATTATTTGCAAGGCTGTCACTTACACCCTGTATAATTGCTAGTAAAAGCTGTCAATTTCTCTTCTTCTCCCATCTGAAACATCATCATCATCATCATCATCAGCCTATCATCTACAAAGCTCTACCCTCCTATCAGAAACAATCAATCAATGTTTATTTCGCATACTACCTAGCATATTAAAATATAGAGAAAAATAACTTATAACGTGTTTAACAAAGGAACGCAACCAGAAAATATTTTCTATGGAATCGATAACTGAACATCACTTGGTAAAACTATTTTATTATAGCTTTCTTTAGCAGAATTTCAAAATATTACAATAGGTACAACGTTACATGTTGATTGGTATTGGTACACACGGCGACACATCAATCTACACAAAACCAACATAAGCGGACCGCACGTAGGTCGAATAACGTATAACATCGCGCGGCCAGCTTATGTTGGCGTACTTACGTACCAACAAGATTTAAAAAAAGTAAAGATTCCTACTGGTGCAATTTTTTTCTTGATTTGTTTAATTAGCCTACTGACACAAATATTTGCATCATATCATTGACGCACAAAGATTAAAGTCTTATGTTTATCAAATAGCCCAGTCATTTTACGGTTTGATCCGGGAATAATTAAGACTTGAAATTTTTTTCGGTGTATCATTTAAGAGCCAATTTGGGCCTAGAAATATACCTACTAAAATTAATAAAAAGTCAGGCCCAAAATTTAAAATTTAGGATTTATCTCGTTCTAAAAAACCTGACGGTGATTTTTTTTTTAAATATGTTTTCAGATAGTCTTTTTATCACTAAATGGTGCCGGTATATATTAACACTCAGTTGCAGAAACGCTCATTAAAGTTAATCCTCCATTAAATCTCTTGATGTCACTTTTTGTCTTGTTGACGTAGTAAAAGCTAACAAGAGATTTAATGGAGGATTAACTTGAATGAGCGTTTCTGCAACTGAGTGTTAAAGTACCATTCATAATTACTCCCCACCCCTCGTAATAAAACTCCGTACAAAAGACTGGGCTAAAACTACTGTTGAAGTTTTTGAACGATAAAAAAACAAACGAGAGCTGTACAGCAATGAACTCTATCTAGGAAGTCATATATTATTGGCAACATTAAGTAGGTACCTACTAGGTAGGTATTATAAAATATAAAATGATTAGGTAAATGATAGCTGATAAGATAATGCAGCTAAATCATACTTATAAATAACTACTATTATGGACACCGCGCGCGAAAAAAGCAGTCACCAAGACAGTCGGGTATCGAAGCGATAAAAGATGTGAAATATGTAATATTTGACAAGTATACCTACACATCTCAGAGGAAGGATCTATAGAGTCCGCATAAATTTACGATTGTAGTTAGTCTCTTTTGTCTTATGACGTACCTTTAATAGTAGAAGGAGATGGAACTATGCATAGATATTTGTTTATGCGGCTGTCCACTTTTTTTTGAGCTAGTGTGTGTGAAAAGTGACCGTAAACATAAGGTCATATGTCACTTGGTGCCTTTTGTCCATACTACTTGACACCACACACTCAAACCTAAACGTCAAAAAAAGTGGACACTTTACAATTGGTATGGCTCACTCTATTGCTACACATTGACATTTTTCTATGGTACGTACTCAAAACGTTTCACTTTCACAACGTACTCGTAGGTACCTACCAAAACTGAAACCTACCAAAAAATACTACTTATTTTGGCCAAATACTTAGATGATTTTCGACTTAGTGAGGTCAACACATCTTTCATGGGGCACTGTATACGTTATTATAATAAGATACCAGAGAATATTCTAAACTTGACAGACAAAATGTTTAAGTCCCGTGTTAAACAAGTCCTCTGTAAAAAGCTTACTATGAACTCGATGATTATTTTAATGACCAAAATGTCTGGTCTTGAAAATGTTACACTATGTAATTTAATATAGGATTTATGTTTTTGTACTTTGTATATTTTTTTTTTTTTTAAATAAGTGTGTTGTTGAGTTTCTGGCCGCATCTTCTCTACAACGGAACACCTTCCGACGCGGTGGTAGATTTAAAAACATGACGTTAAAAGTTATCTATGTGATATTATTTTGAATAAACAATTTTGACTTTGATGATAATCAAAGTAAATCATTAAACATGCGTACAAAAACTGACGTCACAACCGTACAGAGGTCAGGTCGTGCCCTTTCAGAGGTCAGAAACATTGGCTAGCGTTTCATCCAGAAAAACTCTGCATAAGAAACCAATCCTTTCCTCAACTACGGCATTAATACATATAATGTATCGGAAATTAAATGACAGAGAAATTATAAGAAAATTATGCTTTATACCTAATTATTATAAACATGGCGAGTTGATAGTGACCGAAAAAACTATCCTTAATGATGTTGGTTACCGTATCGATGTTAACGTCGTCACCAAGGGTTGTTGGTTGGTTAACCAGCAAGTAGGTAGGTAGTCTACCTGCCTAGGTAAGGTACCTACATCAAGAGATAAACTGTGGCTGGATATTCACGATCACAATATGCACTAGATGTTTGCTCAAATTAGTAGGTACCTATACTTGAAAGCTATGCATAGAACTAACCCACATTTTCTGAATTAGCATATTCGGCGCAAAGTTCTACGGTGCATACCAACCCGTATGCTTCGCTAGCACGAGTAAAGGTTAATTTTCTAGTGTAATTTACCGATGACTCGGTTTAGTTGAATGACATCTCAATTTGCATAGTTCATCGACATGTTTAAATTAACATAAAACTTTACTAGGTATTGTAAAGACCTTAGGTTGATATCTTAATTGTTGGCATTTCCAAGAAATCGTGGAATCTATGTTCTACTCACGTTCAAAATAGAGGACACATGTACTGGTCAATCAGCGGTTAGAAACGGCCCAAGTCCGCAGCCAGCAGGCAAGTGGCGAGTGGCTTACAGCACTCGAACGCTCTCAATCAAGTCCAAGTGCCACTCATACAAGTACATAATGTAAGTCCGATGTTCTACTTATTGTTAATGATCACTGATCAACGGCCACTAAACAGTTATTCTCTAGTCTCAACACTCTGCACCTCTCTACGTAGACTGTCTCCTTTCACTGAGCGCCAAAATACTATAACGTTATCAATGCACCTTCTCAAATTTCATCGCGACCGGCCGACTAGATTGTGAAATATTGAGGTTTTATTACAGCGGCGAAGCGATTAGTGGTGATTTCGTGTGTCTTTTGACTGGTTTTCATTGAATAATAAACATGTTGCGGTCAAGTTATGATTTGTTTACAGCGACTAGGCGGTGGTGGCGAGGCGGCACCGAGCCGGGACGTGCGCTGGCCTGGTCGGTCGGCGACCGGCTGCCGCGGAGCCACACCGGTGACGACTTCTGCTAATTTCCCAACGAACAGAACCGACGCCGCCCGAGTCTCCGCAAGCGCCTTTACGCTTTTCCTATTCGCTCATACTAGACTCTAACGAACGAGTCAGAAAAAGATATCAACATGTCGAAGAGAAACTACCTCAACAAAAACTGGGAGTTAGTTATCTTTCTAGCTCGTGGTGGTAGAATTGCACGCTCTTTTATACAAAATTGATGACGAATTATATATTCCATTTATCAGTCTAATCTTCACGTATTTACATAAAATTGCTTTTGCACGGCAACAACGCTGTTTTAGTGAAACTTTTCTTTTGTACATAATATTTAATCAAAAATTAATCTCTTACAAAGGAAATTAGTTCGGTTATTTCAGCGAACATTTTCATGCAACTTTCAACAAGTATAAGAAAATTCATCACTCTCTACAGGAGTCTGCTAATAGGGAGTGGTACCTCCCTCAATTTAAATTGTCTTAACCGAAATCTATGTTTTTGCACGCTGCGAGTAGTTTATTTCATCATCATCAGCCTATTATACGTCCCACTGCAGGGCACAGGCCTTCCCTCCAGGAGGGTGAATGGGCGTTAGTCCACCACGCGAGCCCAATGCGATTTGGTAGGCTTGACATACGCATCAGAATTTCTTCATCAGCATATGAAAGTTTCCTCACGATGTTTTCGTTCACCGTTTGAGAGCAGTCTGTAATAGTTTATTTGTATTAAAAAATAATATCATGTTATTGGACATAACTAAGTGTTTTAGTAATGAAGCGTTTTTCAAGACTAGTAAATCGAAAAGTCAGTAGATGGAAATATTAGAAGTTCAGAAAAACCTGTCACATTAACAGTAAACAGTGCTGTTTGTCTATGATTTTCATCGAGTCACGTTGCAGGTTCTGACCCGAGAACTTGTCTCGCGTGTTGTCCGCGCGTCGCGTCTTTGCCTGCCACGAGGCTCCGCATTCCTTAATCTCTTCTTATTCTTTATCAAAAACAATCCCTGAGATTGGGATAGATACTCCCACAAACTACTTGACATTGGCGGAAATGCGGTGCTAACGCACAAGCAAAAAGTCAATTAATTATAAATAAAAAAAAAATGATTTGCATCATTCAAATGACGGTTGTTAGTGGTGGTGTTGCCAATGGATAATTTTTCACTACCACAATAACTACGCAGTAGCACCGAAAATTTTCGTTTTTTGTACATAAACGAACATTTACTGCACAAAAAGTTAATCAATTTGAGATATCAAAACGTCTGTCATATTAAAACCATAATAATCGTATTAATAAATCAATAAAATGCTCCCTAAAATTAGGGAATCGAGAAAAACACGTAACACTTTCGATCTGACAGCAGAATTGGCACGATTATAACGCCATCCTAACAGTATCTTAATTTTTTTTTTAAATGAAATTGCCTCTTTCTATGAAAAGAAAATCGTTCGTTCGGTTTGGTGGTCTGGGCACCCCCTTAAATGCTTTTTAAATGTTTATTTGAATGTTTATTTGTATTTTTGTAACACCCTGTATATTCACTCAATATTCTATCTTATAGCTAATTCTAGTTACATTGCATGCTGTGTTTGCCTGTTATTAGTTGTACATCGTAGCCTAAGATCACTGTGTAATGTACTTAAACTTGTATCACATTTGATAGCTGCAGGCAAACCCTAATAAATAAAACTACTGAATATTCTATTAGCAATAATATCAATTATAAAACATAGTGTGTTTACTGCACATTAGGGACAGGGGTTAAATTAGTTCCATTGTATACCCCAATTCCATCTCGTAACAACGCTGATTGATCTTGATTGGTCCATTGTGTATGTCTACGTCCTTTTGCAGTAATAAAGCACCTAATCGTTGGTTCCGACGCGCTGGCTGGAGTAATTCAAGAGTCATTTGTTTTTAAACGTTTCATTGTTCTAATCTTTATCTAGAATTCCTATATCTGGTAACATGAAATATGTATCTTGACGATGTTGCACGGGAGCAGTTGTTCCATTCCTCTTTCTCTCACTGCATAAATGCTGCCAATCCTGTATCTTTCCTGCATGTGTCTCGACTTCACCTCTTGGTAAGACATAATCACAGATTACTAAAGAACTAATTTTAACTCTATACTCCATTTCAAATAGCAACGACATTTTAAGGCTATTTTGAATTACAGAACCTACCAGACCAGACCAGAACCAGATTTGAAAGACTTCCTTTCACTTATTTTTAGAACAGCTTTAGTAACGTCCAAGATATGTCGGATAAATAAAGTATATTTGCAAATCATAATTGGCCCGAAAGCTGTATAGGAATGAGAAAATATTTTCGTCCTTATTAGAAATGAAGTCTTCCTTTATGTTTACTTCTAATAAAATCTTAAAGACGCTCTCGTGCCGAACTTCACAGAAAATAAAAAAGTCGATCAAACCAATCGGTTCTGGATCTTTGGTTTAGAAAGAACTAGCATTCAAATAATCTGTTTACGATGTATTTTTAGTATGCACTAGAATGATATCGCTTTTATTTACAATCAGACTGCAATACCGAGGATCCTTTGTGAACCGATTCCCAATGCAATAAATGCTAAAGTTACACAAAGGAATAACATTGAATAGTTTTATTGCATTCTCAAGTATTCACCCACTATAAATAGTTTGAGTTGAGGAGAAACCGAAATTGTTTGTTTGTTCTCATCGATTAAATTGCTAACGAAAGTGCTGCCTTGTGTTGACATACACAGGCGTCATCGATACCGTTGACATTAATTAATTTGAAAGCTTATAATTAATAAACATGTAGGTAATACTTAGGTATCTACCTATCTACTTATTGACTATTAAGGGAATATAATTCGGAGCGCGCTCCATGCAAACGAAATCTGGTGATACATTCAATATTAACCCATTAAAGTCAATGATATTTTTCAGAAACAATCTAGAAACTGATTTCTATGCTTGTATGAAGTCAGATTGTCGTTGAAATATATAGTTTTAAAGTTATAGTTTCTCAAAGATTTCCATACAAATCTTAAATTAATCCTAGCACTAAAACTGTATATTTTAAAGACTTCATAACATAGTGATTAGTTTCTAAATTGTTTCTAATAAATTTCATAAATGAAATATATTTATTAAGAACAGAAATAATGTGCGTAGTGCACATGTGAAAATTTCATTGAATTGGTTAGTACTGAAATATAACTAGACTTCGTTTGTATGCAGCGCGCATTTACGCATTCGGAATAAACTTCTCTTAACTTTTTTAGTTACTTACGCTTTTCTTTTTTAATTAAAAAGCCACAGAAAGCGAGCCTAAGAGAAACTTGACAGTTGCACTTATTAGAGTTTCTGACCAACTCGAAAGGAAATCTGGTCGTAAGCTTATACAGGATGTAAGTGACAGGTCTAGCAAATACTGAAACGGTGAACTCAGACCATCAAACTGAACAACTTTCACTATGAAGCCTACGTGAAAAAAAATCTGCTGTCCCTGTCAGCTGTTTTTTTTATTCAAGTTTCCTGAGGTAGGTTTTATATTGAAAGTTGTTCAGTTTGATGGTCTGAGTTCACCGTTTCACTATTAGCTAGGCTGTCACTTACACCCTGTATAGCTATGTACGTAAATAATTGATAAATGTAAGTAAACAGCTATATTTTATTATCATTGACTAATATTATCGATCAACGATTTAGAAAGCAATATCTAATAGGGGTGTGATAATGAATGCACGCGAGAGTGATGCGATCGGATCGCAGAATACGTTACTAGAACTTGATGGAATTATGCATGCGTCGGAGTTTCAACACTACGTGTTCAAGTAAACAAGAACAGTCAATATTGCAACAGGTCTGCAACGTTAGTATTTATGTTTGTGTTTGACGCATAGCACAACATAGGTACTCCTTTATAAATACATTTTTAGTTATTGTTCATATTGGCTATGTGCGAAGTGGTGATGGGAACTGACAAATCGATCGCAGCGCCCGGGGTGGCAGAAATGTGTACTTTTGTTGGTCAAGCTGTGCAAAATATGCATAAATCTATGCAAATCCACACATTAACGCAACAAGTAATCTTCAAAACTTTAAATACTACAAACTTAAAATTTGGCATGGATGTTTCTATTGGCATCTAACGTTTAGTGAGTACTTACTAAAAAGGGTTGTTTGAAAATCACCATACTCGTAGGTGTGCAAACCGGGATAAAAGTTTGTACGGAAATTGACACTGCAAATATCGTGGATTCTAGCAAATAGGTATTTTAACATTTTTAATACCGTTAATGTTGCAAATTTCTTTAGTTTTTACATTATTTTATTACAACAATTACAAACTTTTAACTAACATGTTACTTGAAATAATTCACGGCGGTCCGACACCGCTAGGGGCGCTAGTGTCGTGCACATAGCCAATAATAATTAATACAGGGTGTTTGGGTAAACAGTTGCATTACTTTAAGGGGTGACCCAGGAGGTTGTACTCTTGATACTGAACAACTTTCCCTAAGAAATCTAAAGGAAATAAGTAAAATAAAATTAATTTTGGACTTTTAGGTCTACCAGAATCTCATGGCATAAAAAAAGTAAAAAAATATAGATGGTAGTGTCAAACTGTCATCTGTGTAGTCAAAGTAGGCCAATTACAAACTTACACTCGGTTTTAGAAACGGTCTTAGAGTTAATCCTCCATTAAATATCTTGATAGCTTTTACTGTGTCAATAAGACAAAAAGTGACAGTAAGAGATTTAATGGAGGATTAATGAGCGTTTCTGCAACGGAGTATGAGACTTTTTGTTGCTAAAAAACGCGCGTTTCTTAATCGCGTGAATGCATTGCTACACTGGGCGTTTGTATAGATTCTAACGCGTAATTGTAGCAATGCACAAGCACGTTTGTACCGGTGCAGATTGTTGTATCGCGTTTCCATCGATGTTGCATCGCGACTGAATCGATGTAGAAGCACTGCAAAAAATCGCAGAGTATAAAGGGCCTTAATTCAATTACCCCAGTGTTGCTAACTCAAAAATTTTATTTCCTTATTTGCCATCAGATTCTGGTAGACCTATAACCATACCAATTTGATAAAGCTGTTTTTTTTTTTTGCTAATTTCTCTTTATTCCTTTTAGAAAGTTGTTCAATATCATGAGTCTAATCACCCATTAAAGTAATAGTTATAGTAATATATATTTGTCAGTAATGCAACTTTATACGTTAACGCCATGTATTGTTTGTACTTTGCACCTATCTATTTCGTCAAACATTGATAATTTAATGCTGCATCATGCACGTTATTATTAACATGCATGCATGCTGCGTAGTAGTATGCTCACGACTATATTCCCCGAGGGGGTAGTCAGAGACATTCTGAAACCTCAGAACATCCACGAGTAGTACCGTAACTCTGTCCAGTGTGACGGGGGGTGAGCCCGTCGCCACATAATGGACACTCGATGTTTTCATTCACCGAAAAGCCAGTGGTGTTACGTTATTACTATTAGCTTATTTTGTTTTATAATTGCTCATGCCACGAAAAAAAACACTAAACATTAATCGAATCACAATTCGGGGTATATAAAATACGGCATTATAAAAAAAATCCTGGCGGATCAACGCCACAACTAGTTTTTATGAACATACCAGTTTCTTTAATACGATTTAATAGTTATCGTCTTATTGGCCTACAAGATGTTACTCGTAATACTGACGTTACCTACCTCCAGAATAGAAATATGTAGGTACTTAAACAGTGAAACTTTGACTAATTATTATAAGGACTAGCCTTGCGGTTTGATCTTGTGCATTTACATTCAATTTTACACCTTATCACTAAACGAGACAGCCTATAATTGCCAAATAATAACATCGAACTTATAACGTTTGGGGTTACGAGGTAACGAGACTACTTTTCATGATTTTTAACATTCAAAATTACTTAGTTTGTTAGTAGAATTACACGCGTAACCAGTCCACATAAAAATATTCAAGGCCGTGAAAAATACCTAAATAGGGTCCTTCTTAATATGCTGAAAATTTTTTAAAGGGGTTAAACTGAACAACTTTCTCTATGGCACCAACATTGAAATCGTGAAAAAAAATCAGCTCTTCCATACAAAATTGCAAACCTACTCGAGCCAAATGTATGGGACAGCAGATTTTTTTTCGCGATTTCGATGTTGGTCCCATAGAGAAAGTTGTTCAGTTTGATGGTCTGATCATCCCCTTAAAAAGTGTCGGCATATTAAGAAGGACCCTGTATAGAAGAGTCTGTTTCAACACTTCTAGATAAGTTCTTAATAGCGCATCTGACATCTAATATGACATATTTAGGGCCTGATTCACCACCATTGGATAAGTCCTTTTTTTATGTTGGACTTCTTGCTTGTGCGTTAGCACTACATTTCCGCCAGTGTCAAGTGGTTTGAGGGAGTATCCATCCAATCTCGAGGATTGTTTTTGAGTAAGAACACAACTGAGAAGGATTGCGGAGCCTCGTGGCAGGCTGAAACGCGAACCGCGCGAACACCACGCGAAAAACAAGTGTTCGGGGCAAACCCTGCAACGTGACTCGGATAAGTTCTTGTTAGCTTATATGAAAGATAAATTGACATATACTCGTACCTTTCATACGAAATATGTCAAACGATCTGTCAAATAAGCTAACAATGACTTATCCGAAAGTGGTGAAACAGGTCATAGTATAAGAAATATGTCAAAAGATCTGTGAAATAAGCAATCAAGAACTTATTCAGAAGTGGTGAAACAGGCCGCAAACTCACTCCCCGTCACACTGGACAGAGTTTCGGTACCTAGTGAAACGTGGATGTACTGAGTTTTCAGAATAACTCTGTCTAACCCCTCGGGGAATATAGTCGTGAGCATATGCTTATGTGTTCCTCAAACTTTAGAAAGGTTTTATTTGAACAAGTATTGTAGCTATTTTCTCAAATATTTACTAGAATATTAAGCAATTATAATTAATTTTGATAAAGTAAAAAAGTAGGAATTAGGAGTACCTAAAATATGTCTTCAAATCCCATTTATATTCGCGTCGATCGCACTTTAAACTCATTACTGTTGAATGACATCACTCTTTTTTGGCAAATCCCCAATTAATCAACGTGAAACAAGTAAATTAACAATAATATTTTGTAAAGAAGTCAGTCAGAATGATATTTTTTTCTCAATTCGCGCTCACTAATACGACTCTAGCCTAGTTCAAAGGCAACAAACATCCAATTATGTACATGACTAGATGTTTTCCGGTTTAGCCAGATCGGCAGTTTATAAGCTTTACTAACGTCACGAGTATTCTTGGTTTTAGATAGGCAGGTATCTCTATTATATTTACTAAGCTATGTGTTGAAAATGATGTTAAAAATTAAATGCGTTACATGTTAAAAAGGGTGCTTTAGACCATGAAACTGAACAACTTGTATTATAGAGCCAATATAACGGAAATCTCGAAAAAAAAAAGTTGTTTTATAGAAAACATCAATGGCTATCCGACCCAAAATGGATAAGCAGATACTTTTTTCGGCAGTTTTTTTTATTATTTTATTATTATTAATATTTTTTATTTTCAGCAGTTTTTTTTTGCATATTCGACTAGAAACAACTTTTTTTCTCTATCAATCTAGACATTTTTGAATTATTTTGATGAAACTACATGTGCCAGGCTGCCAGCAAATGATTTTCGAATGAAAAAAATCATCTTTGGGTTAAGGTCACACCACACAGACTCCGGGTTGATAACATTTATGACCCAGGCGACAGTATCAGTTGTGAGTGAATCATTGCTTCAAGGGAGCAACGGACATGACTGATATGATAACATAAGACTACCGTCTGACTGCATCCGGGATAGTCCGGATCCTGTTCCCGTTATCTTATCCGAAGTTGGTTCTGATGTAAATATCGAAACTTTTCAATTTGCTAGGTAATTTGATTTTTCTTTTGTATTCATGCCAAAGTTACCAACTGATCAAATATACTTTTCACCTAAAATACAACACCGAATACTTAAAGCCACTTGAAACATATCAAAGTAAAGCAATAATTCCAAAGAAGTGTCATAAAACACCTTGTTGAAGTTTTACGATGCCCGAGAGCGTCACAGGCACTTTCAGGAAGAGTTTCAAATTTTATTGCCACGCCTGAAAACGTTGAAGTAATGGTACAGATGTCCTTCTAAACATGTCTGAGCAGATATCAATATTTGTAAACAAATGCAAACAACGTGACAGCTCGGCGCTCTGCCAACGAATTCAAAGAACTTCAGACAAACTATTTAAAAAATACGTTTTCTCAACTGAACAAAACACAGTTGAATTGATACCTGCCTTCACGCGTAATTAACTCCATGGACGAGTATAATAAATATCTAACATTTAACACAATGGTTTCCTATTTCAAACATAATTTTGCTTATCATTGCTTACCTGTCTGCTATTGTTTTCGTATTTTGATGACAAACAATAACGCGATGTTAGGAAATAGAAAGCTCTTCAATATTTGTTAGAGAGGCATCAGGTAAATAACAAAAAGTTTGAATGCCTAAGTTATTGATGAGAGCGGCTACCTAGTACCTAGTACTAACAAGTCTTAACCACTGTTATAAAACTATAACGATTAACAACTCAAGCGAGGTAAACTAACTCGTTAGATAAATAACCAACTAGGTACTTACTTAAGACCATAACATTATGTACCACAGTTTATGCATCAAGGATGTGGTTGCGTTGTGACCTGATATATACTCGTATAGCACAGAAACTGTACTTACTTGGTATAGTGCGCTGATTCAGGCTTACATAAGAACTTGTGCCCGTTTTTTACAGCTGCATGAACACGCTCGTCGAGCTCGTCATAAACCAGATTTCATCACTTTAACACTTGTCTCCATTGTGACACTCCACGAGAAAACCACCTACACAGCCAAATTCCGTGGTTGATGTTAACACGGCTCGCTTTCCCTCGATGTGCAAACACAACCTCACAGACTCCTAGCTCCGGTCAGATAATTATCAAAAGAAACTGAGAAAAAAATCACTGGTCGTTTACTAATGAGCACTTCACTGGAGTCTTTAGCGGGAAAATCAAGGGAGAAGAATGGGTTGCTCAAGCGCAAACGTCATTCGATAATAGGACGCGGACGCGGCGCAGCTTTGCGGCGCAGCAACACAGAACACTATTGAGAGCCGACTGCGGAGTGTGGTGGAGCCGCGCCTGCGCAGTGCGCAGAGGCGTGCAGGCCGAGACACGCGGAGAGGTGGCGGCGAGGGCCTATGGCCGACGCTCGCCGATCTCGCCACCAAAACACGAGAAGTGTCCGGCGCCCTAGAAACGGCCGGTGCGGCTGCGAGGCCGGCCTGCATACTCACTTTCGCTGTCAGACGGCACATTTTCATAACTAGCTTTTCTCTCTAAAGTCGTTTTAAATTACTCTTGGCGACATACCGCCAGTCTGGTTAGCAAAGTGATGTAAGGAAGTTTATTGTCAAAAATTGTATGATTTCACAATAATATGTGGTGGTGTGCTGTGGTGGTTTGGTGTTAATATCTAGGTCATTACTATATCAGTAGAAAGTACCTCGAGCACCACAAGGTATCAAATAATAAACAAAAAAGCGCTTGATGATATATTTGAAAGTATTGATGACTCCAGATAACGTAGATACCTATTTACATATCTATTCCATAGAATACTGACTATATGACATATTCTTAAGTATAGGTGTACCCAGCCTGGTGTGCACAGGTGTTACCGAAGATAATTATCATGGCTTCGAACGCCGCTTTCTTTAGCGAAGAATAGAATTGTGGTAACAATGTTGTATGTTAATAACCTAGTTGTTTAAAAAATCATAAAATGATCGATTCGCAAAGCGAATGTCTAAAATTATTCAGTGATGATTCTCTCGAGTAACAATCGAGCGAGAACTATGTAAAGCAGAATGCAAATTTCATGTTCCATTCCATTAGTCTGAACTCGGAGGCAGAGATCAGATCGCGCTTTAATTTCAAAGAGCTAAAATGGAGTTACCTAAGTGTATATAACTGTTTCCGAGGATTTAATCTCAATTAGCAGGGTCACGTTTTGTGGGTCACAACCTTCTGCGGTCATTAATCACAACGTATAAAAGACTAATTTATTCGACGGTAGGCGAGATTATCATTCTAAGCCATGGAGAATTCATCGTGTTCTTGCATAGACAAAATACGAATATTGTTATAAAACCCTTTGCTCTTGAATGTTTTTATATAGGGACATAAAAGTTGTTTACGTAACTTTCTTTTCTTTCGAAAAGACTATATTTTTCTGAGACAAAACATCGTAAAAAGCAAAGCGTTAGGTTCCGAACCCGTTGAAGTCTTATGTAGGTACAGACCTACTAAAGAAACATCGAGAAACTGACATCTAGACAATCTTTCTAGATGTGTCCTAGATCTACCGTAATTATAACTAATAGGTACTAGTAGTTAATCTACAAATCACTGCAAATAACAGGTGTGTGCTCTAATGTCATATCATTATGCACCGTGCTAGTGACATCGAAGTTTTATATTAGCCCAATTCAAGTAGTCACGTGATAGTGCGCTATTTGTGTAGGTAAGTGTGATTTTATGACATTGACATTTATGACATTTGTTCAAATTGTAAGATTATCGTATTCATCTTATTAGTATAGAATATACTTCTTACCTTATGAGCCTGCAAACTGTCTCTAATCTTTGGGGAATTTGACTTGGCACGAGTCATGGAGTATGCATACTGGTACACTTATATTGTCTACTTATTTATACTGTGTTCTTTAGTCTTGTATACTTCATCAATTTTTATGTTTTTGTGTATCATCTTGCCCTGTGTTCGTAGCTAAGTACCTACTTATACTTACCTATAGTTTCTCTGGCCGTAGATTATTTCGTGCCGTGATATGCCAGTCAATGACCTTAAAATATTCAAGTCATCATCTGTGATTCTGTGAAGGTGTGCATTTAATAGATGGAAATGTACCACACAATCTCCTGCGTTGGTTTATGGCGATAGTATCAAGAAATAAGGTTTCTGTTGTGGTTAAACTTGCTAAAGGTCGCTACACACTGTATGTCAAGGAACAGGAAAACTGAACTGTTAAAGACATAAAAACTATGTATTTTTATGATTTAATGTACCTACTTACCTCTTATTCTGATTAATCTTTTAGTGTGACTTGCGGTGCATTTGCAGTCTCGTAGTAAAGAGATTCGAAAAGTCATCATTATAGGTTTGCTGATTGCCCAGAGTTACAAGAAAGTAGTTAGATTTTCGAAAAATAGTTTTACACAACCAGAAAAATCTATAGTTCTTTCGCTTAAGCGATCTAAGTAATTCGATCGGCGTTAAGAAAGTCAGTAGCTCATTCGATCTCCCGTTATCTAATCGACCAGCGGAAGTTCGATGTCCCGTACGGGAATCACGATAAGGATTGTTATGTTACCTCTTTAAATAAAGCCTTTGCAGAAAGGGTGTGTAGCTTCCCTCAGACCACAGCCTTAGTCTCCTGATTGACGTCATTGGGTTTTACAGGGCTAGGTATAGTAGTTAGCAAGTACCGTGGAGTCCACGGACTAGCTGTATGAGGAAACGTTTGCATTTTAAATACAACACTTTGTGGTTATTATTAGCATAATATGACATTAATCATCAAATCCTAGTACCTATTAGTACTATTTATTTTCAGTGAATCATTTGTTGGCCGTAGAATTACTTATACAGGATGCTGTTGAAAATAAGTCAAAATAAGTATGTATTTAGGTAACTGATTTTCTCCAAAATAGTCAAGAATTAGATGAAAAAAGCCTCGTAAATTCTTTTCAGTCATGGCCCAATCATTTGGACTACGGGTCTTCGGTAGGGGTCACAATATTACAATAAATGCCAAATGTTTCTTCATAATGAAAAGAATTAACTTTACCTATTCCGCTTTTTATACCAACGTTTCTTCACATCTATATTATTTACCTATTCCGAACCTTTTTTTATCGTTAAATCTATCTAATATAAAAACACGAATTAATTCGGAAATAACTTTATTACTAGAAACGGTGACCTAATGGATTTCTTCTAAAAATGCTAGTAGGTCGTTCCAGCCCACAATAGCGTTAGTTAGAAATTAGGTCAATTTTGCAACAAACAAGACTGACGAGAGAGGCTTATAAACAGCTTGGTATTTTGTGATCGCTAGGTATTTTATGTTTTTAAGTACGTAATAAATTAAGTTACTTTGTCTTAGATAGATGTTTAATGTCCGTATTTATATACGAAACTCTAAGGGTCAGCGCACACCTAGCGGAGGTCTGTTCGGGCCGTTTTCATTAATCAATAGATAATGAACTCAATTGTATTTAAAATAGAGTTGAAAACAGCGTGCAATCCCTGTGACGTGTTCGCATTATTTCTTGAACGCTATTTTCAAATCTATTTCAATAGTTATTGAGTTCATTATCAATTGATTAATGAAAACTGCTCAAACAGTTCTCCGCTAGGTGTACGCTGACCCTATCGCTGACGGTCTCGATAACTCGTAGCATTTGACCTCAGAGGAAGGATCTCCATAGAGTCCGCATACATTTACGATTGTAGTTAGTCTCTTTTGTCTTATGACGTACCTTTAATAGTAGAAGGAGATGGAACTATAGATATTTGCTTATGCGGCTGTCCACTTTTTTTTGAGCTAGTGTGTGTGAAAAGAGACCGTAAACATAAGGCTATATGCCACTTGGTGCGTTTTGTCCATACTTCTTGACACGACACACTCAAACCTAAACGTCAAAAAAAGTGGACTCTTTACAATTGGTATGGCTCACTCTATTAGGTATAATCTCTTTGCATTTGACGTTACTCGAGAGCCTATCAGAGTTGAGTTTCGTTTATTAATACGGACCTTGAAGAGAAATAAACATCACAACAACACTACCTACGAAAAAAAACAGGTAAACACAATTTTTCCGCTCCTTTTTTTGTGCACACTTATTATAGGTGAAATAAACAGTGAACCTAGCTACACCACCGCACGCATCAATATTAAATACATTTTGGTACCTTCAGTCCTATATTTAATAAAAGATCACCCCGAAAGATGACCTTCAGTTGTAAATGTTGTAATTTTATATATGGTAGGTACAGTTTTTGAGAATTTACATTTTTAACGGTTTCATACGTATTTTTTTTTGTTTTGGTTGGTACATGTACTTAATGTGTATATATTTTTTAAATGAATTCCTAAAATAGCACACAGTATGAAACGAATGTCAAAGCAATCCCAAATTCCTGTCACTGAACATAACTTTCCAACTTATGGGCGTCTCGGTCGGTTGTGGACTCGTGGAGTAGTGTACCGAGGAAGGCCGCGACAAAGGGCAGGAACTCAAACAATTTACGATAAGCCGCGCACGCGAGCAAAGGCCTTGCCCTTCTAACTAGCATTGTTAAGATAAACGTCCACTTGCACGGCAATCCCCGTAATAGGGCCGGATTATGTCAAATGACGTTGAGTTATATGATACATTTTTCTTGGAAGGTTCGGGGTCTTTACCTTGCCTTTGTGGAGACATTGATTTTATGCGGATTGTAGGTATTTGCGTATCTCGTTATGGTTTAATCAAATGGATAACGGATTTATTTGGGAAGTAGATATATAAATAAAATTCTAGGTAGTTGCTGCTGCTTTTCCAGGACCACAAATGCAAAACGGTTGTGAATACAAATATACAATGATGATACAAAAAAACCTCATACAACCCCAACGGATTTATAACAAAATAATTAGATTGAAACAATAATTTCATTATTTTGATGGTTAAAATTTAAAGTTATTCGAATTTTCGGTTTTGAGGCAAAAATGATTTGTTATCATTTCAGCAATGAATGAGAGCGCTAACGTGCTCATGGATACATTTTAAGAATCTTGTTTATGTAATATGTAGGTAGTGTGAGTTTGCCCGTGCGGTGGGTTGACATCGAGTCCAGGAAATTTTTAAATTTAACAATCAAATTATATATTAATATTTAAAAAAAATTATCCATGTTGAAACCATGATAATTCGATTCTGTTCTCGGTTCTAAACAAACTACTTTCTAGTTTTGCGTTTATTCATTAACACGTTGTAGGTACAGCCATCCTCCATCATCCGCATCCTCCATTAAATATCTTGCTGTAACTTGTTGTTTTGTTGACGTAGTAAAAGCTAGCAGCAACTAGCCGATAATTAAGTATAGTTTGTACGTTCATCCTTTAAGAGGGTACCGAGCCTTCGGTGCTGCTCTCAATTGTTTTTTTTTAAAACAATTTACAAAATACAAGAATGTCACATTGTACGAGTACACATTGTTGGCTTTCAATTTATGTACAGGTCGTCTGTCTTGTGTATGTAGTTATTGTCGTTATAATCATATCGGTTTTAAAGATATGGTATGGTATGTTTGTTGTTAGGTAACTAAAAATATTATAAAACCAAATCCGTAATGACTCGATAGGTAAATTAAAAATCAGCAATGACTACTATGTGACATTCGGGTTGTTTGGAAATATTGTGTAATTCAGCACCAGAGGCTCGGTGCCCCCTTAAAACATTAAGCTCGTTTAACTTGTTTGTACAAAAACTTTATTTGATTGGGAAGTAATATTTCTATTGTGGAATAAGGTGCAAAAAAACTAATTAACATATTGTTTAGGATCATAAATGAAATAATGTCAATCGATAATACTTGTTTTTATTTTAGGTACACATGGCCAATTCTCGAATTGAATATCTCTAATTAAAAATGTTCTATACAAATCGATATCGCTTAACTACAACATGTTATACAATTATGTACAAAATTATGGGCACTTCGGTGCAAATCCGAGTTTGCTATTACTACTTATGTCTAAAATATTGTGGTTAATTTCTAAACAGGTTAAGTTTTAAAATAACGACTTTTCAAGCTTTCACATACTTAATTATCACATTTTAAAACTGTTTATTCATAATAAGGTAGACTTGCCACTTATAAATGAACACCGCATATTTCTGTCTATCACTAAAAAGTCATGTTGATGAAATTTCTAATTATAACTATTCATAACTTTACAAAATTAATCTCTGGGATAATTTCTATGGAATATTTACATCGTGAACTAGCTATCTAGTAATATATAACACTACGTAATCAATTCATCATAATTCATAACATTATAGATCTTATAGGGTATACAATACGCTATAAAATATCACAACAGTAAAAATAGGAATTGGAGAACAACATGATATTAAAGATAATTCACATATATATTTCTGTCATTAGGAATGGTATAAGAAGTGATACCTAAACTTAAGATTACAGAACACATTGAAATCATTGGCAGACTTTTAAACAAAGACTCTATACATCAAACTGAACAACTTTTACAGTGGGAGTAAACATGAAACCGCAAAAAAAAAAATCTGATGTTTCATACATTTGAGTAAGTAGGCCAGTTTAGTATGGAACAGAAGATTTTTTTGTTATGAGTTTAAAAGGATGTCAATTATTTAAATTACACCATGTATTAAGCAGATATATTTAAAAATTAAATGAGTCAACTATTGAGATATCCCACTACATTAAAATCTGACACAATTACAAAAAAAGACTAAAAGTCAAAAATCTAATATTTTTTTGTTCACATTGCTAGATTTGTTTGCGTCTCATATCATTCCTGATGGAGCAAAATATAGGTAGTAAATTCTTGCATTGCTAATAACAACAAAGTAGTTTGCCTCCTAGAAATTACAAAAAAAAAACGACCTCGAATTCATTAATACAACATTTAAAAAAAAAGAATTACCCACTGTAGTCGTTACAGATTTTCAATTTAGGTATCGAGACGGAATGTGGAATTCTTGTTTTTTGGAAATGTTGTATAAGTAATTGATAAGAAATTTAAAAAAAATACGATTTAGGGCAGCATTTGACGCTCGGTACACTCTTAACAATTTGCCTTAATGTAACTTTTAGTCCAAATTTTCAGGAACTATGTTGTTTCCTTTACTAATAATAAACATACGGTGGTATTTTAGCGCCTTGTAATAATTATATAGATACTTCACAACTAAATTTTTAAGATAAACTGATAAATAAATTAGATTCAGTCACTTACGTAAGTGTTAAGTATCAGATTGAAATTTAAGCACTAACATTTACGTCTAATCTAACGTTTAAAGCTTCTTTGATTTTAAACTTAATTTATTATACAATATCTTTGATCACATTAAAAATGCGGAAGATAGGTGACTAGCCTATAGCGCATGTACCGCATAAATTGAGCCCCCGTCTAATTGACTTAGTCGCGATCCGAGCGGTATTGCGTGACGTGATTGAGATACTTTTTTGATTTTAGGCGGAATAACCGTACCACAATGCCTTCGTGTGATTTTACTCGTTTTACGAATCATTCAAAAAGAAAAACAAATCACACGGCATTATTTTTCACTCGTAGTAAGTACATGAAAAACAGGTCCATTGTTCGAGTACGTAATGCAAAAACGTCACCTATCTTCCGCTATTTAAATTTAATCAAAGTACAATATGAATAGCGTGAGTTTATTAACGACGTTTCGTCATCACATGGAATGAGACAATATTTTAGGCTGGCATTGGCATGGCATCCCACTGTCCCGCACGGCATGTGTGTGCTCGTTGTAAGTACCTACATCGCTGTCTATGTACTTAATACAGGGTGAAATTGAAATTGTTGGCAACCATTTCAATCAAGACCCACATTAACTGAACAAATTTTTTTATGTGACCAAGAAATCTAAAAAGAAAGTCGGCTCTTCCATACAAAACTGCAATGCATACTCGACGTATAGTCAGATTTTAACTCGATGCACCAAATTGAAGTTGGTACAAAGATAAAATGATATTTGTTCAAATTTTACAATACAATTTAGATTTTTTGGTCCTATGGAACAGCAAATTTTTACAATTTTTCAGGTTTGCTCTAACAGTAAATAATTTTCAGTTTGATTTGCTGTATATTTACCATTTAACAGTACCTAATTCAAAGTCACATGCACGTCGGACAGTGGGGAGACGGCCTTACGGCAACATACACCTTTGACATCCGTCTCCGTATACAGGGTGTAAACTTAAATGCGTTACATATTTAAGGGGGTGCTTTAGATCATCAAACTGAACAACTTTTATTATGGGACCAACATAAAAATCGCAAAAAATATTACCTATTCCAAACATTTGGGTCGATTCATAAACCAATTTTTTTTCACGGTTTCTTATTGGTCCAATGGTAAAAGTTTTTCAGTTTGATGGTCTGAACCCCCTAACGTGTGTAATGCATTTACGTTTACAGCCTGTTTAAACGAACTAATAATATCCATAGAAACACGCAAATGTGTCGACGAATTCGATACTATTACGATTCGCTATAAAACTCGCACTAGAGCTACAGGAATGTATGTAATACACTCTACAATTTATTATTAGATATTATTACATCATAAATATTTACACATCACTAGTTTTAAGTATAAAAGAATCACTGCCATCATAATAGGTATATTAAAGTTCAAATTAGAACACAGATAATAGATCTTTACCATACAATGATTAGACTACATACATAATGGCACCACATATAAGGCCACGCTGCAACAATTATGTACATGTTCTATAAGATAGCACGTTAATGTAAGTACAGTTGAGTTTTGTGACTTAAGTCGCGGAGAATGACAATAAACAGATCCTTAAAAGGGTTAATTTAAATTACCTAAATAGACAATAATAACGAATGCTCTCAAACGGTGAAGGAAAACATCGTGAGGAAACCTGCATATGCTGAAGAAATTCTGATGCGTATGTGAAGTCTACCAATCCGCGTTGGGCACGCGTGGTGGATTAACGCATATACACTCTCTCAGTATAGACCTGTTACCTGCAGTTGGAATATGCTGATGATGAAATAGACAACAGAAAATACGAAAAAGACTTTTTCTGAAGAATACAGAGCAAGTTTCAGCTTTTCCAAGAGCATAAAGTACAGTTTAGACGGTCAGTGCCTTTTCCGGGACGCGTTTATTTTCATTTGCCGTGTCGGTGCGAACTTGTCCTTCGTTGTGGAACTTATTTATAAATGGACGTAATTTATTCAGGTTATAGAAAATGTACTCTTAAAAAAATTTCTACACCATACCTAAAAGATTCAATAAAAATACTACATTGCTGTATACATACAAGCACGCATCCAAACTTTGGGTTCGGGGGACATTCATTTTCTAGTGGGATTTTAATTGAAAAACGATGAAAAAATTATAGCTGTAATCACCGTTCCAAACAAATTTTCGGATTTGGATACGTACTTTGTATACATAAGTACTTTATTAAATTTTTTGCTACTATAGCTGCTCTTTAATGTTTTAATGATTGATGAAATTCTAGATAAAGTAAGTGTCTTCCACTCTACCAGGAATTTACATGTCCTTTTCAAGAACCTAGATTGTAACTCGATAACATTAATTAGGTACCGTATCTAAAGTTTCCTTGCACTTTGCTAATCGCCTGATATAATTAACCTCCATACCTCCACAGTCGATTCCGTAAAGACCTCCTAAATAGCTAGGGCACAACATCTGGAAAATTTTAGAATTACTAGTATCGCGTCCCGGTTCAGGTATCGACATCTTAACTTGGTGTTCCTCGTCCATTGATGGTTACATATTAGACGTGCCTAGTTTTCTTCTTATATGCGATTCAGTATAAGTACCCAAAGTCTTTTCCAAAAAATACCGTCTAAGTTACTGGTTTCTATAAAACATGTAAAGGATCAATGAGCTGATCTCGTAGTAATATAAAGATCTCCATCACGATAGGTCCGCAGTGGTCGATGGTAATGTGACAGTGGTTATAAAACTCCACTCCGCTCTACTCCACCCGGTGGTAGTCGTGAGCATATGCTTATGCTACGCTTATAAAACTCCTGCAATCGACAAGATGCAATGTTTTCAAGGATCAATTTGCTGACCTCGTAGTAATATAAAGATGTCCATCACGATAGGTCCACGGTAGTCAATGGTAATGTGACAGTTTGCCAGGTCTCCTCGGGGGTGCAGTCTCGTACTCATAGTAGTTGGACTGGGGCCTCACCGTCGCGCCCCCCTCCCTACAGGAGCGCTGTGAGTGGTAACCACCTCCTACCCGTCGACTGCAACAACAACAACGTTACGTTTGAGTTTAACTATATACTAGAGGCTTTTGCCGTGCAGTTAGATCATATACAATGTGTTACAAAAATACAAATAAACTTTTAACCCCTCGTATGCTGGAATTCCAGACACAATAGAAAATGTATTGTTCTTTTTTCAGATCTGCACCAAAGCATACGAGGGGTTTAGACCATCAAACTGAACAACTTTCACTATGGGACCTATATCGAAATAATAAAAATCTGCTGTCCCATACAAAACTTTTGTACCTACCCGACTCAAATGTATGGGATAGCAGATTTTTTTTCGCGTTTCCGGAGGTAGGCTCCATTGTGAAAGTTGTTCAGGTTGATGGTGTGAGTTCACTGTTTCAGTTTGCGGAGGGCTATCCCTTACACCCTGTATAGGCCCTTGGACTATGTTTAAGTGAACTATAGAGCGCGTCTAATCGAATATGAACGGGGAACGGGCATGAACAACAAAATGTGTCAATTTCTCGTCGGCGCGTCCTGATTGTGTCAGCGCGAATGTTCAAAAGCAATATTCAACCATCTATATTTTCCCATAAACGTCTGTCTATCATGTCTATCATCTTTAAAATGTTTAAAGAAATTTCTAGACTAGCGTTATTGAAACGGTAAGAATATTTACGAAATTTAATTGACCAAGAAATCTCGCTTACAGAATTCGCTTATGTAAGCCCGGGCTCAAAAGCCGTGACCACTGCGCGCGTTCTATAGCTTGCTTATTCATACTTTAAGTACAGACCCATAGGATCTAACTGCATGGCAAAAGCCTCACACGAATAAGGGTAAGAGGACTTGTGGTTTCTTATTTCTTATTCTTAGGAGTTGCCTTCATTAAACTAGGTTAGGTGTAGCGCTTTGGACGGGAGCGTGACTATTATGACTCAGGGTAAGCTTCTTTACAATAATTATTACCTATGATTTATTATTGCAAGCCATTACAATACGGAAGAGTTGAGCAAGTCATTAAAGACGACAGTGATGTCAAAACAAGAACATTAGCTATTTGCGTTCCATGAAATAATATAACAGAGCATGTTAATTCTACTCGTTTTTACCTACTTTTTTAGGCGATAATAATATGTGTAAAAACTTGGCAAAATCAATTTGCGAAAACTGGCGTTGGTAATTAATTATAATAGCATGCCAACTTTATTTTTTTGTTTTAATTAATAACACTACAAAATAAAAACTAAAGCATGAGACTTGACGTCATAAAGCAATTTACATCTTTTAAATTAGTAAGTGTAAGGAATAAAAAACTGATTTAATCAGCAAGTTTTTCTAGGACTAGAATTGATAATTTTAGGTAGGTAATATTATATAAGGAAGTAGGTAGCTACGACTTCGCAGAAACCACGTCAACAATGTTACGTTAGCAAACTAAATAGGAGGAAACTAAAAGTTATTACAAAGCACATGCATCTTACCGATGTCAAAGGTTAGTCGAGGGGAGCAGAAAAACAAACAGTTCGTTAATTGTTTGACATCATATACTTTTACGTAGTATTCCTAATTGCTTTAGCCAATTGGCCTATTTGGTTGCGTCAAGAAATAGTGACGGATGAGTTTATGGGTTATACGCTAATAAAAATTACGACCAAGCAGTCTATAAAATAAAGGTGTTAATTTATTCGCAATATAAATTAATATTTTGTTTACGAAAACATTAATCAAGATGACAAAGTTATATTGATACGTAAAGCTGTAAAGATCAGACACAAACACGCACAAAGCTAATTAAAATGTTAAAGAAGTAAAACATACATTTGCTTACATAAAAAATAATAGGTGACTGAATTATTTTTTACTTTTTAAATGCTTGTTTTTGCCGTTGGGGGTTTTTTTAATTTGTAATTTAATTCTCATGTTCACCTCTCCTCCTCGGCCTTGGCGCGCTGCGCGTGCACCTGGCGTCTCATCTGCCCGATCTGCACCTCGCTCAGCTTCTCGCGGCGCGCACTGAGGGTCACATCACACGCTCTGCTCCAATTATTATGGCCCAATCATCAACCAAGTTAAGTACTTGATAATATACAACGTGTTAATGAATAAACGCAAAACTAGAAAACTGTAGAATCGAGAGCAAAATCGAAATATCAAGGTTTCAACGTAGGTAACATTTTTCAAAATAAAATACCTACTCGCAAAACAATATTCTTAAAATGTATCCATGAGAACTTTCATTAATTACTGGAATATGATTTTTGCATGAAAACTTAAAATGAGTTTAACTTTTAATTTTAACTATTAAACTAATTAAATTATTGTTTCAATGCAATATTTCGTTATAAATCAGTTTAATGAGGTTTTGCGCTTTTTCATTAACACGTTGTATATCGTGTACTGTACATTGTCACACAGATTAGTTATTTTATTTTATTACTAGAGTTTACCCGCGACAAATTATATACCAGATTTTAAGTCAAATCATAAGCTGTCAAACAAAAAAGTTTCATCACATTCGGTTCAGTAGTTTTTGCGTGAGGCTGTCACAAACAAACATTTATAGTGTTCATTCATAAGGTCTAATATTATTATGATCTAGTTTAGGCTATCTGGCTGACTAATTTATGCAATAAAGATTTAGTGCAAATCTTATTTGTTGGTTTACATATCAATATAAATCTGATTACGTTACATCGTATATGGCACCTTTCATAGAAATCTTATAAATAATGTTAGTGTGTGTGCTTAGTAGTATCAGGCCTGTCTCACTCCACGGCTCAGGTACGCTTGACGGCCGAGGGGTGAATAGGTTATACCGTGTAAACTTCTTGTTCAAATCTCATTAGTTGCCCTCATTTCGTCAGTAGTCAATGCGAGACTTGAAAACCCTAGCGATGCCACGCTGCCAGCACGTGAAAGAATGAAAGAGGGATCTATGAAAAGGAAGCTTTCATGTCTAATGACTCGGTTAATTTTTGTTGGTTGTGACGGTTGGTAGGTTATTCGCGAATTGTACGATAGGGTGGGTGCGAATAACTTTGCACCTTATTGCCGTGCAGAGAGAGAGTCGCTATTTATTGAAATCTATTTCGAAGTGATTCTTCTGTACGGGTAGTACAGTACGACCAGGAAAATAATTCCGCTCTTCGTTTGCGCAGAGCAGACCCCGAGTCCCCGTCAAAACCCGTAGTCATTTTGTATTCATAGGGTGCAAAGTCGGATAGCAGCGAAAAATGCGCGAAAACAATGTCCAAAAGCGTCAAGGGATTGAAGGTGGCACATCCTGATTGGTCAATATAATTTCGCGCGCTATAAAAATTAATCAACTGCACAGGTACATCGGTAAGACTTATAACCTGGTACTACTGTCACAGGTCCGGCACTCTAAAGTTTTTTAATTTCAAAATAACGTCTGCACATGCGCACTTTGTGCAAACCGTCCATGACATTACGTGTAGGGTTAAAAGCCACGCTTTGCATTTAACGTCATCGACATTTGAATTGTTCGTTCTATTATTGAAAATAGTATTTGAGCTACAGAATTATTAAAAATGTGAATATAGCGTTATTTTTCAACGTTTTTTATGCACTGAAAAGACACAATTTTATGTAGTCAAATCCAACGGGTGCGCGCTGCTAACTGCATTCCCTTGCTCGGCTTCCCTAGAGTTTCCCAGAAAGTGTGAGGTGAGGTGGGGTATCTGAAGTCAGAGGGGGGCGGGGAGTGGCCGTTCTGTATATAGAACTATATACTATTACCTATTTTGTGCTACTGTACTAGTATTTATTCTAACCTAGACCTATATTACATTTATGGCTACAATTTAAACGGTATACTTACATAAAATTATGTTATACCTTACATGTGTCATAAGTTTTCCTTATACTTGTGCGGTTTTTATTATGACCGTAAACGTACACGTAGAGGGTCATTCGCATAATTTTTTTGTTAAACTACTTCAATGAAATAATGCTCGTATAATGATAATTATAATTGGAATGTTGAACATTTTTATTTATTACTTTTTTAAAACCTGTTTGATATCTTAAACACTAAAGTGAAATTAATTTTTGAATATCTTTAAAAATAACTGAAATGTGTTTAAATTTTGCTCATGTAAGAGAAGTGACGTCATAACCTCGTATTTGCATGCAAATCATGACGACGTGTCATAGAAACACCTGTTTAGCATGAAAGAGATAGAAGAGATGAGATGAAGATGATAAAAACATTTTTCAATCGCTTGTAACTTTTTAGTTTTCTATTCGATTTTCATTTCGTTTGAACATTTTGCTATTAAATTTAGTCTTATTTTTATATTCGTTATAACATATACGTTATATTCACATCTTATAAGATGTGAGTTTCCAGGATCAGTCATCATCCCAATTACCTGTGTGTTAATTAGTACTATTTTGTGTTAAAAGAGGTTTGTGCGTGAATAGGTATACTGTGAATAAGTAGGTACTTACTTCAAATTTTGTTGTATTTCGTCGTAGTTGACGTAGTGGCCCGTTGGACCCCACGCGCTTTCCATTGCCTATTACAAAAAACAACATTATTAACAAGTTGTCAGAATTTTGTTGATATAGATAAATACAGGGTGTAAGGATCATTATCATCTATTATCATCAATTATCATTAACCTTTAAACCACATACTCTACCCATCAAACTGAACAACTTTTACTATGGGAGCAAACCTGTCATAACAAAAAAATATCAGCTGTCCGATACCTTTGAATATAGTAGGTATTGCAGTTTAGTATACAAGGTGTTACAAAAATACAAATAAACATTTAAGGGGGTGATTTACACCATCAAAATGAACAACTTTCACTGTGGGACCAAAAACTAAATCGCGAGAAAAAATCGGATGTTCCATAACTACTAAACTACAAATCGACTCGAGCTAAATGTATGGGATAGCAGATTTTGTTTCTCGATAAAAGTTTTAAATGTTTATTTCTACTTTTGTAACACCTCGTATATGCAGCACCATACGTGCTTGTACTGATTTTGTTGGACAACATTCTTTTGTCAGGCTGACGGGTCAACAACAGAATATGTATAATTATTGTATTAGCACTGCGGTGCAGATTCAGTTAAGATTCAGTTTTGGTTGTGATCCAGTGTCAATTCAGATGTGCGGAATTTGGTATCGCGTTAAACACGTATACAGACAAACATACAAACGGCTTTTACACCCTGTAATATGTTGACACTTTTTTAAGGGTCCCATACATTTGGGTAAAGTAGGTTTGCAGCATCCCGTTAAAAAAGTGTCAGCATATTAAGAAAGCCCCTTTATTTTTTAAATAAAACTTTTAATGGGAGGGCTTAGAAATTCCGCATCCTTTTTGTGTGAGGGAAGTTCGAATTTAAATCGGTAGAAGTTTCCAAACTGCCGGGCGTCCCGTGACGGCCAACTTTTTTTACTATTTGATTGACAGCGGTAACGAATCTGTGGCGAATTGCTGCCTAATGATTACCGGACGTGCAAAAATGTCTCATTTGGCAGCTCAGCGACGATTTAGTGGATATATTTTGCGCAATCGGCCCACAGTACCGTGATGATGATGAATGTTTCAATTGAAAAAAGACCGATGTCCAATAGTGGTTCGTGTGCGTTGTTTTGATTAAGTAATTGAATAATTGACAGAGGTTATAATTTTTATTATTCGGTATGTAAACTAACTATTAAAGGCAAACCTTGAAACCACGTACTCTACCCATCAACCTGAACAACTTTTACTATGGAAGCAAACCTGTCAGCGCAAAAAAAATCAGCTGATCCATAATAAACCGCCCTACTGATAAGACCGCCCTTTGTACCCTTCTCATTCTTGTTTTAAATTGTATTTTTCTATTCTTGGTGTGCAAATAAAGAATATTTATCTTATCTTATCGAAACTTCAATGCCTACACGACTTAAACGTATAAAACAGCTGATTTTTTTTGTTCTGACAGGTTTGCTCGTTTGCTCCCATAGTAAAAGTTGTTCAGTTTGATGGGTAGAGTACGTTGTTTTTAAGGTTCGCCTTTAGTTAGTTCACATACTGTATTATTCTTTATGTTTTGGGAATAAGGAGAAAGAAATTTTACGCCATTTAGTGTTTGTATGCAAATATGAAAGGTCGACAAATATACGATTAAAAATGTTTTTTTTTTTCAGTTTTCTGGTCAGTTATACGAAGCAACAATAAGTGACGTTAGTTGCTTGCGTCATCGTCGGGGAATACCTAGATCGTTCTGACGCGTTAACTACAATAGTAACAAATAATAATTATCTCTGGCATTCGTCTAAAGATAAATGGTCCCATGGTGTCATAATTAAGTTGTGTAAAGATTGACCTCGTCGCTATATTGTGAGAAGAAAAGAGCAGATTTCTACGTTTCTAACCAGTAATATAATATCTCAACGTTATTTCTTATCATTAACAAGATTATAGTAGTTAGTCCATTTAATAGTCCATAAATGTTATTAGATATTGATAATTTATATGCAGGTTAATTATTAGAAATAACTAAACTTTCAGTAGGTAAGTCTTCCAAAGAAAAATGAAACTTGAAATAACGCTTGTGATAGCTCAACTTTCGATTTTGGATATCGTTTTTATCTTCCTTAGAACGGAGTTGACATTTGAACGAAAACGTTCACGATATAGCGGAAATATAAAGTCCGGGTATACCCCTGTATACAGGGTTTTAAGGTGAACAGTTGTATTACTTAAGTTAGGTAGTAACGTTTCAACTTTTCGTACTAACGATCGATCAGCTGATGCATTTAGTATGGAAACTCAAAAATTATTTTTGCGAATTTCCTATAGGTTTCTATAGGGAAGTCCCTTAAAGTAATGCAACTGTTTACGATAACACCCTCTAGTTGTCGGCAGTAAGTTGTATGTAGACTAGAGGTTCCTAATCTTTTTTCGACCAAGGACCGCATTGTTTTGTTGTTAGCAGGGACCACAAAGTTCAAGAATATAAAGTTTTAATTTGCCACAAATAGGTAATAAACGAAAGGTTTAACTTCGATAGATGATAGTCATCGGCATGGATGTATCCACGCCACACTGCTTTTAAAACAGTGGCGTAGCAATTGCTTCTATGGCAAATTATTGGCAATTCTTTCATGTAGGCAGGACCCTCACACGGACCACCGGTTGGGAACCACTGATGTAGACGCTCAGATTTGTGCTCGCGCTACTGTTAGTGGTAGCTAGTATACAGTTAGCCCAGTAAAGTTACGGTGCGCTTGTATGGCAAAAGTAAATAATTTATAATAGCCGTTTTTTTTCTTTTAAACTTTAGATTATAATTCTAGTTATTAATTAGATTGAAAATCCAACTAAACATTTTCTTAAATAATTAAACAAAGAAAAAAAATGTAAAATTGGCATAAAACAGTATAAATATATATATATTTTATCAGTTAAATACATTTCTATTCTTTTATATTAGAAATGAATCCAAAGAAAAATCACCACGGGACCTTTGTTTTTAAACAAGTAGAAATTACACAATACTCAATTTTAGTACAAACTTTACACAGTGTATTTAAACTCATAACCTAAAACAAACAATAAAAATAAAAAAGGAAAGAAATCTGACACTATAAATAAAAAAATACATTTCGTACTAACAACTAAAAATACGGTATTCAGTTGGATTCGTTAATAAAGTATCTTAATATTATTTGTATAAAATCTAGCAAAAAAATTGCTTATTATAAATTATTTCCTTTCGAATCGTATTTTTACTTACTGTGCTAAGTATATAGTGTAGTATGTACCTGGGAGTGGGAGGGGTGTGCGGGCGCGGTGCGGGCGGGCGGGGCGCGGTAGGGCGGCGCGAGGTGCCGGCGCTCAGACTTGTGCGAGCGCTCCCCGCTGCTCTGACGCGAGTGCGCCGGCTCCGGCCTGACGACAAACAACAACACATTTTATAAGAAACCTTACACAACCCTCTGAATTCAGAGCCTATACTCCATTAAAATTAGCAACGAAATTTTAACGCTATTTTGCATTACAGAAACAGAGATTTGAAACACTTCCTCTCATTCATTCTTAGAACAGCTTTAGTAACGTTCAAGATATGTGGGATAGTATATGTATCCAATAAATTAATTACATTTGGTAATCAGAATTGGCCAGAAAGCTAAATAGGAATCGGAAAATCTCGTCGTCCTTATTTGGAATGAAGTATCGATCACAAATAGGTCCCAGAATACGGCTCCATACAACTAGCTATTCAGGCGCACGCACACATTATGCGGAGTTAGACCGAGAAATCGCCGTGCGTAGGCGTCTGTGTGCGTGCAACTGTATCACTCATTGCATGGAGCAGTCCTTTGGGCGCACTTCAAACAACGTTTTGGATTTGACATGATGGCGTTCGCACATGCGCACTTGCTGCAAATTGTCTTTGCCATATGTGTAGGGTGGACTTACCACGCATCGTATGAACATTATCTACATTTCGTTACTTTTAATTGTTTTTTTTTTGTATTGAATTAAGCGTTATTTTTCAACGTTTTTTATGCACTGAAAATACAAAATTGTATGTAGTCAAATACTACGGGTGCGCGCGCCTGACTGCATTCCCTTGCTCGGCTTCCCTCAAGTTTTCCAGAAAGTGTCAGGTGAGGTGGGGGATTTGTAGTCAGAGGGGGGCGGGGAGTGGACGTTCTGTATGTAGAACTACGAATATGTACCTATTCCGATATACCGATCTGATCTACTCTCTCTCTGCGTGTAAACTGTAGAATTAAGCGATGGATGCAGAATCCGGCTCGGAATACAGAGGATATAATAAATGGGTATATTCTATATGTTTCAGAACGCTCTAAGGCTAAACCAGTAGGCCTAGCACACGTCCTCCGAGAAGTGCCTGTCTTTGTTACTTGGCACGGAAATGAGAGCTCATGACAGTTTCGTCACTTTGTTGTGCGCCGTATGCTAGCCGTATAGGAACACAAACATAGGGAAACACTTTGCCACCCTTAATAGAAAGTGACCGTCGCAGGACGCCCGGCAGATGTGAAACATCTAAATACCGCACTCTAAGGATTTCGCGCGCTTTTTCATTTTTTTGTCAAACTTGGCGTGACGGACGGCGTCATACCATAATTTGTCGTCACGGCATAAGAGTCGGTTTTACTATCAAGGCGCGCCAATATAATGTTTCACATCAAAATCCAGGTACGGTTCTTACCTTTGTGAAGGTGGACTAGATTCGTCTATTCTCTCGTCGATCCTGTTGTGTCTCTCCAGGGCCTCCCGCGAGAGTGACTTCTCCGAGGAACGTCCCGGCTGCGTCCTCCCGTACAATTCACTCTCTGGCTTTTTGTTCGGCTTGCCAATTCTACATGATAAAAATACATTTGAGAAGGGATTTTAAGTACATACTAAGTTCAAGAACACCAACTGCAGATTGGTGGTCAATTATTTCCTGCCTAGCGAATACCAATCCGATTTTGATTAAATTAGCTAAGGCAATATTCTGTTAGAACTTGTCCGTCTCGCCATTTATTAGTATGGCATCCAAGCTATTCTTGGATTTATTTAAGTTTTAAAATTCTGCGTTTACATACATTTACAGCTGTCATATCATAATAATAAATGCTCAGACGGACAAGTTATAACAGAAGCATTCGTTTTGTTGATCGTATTTTATGAAAAGTTGTTTTTTGATTGAGAAACTTATAAATGTTGATGGTATGATCATCCCCATTTAAACATTACCTATGCATTATTTCAGAAGGACTCTTAACATAAAAGTAATAAATAATTCGTACAAACCTAAACATGTTAGAGAAGGACTTGAGTAACGAGGGTTTCTTGTGTGAGAGCGAGGACTGCTGCGGCGACCCTCTCACGATGCCCTCCGGTCCGTTGTCGTCTGTCAGCCAATGTTTCAACGCTGCTATGAACAAACATTTTTTTTAAGAGGGTACCGAGCCTTATTTTATTTAAATGTAAAAAAAAATTATATGAACTTACGTGGGTGTGCTCTCGCGTAAATGGGCTCGTTCCGGGGATTCCTTTGGTTCTCTTGAATGGCAGTCTGTAAGGACTCTAGGCTTGATGACTTACGCATACCTAGAGACGGTCCTACTTGCATGGCTGAAATGAAATAGAAAACTATCGTGAAACTATCAGTGCAGAGATATATATCTGTATTACCTATATTTGACAAAAAAGGTAGGTACAATATGTTAATAAGTCTTACCGATGGACCTGCGCGGTTGACTATGTTTGCAATTGCGCGAAAAAATCTGGCTACTCTAAGGCGCGTATAAAAAACGAAATTATAATGCTGGCGGCCTCTTAAAGCTAACGTTTTAATATGTGTCGGAGATAGTCATAGTCTACTAGAGAACGTCGCCAGGGGGTGCACACGCCGCCGGACCTAACTCAATACTTTTTCATTTTCTAGGTCAATATGGACTTTCTTGCCATTTCTTCTCCATAGTAGTTTTACTTGTGAAACAGTGATAAATGTCGTATCAATTGCAGAATGGACATTTTGGCGGCGAAAAGGGCTCGAAAACTATTAGCAAATAGCGGCAGGGGATTTCAGGCGCGCCAAATTGGCACATTCTGAATGGTCAATATAATTACGCGCGCTTTTAAAATATGTTAACTGCACAGGTATATCGGTAAGACTATTAGTCTTAGGGCCTGTTTCACCACTTCTGAGTAAGTTCTTGTTAGCTTATCTGACAGAGTATGAAAGATATGTCAAAATATATGTCGGATAAGTTAACAGGAACTTACTAAGAAGTGGTGAAACAGGCCCTTAATGTACTACTGTATCGACTTACAGTTGATGGCCTTGGTCTCCTTGATCTTGCGATAGGTGCCGGTCTGCTTGGCATCCATGGCCGCGTGGCGCTTCTCCGACATGGAGCGCCTCCCGACCGCGTCGCGGCTGAACCCCGCGCCCGTGCCCGTGCCCGTGCCCGTGCCGCTCTCACTACCGGACTCACCACCACCGCCTCCGCTGATACTACCCCTGGGAAATACATTCAGATTTTAGTACATAAAAGAGGTCCCATAATGGACATGACTGTGGTTAAAAATGGGATTTTAGTGAGGTAATACGGACGGAATTAGCATGTGAATGAAATAAATTCTCGCGCTGTTACGTGCTAAGTAAAAGAGAGACTGCGACTTTGATTGCGCGCTGCTATGCTAGCTCCACTGGTACATACAGGCGAGGTAAACATGGTCATTATAGCCTATATTCACTCTTCACCAGCGAACAACAAAACGAAATATTGTTTATAAAACGGTTGAAAAGTTTTGGAAAGGATTTTCTTTTTGGAAATTATGATGTTATGGTTATTTTAATATTTGATCAAGGGTTGATTTTTAGATCAGTAGTAACCTAAGTCGATCTGTTACAATTACCACCCTTGATCAGGTCATTTACAAGGTTCATAATGTACTTAGTACGTGTTTTAGGAAATTTTATGGCGACATTCAATCATGATGATTTTATGATCACTAATTCTATAACAAATGTAAGAAACAAACCTCGCCGTCCCATAATCCTCCTCGATGATAACATTGTGATGCGCAGGCGGCGACCTGGACATATGAACGTGCCCTAGATTCTGCCTGTAGTGGTGACCGTTGACCTGTGGCCCTTCCGTCTGCGTTGCCATGTAGTAGCTCTCATTCCGAAGCCCTGTCAGTCTGTCTATCACGGGGTTCCACCCGTCCAGTCTACTCCATTCGAAGCTATCTCTCTTTGGATCATGAGGTATTACATCTTTTTCCTTTTCTAAATAATTCTTGCTATCATCAGATTGGTTTGACACCCAACTATTGTTGTTATTTATTGTGACGATAGATGCGTGTTTCTTGCTACTTCTGCCGTCGTTTTTGTCGAAGCCTCTTTCTGGGGTGCTGTCGAAGTTTTGGTTGAAATTGTCTAAGGATTTGGTTTCTTTGTCGGTGGATGAGTTGGAGTTGTATATGACGGTGTTGAACTTTTGTGAGTTGTCGTTAGAGTTTGTGGAGTCGTTGCCGTTTGGTGGAGTGTCGTCTTTCCATCTAGCTAGATTATCCATACTGTCTGTAAACAAGATTACAGTACTGTACAGGAGGATAGGTTTTCATAACAAGAGAATATGATTATTGTTAGACCTAAATAGACTATTAAAGAAAAACTAAGTATAAATTGCTGCCCAAAACATAATCGAGTAGCGGTTGACGTTTTCTAATGAACAGTTATTTCTTTTCCTTGAATCTCAATGAAAAACTCCGCTGTCCCAAACACAACTGCAAACCCCAAATATATGATGGAACAGAACAGCTGAGTTTTTTTCACGATTTTGATGTCGATCCCAATAGATCGTTTAATGGTCTGATCATCCTCCTTAAACAACCATCAGCATATTAAGGGCCCTGTATAAGGGGCACGGTAACTAGAAATCGGTAATACTATTTAATTGCTGTGCTGCTTTAGATTTAGTGTTGTGTAAAAATTAAGAGTAAAGTGTAGGTACTTACCAGTTCTCCTAGCAATAGTAAGTGATATGCTGCCGTGTACATGGGGCCTGGAATGTAGCAGCGCCCGCCGCAGCGTCTCCATAGCTTCCGCGTTCGACTGTCCCACGAGTGACACTCCGTTCACGCTCAATAGCTGGTCATTCATGTGTAATCTGTGAAAGAATTCTTTGGATTAGTAAATTAGTACATTCACAAGTAGTAAAAAATTTTAACAACATTTTTGGAAACTACCGTTTATTAATGTTATGAGAGTACATTGCTTCAAGGTAGATCAGTTGTTATTAAGCTGCCCTAATTCGACAGTCAGTCAAATGTGCCCTCTTGTAGGGCAAAAACGAGAAAAGTGAAGTGCGATTTAGAGGGGCAACTGATAGCAGGCTTACCATCAAGGCCAAATCACCAAAATGGGAGGAGTTGAGCAGCGCGCCCTCCTTATTGGCTGACACCAAGTTTCCTATCGTGCGATTAGCCTTTACACTTGCAATTTGGCCTTGGCCAAAAGTCTGTGATCTGTTGCCCGTCTATAGGGCACTTAATAAAAATGGTTCCTCTCAAAAAATCAATCAAATATACTTCCGATCTATAGCATTACTTGTGGATAATTATTGCAAATCGAATATGGCTAAAATGACGATGCCAGTGGATTTTGAAACCTCTGGCAAATACTGCATATTAGTATCTATGGTATAGGCTAAAGGTAAGTTAAACAGTGATACTAACCTGCCATCCCTAGACGCAGCGCCGCCATGTAACACGGACTTGATAAAGATGCCCAAGTCCTGGGGGTCTGGGCCCACGGTCACCTTACCCTTCACGCTGATGCCCAGCCCCGCCTTCTCGGAGTCGTGCACCGGCACGTCCAGTCGGAGGATCAAACGGTTCCGAAGACCTAATACCTGCGAAAGGAAAATGCATAAGAAATCATCATCATTGCTACCGTTTTTGGTCACAGTGACTCATCAGTGACTGCCTATTTTAAAACGGAGAGCGACACGCTAGGGGAGCTGGGTTAGGGGAATGTGTAATTTATCTGTGATCCACACTCGTATGAGTAAGAAATACAATCTTTATAAAGCACTAGAGTATACAAACATACAAACAAACAAACAGACAGACTAAAATTCTAAAAAAGGTTGATTTGTAGTCCGGGATACTTAAAAACCATATCGTAATCTTTTTCTTGTAAATATCTTCACTATACAGAAACACTTCTGTTACAGTTTTATAATAGTTTAGATTTTTAGGTATTCCTACTGCCGCCTTTTTAACAAAATTTCCATCCTTTAGCATTTCTCCAAGTAGGTATTAGATAAAAACCAACAAATTGATGAACTTTTATTGATTACATTGATCTGCCCCTTTAGTATGATTGCTCTACTTGAGCACGACTCGGCTTTTATCCATACTACCTACTTGTTACGGCAGGCGACAAGTTCGCTCTCTGAAAAGCGTGGGAATGCCTTAAAGGCGCATCGCTCGGTAGTAGAAAACCATATGCCCCTCTAGTATGATTTCTCTAAATCGTACAGTCATAAGCGAATCATTCAAAGTAAACGTTTATTATTATTTCCTTAAAACTACGGATATTTTCTGTTCATAGAAATTAAATAAACAAAATCACTTACAGATCCAGAAGATGAATTCAAAGCCTCTTGTAACAGACTCTCAGTGGAGAGGTCCTTCTTCAGCAGGTCGTCCTTCGAGGAGCTCTTCGGTATCCTGCCCCTCATTGAGCTATTAGTACTGTTCTGGTTCAGAGCGTTCACCATGCTTGATACCCGGCCGTTCTCGCTCTTTACTTCTACTTGCTTGGACAGGCTGTTTGGAGATCCGATGGCTTTTTCCACGTATTTTGTTGGACTTTGTTGAGGTTCAACTCTCTGGAAAGGAGGGAAATCATGTTAAACCACTTAAACACAAACATAATTTTACCAATTATTTTATCACATCAGAGGACAATTAAGAGCGCTTGAAAATACTTTGACAGCAGGCCCACTTTTGCCTCAACCGATCCGCACTGGGCCCGTGTAGTGTAGTAGTATCACTCTTGCTCCATCTCGCTGACAGCAAACAGGTCAATTCAGAAAACAATATGCTAAAATTTTAAATGAGACTGTTGATCTAGTTCTTAAATTTCATTCTTTGTTAATCTGTTGACTGGTTAATTAGTTGAATAACGAACCTGCGTCCTATTCGTTGCGGGTCTCTCGATGACGATGTCCACAGTGGAGTCGGTGGGTGTGTTCCTCAGCAATGTGACAACTTGCTGCTGAGTGAGACCAGACACTGACACGCTGTTCACTGACACCAGCCGGTCGCCTGCTCTCAGACGACCGTCCGATACTGCTGCACCCTGTGGAATTAATTAGATCTTTTAATGATAATGATTTTGCAATGAATTATTTTAATTGCTGTGCGGTTGTAAGAATTAAAATTAAATAGACAAAGGGTACGGTTTTTTTTCAGTGTTTAATGTGTTTAGGCTACCATCTTGGTACCTGGTACCATAAGAATAATTAAATATTATGCTGGTAAGTCAATCTATCATAAAACCATAAATGAGTAAACGGCCGGTAACTCCATAGTGTGCACTATTTTACTACACCTACAGTATTGTATGGGTACTGGGTACTATATGGGAAAAGGACTATTCAGACTTTTTGCTAATCGGTAGTTCCGCGAATATGAGATACGTTTCCAAGATGACATTTTGTGAATCTGAGGTTCTGCGTCAGCGTAAAGTTGCTGTAAGGCTGGTTTCTGAGTCACGCTGACCGCCCGCGCTGCTGGTCAGCGCGCGCTTACCGACCGCGTTTCACTGTAAAACGGTACAAGGCAACACCTAGCGCGGGCCACGTCGCGCGCTGAACACCCGCGTTGAACACCCGCGCTGAGGCGGTCAGCGTGACTCTGAAACCAGCCTAAATAGTAAAGTTTCCGACTATCCCGAAAACACCGCTCTGTGAGTTTATGTATGTAACAGCATGCCGGTATGATGCATAATTGAAATAATGACCACGTGATAAAAGCTGACGGTGGTTATGTCACCAGTCACACGCATGTGTGTAGTAGTAGCCATATACAATAATTAACGCCGATGCTTGCTGACTGCAATAATCTTATAAATGGACAAATGAACAAATTCTGGGGATGGTTAAAACAACAGAACTAACCTTGGGAAGTATATTCTTGATATAAATAGGGCAGTGTCCCCCCGTAGGGTTGTCACGAGTGGTAATAGTAAAGCCGAGGCCCTTCTCCCCCTTGACCAGCGTCACGGAGACGGTCTGCATGGCACCCGAGGTCGGCTTACTGCTGGGACTGACCGGAACCTCCATACCTGAGATAGCGCGCTCACTGTTGCCCACTGCAATTTAGAAACGACAAGAAATTTATTATTTACTAGAGTTTAACCGCATCTTCGTAGCGTGATAAATTATATAGGCCTCGCATGCCACCCCCGAGAAATGGTCTCCCTTCACGTCTCGTCTCCCTCAGTGGAGGGTACAAATCAAATGTGTGGCACTCCACACATTTGTTTTATTGGACTAACCTTCGGGTAAGAGATCTAGTGGACGTTCCTGCACAGGATGCACGCTCGCTACGTTGTTCACACCTGACACCCATCGCAGCATATCTTCTACCCTGGAAGCAATAACGAATCTGTGAGATAAAAAACATAACCCTCCTTCTGGCGCAGTCGGGTAAAAATAACAGTACACATTTTACAAAAACCGGATGAGAAAGTCTAACTGGACTAACTATTAATTATCAGGGGTCATTCAAAACCATCGTAAATATCAGTAGTATCCATAAACGTTTAATCCTCTGAAGCCTTAGTTAGAACCCCTAGATTTACCAGTGATCCTAAAATCACACAGTAAAAAGACAATGCGGGTTTTGTATGGAAGGTTGGTGCCTTTTTTTCGCAGTTGTTTTTGGCGCGGCCTTCAACCAATCATAAATATTTTAGTTTAGAATAAGGTAACAAACAAAACTTGTTATCACATGTATATCCCTTAACTCAGTCCGACCGAACGGATATATAGGATCCTTTTTAATATGCTGACACTTTTCAAGGGGATGATCAGACTCTCAAACTGAACAACTTTTTCTATGGGACCAACAACGAAATCGGGAAAACAAAATCAGCTGTCCCATACATTTGGCTCAAGTAGGTTTGCAGTTTTGTATGGACCAGCTGATTTTTTTTCGCGACTTCGATGTTGGTGCCATAGAGAAAGTTGTTCGGTTTGACGGTCTGATCATCCCACTAAAAAAGTGTCAGCATATTAAGAAGGACTCTATATAAAGGTTTGAAGTTGAAAATATATTCATTACGGTTACTTCAAGCTTTTATATCTTCGTTCAGACTGAGTTTAGAGATGTACTTGTCATAACAAGTTTTGTTTGGAACTTTATTCTGAACAACAAGCTTCAAGTTTGATTGACGGCCGCGCAGAAAAATAAATAGGCGAAAGGAAAAAAGGCGCCAATTTTAGGCATTAGCTTTTGTTACCATGCCTACAGTATGGCAAAGAGTAACAACTCGGGAGTGCGATTTTTGAAACTCATACGTGGGACTCAGCAGTAGAAAATGTCAAAATTACTATGGAGATATGCATCTTTCTACTGCTAATTTGACGTTCAAAAATCACAAACTAGCACGTTTAGCATGATTTCTCTACTTGCGCTCAACATGGCTTTTTCCCATACTACAAGTTGCGGCAAGCGCGGCTTTCGCTCTCCGAAAAGCGCGGGAACAGGTTATTTTCTATGCAGCGAAGGCGCGTCGCGCGCGTGTAGAGAAATCATACTAGACGTGCAGGAGTGCGATTTTCGATGGTCAAATCTGCAGTAATATCTCCATAATAATTTTGACATTTACTACTGCTGATTTGAACGTGTGAGTTTCAAAAATCGCACTCCTGAACTTTATTCTTGTGAAAATAAAGGACTTTTATGATAAGAAGGTACCCATGTTTCAGGAATGTCATACCTATGGTTCTGATGATTATTGACGGGCGTGTCCTGGCCCAGTGGTTCTCTCCTCGCGTCTCGTGGAAGACTTTTACTGCCGTAACTTTGTACCCGTTCTGCTGCGTCCAGCCACACTCCACTCCTGGAATATATTTCATTAGTTATGTTTCATAATTTTGCCAAATGAGATGAGATTAGAGTAAGCGACGAAAGAAATTATTTTCAGGCGTGAAGAAAAACATTTAACTGCTTAAATATTCTTGGCTTGAATTCTCTAATATAAGAGGTTGTAAATTTAAATAAAAAGGGAAAGCCTTTGCAATTTATGAGTCATTTTTCGTTTAAAATGTATTCGCTAAATACAGGAGTGTGTAGACAGATACGTTACTTTAAAAGGTGATTGTACTCACATAATACTGAATAACTTTCCATACGGAACTTATAAGAAATAAACGAAAAGTTTGGATTTTCCATTCTAAATGCAACCAACTGACCCAACGAATGTTTGTATGAAAATTTCTTTTCGTATTTCCCTTTGGTTCCTTGGGGAAAGTTGTTCAGTATCATGACAATCGACAATCACCCTTTAAAGTAATGCAACTGTCTACACTTAGGGTATTAGTGTAAACAGTGGCATTACTTTAAGGGGTGATTTTACACAAGATACTGAACAACTTTCCCTAAGAAACCTAAAGGGAACTAAAGGCAATCAGCTGATCGAACGTTTGTATGAAAAGTAGATTTTTTTTTGCGAATTTCCTACAGGTTTCATCGTGAAAGTTGGTCAGTATAATTGGTACAATCACCCCTTAAAGTATTGCAACTGTTTATCCTCGCACCTACAGGGTATTGTGCGGGAAAATGTTAAACTAAAAATGAATCATAAATTCCATGGAGTAAACCCTTCTTCACAAAATTTATGATAAAAGGCCGCGGCAAAAAAATAGACGAAAAAAAGGCACCACCATATTCCATACGAAAACCTGCATTGTCTTTTCTTACCCAGGTCCTGAGAACTGCATGGACAAGCGATTTGTCTGCCTCTGGAAGTGACCGGCGTGGCCGCCGTGATTGGTCTGCTCTGGTGGTCTGCCGTCTGGCTGTGGGTGCACCTTCTGTGTGGCACGGCTGTGGTCCTCGCGGCAGACCACCGCCGCTGACCACCGCTTGGTTTGATCTGACGATGGCTGGTGGACGAAAGACAGTTGTTTAAATGTAATGTTGTTTTAATGTCATAATGCTGTCGGTATTGATGTTATATTCTCACAAAATGAAGATCGTCAGTGACCTTTAGTGATTCTAAAAGGTTTTTAGGTTTCCAAAATGTTAAACCTTAAATTAAACTAAAAAGAAATCGGCCAGGAGAGTGTCGGATCCGCCCATGATGGGTTCTTTATTCATTGTATAAAATACTATCCTGATATAGCTTAGATTAGTTAAGGAAATCTTTAAAGGCAATCTATAGCGCGACTAGCAACATCTAATGAGAGGCGAGAAAATTAATTTTTAACATTTGTCATAATTTTCATTGAAGGTACTTACACTATAAAGTGAAAATCTCAAGATAGAAGCATTCACCTCCACGCACGAGTCCGAGTTGCGCACTCGCATGCTACCTACCTGTCTCTGTGGCGGCAGGGTGTCCTGGTGCAACGTGGGTTCGCTGCCGCGTCGCACCTGCAGGCCGCTGGAGCCGTCCTCCAGGTCCGCCGCGCCCACCTCCACGCACGAGTCCGTGTTGGGCACTCGCATGCTACCCCCGACGCCGCCACCACCCTGAAACGTAAGGTTCTATTTGAGGATCTAGTAATACAATCAATCATCCAAATAATCCTTATTTTATTTTACACCAAAACATAAACAGTAAAATACAGAATATCTAGAGTGACGGGTAGTAAGCTCGTCGCCACTTTGTAATAGCAAATTATAAAATCGAAATGTGGTTGGTTGGTAGGACAGGTTAGTAGTAAAGAAATTAAAGTTTTTGTTTCCAATAAGGACTATAAGCAAGTACTGGAATTCATTGCACACATTTTTATCGTACGGTCGACTGCAGATTCAATAGATTTCTTAATAATTCGATATCCATAGGTGCCTTTGTATGGATATCTATTGAGAAATCTATTGAATGCATGTGCAGCCGACTTCACCACTACAGAAACTACTATGGTAGGTATACAACAGCGGGCCATATGGGTTACGTGCCTTATAGCCACGCAAACCACAACCATGGCTAGTTATTGGTAGTTGGTAACAAGCTTATACACAGTGAACGGTCTAGTGCGTGCCTGCGAGCGCTGTAATCCTGTTAGCCTAGTTTCAGCTCGTTATCTACTAATACATAGCGATGGTTTTCGTTGAAACGAGGCGTGAATGAGCCGGCGCGCCCGCCGGGCCATGTGTGAATGTGATTCATTCGAAACAAAACAATTTACTGTTAATAACACACCTGTTGCAGATAACGCTGTTGTTTGATAACTTAATAATATTTTCAAAATAGTTATCTGCGACTACTAGTAGTATATCACTGAACTCACCTTTTTATGTTTTCTGGCACAAGAACAATTGGAAAAACATAAACCCATATTGAATGTGCAACCTAAAGATAAACGAAATTCGTTTCGTCTGGAAGACATGTCACGAAATGAATTTATTGGAAAATTCGCATAGTAAAATTTTCAAACTGAAAGTTAACAAGTTTCGACAAGATTTTATTTCACGCGCGCTCGATGACCGATGTGTGTTTCCCGCCAATCCCCTTCCTTAATTTTTTTTAATTTATGGCTGCGTTCTATTTTTCCGATTCTTTTTTCGTATATTTTGGTGGAGACAGGAAGAGACTTTTTTTTTGCATAAAGGTAGAGGGGAACAAACCCATACAACCAAATCTAACGTAAAATCGTGTCAAGACTGTGCCTGCCTTTTTTAAAGGCCAGGGATCGAGCCCACACAACCATGTCAGACGTAAACAGATACAAATTTTCGATTAAAATGATTCGTGAATAGTGAAATATTCCACCAAACGATGCGTTGGCAACTTTTTGATCATCTTATTATTTTAAAGAAACACTTTTTGAAATTTTGAACTTTTATTCGCGCAGACCGTAGCGCCATCTATCGATCCTCTAGAAAACCCAATGAAAAACGCACATCCATTCACACTTATGACAACCGTCCATTACAATAAAATAGATGCCATCTTGAAACATTTTGTCACCAAACCACCAGCTAGAGAACTACGTTATTTCCTTACGTAAAAGCTGAATTTTGTTTAAACTTTTTTAAAAGTGGTGCCATTTGTTTAACTGATATTACCAGTCTTTAGTTGATAAGTCAATGGAAATTAAACATTTTCATTAGGCCGCAAATATCAATCAGTACTCACCCGAAACATATCAGGGGACGCGGTGCCAGCCGAGGACCCGCTGGCGCCATCAGCCTGCGCCGCTCTGGGCTGAGCAGTCTGGGTGGTGCACTCCGCAGTCAGGGTCTCCCGGTCGTCAGCGACGTCCCGCACCCGGTCGTCAGGGTCCAGGATCCCGCCGGAGCTGGCCCGGAGTGCTCGGACGCCCACCCATGTCTCGGGACCCTGAAATGTCAATAGCATTCATTAGTGGACGGATAATCGTTGGAAATTATAAGTAATTGCGTGGTTCCGGCTTTGACGGCTCAGAATGGGTCACCCCATTTCCTCCTGTTGGTGTCGTACGAGACGACTAAGGGATATAGTTTCCATTTGAGTGGACGACAGGTCATTCCACCCCGAATAGGGAGCTGTCTCACAGGTAGTTCTAGGTCCGCCACATACATACGGAATTTCGATCCGGAATTCTAAATCAGGATTACGATTTCATATGGATTTTCCCCCTCCACAATTCCGTTCGGTATCAAATCCTATACAAATCACAATCCTGATTCGGAATTCCGGATCGTAATTCTGTGTGTATGTGACAGGCCTAAAAGTAGTTCAACATACCTACCTCGATGGATGGCGTTGACGAAACCTGGGTTCGATAATGTGCAATTTGGGCTAAAAAGATAAATAAATACACCTTACTGGTTCAGACGCATCCGTTGATGGAGTGAGTGTCTTTTCATGTTTTCCTGTCTATTATTTTGAAAAAAACCATTTTATTTGTATTTCACATCCATCTCGCATCAACGCCATCGATCGAGATAGGTATTTGGATTTTTTTCTTTTTAACGGCTTTCGGAAAACCCCTCATTGCTACAAATGAAGCGCATTTAAAAAGATAGTTATAGCAAATTTTCTGGCCACTTACGGTTGTGAATTTTTGTTGATAACTATATAAATATGTTTAAATAACGGAAGATAACATTATCAACTAAGCCGTAGCTCATAATAGTGACAATGTGCGAAATTAATAGCATTGTTTGCTTAGCGAATTCGTGTGTTTTTCTTAATAATGTAAGAATAAACAGGAACACGAAAAATTCCCACGCGGTATTTTTGCGTTATTCAACCTCTATTCACTGCAGTGAATGCCGTGGGTTTCTTTAGTGTGCCCCGGCTGTTTTGTCTGCGTGTTCTTCAGCCTTTGTCCCACTGTCACCGAACACTCGCCTGAATGATGTCAAAACGAGATTATAAGCGAACATTTATCTTCTTGCGAATAAAATGAAAAGCTTCGTATATTCTTTCATTATTTTACTCATTACACTCGAAGCATTACACACCTGTATGTCTTTCAATTAAAGTCTTGATTTAGTAGATTCGTGAAGACATCTTTGTTTTGTTTGGTCAGTAGGCCTACCATGAGTTTCCACTGTACTTTACTACTGTAGTTGCGTCACCAATTTTGTATGGAATTTCGTACAGCGCTCCTAGTGGTTACGTTGAGAACTAATTTCTGTCATACAAAATTGATGACGTGACTAAAGTGCAGTGAAAACTCATGGTAGGCCAACTGATCCGACAAGACAGAAAAAACTGTTCAATTATAGATCATAGAGTTGTGAACATCAAGATAGCGGGATCAAATCTCCGATTCAAATTTGCGGACTTACGGGTACCTTAGTATAGATACTCCATTTGAACTAAATGTACCCTGAGTATGAACATTTCTACCTTCACCGCCAAGAAATTACAATCAAAACTATTTTATCCCGCCACTTTGACGTCAAGGGATCATTGGGAATAGCGTGTTGCCCACATGCGGACGACAATAGCATAGGTGTCCGTAAGATTTGACTAAACCAAATCTAAACAAGAGAAATAAACAACAATATTCATTACCCATGTGACAGTTCTCTGTGCCCTTTCCCTGGAGGCGGCCAACCGTGCCAGCTTCTTGAACCTGGGTGGAGGCACGGGCACCACCGTCACCCCTGGGTCCATTGTCGCCATTCGACATTACAACACTAGTGTTAACTTTATCACTCACTAAAGTCAGCTGGCAACACACGTACTAGCACATCACTGCTAAATATTTCGCAAAATTCGCAAGTGGATTTCACTGTCTTTGATCAACAAAGTCGTGAAACTCTCGTACGAAATTTTTAATTGTTGTGAAACGTTTTGTAACCTGGCAAATTTATATGTTAACAAACGCTATTCTCATTTCAGCATAGGTAAATCTGGGGTCATCTTCATGTCAGATAGACGTCCACTGCAGGACATAGGCCCCCAAGGATCGCCACAACGACCGGTCCTGCGCTGCCCTCATCCTACGGGTTCCCGTGTAAATATGGAGCGATTTATTTCAATGATAGCAAAATGATTGGAATAAAGTCAGGTCAATGGCGCAGATGAGGCCTTGGCCTTCACGCGCCACTAACCAAACACAGTCTCGCACTCACGTACCTTGCACCAGATGCTACGCCCCATAAAAAGTAATAATGATTCATGATCTAAGCTAGATTTATCTGAGTTCACCTGTCAAAACCCATGAATATTGTTACAAGTAAAGTTTCGACTAAAAATGCAACTTAATTTAACAGGGTCGTAAATAAAATTACTCCTTCAAAATGATAAGGCGATTGATCGATCAATCATTATTCCGTCCATTAACCGTACGTGCGTAATTAAGGAATGCGAGATAATGTTACCAATGGAACAGAATGAGTACGTGCAAAACAGCGGTTAGCAGCGACACGCATGCACACGCGATCGTCTTCCAAGAAGATCGAGGAAAAAGACGATAAATATTTCCGTTTCATAACTCATGTGTCTACGGTGAACGCAACTGTTGTCTTTTTGAATTTGAGAAAAGAACAACACAATTTATTAATTCTTTCTTTCTTTTCTTGTCCATTGTTCTATGGCTGTGTTACCATATTTTATTGGCCAGGTTTTCGTCGAGCCTGACAGCTTCCAGTGTACCTTTATTTAGGTTCTCTCTCGTGCGGGTGTTCGGGAACAAGTGACATTCTAGCACACAATAACCCAGTCTAACACATTTAACTAATTATAACACAAACCAGTCATTAATATTCGTTCATAATTAAGTTCGTCGTTATTTAGAGCAGATAGAGGCAAATCAATGAAAACACAGAGCCTCTGATTGACTTGTGGAATATTCCATTTTTAAGACGATACAATGCCGGTTATGATTATTCATGAGCTATTTATCTAACCTGACTAATTTGTCGATGCCCTAAAATGGTGTAAGCCAAAGGAAATGCAAGCTTTTACGGTCCGTAGCACATCGTGGACCGAATAGTTAATGAGACCCCTTGCGTCAATGCAGCTATAGTAAAAGATTTAATTGTAATATGTACCGTATTTTAACTTTAAACAATGCAACGGAAATCTTTAATTTCTTCTCTTTAATGTCAGTTTGCGGTACTCTACATTTTATTGCTATTGTATGACCATCATTAAAATGGCTTGACTGCACGTCCGTACTAACTAACGTCACGTATTTATTTTAACTACTCTTAGGCGAAATAGTTAATGTTAGAGTTTTTTAAATAAGAGTACCTATACTAATCATAAGTAATAAGGTAACTATAAATAGCAGTCATTTTCCTGTAATTATTATTGAAGGAAATTGAAAGATACTGTAATCAATCTCTGTCCACAAAGTAACACGTTGTTTCAATACGAGTTGAACGTTAGTTAGTGTTGCTTTTACAGCAAATGTCTATGTCTCAAGGCGATTCGCGAAATTGTTATGCAAATACATTGACCGCTGCTGTTGCATGTACCTACCTAACTACTCATCACATTCACAAAATGTTTCTACTTTAATACCGATTTTCTGAGTTTTCGGAATATCTCTGACTACCCCCTCGGGGAATATAGTCGTGAGCATATGCTTATGCTTATGCCGAATACATGTTTTGTTTTAAATTGTATATTTGACATTAAACATGAATTTCTCAATTTCTTATCTATAGTCTGTTATACTTAGTCATAGTTGTCCAATTAAAACCTGTCTACTTTTAAAATTAGTAATTTTAAATTAATTTGAAGTGTATTTGTTCACAATCACTTGATTGACACTTAATTAGCGGTTGATTTACAAAACCAAAACTGAAAATAGCTATTCCAGGTTGCATTCCCCGTATTTTAGCACACTGAACTAGTTCGTCGAGTAAAAATTCGATAGAAACACGAATGAATCGTTTCACAAAATAATATCGATAAAGAAATCGCGTGCTCGCGCTCGCGCGGTAACGCGGTACGTTTACTACTGAAGCCGACGCGATTAGAAGATCGTACAATAAGAAATAGTTTGAATTGAACACGAGGTTTTTTGTTAAAACTACTGTACAGCAGATTAAAAGCACGCAATTCAAAGAAACTCCAAAACTTTTCTTGCATAAAACAATGGAAGAAAACTTATTTAAAACTTCTTTTTTTCTCAGTTATTTTACCTACTATCTAGAATAAACTAAAATTAACACTTGAAAAAATCACAGATATCGTGTCTTCCCCAAGATCTACCAAATTAACTGAATAAATTTATTTCTCATCAGTGATACGCACCCTCAATAACTTTTTAATTATAGCTCAAAGTCATATCTCTTCTTTATTTTTCGATATCTCATTTCGTTTTCGAGATATGATTTTTTTCTGACCGAAACCGGGCGAAAAACAACCGCATTATTCTCATTTTTTCGATTTTCAAAAAATGTGTTTGTGTTTGTTTTTCCAAAACCCACGACACCAGGGCGATATCGCGCTTTCGCTGAAAATCAGGCCTATACCGAAGCGAAAAAAAAAATGTTTTATGTTTAACATAAAACTTATGTAGTAACTAACATAGTACATAGATCTATTCATTCCCTAGCTACAAGCAGATGACTCTAGTGAATGGATTGTCGTTAATTTAGGTTCAATCCGCTCTGAGCTGGCAGCTTCTAATTATAAAACTATGAAAATAGACTGAATGTTGGCCCCTGTTGCACTTGAAGAAGTGCATTAATCTAGATAAAAAAACAGATTAATTTCGAAATCTGCTCATTTTTTAGGGTTTCGGACCAAATTCGGTATGTCATGTTTTTTTTGGTCTTTATTTATATTTTTTACGGATAGAAGACAAAATTTTAAGAAATCAATTTAATTTTATTGCGATTCATCGAGTAGATCAATATAAATTTCATTTTTAAATTACTTTGATCTGTTATCTCTAAATGCAAAAATGGTGGAGAGAAAATAATTCAAACTCCTTGGAGAAAAACTAATTACAGTTTTATAAAAAAATATCCTGCCTTCTCTTTCCAACTCTATGCTGGAAACAGAAACGGCAACATCAAATGTCAAATTCTGACATTGTGAATGTATTATTTTTTTCATAATGGCCAGTTACTTTAAGTTGATTTTACGTTTATCAATGAGTTCACAGGTTTTGTTGTTCACAGTTTCACAGTGACGTCGTCGCTGGACGGACCAAAAATCGACGTTATTTTATTAAAAATATCTGTAATCCTTTCATTTTAAAATCTCTGACATAGAAAATGTTGTCATTGAGACAATTATCTCGAAATGGTTTTAGATTCAGTCCTCCAAAAGAAAATTGGACACACCGAATTATAAAATTCTTGGAAAATTTTACTACTAAATCTAAATTTTAGTCTTATTCTTACCAATTGAAATTTCGATTTCTAATTTCAATACTTCAGGAACTAAGTGGATGCATGCACAGGTCAATGGGTGTAACGGTTTACTGTATTACTGGTCCGTTAAGACATGGAAATTATGTGTGAGGCCTTACCTACTTCCATTCTGTAAATGTTCACTAATAGTTAAGGGAATGTAAACATACTAGATGCGAACCCGGCTTTGCTCGGGTAAAACTTGCAGTGAATGAGGTAGTTACTTGATGGCTGGTTTTAAAATAATCCAAAACAAAACGAGAGCTTATTATTTGTTTTTTTTTTCTTGATTTAAAAGAAATTTATAGAAGTAAATAGAATAGACAGGTACTTGATTTCATGAAATGTAGATGATTTCTGTAATAAAATATGTCACTCTCAGTGAAATGGCATCATTACTTGTTTTTCTGTTTTATATGAACTCTAAATACCTTGGTAGTAAAAGAAGTTAAGTATAATTTAAATAGTTGACCGCAAATACTAGATTCGTCAAAAAAATTCCTTGAGAGCCTGTCTCTGAATCATTGCCCTGAATTGACATTTAATGCAATCACTCGACGCGACGGTGGGTCAACCCCTAAGTCAACCCATTCCGGGTCCATGGGTAATTTTAATTACCCGTGGTTCCATGGCATTATGGATTATTCCCTGGACTTCTGTACAGATGGTAAACTGAAGCCGACGAATCTAAAAGACAATTGATTCTTTAAGAAACATATGGGGAATGGCGACACGGTCTCCTGCTTGATCACCACAAATAATGTTGATCAACATTCTCCAATAATAAGGCGGGTCCTACACAACCCATTAGTCTGATTTTAATTTCTGTTTTTTTAGCAATTTATCATCGTTCATATTACATGCATAAACATATGCTCACGACTATATTCCCCGAGGGGGTAGTCAGAGATATTCTGAAACCTCAGAACATCCACGTTTCACCAATGTAGTACCGAAACGCTGTCCAGTGTGACGGGCGGTGAGCCCGTCGTTCATATTAAGCATGAAACATTATAATTATTATAAATTGCATTAGAAACTGTTTGGTCTTCACAATATTAGTCTACGACTTAAGACAGGCAGCCTGGTGCGAAAAGAAATTGACAATTGCCATAAAATCCGAAAGAAGAAAACTTGTTTTCTTTTTAATTGAAGCTAAAGGCGGCAATGTAATTTGTTTTCTACAAAGTCACCAGTATTGTACTATCTGCGCGTAGCGTAGTAAAATCTTTTTTGATCGAAAACATTGAACACGCTGCTATAGGTAGCTGTCGGAATCAGAAAAAAGCGATGCAAAAGCATACCCCCTAAAGGTTTAAAATCTGCATAATTATATTAATAATTCTGTGTTTGGGACACGGATTTATTAATATAGATATTATACCTAAGTTTAGTAGCAATGAGTTTAGTTTATAGCATGATACAATTACATATTAGGTGATTATTATTTACTAGCTTATTCCTTACCCCCGAAATACCCCTAACAATGGGGGTGGCAGTTTGAATGTGGGGACATCCATACTTTCACCGTTATTTTGAGGGGTTTAATTTTGAAAATGTTTTCATAGCAAACACCTGGATTTTTGAGGGATTTAGAGTTGTGAAGATTTTGTGAAATTATAATCTTTCTAGTACTTAAGTACTAATTTAACCTCCCGGAATATTGTCAATCGACTGTCAATACAGTTCTTACAATCAATTTAATAATATTATAATTTTACTCGCCACAATCAGTAAAATCGGTTCTTTGGCACTCTCTGATGATGTCTGTAGTGCGATTTTTGAAACTCATTCTCTGAGCTCAGCAGTTGAAAATGTTAAAATTTCTATGGAGATATGCATTTTTCTACTGCTGATTTGACTTTCAAAAATCATACTTCAGGAGTGCGATTTTTGAAAGTCAAATCAGCAGTAGAAAGATGCATATTTCCATAGTAATTTTGACATTTTCAACTGCTGAGCTCAGAGAATGAGATTCAAAAATCGCTTTCCAGATCTCTGATAATTGACTGAAAGACAGAATTTTGAGGGGCCATAAATCCTCCATTCAATTTTGAATGGATTGGAGGGTTGCTATTTAGCAACGAATATTTAAGGCTATTATTAATTACAGAAACAGAGATTTGAAACACTTACTCTCACTTATTCTTAGAACAGCTTTAGTAACGTCCAAGATATGTCGGATAGTACATCTTTCTGATAAATAAACTATATTTGTTTATCAGAATTGGCCAGAAAGCTAAATAGGAATCTGAAAATCTCGTCGTCCTTATTTGGAATGAAGTATAGGTTAGAGATTATACAGGGTCCAACTTAATTTGCTGACAGTTTTTTAAGAGGAAGATCAGACCTGCTGTAAAACTTTCTCTATGAAACAAAAGTCAAAATCGAGAAAAAAAAATTGGCTGTCCCATACAATTGGGTCGAGTAAGATTTCAGTTTAGTATGGAACAGCAGTTTTTTTTTCGCGATTTCGGCATTGGTCCCATTGAGAAAGTTTTACAGCAGGTCTGATCTTCCTCTTAAAAAGTGTCAGCATATTAAGAAGGACCCTATATAGATAGACCCATACAGTCATAGCCATTAGTAATCAAAATCACAAATAAAAAACCTTACATTTAATCTATGAGCACACTATTTGAGCACACCAATCAAGTGAATGCTAAAACCATTGTTATCAATAATCGTTATCGCGGATATGAAAATCCCATTATGAATAACGCCAGCCCAAAGTGATGTTTAATATTTGTAAAGTGATCGATAAGCCCATAATCGTGAGAAAGGCTGGGCTGGGCGTTGTGAGATTACGTTACGAGTTCGTAAACGTACCTTTAAGGCCAGGCCACACAGGGGCGGTACCGCGAGCGGGATTGTTTGTAATGTTCGCATTTGTATGTACCCTGCCGCATAGATACGGGCCACGCGGCACGGAAAGGGAACGGAAAAGGGGCGAAGGCGGTCGCGGGCGGTGTATTCCATTCTAGGCAATGCGAGGTGCCATACAGAGCGGGAGCGGGCGCATCGAGGTCCGGAGGCGGACTGCGAATCCCGCAGCGTACCTTGTGTGGTTCGCCCCGGAACGCATTCGCTTCCCGTAAATCCACTTCCGGACCGCTTTCCCGCAATCCCGCCTCTGTGTGGTATGGTCTTTATTGTTGACATAGGCTATTGCAAGCAACGTTCGTATGTAACATTGCGACTATTTCTGCACGTCTAGCAAGATTTCTCTTCTTGCGCGCGATTCGGCTTTATTCCATACTACTTGTCGCGGGAAGCGCGGCTTTCGCTCTCCGAAAAGCGCGGGAACAGGTTATTTTCTATGGAGCAAAGGCGCGTCGCGCGCGTGTAGAGGAATCTAGACGGGCTGGTCTATTGTGTTCGTCTCAAGCTCACCCATATTTTTACACGTCCTACCTCCGAGCTTATGGTATTTTCTTTCTCTTCATTTCTTTTCATCTGGGGTTTGCAGATTTCCTCGTTCTGTTTTCCTTCACCGCCAAGCTAGTGATAATGACAACTACAAGCCAACCATACATAAATTCCGTAGAACTTACTGGTACAGGCCAGGAATCGAACTGCCGCCGTCTCGTGATTAAGTTGGTAGCTCTCTTCCGTATGTATACTTCATTCCAAATAAGGACGACATGATTTTCCGATTCCTATTTAGCTTTCTGGTCAATTCTGATTACCAAATGTAATTAATTTATTGGATATATATACTATCTGACATATTTTTGACGTTACTAAAGCTGTTCTAAGAATAAGTGAGAGGAAGTGTTTCAAATCTCTGTTTCTGTAATGCAAAATAGCCTTAAAATTTCGTTGCTATTTTGAATGGAGAATGGGTATCTAACGTACGGTTGGGTTATCATATAAATAGCAAAACATGTAGGTAAAGTATTTTCAATATATAGGTACCTAATCTTTTTATAAGAACAAGAGTCCGGAATGACTATCTCACCAAAGCCCAGCCTAAAACGTAGTGATTCCATTCTCTTTGGCCCAGCCTATACACAGTTGATAATGGTCGTAGTCTATTTCGACTAGGTACTATTTATATTTTTATTGTTACTAACAAGCTCATTAGACTTTTGTCTTTGACTAATTATTATAAGGATTAGCCTTGCGGTAGTATTTCTCCTCTGCCACGGTATAAGCACAATTGATCTTGTGCATTTACATTCAATTTTACACCTTATCACTAAACGAGACAGCCTATAATTGCGAAATAATAACTTCGAACTTAGAACGTTTGGGGTTCACACGAGACTACTTTTCATGATTTTTAACATTCAAAATTAGAATCTAAAGTTATGGGGAATAAAATCCAAAGTAGCGGATTTCATGTTACCTCGCCCCCCGCAAAAAGTGACAGAAATGTTTGTTAGTAGAATTACACGCGTAACCAGTCCACATATAAATAGTCAAAGACTTTTTTTTTTTTTTTTGGTTCAATTCAAGGCAAAGGGTTAAATATCCCATACAGCCGATGTCTTTAATAAAATTCTCTTATTTATAGCAATTAAAACGTTGGTGTTCGACGTTTTGACGCTTCTTTGGAGTTTTTGGAGACACCCGAAAGACGAAGGAAACGCAGAGAAGTCCACAGGAAAGAGGTGAACCGATCGCTTTGCCGCGCTACAAATGACGGAACACTTTTCCTGTTTACGACCCATACACCATCATATTTCACAGAACTGTAAATTGTTCACTTGCACGACACTTTGTTACATAAAACAACACCAATTTTACGAACCAAAACTCACTATAAACAATAAAATTCGATGAAATATGAGGACTCCAAACGTATCTGACAAATTCCCGCCAAAAACTCCTAGTCAAAGACTTTTGTAATTGTAGTTATCTTTTTTTTTGTGAAGCCCGACTGTAGGAATAATAGCAGTGGTCGTTGGTCTGACTTACCAACTATACCGTATATCTACTGAGTACTGACTGACGTTACAGACAATTTAGTTCTAAAATATAAATAATTATTTTTTTGTGTTTATGTGGATGTCGGTAAAATATTGTTTTTAGGGTTCCGTAGCCAAAGGGTGAAAACGGGACTCCATTACTAAACCTAGTCAGTAGTAGTAAGTCCGTCTGTCTGTCCTGATTATTTAGGGCTGTAACTTTTGAACTGTAATAGCTCGATACATGAAATTTTTACAAAATGTGCGTTATTATATACTATCCAAGAATACTCTGTTTTTTTTTTTGGTAACTTGTATAAATCTTGTAGAAAAACGAAAAATAAGAGACCCCTTCCCAGGTACATCCGGGACGTATATGGACCCTTAACTACGTGTACCGATTGGTAAAAGAGCGAGAGAAAGTATAGACTAGAGAGAGATAGTAGACTCAACTTTATTTGAGAGAGAACACCTTTGTCCTGTAATAGGATTCTACAGGCTAGGATTTTGAGGACCATAGTATTTATTCTGTGATATTACCTACAAACTGACGGAAAAAAATCGCAAAAAGCGAAATTAGGTACATGTAGTAATGAATAACTATAACACTGTTGACATAGGTTAGCCAGTGGCTTTACTTCTTTTTAGAGTATTACCTATATAGGGTGATGTATGATCAGACCGTCAAACTGAACAACTTTCTCTAGGGCACCAACATAGAAATAGCGAAAAAAAATCAGCTGTCCCATACAAAAGTGAAAACCTACTCGAGCCAAATGGACAGCAGATTTTTTTTCGTGATTTAGATGTTGGTCCAATAGAGAAAGTTGTTCAATTTGATGGTCTGATGATCCCCTTAAAAAATTGTCTGCATATTAAGAAGGACCCTGTATATACAACGTGTTAATGAATTAACGCAAAACTAGAAAGTACTTTGTTTAGAATCGAGAGCAGAATCGAATTATCATGTCTTCAACATAGGTAATTTTTTTCAAAATATTAATTAATTTGTTTGTAAAATTTAAAATTTACTGAATTCGATCGCAACTCACTGCACAGGCACACTCACCCTACTTACTACCAAAACAAGGTTCTTAAAATGTATCCATGAGCACGCTAGCGCTTTCATTCATTGCTGAAATGATAACAAATCATTTTCCCCTGAAAACTTAAAATGTGAATAACTTTAAATTTTAACCATCAAAATAATGAAATTATTGTTTCAATCTAATTATTTTGTTATAAATCAGTTGGGGTGTATGAGGTTTTGCGCTTATTTATTAACACGTTGTATTATACAATAAGTTAAAGTTATCCAGTGAGACTCCTTACGACTTAGTTACATTGATAAATTATTACAATACAAACTGTTCACTATAATACCGCGCAAACAACACCGGAAACAGTTTTGTGCTCGGCAACAATAGTCAGTTCACAAATGAAGCTGACCGAAGGTTACATGCGGGTAACTGGCAATACTACACAATGGTATATTGATGGGGTTCGATTGAAGCTGCCACTTGATACGAGTATAACTGCCCACCTACCTGTTGGTTGGAGCAGGGAAATTATCGTAGTGGGTGTGTGTGTCGTAGGAATATTGTCAATGCAGGAAAATTGTAATCTTCCTATACTCCATTCTAAATAGCAACGAAATTTTAAGGCTATTTTGAATTACAGAAACACTTATAGCCTGTTTCACCACTTTTGGATTAGTTCTTGTTAGCTTATCCGGCAGTTCGTTTGACATATTCTTCATACAAAATATGTCAAATGAGCTGCCGGATAAGCTAACAAGAACTTATCCAAAATTAGTGAAACAGGCCCTTACTATCACTTATTCTAAGAACAGCTTTAGTACCGCCCAAGATATGTCACATAGTATATCGTTCAGTTGAATAAAGAGCTAAATAGGAATCGAAAAATCTCATCGTCCTTATTTGGAATGAAGTATACTCGTAGTAACGTAATCGACTTCGTCCCTGTCCTATTGCCAATAATTCTGTTTGTCTGCTATTGTGTGACTTTAGTTTTAATTGTAATTTTTCTATTTCTTGTTTAATATTTTATTTTCTTTAAGCTTCGTTATCATTTACTTTTTCATTACTAGCTTCAGTACCTTATTATAAATCAGTAAAATCGTAATATTCCTAATAAGATAATCAACGAAATTAGTAGTTGAGCGTCAGATTAGGGTTTCTCTCTATGTAGGTACTGTACCTTAGGTAACGTTCTCATGCAGTATAGACAATTTTAAGAGCCAATTTTGGACATCGACTCCTTTGTTCACATTTGTATTAAGTATCTTATATATACATAGTCATTTTAACGTATTTAAGACGTTCAAGAGTGATTAAAGTCACTTTTCTCTTCTAAATATCATTCTTACCAAAGTCGAAAAACTTCTGTTGCATGAAATTGTCTCATTACCTGAAATAAAGAAAAATAGTTTCATTATAACACGCATAACTTTCTTTTGCATGCTTAAAGACAGACGTAAAAAAAGTAAGCTTATAGCCTGTGTAGGATCCCAATTCAGGGCAAAAAGGCCTTTCACGAACATTGGTGAGATGGAAGTAAGTCATAAGTAAGTAAGCCATACTTCACCACTACTTCTAACTCATACTCCACTTTATTTAAGGGATTATTTTCGGGGCGCGCTCCATAGAAACAAAGTCTGGTGATATTTTCAATACTAACCAATTAAAGACAATGAAATTTTTCAGAAACAATCTAGAAACTAATCTCAACGCTTGTATGAAGTCAGATTTTCGTTAAAATGTACAGTTTTAAAGTTACAGTGCTTCAAAAATTTCCATACAAATCTTAAATTAATCCTTGCACTAAAGTTTTATTTTAATGAATATCTGAATTCATACAAGCAGAGATTAGTTTCTAGATTATTTCTGAAAATTTTCATTGACTTTAATTTGTTAGTATTGAAAATATCACCAGACTACGTTTGTATGCAGCGCGCATTTACGCATTCGGAATAAACTTCTCTTAAAAGAGGGTTGTTGCAGTGTGGTAGAGTTGCTGGCCGCATCTTCTCTAGAACGTAACACCTACCGACACGCGGTGGTAGAATCAAAAATGACGTCAGAAAGCTATCCATGTGATATTTTTTTTGAATAAAACATTTTGAGTTTCGAGTCCCGCGGGCCCAGTGCATAATAGACTTAAAAACTTTAAAATTAAAACATCGTCAGTCATCTCCTTTAGAATAGATTAAATTATATTATCGAGCAATAGTTACAGAAGAGTTAAATGTCAAAATTGATTAATTCTGAGCTATAATTAATGACGAAATAAGGACGTTACGACGACGTCTTCACATTTTGATTGGTCGTAATTATCATTTAGCCTTTATACAACAAGTCTACTTAATCTACTTGTAGAAGTTATGACGCGATATAATTTAGTATGCCTATCGCAATGGAATTTAATAGATTAGGCGTTCCAAGGTAAACTCATTATATTAGTGTAATTGACTAAACTTAAGATAGTTGTGACTTGCGATGTAGGTAAATACTTGTATCTAATATAACTATTTTATAATTTCTCAAGGAAATATTACGATATATGGCATCATCTGTACAAATCATTGACAAAAGAGATCTAATGCTATTACAGGACGTATATATGTCTTAGTAACCATTTAGTGGAATATCAGTTATGAAGTAATTAATGATAAATGGTTCTATAAATTTCTTGTAGTACAAAGTTATCTTGTATAGGAAGCTTTGTGTAGCAAAAATAACTCCTTTGACCAGGGTTGCCAGATGTAGAAAATTTTTCCTAGTACAAAAACAAGAAAAATTCTCGTGAATTACGCTAGAATTAGGCATATAACACAATTTAATTTTATACGTTTCATGGGGCAACAAAATTATTTGGGTAAAAATGTTTTGTTTAAACAGAAAAAAAGACAGTAGCAGCTAATACAAGGAAAAAAAATCAGCGATGATCGGTTTCTTGAGGATTTCCCGGAAAACTTCAATCTTACCATAACATAGTGTTTGATAGTTAAAATGTTCATTTATTCTACAAAACGACGTCTGCATTGGAAAATCATGCCATAATTTCCCTAAAAGTGAAAACCTCGCACAAATTGGTACGAGGCTGACAGCATCCTCGTGCCTCGTACGATAGACTTAAGGCGATAGACCCCAAATCTCGTATTTGTACGAGGAACCTCGTTCGTCTCGCAACACTGCTTTTGACTCATTAACGGTCTCGAAATATCTCTGTCTAGATTCACCCCTGGCTAATAACCAAGGTGTAATGTAGTTCAGTGACCGGATCGCGTGAATAGTTACCAAAGCGTATGCCATCGACAATATAATTGCACCGTACGCTGCGTTGATTTAATGAAGTGCTTTCGAACACTTTCAGATCACAAAGAGGGACGTGAAAGTAACATCGCATCGACAACAATAGCACTCGCTTTGACGTAAACTAACATCTTGTATCTAACGATCTATGAACCATTATGTGCGATGGGAACCTTGATTAGGAAGTTACTTGTAAGAACTTTGAGGTCTTCCACTGGAGAGAAAAATTTATAATCGGTGACGCTTAATTTTCTTTCAATCTATGTATACAATATCTGAATAGATATTCAAGTCTATAAATACGAAGAAAACTTACTATTGTTGCTTTTGTCTACCCATTACAGTTTAATCCCACCCCCAAAGAATTATTTTTGGTCTATACGACCACAGCGAAGACAACAAAAAAATCGTTTCCCACCCCCTTATGCCACTCTGCAATGTTTTGTGCTAGTCGCATCCAAGTCTAGAAAATAATATGTACCTAAAGCAATTGAAATAAATAATGCTCAATCGGTCTCCTAAAAGTTTGATATGGTACCAATATTCTTTTATCAATAGGAAGAAAATCCTCCGCGTCACACTATGGAAAACTGCTTTTGATGCTAGAAATCTATCCTAATATTTTCCTCTAATCACAAATCTTACCGTCTCATGTGGCTTGGGGAGGATATTCCGTTGCAGCTTCTGGACAGGATACGTCTGGCGCCACCCAAACAGCCTCACCAGCTTGTCAGCCACATCCTCGCACCTCGGCGCTGAGTCCTTCATTATCCCACGTCACACTATTGTCACTATTTACTCCTAAGTCTTAACCATTAGTTTGTTAACATATTGCACATTGTTTTGAGTAAATTGCACAGTTTACGCACACTACAGCAGTTGCTAAATTAGTTCGCAGTTTGTGGAACTGGAAAGCGATTTTTAAGTTCTTTATGTCTGAAGCACAATTAAAATAACACGGTTTTAGCTGGCTATTCGTTTTCTAATCTACGGACTCATTTCTTTAACGTCTTATTTTGATTGTTACGTATGATTCACACTACCGACTCGAACACAGTTCATCTATCAACAGTTTTATAATACCGCTAGCGCAATCAAACGCGCGGAAAAAGGTGAAAAAAATTGGCGAATGGCGAGTGTGTCGCAGGCGAGGCGGCAGTGCGCTCTCCGTGGCCTCCCCGGCCTCCGCTCGCGCTTGTTATCGCAAATCGTCATCGTTATCCGACTATCGCCGCCCCCTACCTCCTGCACTGCTTGCAATACTGCCAGATTGTGTAGAATGTCTGCCTACAGCTCCGCGTGCTTTATCATAGTGCAGCGCGGAAATCTCCGCTTTGAAGTGCTATCTATCATCTCACATATAAGGACATTGCTGAGCTGTTTGAGAGAACAGCAGCTTGTGTGATTTGAATTTGATAGGCTAGGTGTGTATAGCGACACACTTTAGTCTAAAGTTGGAAGTAGAAAGTAGTTGCAATGTGAACGATATACCTACTATACGATTTTTACTCATATCATAGGTAGGTTATTATGGTTTTTGGCGACGCAGCAAAGAGTCCAAGACGTTTTATACCTTTTTTTTCTTTTGATATGTTTTGATAAATTGGGCTTGTAATGTTATGTTGCTATCGAACGGAGACGTATTTTCATTGATTTTGCTTGCTTGAGCTACAATGTCATCCTCAGCAGTTGTATTTTGAAGTCTTGGGTTTTGAAAATAGCATACAATGAACTTTGACCGCTGCAGTACAAAGCATCACAATTCATTAACGGACATGTCTGTCGCACTCTTGTTACTGGTCACTGAACAAGTGGAACAAAGAAAGCTTGTGGGTGTGTGGTTTCATTAGCATTTGTCATACCTACTGGACATTCCTCACAAACAGATAAGCAGCAACGAATATTAATTTGCATTTAATGTCTAGTTTGAAAAGATATTTTCGAATCGGCAAACGTTCGCTTACTGAATAGAAAATGAAAGTGAAATCTTTAATGCTACCTCAATCCATCTATTTCGGTCTGAACTTTAAGTAGTGTTCAAACGAATAATCAATTCGATTCGGTACGTCGCTGGTTTCAATAAACTATTCCGTATGGTCGACGCAGGGTACCTATCACAAGATTAATATTAAGTCGCGTAAATTTGTTTTCATTTTACATTAATGTGACCCAGCTCTAGAGCAATGTGTTTCCGATTTTAAACAGCTAGCATAATTCAAGGGACAATTTTTAAATTTGAAATTCATATGTTCTCGTATTTTATTCGCATAGTGATTTTAGTTCACTTCAATGAGCGTTGCAGCGAGCAGGAATAATTGCCACATTGCACATAAGTGCATAGCTTGCAAATCGTTGACTCCGTAGAGTACTTTGTACCTACTGCGGCGGGCGGCGGCGGCGGTACAGTTTTGAAATTCATCTATGTAAATGATGGGCTTGGTTCGCATTGTGTTCTGAAGTAATGTACACGTGAGAACGTTACACGAATATTTTATTGCACTTCTAAAGTCTAATTATAGAGCACATGTCTCAAATAATTCAGAATGAATCGACGTTTAGCAGGACAGGTACACATATACTCGCATAATTTTACAATCTTCTGAATGAAACGTAATGATACAAGCCGAAAAATCGACGATTAAGAGCAACTATACTTCATTCCAAATAAGGACGATTCCTGTATAGCTTCTGGCCAATTCTGATTAGCAAATATAATTTATTTATCAGAAAGATATACTATCTGACATATATTGGACGTTACTAAAGCTGTTCTAAGAATAAGTGAGAGGAAGTGTTCCAAATCTTTGTTTCTGTATTTCAAAATAGCCTTAAAATTCCGTTGCTATTTGGAATGGAGTATACGTGGACACAAACCCCATTCAATCAAAGTCTACTTCATTGTCATCGGTCGAGAGGTAGAGTTTTATCAGAAACATTGACGTGGGAGAAAAGTTAAGAGAATTATAAATTGTGGCGAAGGTGTGCATTGTCTAACCAAAATAGCCACTTAGCCAACATAGCTCTACACTTAATTTGAGACAATGTGACGTTGTGAAACTCGCTATGTGCGGCCATGAGACCCTTATGTTAATTAGCTTTTATACTGTACAAAAATGTTCAATTACCAATTCTTTCTACCTTACTACAGGGAATTAACTGCCTTTGGGAAAAAAATTATGTCACGAAGAGTCACGAGAATGCTTTCTAGTTTCATGCCGATATCTGGGTATCTAGATCGAAGCCAGAGTTGTTATTATGTACCGTGCACAAGCGACAATGCCAATAGAAACCCATGGCAATGATACTCATTAGCAACACCGCATTCTGACTAAAGCGCTCGCAGAACATTGCAGTTGGCAGAAATGAGAACTAAGTATTTTACTATGTAACGTTATCGTGCCAGGAGCCCGATTGCGCTAACTTAAAACTTCGAAGTTCTATTCTTATCCAATTTCAGTTCTAATCACATTGCAATCCAATTACTATTCAACTGTGTTAAATTCCGCATCGCGCTAAAGCGATCTGTCAAAACGGCTCTATCGGCTGTCAAGAGCAGTACCGCGATTAGCGCAACACCAAAAGTGTCAGTGTCAAAATTTATGGCTCGTACGTAGTCCAATCACGGTTCAATCACCGAATATTTACCGAGATTGCTACTCAGGTTCATATAATGTTCGCACAACTGTTCAAACAGTAAGTAGAGGTACCTTTACTAATTTACGTTTTTGTAGGGCAATTGTCCTAAGCGTTTGGAACGAATTAGTCCTTTACTCATTAGCATTACTTAAGAGAGTCTCATTTTAATAAATATAGGAGCAAAAGTTAAAACCGGTGATTTATTTTTAATTAGCTGGGTAATTATCGTTACTAAATGTGTCATAATATATTGAAAATTGAAATGGTATCTTTGACTATTTATATAGGGACCAGCCTTGCGGTAGCATTTCCCAGCCGCGGTACAAGATCAATTGATCATGTGCCTTTATATACCTACAATTTTATACCTAATCATTAAACGAGACTGTCTATAATTGCGAAACAATAACTCCGAACTTATCTCGTTTGGGGTTCACACGAGACTACTTTTCATAATTTTTAACAATCAAAATTAGAATCTAAAGTTATGAGGAATAAAATCCAAACTTGCAGATTTAAAGTTACCTCGCCCCCCGCAAAAAGTGTCAGAAATGTTTGTTAGTAGAATTACACGCGTAACTAGTCAATATATTAGGAAAATAGTCAAAGAATGGTATCGACTTATTACTTGTATAAATAAAATGGAAAATTCATAATTTCATATAGTGCCTATGCCTAACATAAGGAACGAAGACCTCCACTATCAGTGTGGTAATGAGAAAATTAATGAACAAGAATGTTTCGATCAGGACTTCCCAACCAGTAAGGCGCGCAACCCATGGGCGTAGTGATATCGTAGGGGGCACAATGCATTTGCATTTTGAAAAGAAAAATCCAGTTAAAGACGTAAATTCCACTCATTAATGCATTTTATTAATTCACTCATTCATTCAGTTACTAATTCACCCATTCTTTTGTTGTTACCAACGTTTTCAGGCTCAGTAGATCTCGGATAGCACCGTTCTACGTGAGCTTGTCGTTAAAGTTACGATAGAAACATGAAAATATTTCCTATTATAACAGGGTGGCGTGATGCAAAAAAGTTTGGGAAACCCTGGTTTAGATAATGTAAAATTGTGTTGTCCATTTAGTTGAACGAGTGTGGCTATTGACTTCGCGTGTAGTCATGCAACAGTGATCATGAAACTGATGTTGTGCCCGCGTCTTGTTAATGTTAACTAACGGACAGGTTACAAATGAGTTAACTCTAAACTAATTTATGTGACTAAACCGATGTTTCATTAGTCATTTATCTAAACTCATCATCGGAACATCCCTTGATTAAACTTTATCAAAGGGATGAAATATAAGTAACGGCTTTAAGATAACTAAAAACTGGAAGAAATCTCTTCAGAGATAAGCTCGCCCTTTGTACATGTCTTCTCAACTTTGTATATTATTATGTCTTTGTGTACAATAAAGTGTTATAATAATAATATAATAATAAAAACTTAATAGAATTAGAATTTCCCACACATGTCTTCCGAAAATTACATTCTCTATCTTATCTATCTAATTGTATTCTCCGATTAGAACTTAAACGTTTCTGCTATTTATATGATTATGGAATAACCGAATAAATATAATTATTAAAGAAAATACTGATTATTTAAATAATGCAGAAAATAAATTAATTCATGTTTGATAACTCTACGAATTTTAATCACCATAGTTTTAACATTTGATATAGTTCTTATTCCACTTCATAATACTTATAGACGTAGTTAAGAATTGAACATTAAATTACTATAGATACAAAATATAAAAAGAAGATTTGAATTTTTATACCAATAAATACTGGAAACACCAAACTGGATTGCAATTGAAAAGTTTAATCATAAGTAGATAAATTTTACTATTTCCTACCACCGAAGCCAATGCAACTTAAGATCAATGCAAATGAAACCTAGCTAAGTACAATAGCATGCAACGTGACATTGCCTTCTAAACCAGCACGATGGCCGTTCGGCCACCTTCCCAGCTCCACAAACTCAAACAAATTCACTTCACCACTCAGCACATTACTATTCAGAGTGTACTGTTAATTTGCACAGTGTTATCACGTCACTTGTGTAATAGATGTAAATAAACAGGAGGCTGCGCGGCGAGCACTGGCAACTGGCTCGGTTTTCTGCGCGCACGCCGGTCGCGGGGCTGGGGGCGCGCGGGGGGCCAGGTCACCGCTCCCCCCAGCCTAGCCCCCCCCCCAGTAGCCGAACGAAAGGTGCTCGCGCCATGTAAACAATCGCTACACCACCTGTGTCACTAACTTACTACAAACAAGAGACCAAAGTGTTTTGCTAATACATTTAGTTAGGTACTCCGGGTTCTCTTCTAGTTACACATAAGAATGAAAGAATTAAATAAAGCGAATACACTGAAGAATAAATTCTGGTGCATATGTGTGTACCAATCTGTATTGGGCACGCGTGGTGGACTGACACCCTTACTTCCCCAGGGTAGGCTTGTGCTCTGCAGTGGGAATACGTCCCTCTATTTAGTAGCTAACATAATAATGATCCTAAAATTATTTTGAATATATTTTAACTCTTCGTTTTGCTAAATATTAGACTTCAACCGTTTACCAAGACGTTGATGTCTTTTGTATGGAAGCACTCCGGAGCGGCGGCGTAGCACCATCGCCTACGGGCTACGAGACGGGACGCGCAAAATTTGGAACCTGCCAGTGCGATTTTTGAATCTCATTTGCTGAGCTCAGCAGTTGAAAATATCAAAATTACTATGGAGATATGCATCTTTCTACTGCTGATTTGACCCAAAAATCATACTTCAGGAGTGCTATTTTTGAAAGTCAAATCAACAGTAGAAAGATGCATATCTCCATTGTAATTTTGATATTTTCAACTGCTGAGCTCAGCTAATGAGATTCAAAAATCGCACTCCAGATCCTTTTTTGACTCATTAAAAAAACTATTATAGATACTAGATTCTTTATGTCCCTGAGAACATGAACCCAAACAAATTGAAGAAGCGAACATCCTTGATTTTATCAACGAACTGTAGATCCTGTCACTGTCAGCGACAGGTAGGAAAGGGAAATCAGTTGATAAATGTCCCTCAGTTCCGACAGGGGATTGACTATGGAGGGTGGGCAGGGGAAAGACGAGGCACAGGGGTCAGTGGCGCAGGGAGGGTGGCGGAGCGAGACGGCCGGCGGCGGCGCGGGCGCACCGGGCGGAACGACTGCGCGGGGTGCCTGCTAGTGCTAACAACATAGTCCTTAGACAGCGACAGCGACAGAGGCGATAGTTGTTGTTTTTATTAAGGAGGAGTCTTCTTACCTTCTAAAAAGTTAATTGGGGTTCTCATACAAGAAACTAGTTTTTATCAACAGTAGTATAATATATCGTAAAAACGGTAGTATATACAAGCTTCAAATTTGGTGTGATTATAGAGCAAACTCTACAGTATTTCTTCAAATAATAAAAACTGACCAAGTGTGAGTCGGTCTCGCACTAAAGGTCCCAGAGAAATAAAAAAAAATCTAAGTTAATTGTTACCTAATCAGAACAACATTTTTCGAAGCACAAAGGTACCTAAAGAGGCCCAAAAAGGAGGGTCTGAAGAGGCGCAAATATGCTACCCTGGGTGAGAATTACGTCGAGTGAAGACTGAAGACCCTAGGAATAAGACCTAGGGGTCCGGCAGAAGTCTTCAAGAAATTATCATCACATCTGTTTGAGATGTCAGGGGAGTATAAGGCTCTCGATTACATCGGGCAAGGTTTCCTTGTATTGTACATTAAAAATTGTATTTATTTAAAATCCGCCAAAATATCGTCTAAATACCTTTTTGGACACACTTAAGCAGTCCCTATGTACTACTAACGCCACCTACAGGTATGTAATTGAATTAGACGCTGGGAAGTCGGTCGAAATGTTCCGTAATAAAGTTCATATGCCAACGTAACTGTCAGAACGGAACGTCTTTGTTTACTATTTTAGTTCTTTGGTAAAAGAACAGATGTCGCTATGCGTTAGCAGTTTTACGGTAGCTTTGCTCTACAATATTAAAATTCAGCTGGGGTTAGGACTTGGTACCCACATAAGGGTGAATTTAACATATTTTCGCTGATTACCACCACCTGCGCCACGTCTGTTCATTCACTTTAACCGTTGTTTTAGTCTTCGTATTTTATTTTGAGCACCGCCTCTTATGAACGTCGTGGCTTTTCAATGACGCTGACGCTGACGATACTGTTACCTGGTACTTTCGTACTTGTTTTACTGTCCATACCATACCTTGGTATTCTCATACATATGACACAAATGACACAAGCTAATTAGCAAGACACCCATACAAAGAAATGAACGGCAAGACATATAGCTATTCTTCTACGCTAATTCACTTAAAACACAATCTCCAGAAGCCTGCTAAATGCCTTGCTTGCTAGGTAGGTACTCTTTCTAATAGACCTAAGGGGAAATAGAGCCCTTTACGGGGATTAGTTTACGAGTAGGTACGTCTGTCATTTCGTTGATTGATATTTTATGCAGGCCCGAGGTTTAGAGTGATGATATTAATCGTAAAAACATGGGAAATTGCGATTTTATGCTTGTTACAATTCGGTATGAAAAGTCCATATATACGATCATACTTAAATGAAATCAATAGAAAACGTGAAATAGCAAAATTTTTCTTTTTAGATATTGATTTTTAAACCAATGAAATGACTTCAACACTTAGTAGTTAATATTTAGGTAGGAACGTTCATAATAGCCTATGTATGTAACATTATCGAGGCAGATTATTGTCACGCACATATAAACATTAAATAGTCGCACGAAGTTATTCTGAAACTGGATCTCGATGAATGAGTCGAGTTTATTGACCTATAACTATTTTTTGTTGACATTTATATTTTTATCGCTATGTTCACCAATAGGTAGTTAATTTTTTACTCTGACCTGAAATAGCATAACCTACCTACTTATTTAGTTTATCTTTCCTCATCATCTCATTAATTTCATTTCCCAGATACCTACCTACTACATTATTTTATATTTATTTAATTTTTATATATTCCAACTCCATGAAGAAAAACCTGCTTAATGCTTAATGCTTAATTTTTAAAAAATCACCTGCTTTCTCTTTCTGCTGTTTCTGTTTCCAGCATAGAGTATGCTGGAAGACAGTCATGTTGATTTTAAGTTTACCAAAGAGATTACAGTTCAGTGGGGCTATTGTGCAAGTTTCCGATTCTATCGTTTACAAAATGGGTAACGTATTATGACTGTACTAGACAATTTTAAGGAATACCTACTTTGTTTGTGATCATCATATCCATTGTCTGAAATTATTTAGCTAAATATTGAGAAGCAGAATCGCTAAGAACTGACAAAAAACTCCATGTCAATTTGATACCGTTTGAATTGGGTACACAATAAGACCCCTGCACGTCTAGTATGATTTCTCTACACGCGCGCGACGCGCCTTCGCTGCATAGAAAATAACCTGTTCCCGCGCTTTTCGGAGAGCGAAAGCCGCGCTTGCCGCGACTTGTAGTATGGGAAAAAGCCAAGTCGCGCGCAAGTAAAGAAATCATGCTAGACGTGCCTGGCCTGGTCCGACGAGTGACGTCACTCGTACTTGAAAACGTACGGTGGTTGTTGAAGCCAGAAAATGTGCAACTTTTTTGGACAAAGGATAGAATAAAGTAAAAGTAATATCGCTCGAAAGACAGAATTAAATTAGGTAGGTATGTTTTTGTCCTCTTGCTCTTCGTAAGAGTAACGAGAATGGAAAGAAAGAGATGAATTTCAGAGCCTCCGTCTTTTCTATGAAAGACACAAAATATTAGATTACATTAATTTATTAAGAATTAAGGGGCCGTACGTCCGGAATTACCTGGGAGTCTCGTTTCTCCAAGATTTATACAAGTTACCGAAACGAAAAAAATACACAGTATTATTGGATAGTTTATCTAGTGAAATCATAAATTGAATACAGGATTGAAATTCTGCACATGGTTGATTTTTTTTCGAAAAGTTTTTTAGCGAAAACTACACATTTTTATAATTATTTTCTCAAACGCTTAAGAATAAACAAACTTCTAATATGCAACACGTTTCGTCAAAATGGCACAATGTCTGTATCTGCAACATGCTTCGTCAACAGGATCCCAATCAGCAACACGCTTCGTCAAATTCTTAATCCTATACATTCTAAATCTGCAACACGCTTCGTCAACATAAATACTAAGACCTACCCAAAGGTCCAGCCCCACGCAACCCCGGCTCTATGGGGCTCTATTTGTCAAACTAGAATAACTTGTAACTGTTTATAATTACTGGAATTTTACTCACATATTCACCATTAGTTATCTAGTCACTAGATAGAGACTGAAATTATAAAAAAATCTATAAAAAGTACTTTTATTCAATCTTTTTAATCGAAAATACGGCAAACGCATGCACTTTTCGGAGGGCTGGGCAATCGCATTTTTCATAGAAAATATTCTCTTGAACCTACGGCCCCTTAAGGAGGAACCCTTAGGTAAGATCCATGTAGGTATCGTCAAACACACATATGACATGACGTAAAAAAAAATCAAATTTTTCACTGGGTTTTACCATAATACGAAGTGTTGGAAAAAAAACAAAATTTCTACCCTAGACATAATAGAAATTATTGTTCCCAACAGTTCCGCTCCGACCTGAACAATGGAGATATTTAATGAAAACTCAGCACATCCATAAAGTTCATTGTGTTTGTGAACTCTACTTTTTAATCTCTCTTTAACGACGTGAAAACATCTATTGATTGCTTATATTCAATAGTTTACTGCTATAGGTTATAGGTTAAATTTCTTTACCCTAGATATGCTTGCTTGCTTTCAGATAAAGTTCTTTGTACAAAGATTTTCCTCGTCACTTGATTTTGTTCACACAATTTCAATCAAATCATTTATGTTCCAAGGTTGACGACCGCCTTCGTCTTCGAATTCTGATCTCTACACATGATAATTTGGTTGAGTTGAGCCGTATAAAATTAAGACAGACCTATGTATTTGAATTTACTCCGAATTAACGAACAGATCAAATAAGTTTACAATCGTAGTATCGTCAGAGAGAAGATATAACTTAATCATTTCTCGAATTAATTTCTCATTAAATTGCATTCAAAAACTCAAAATGTTTTATTCAAAATAATAACACACGGATAGCTTTCTGACGTGATTTTTGACTCTACAACCGCATCGGAAGGAGTTCCCACAGAACATTATAAGAGGGGTTAGAAGTGCAAAGTAGGCGTGGAACGTGTCGCCACAGGTTATGCAATGATTTGCATAACACCATAAGGCGCGCGGCGTGGTGCGAGCGAGAGGGCATGAGTAATTGTAGTAGCGGGAAGACAAGTGGCGACAGCCGTCTCCGAAGCAAAAGCGCTACTTTGCATTTCTAACCCCTCTTATTATGTTCTGTGGGTGTTCCGTTGTAGGGAAGATGCGGCCAGAAACTTTTGGGAATCATAGTGAATTGCGTCACAATGTTTTCAAAGATATTCTTATGGGGTGAGATAGATCTGATCTGGAACCAGGAAGCTGGCAGAGGTAGGTATTGTCTAACTAGAACTGAACCTTATTATTAAATTATGACCGTCTACTTCAGAGAGTTGAGCTAACAGAGCTAACATAGATTCTTCTTGGTAGAATTTCTCATTAAATTAATTTGTATGAAATCGCAGTGAATTTGCGCCATATGTTTTCAAAGACGTTCTTATGAGTGATAGAGGAGAGACCCATTTGCACCAAAACTAATTTTCGTAGCATAATTTTCTGCTGCCAGAACATTAAAACGACCCTACCTTTATTTTTGTACAAGAATCGATCAAAATAATTCCCTATCAAATCAAATTAATGTTTTAATAATCAACAACCTAGTGTAATCTATTCTATTTTGCTTGCAATACTGTGCTATATATTATTAAACATTTTCAAATATGGAGGCCTATTGAACAATGAGGAGACTTTTTAAAACCAGTTATAGAATAGATACCGATTCAAAATTAGCATCGTAAGATGATAAGAATGTCTCATTTAAATGAATGACTACGCAAATATGTAAAGTATCGGGTTGTAATACCTATATTCAAAGTATACCTACAGTCATGTAGCCATAAAATAAAACCACCATGAATTTATGTAGAACCACTTTCGATGCAGTTCGAGCGGAAACTCGCCCGGTTGGGAGCCGGAAAGTGGGTAATTGTTGCGTACAGAACAGACTGCTATGTTTTACGTGAATTTATTTGAGGTCCACGAGTCGAGCCAGGGTGCGCAGCGGACGGTGACCGTCTTGAGGGAGAAACCGAGAGTGATGACGGAACGTTTGGGAAACAGTAAAGGTTATTATTGCGGTACACGTATAAGAAAAGCTTTAAATCAACCAGTCAGCTACAACGGTGAGATGCCGTGACAGCGTGGATTTGGAACACCCATAATAACACCTCACAAAATTAGTAGACCCGCTATAGTAATTAAAAACGGTGTCGCTACTATAACACGAAATAAAATATAGGTACTTAAACCTATAATAAAGGCAATGATAGAGTAGTTTTACTTTTAGAAAGCAGAGAACAAGAAATTGGCTCGGCAATGTTGTTAACATCATAATAATTGCTTTGCGATACGAACGTATTTTCTCAAAATACCTAATTTAAAGTATGTTTAGAGTGTGTTATCGTTCAAATTGCCTTCCTGCTTGAAGAAACATCGAATAAGTGCTTGTCAAATAATTACTTGGTACCTACTTCAATTTTTATCGGACATATAAACTAGGTCATAATAAATACACTTCTGATAACATTAAATCCAGAATGTGGCAATTTTTTTACAGTTTATTAGGTTTTTTTGCAGAACACAATACTTAATACCATAGCATAGTGTAAATAGTCGCGGCGGGTCTAACCCCGAGCGGTATGCGGGGGACGGGTGTACGTACCCTAACTAAATTCGTTGTAAGGGTACGCACACAGGCAGAGGGGGCCTGGATGCGCTTCTCCCGGCCCCTGCACACCGCGCTCGGTTGACCTGCCGCGACTATAACAACGCGTAAACAGGAAATTTATCTTCTTAGGTGAGAAATTTCCAAACAATGGAGTAGCGATTAGATAAAAATCCGAACACCGGGCCTTTTCCGTCCGGTGCGACTTCAGAAATGGGACACAGTACCATACATAGGGCCCTTGAACATGACCTGTGGCTTGACAATAAGAACGACAGATTATGAATAAGTTTTGCCAACTTAGGTACCTATTACGATCTACCAACTTTTCTTTCCTAGACCTTCCACATTATAAGAAAGAGTAGGTAGGCACTTTATCGAAAACAGCAGAATTCCCGGAGGTATCAGCGGCTACGACTACCACTGATAGCTCTACATTTTCTTAATTTTTTTTAGCGAGTCTCTCGACTGATAAGTCTGTCGTGAGGCTCGGGTAAAAGTTAAACCCAAGGGTTCCGTGAATCCCAGGGTGGATACAGGGGGCCATGGCCCTTCCCCAAAACGGTGACCGACTGTTTGGACACGTCTTAACGTTTTGGGGAAGGGTCATGACCTCTTGTATCCATCCTTGGATTCACGGAACCCTGCTGTGTTTTCCACGGAACCCTTGGGTTCCACGGAACACGCTTTGGGAACCGCTGCCGTAGCCTATCAGGCCCCAGCTGATTTGGGAGTTAGCTAGGCCACAGATTAATAATAAGTTACTACGTAAGCTAGGCTGCTGGGTTCCAACAAGGGCGCATCCAGATCTCACTGTGTACGCCCTTTATTGAACGACAATCCAGAACTAAGCCGCTGGTTGTACCAAGTGCTTTATCGATTCAGTTTCAAAGCTAACCTCGGGTTGCTTTGCACCCCTTGCACTCCAAGAAGTCTACTCCGACTTTCGATACAACTTTTCGTTTAAATGACAACTAAGTATATTCCGATGAAGTGCCGACAAAAATGATCACACGAAAATCTAACGTCCTAATTTAGAACCTGGTCATATTTTCATATAATCACTTTCACACGTTGAAGGTCCCCCGCCGCTCTCAATCCGCACCAGTGTTCCGTGTTCCAGAACAATTAAGATGCTGATAACAGGTCAGAGCTTGCGGAAGCGCTAAACGCCCAGCGCGAGGTGCGCGCGCGCATGTGCAGACGACAATAGTGCGTAGGTCGCGAGTAGGTACTTAAACAATAGCGCTAACAGTTTCACATTGTTTTGAGTTCATACCATGCAGTCCCTTTGTTCCTGATTCATACAATTTTGTAACAATATTATTCAGCGCGTGTGTTGTAAAATGTTAAGGAATTTACAGAACAAAAAAAATTACATATCAATCAAATGCCATATGCTGACAGTTGTTAAGCTGATGATCAGACCATCAAACTTAAGATCATTGGACTGAAATCAAACTCAAAATCGTGAAAAAACAATCAATCATCAAAATTTCAATATTAGTCTCATAGTAGAGAATGTTGTAGCTACTACATAATCCCTTAGTTTCAAGATAACTTAAAGATAATGAAAAAAACTATCGACTATTTCTAAACATCGTCATAATTATGACTTATAGATTAAATTCCACAAAAGACTAGTTTATCAGTGGAAAACCCAAACCTTTTAATATAATATCTGGACCCAAACTAACTCACTGAGTAGGTATAGTATAATTATACACTTAATTTAAACGTTTTGCGTTATTTTGCCACAATCTTTTGAAACAGGAAAGTATGAAGTAAATTGCTCACTGTTCCGACAAAACAATACGTCGTCAGTGATCCATTATTCAGTTTACTTGTGCAATACAGGTATATAGTAATTATTCTATATCCTGGCAATACGGAGCAGCAGGATATTTTGGATCCCTCCAATTAGCTTTCAGCGTCATTGACCCACTTTCAGTTAATATACTCCTAATATGCTGACCTTCTTAATATGCTGACACTCTTTTAAGGGGATGATCAGACCGTCGAACTATAGAGAAAGTTGTTCAACTTTCTCTATAGCACCAACATCGAAATCGCGAAAAAATAATCAGGTCTTCCATACAAAACTGCAAACCTACTGGAACCAAATGTATGGGACGGAGCTGTTTTTTTTCGCGATTTCGATGTTGGTCCCTTAGAGAAAGTTGTTCAGTTTGACGGTCTGATCATCCCCTTCAAAAGTGTCAGCATATTAAGTTGGCATAGCATAAAACATATTCCCCGAAGGGGGTAGTCAGAGATATTCTGAAACCTCATAACATCCACGTTTCACCAGTAGTACCGAAACCCTATCCAGTGTGACGGGGGGTGAGCCCGCCGCCACTTATAATGGACAGTGGGTACAATATATGCCTCGAAATTGAAGCATGCAGGTTTCCTTACGATGTTTTCCTTCACCGAAAAGCCAGCGGTGTTACAAATTGTACATAAATTCCGAAAAACTCATTGATACGTGTCGGCCTGGACGGGGATCGAACCATCGCCTCCTGCACGGCAGGCAAGGTTACTCGCCACTGGACCACCACGGCTAGTTGGACCCTATATAAAATGTATATCTACTATAAACGAAGTAATTTAAAAGAAGAAACATCTCTAAACAAGGTGCAATTAGTCTTCAAGTCACGTAAAACGAAATTAATTTAGTAATTGGAGTCCATGCCCACGCGCATCATGTACGGCCTCGGATCTGCGCAATGGCATTCGCGAACCTCACCCACATAACATTGCTTTGCTTACACGATAAACATTATGCAGATCTAATGTCCTTTAGCTCCTTAAAGTTTTATGCTGGTAGGCGATGATTGACAAACTCACAACTTACAAGGAAATTTGGATTTGAATATATTATAATCTACCTATTGCACAACTGCATACATACATATTGCATATACAACGTGTTAATGAATAAGCGCTAAACCTCATACACCCCAACTGATTTATAACAAAATAATTAGATTGAAACAATAATTTCATTTTTTAATAGCTAAAATTTAAAGTTCTTCGCATTTTAAGTTTTCAGGCAAAAATGATTTGTTATCATTTCAGCAATGAATGAAAGCGCTAACGTGCTCATTGTTTTGGTAGTAAGTAGGGTGAGTGTGCATGTGCAGTGGGTTGAGATCGAGTTCAGTAAATTATAATTTTACAAACAAATTATATAATATTTTGAAAAAAATTACCTACGTTGAAACCATGATAATTCGATTCTGCTCTCGATTCTAAACAAACTACTTTCTATTTTTGCGTGTATTCATTATCACGTTGTATAGGGTCCTTCTTAATATGCTGACACTTTTTTGACTTTGAGTGGACCAACATCGAAATCGCGAAAAAAAATCAGCTGTTCCATACATTTGGCTCGAGTAAGTTTGCAGTTTTGTATGGAAGAGGAGATTTTTTTTCGTGATTTCGATGTTGGTCCACTAGAGAATGTTGTTCAGTTTGACGATCTGATCATCCCCTTAAAAAGTGTTATTTTAACGAAAATCGGACTTCATACAAGCATAGAGATTAGTATCTAGATTGCTTCTGAAAATTTCCATTGACTTAAATTTTTAAGTATTGAAAATATCACCAGACTTCGTTTGTATGCAGCGCGCATTTACGCATTCGGAATATACTTCTCTTAATCCCTTAGTCGCCTCGTACGACACCCACGGGAAGAATATGGAATTATTACACAACTATACTACACACAGACAGTCTTTACATAAGTTCGATCATGAGGATTTCGTTAAGATCTTTTATCCTCGGAATATGCCAAAAAGTTCCAAAAAACTTGTACTTAATAGAAACGATGGTCTATCGTGATTAGGATAGGATAGCAGGTAACATTCCACAGATGTCGAGGGCGACGCCCCTCGCTCCTCTCCCTGCGGCTCTCCCCGTATAATTACACAGTGGATAAAAACCTTTCCCTTCCTTTGAAAGACACTCTCCAGTCCAAGTAGTGACTGACATGATTGGACTGGTGTTCATTGTGTAAGTTTTAGTACGAAGAAATAGTAAGATTTTTAGAATTATATTAGAAGTAATATACGAGTGTCTGACGGGATGTCTCTCGTCCCCTGGAAGATGGGTAGGGCGCTACCTGCGTAGACACACTGGTCCCGTCTCACTTACGAGGGCATGAGTCGAAGGACGGTGGAGGCGGCCGAAAAACGAAAGGCCAACTTGGTACAGTAATATCGGCACCCAAAAACATTTTATGGGTTATATCGAAACTCTCGGGCCGTGGGGACCTAATGCGCAGGCTCTTTTTAAAGACCTATAAAGCGCCTGATAGACTCGACGGGGCCCCAAGGGCTGGCTCTTTCTTCGCTCAACGGATCAGCATAGTCATTCGCATAGCGAGGAAATGCGGCCAGCGTTCTGGGTACCCCTCCCACAAGGACCGAACCTGCACCACATCGTAGATTAGTTTAGGTTTAAGTCACTTTATTTATTATTCTATTTAATGTCATTATTTTATGGATCTGTCGATTAAATAGTAGAAAAGTATTACGAGTATAAGTATTAAGAGACTAGAAGACAGAGGGCGACAAGTGGCGACGGGCTCAACCCCCACAGAACATTATAAGAGGGGTTAGAAATGAAAAGTAGCGCTTTTGCTTCGGAGACTGCTGTCGCCACTTGTCTTCCCGCTCACGCTGCTATAATTACTCATGCCCTCTCGCTCGTGCCGCGCGCGCCTTATGGTGTTATGCAAATCATTGCATAACGACACGTTCCACGCCTACTTTGCACTTCTAACCTCTCTTATAATGTTCTGTGTCAACCCCCGTCACACTGGACAGAGTTTCGGTACTACTGGTGAAACGTGGATGTTCCGAGGTTTCAGAATATCTGGCTACCCCCTCGGGGAATATAGTCGTGAGCATATGCTATGCTAAGATAGAGGAACTCGCTAAACTTCCATAGTTATAGTTTGTATACTATTTTGAATTCATACATTATAAATAACTTTTTTTGTTGTAAATTTCCTAAAATGGGCTCGCGTGGTAAGTTGTATCCCACTTCTTCTCAACTTTATTTGTGAGAGCGGGATCCTATACATAACTGTATTATACCTTACCTTACCTAATTACTTTCTAAAACATGTCTAGGTAAAAAAGAAGTCACCAAATCTTGCTCTTTAATTGCAAGTTACGATCTTTAGCGATGATAGAGTTTATAAGAAAACGCACAGATTTTGTTTTATACAAACGGAATTTTTTCATCATAGTACCTACCTACTTGTTGCTTGAGCGATGATAGTTCATACGGAAGAGAGCTAGCGACTCAATCACGAGGCGGCTCGATTCCTGGCCTGTACCACTAAGTTCTACGGAATTTATGTACGGTTGTATTTATCATTATCACTAGCTAGGCGGTGAAGGAAAACATAGTGAGGAAACCTGCATAACCGAGAATAAAATTTTTTTTTTTGGATGAATGTGTAAAATATGGGTGAGCTTGGGGCGAACTCAATAGACCAGCGATGGCCGCAGTGTTACATAACGAACCTTGCTTGCAATAGCCCAGCCAACAATAGTGAATACCTACTTGTTCACTGCTCTTCTCTATTTCATTCTATCACTGATTAAAGTGAAATTAGCGATTTAGACAACTCAGTGACTCACTGACGTGACGTACATGTTGGAGTATCATGGAACCGAGTTCGAAGTAATTTAATCGAATTATCCCTCACGATACTGAGGCATTCTAATCTCAACATCGAATAGATTCTTGAAGCATAACAACAAAAAGTTTAGTTTTTGTCATCATCAAGCTTCAAGCTCTTAGAACAAAAATAGACCGGCAAAGTGTGAGTCGGACTCGAGTATCAGAGGGTTTTTTGGAGGTCCATAATATTTAGTGACGTTTTGAATGAAATTGGAGTAGGTATTATAACGTTAGTGTCAAATACTTTTATAATATGCATATGTGGTAATAAGAGCATGTCTTCGTTTTTAGGAGAAGTTTTCTACCTGGTATATAGTTAATTATGTTTTATTTCTATCGTTGTAACACCACTGGCTTTTCGGTGAAAGAAAACATCGCGCATCGTGAGGAAACCTGCATGTTTCAATTTCGATGCATGTATTGTACCCGGGTTCACTCCCCGTCACACTGGACAGAGTTTTGGTACTAGTGAAACGTGGATGTTATGTGGTTTCAGAATATGTCTGACTAGCCCCTCGGGGAATATAGTCGTTAGCATATGTTATGCTTTTATCGTTGTATGTACGTTTAAATTTTAATGGCTTTTTGTATGTCTTCTTTAATTCACCAAGTAGACGCCACAGATACATATATAAACTCACGACCTTATTACCTTTCGGGATGGTCAGAAACATTGCTACCAACTACCAACATTCTGTTTAAGAAAGTAGTTGTAGCATTGCTCACATTTAGCAATTTAGGTTTCTGGATGGACTGACATTTCAAGTGGCGAGAGGTGGCTAGCTTTTCGCCCACATAAACGCTGCATAAGAAACCTTTAATCCCTTAGTCGCCTCGTACGACACCCACGGGAAGAATAGGGGTGGTCCGTTCTAAGTCGGAACCACACGCATTTTAATATTTTAGAATTTCACACATACTGATTCGTATACGAATGGAGTTAAATACCATTTTCGTATGAGAATTAGTATTCGTGAAATTAAAATATAGCATCAAGGCTGAACAGACGGACAACATTGCCCCAACATTTGAATTCTATTGGGATCCACGGAACCCAAGGTGAGACTTATTAGAAACCGAAACAAAGGCTCTGTGAAAAGTCAGTTAATAAAGGAGTGCAGTGTTATTTGCTATTGCTATTGCGCTACCTGAGAACAAACCGTATATCTATTCTAAGTCTCTTCCAGGTACCTAATTCCCGGTTGAATTTGTTACAACAGTTGTAACCTTTGAAACCTCCGTGTTTGGTTTACCCGATTTACCTAGATGTATTCAGGGTTCCGTACCCAATGGGTAAAAACGGGACCCTATTACTAACCCTACGTTGTCCGTAATAAAATAGTTTTGTGTTATAAAATATTCAAAGTAATATTAAAAGACAACTCGAAGTAATTACAAATAGCGCAGTCAGCGATACAAAAAAACGATCTTTCCACTAAATCCGACCCGATTTTTTTTGCGCCATTTTTGTACAATTTGAATCAAAATATCCATCATGAAATTCATTAAATCTCGTTTGTACGACAAAATATATCGTTGAAATGAAAAGTTTTAGTAATATGTTTATGCAAACTATTATTAACATTCGGTAGTAAAAAAACGGCCCGTTTTGGACGTTGTCATTTCAGTAGGTAAGTTGAAAAAAAAAAAGTATTTCAGAGAAGCCCGTCTTTATGTCCAGTATAAAAATAGGTAATTAGTTAAAGTTTAGCATAACAACTTCCCAAAAATATAGGTACCTACGCAGGTAGATTTTAAGTTACCAATATCATTAATAAAAGACAAGCTAAGATGCCAATACTATACCTACATAACACTGGCCTTGTGTACGCGAACTCGACATACCTGCAGAACTATGTTGTTTTTAGGAAACATTTTTAGTTAAATTCTATTGCCCATTGTTATAAGTTATTTTACACTTCAGATTAAGATCTTTTTACCACGATACCGGTTTATTTGTAAATTCGTTGAAAGCAAAATCTTTGACTTATAAAATTAAATAAGATTAGCGTCACACACAGAGCATTTAAACCATTGACGTAGATTTCAATGTTTAAATTAAAACTTACAAAGTACAACGAACAACGTACCTACTCGGACTTTCAATTTTTGATATGTCGTGAATTTGGATGAAATTTTGTGTTTAGATAATGTTTTTCTCACAAAGTTATTCTAGATAGGTTATTTCGAAATGGGATCTGAAGTTAAAAAATCTTTTTGGGAATCCAAAAAGTTTTTATTTCTCATCTACATATTTGTCATACAACCAAAGAGTTTTCATGACATCAAAAAATACAGAACTGGCAGCTTTGTGTCAGAAAAAAATGACTTTAAACCAAATACTTCAATTAAAAAGAAAAAGGTTACTTTTTTTTTTAGTTTTTATGGCTTTTTGACATGCCAGTTTATATAAAAAAAATAGGATTAAAAAGTTTGTATTCCGAAATCCCAAATAATCCCAATAATGTATCTATGGTGCCTATTTTCTAAACTGAATTAAAATAGTTTTTTATGAAAAACAACGAGAGTTTTCCAGCAATTTTCCTGGATCGCTGGTGTTTGTTAAGTAAATTATACTTGTTTCAAAAAATATAATTTATTCATAGGAATTATCAGTCTAACAATTGAAAAATCGGCCCTAAATTAAACAAAAAACAGACGTATCACACTTTTCTTTAGTTAGTGTTCTCCGAATTGATTTCTCGAGTTGTTGAGAACATTTTATGATATTTTCTAAGGCATTGTATGTCCAACTAAATATGCTGACAGATTCTTAAGAGGATAATCGGAAGGTTTGCAGTTTTGTATGGAACAGCAGTTTTTCGCGATTTCGATGTTTGTGCCATAGAGAAAGTTATTCAGTGTGATGGTCTGATCATCCTCTTAAAAAAGTGTCAGCATATTAAGAAGGACCCTGTATAGTGTAGTACCTTTAGACACGTTCTATAAACTGTAAGAAAAAAGTAAAAAAAGCTAAACCATATGTGCTTACTAAATGGCGCAGATAGAATACCTAAAGTATAAAGTCACGCCCGAGCGGAGCCTACTCGTCTGGCCACAAAGATTATAATTTATTTGATTAGACAAATGCAGTGACTCCGACTGACTCCGATTTACTGCATGATGTTAGGTAGAAGTACGATTTGTCCCATAATTGGACATGGGTCATGACAAGAGCGCGCACGTGCGCAGGAGTTCGTGGTATGTACTACTCGAATGTCGTGCGTGAGTCACTTGCATTGTATAGGTCTTACCGCCCACGCATGTATCAACTCATGACGCAGAACCGTCAAGTTTTAGTCATTTACTAAGCAGAAGGATATAAATAACAATAATACCTAAGTACAATATAACAGGATATGATATAGATTACTAAACAACGTCGAGCGATGTGGTGTATGTTTTTGTATGCCAAAAAGTTAAGTTGGTCCCCAATATGACCGATAAGTTGCAAATTAGGCTAAGCGTTATACCTATTCCCCACTCAAATTTTAGGCTCTTTAAAAAGGCAATGGCTTCTATTCGTCCCACAAACTGCTAAGGAATATAATACAACTTTTATGGACGCATATTATACATTTCATTTTCAGCTCAAGTCTTCTTAAGGGCTCTAAAATACGAGGGATTTGTCATTGTGACCTTTCACAGAGGCCTTTAGATTTAGAGCAGATTTAAAGCCCCTGTTCTAAGTCTAAGGGCTAATCTAAACCAGGCAAGTTTGACATCAAGTTGAACTGCACTGGGCCCGCGTTGTGGTCCATCTCTCGTCATTCCTGAATGAAGTTATTTATACAAATTGAGAACTAAGTTACCCATACCTATGCTAAATTTTGAATCGGCGATTTGATCCCGCTATCTAGATAGATTCCTCCCTTCCTCATAACATTTGAAAGAAACCCAAACTTTTAATAATAATATACTGAGATGTGCTTCTGATATAATTATCCAAAAATGGAATGCTGTTTGCTAATACTATCAGAATTAATCTGGAGGGTTCAAGTTTTTCTTAAGCTTTTTAGTTTGGTTTGACACAATTCAAGGCTTACTGTTTAGATTGAAATAAGAGCTTATAACTGGTTTAGATTCTTGCGTCTACTTCTTAACTAGGTTAAATAAGAAACCAGCTGTGTTTTGATCAGTGCAGTAGCTATGTGCTTGTATATCCTATAGGTTTTATGTCAGGCAATCAGTCAGATCGTAAATGGTGCTCGTATCCGCCTCGGTGGTCTCTCATGGACAACTAGGCCGAATGACCGCCCATCGCCCATGTGATCTAGTAACGTGCGACCGGACTGTGGAAAATCAACAGACCATGGATTGTAGTTTTTTTTTAAACTAGGGCTGTTGAATTCACTTATTTAAAAACATTACCCTCCTTTGGCGCTGTAGGGTAAAAAAAATATATTACTGAGCTTGTAGTTTATCACATAAAAAATCAGGAAATTTACCGCAGAAACGATTACTGGATAATGATTCTCGTGCTGGGTCATACCTGGGCCTAACGGATATTATAAGCGATTCATTGTAGAAACGTGGCCAGCATTGTGGGCATTTTAGGGCTAACTCGTAAGTTCTGTCGGTAGTTCTAGTATTTATTCTGTGGTTCGGTTTAGAATGGTTAGATTTAAAGTTTAGTTTAAGTTTTGTTCGTTCTAGTGTTTTTACTATTTTAATCAGTTTTGCAGACTGCAACTTGCAGAACTAGTTAAAAAGCAATTTAGAAATAATATTAATCTTGATTGAATGTTAGGAAGAGTAGAACTTATATGGTAAAACGTTTAGTATTCCTTTTATTTTCGGTTATATACGAATTAACGATGATATACTTTCTAACGAAGAATGCGAGTGACACAAAAATACTCACAGAAATGTCGAAGACAATTTGCCAGAAATGCTCGAAACTAAGCAACCGTATAACACGAATTATGTAACAACAGAGCACAATGCAATGGTGCCATTCTTTCATATTTTTCATGCTACCTTTAGCGTTCGAAAAGTTAACACAAAAAATCTACGATGACTTCAAGAGTCCGTAACATGTGCAAACTATTATACCTAAACATGACCGAATCGAAAAAAAAATCTGTTAGACTGTCGGACAAAGATTCTCCATTTATCCACTTGACAGGAAACTCAACATATGGCGCTTGGGCTATGGGAAGCTCTCTATGTTATTATTTCCACGATTTCTTAGCTGCCCATATTAATTATTAATGTACTCATAATTACCACAAGGAGTTTAAAGAGAAAAAAGTTGAAAAAACACTCAAGTTATTCGTTTTGCAAACAATACATAAAGCATTTACGACTTACATCTAACTCATAAAGCAATAAATGGCTCTCGAATTTAACAGCGGTTTTAGGAAACAAATAATAGATAGCATTGTTCTCTTATGGACCTGAAGACCACCGTGTGACTGTGGTCAACGGTTTCGCGCTATACAAGAGCTATTTGAGATGGCTGAAATTGGAAGCTTCCGATGAATGTTATATGATCCAAATGCAAATTCAAATTTCTGCATGCAAATTCCTGTAGGTATCGAGAAGAATCCATAACAATGTCTCGTCATATTTCTGAGAACCGGTCCTCGAACAGAATCCATACAACACGCTCGGAGTACAATGGTCGTTTCGACTTCAAGGCGGCTGGGGCCGTTCATCTCGCGTACCTGGCGCGGTCGACATCGCCAGTCGCCCCAACAAATGGCCCCATTGTTTTTTCCATAGACTCATTTCCAGTTTTGACTGTTTTAACAACGTGAAAATTTACAGCCTATACGTAGGTAAATAAAACGTGACCTGACAAAAGACTTGCTCCACCGAGTACAATAACATTTGTAGTTATGCGAGTGCATCGTAGATTCAGATATTGCATGTTCTCACATTCCTTTTCAGTTTGAAACGAGCGTGTCTTGATATCATATCGTTTTCCAGTGGAGCGGTAAGTGACTGTTTGCCGGCAGTTAGCCACCTCGCGACCTTTGCTTGTGCAAATCTAACAACCGATGAAGCAGAAAATGTTAACGTTTGCCAAAACTTTACCTTTCGTTTTGCAAACCAATCATAAGTAGAATAATGTGCAATGATAAACAAACAAACGTTTATTACGTTACTTAATAACTTTAATGTATGTATGGTTCGTTCCTTTTCATTAACAAACGAAGTCTGGTGATATTTTCAATACTAACCAATTAAAGTCAATGAAATTTTTCAAAAACAATTTAGAAACTAATCTCTATGTTTGTATGAAGTTAGATTTTCGTTAAAATGTATAGTTTTAAAGTTACAGCTCAAAGATTTCCATTCAAATCTTAAATTAGTCCTAGCATTAAAACCACATATTTTAACGAAAATCTGACTTCATACAACCATTGAGATTAGTTTCTAGATTGCTTCTGAAAAATGTCATTGACTTTAATTGGTTAGTATTGAAAATATCACCAGACTTCATATGTATGCAGCGCGCACTTTACGCATTCGGAATAAACTTTTCTTAAATTCCTTTTGTTATGATCCTTGCCTAATAATTGCTAAAGGACCTAACATGCCATCGTTAAGCAAATTCTAGCGTACGCTGCATCGTGTGAATGTTTATGTAACACGTTATATTCTACATGTATATTAGTTTCGCACATAACAATTAGCAGTAGTGTGGTATGAGGTATGACTAACAGACAACCAAGGTCGGCAGCTTCCTACGAGGCGCATTTTAAGTTCAAAGGCTGCAGCTGGTGATGCAGGTGAATGTTTATTGGTATTACGATAGTATATGATGCACCTGTCTGATGATGATGAAATTACTAGTATAAACCATTTGAAAATAAATACCCGTAAAATGGGTACCTAATTAACCAAACCGGAACGAAGCAGTAAGTTTTGCTCAAGTGTTAGTTTGCTAAGATAACATTTAATATAGGGTCCTTCTTAATATGCTATCACTTTTTTAGGGGGATGATCAGACTGTCAAACTGAACAACTAACTCTATGGGACCAACTTTGAAATCGCGAAAAAAATATCAGCTGCTCCATACAAAACTGCAAACCTCGTCGAGCCAAATGTATGGGACAGCTGATTTTTTTTTCGCGATGCAATGTTGGTTTCATAGAGAAAGTTGTTCAGTTGACGGTCTGATCATCCCCTTAAAAAAGTGTCAGCATATTAAGAAGGACCCTGAATTATACCTATGCTTTCACTATCTACCTTGCCTATCGATTTAATCCTACGATTGAAATCGATCTTTTATCGATTAAGTTCAAATTTTTTGAAATGAAACTTACTTCGCCGAAAGTCTATAGACATGACTAATAAGTACTAGATAATTATTAGTCGTGTCTATAGGTAGGTAAGATTAATTTAGGTCACATTAAAAAATAAAAGGGGACATCATAAATGATGATGTGTCGTAAGTAGGTAGGTACATCGCTTCACAGTAACTTGTCTGGATGACGAAATCAAAAGCCGTTGCTTCTATCTAGTTTGACCGCACAAACAACGCCTAATACCGCATTATAGTCCAGTCAGCATGGATATTGTCGCGAAAGTGGTTCTTACTATATGCCACGATTCTTGCATTCCATTATGAATGATCATTAAGCGTGAGCAGAATAGGCAAAAACGAGTTATTGTGGAGATTACAGGAGATTACTACATAAACCTATGTATCTCAATCTCAAGCAAGAAACATAGGTAATCGAGTGACAGCTATTCATCTATGAAATGTTGATGTAGACTGATACCTATCATTAGGCTACCAATTCAATATTATTTTTGTCAGAATAGTTCTCATACAGGGTCCTTCTAAATATGCTGACACTTTAAGGGGATGATCAGACCATCAAACTGAACAACTCTCTCTATGGGACCAACATCGAAATCGCGAAAAAAAATCTGCTGTCCCATAGGTACCTACATTTGGCTCGCGTAGATTTGCAGTTTTGTATGGAGTAGCAGATTTTTTTTTCATAGAAAAAGTTGTTCAGTTTGATGGTCTGATCATCCCCTTAAAAAAGTGTCAGCATATTAAGAAGTAACCGGTATATATTACAAATCAATTGTTTCATTTCAGCGGCTTAGTGATAATATTAATATTGATATCAGTTTTCCTTCAATAACATTGTTACATTTAATTTATAGGTTTATTCGTTTATAAAGTACTACCTGTAGACAGGTCGAGTTCCTACCTAGTATATACACCTAGGTCCATATTTCAACATTCCTTGCTTTGCATTTCAACATTGACTTGACTAGACGACCAGAGAGATCTATAACTATGTTCATTTTAACGTGTATCTATCTACTTTACAAGTTTGTAAATTGTTTGGTACCTACTTACTTATTTGGTAAACAATCACCTCATTGACTTCTCTACATTATTTTATACGTTAAATCAAACGTAAGTCAACAACGCTAACAGCCAATGAAATGGCACGAAATACGCGCGAAAACATTGCTAATTAACTCGTAAGTTAAGGTAATATTAACTACAAACCTGTCCAGTGGCTTTCTTGTAGCGGAGAGTAGCTTCCCGCACGAGGTCCCTGACCAGCAGGTCTCCAACGCCACACGGCACCAGCACCCGCACCGACCCGAAACACACCGTCACCTTCATAATGACACCACACACTATGATTCACAGAACACCACGCCTCACCTCACCACGCACAGAAGTCACTGGCTAGCATATTAGTTTGTGGACAAACTAATAGGAGCACAACACTATCTGGTGCACATGGTTAAGGTAACCCTGTGTCGAAGCACCGGTGAAACAAAAAGGACAAAAACACTGGACCGTCCGTAAGCTGACATAGCTGAGCTACACCGTCTCACCGATAGGGTCTCGTCCACCACAAAGTTATCCAAGTAGGTAGGCACCTAATTCAAGCACCAAACACACGAATAGCATTCAACAATGAGCACATTTCGATAAGATTACGCGAAATACGGGCGCAAAGAGCGCACTATCAGCGGCAGCAACGGTCGTGGCAAGGAACATGAATAAGAATTCGTTTGGTAGTTGTTGTAGCGTGGTGCGGGGGGCGGAGGCCGAGCGCGGGGCGCGGGCCGCGGCGACCGGTTCCCGACGAGCCAATAAGCGGCGGCGTCACGGCGGGCAGCTGTGCGCTTGTGGTGGTAACCACGGCGGCGTGCCGCGTCATACCTGCCTCGCTTCGGCTTGTATTTCACTTGCATTCCAACTATCTCGCATTAGTTTGAATGAAACTGCCCCTGATTACAGGCTTACTGAGTCATGAGCTTAGAGAATTGGTAATAGGTCCACGAGCCACAATTATCCAGTTCGCCTTTCACGAACTAATACCTACTTATAAATGGGCGAATGTGAGCTTTTGTATCAGCTGTGGTATTTTATATTACTAAACATACCCACATAAATACATTACCTCAGTTCATTTCTCTTCCACGTACTCATGGGTTTTGTTAACTTATCCAACATAGAGGATTCCCCTTCCCAAAGGCCCTATGCTTTTTATTTTAAAGTTTTCCAATCTTGTACCTACCCTTGAATTTGTTAATCAATATTGCCATGCCAACCACTCTGCACAGCAAGTAATATTATTAAACAATACCTACTGTTTCATAGAAGGAACTGCCTGCCAGTGTATGATTGTTTAATGCACTTTGGTACTGCGTTGGGTAGGATCAAGTAGGGTGTTTAAGTGGTTACCTCAATATTCGGGAAAAAACGTTAATATTGATAGCGACACAATCTATTCATGGCTCTAAAGTCTAAACTAAAGACATTTTAAAGACATGAAGCATTTTTTGTTATAAAACAAATTAGAAGTAAATTGTAATGTAAGCATGAAAGCGTTAAATTATAATGGCTTCAAGATAAGATGTAACCTAGGAATTCTTTTTATTTTCACTTACACTTGTTATGAAGTACCTACACATTATACAAACACATCAAGTAGATTAAACACATAATAATGTTTTTGTTACGTGTTAACAAGTTAACTAATTAATAAAAAATGTTAAGTTATCTGGCAATGTTTATACACACCTCTTTATAAAACGAATTCTGCCAAACTCAGTTACTTAAGTGATATCAAAATAGCCCCCATCCACCCGCTGCTGGGCATACCATCCTTTTGTTAAGAGAAGTTTATTCCGAATGCGTAAATACAAACGAAGTCTGGTGATATTTTCAGTACCAACCAATTACAGACAATGACATTTTTCAGAAACAATCTAAACATTAATCTCGATGCTTGTTGAAGATTTTCGTTAAAATATACAGTTTCAATGCTGGGATTAATTTAGGATTTGTATGGAAATCTTTGTGGGACTGTAACTTAAAAACTATAAATTTTTTACATTTTAGAATTGAAAATATCACTAGACTTCATTTGTATGGAGCGCGCTCCGACTTATATTTCCCTTAAATTTATACAGAATGTTAGGGTAAACAGGTGCATTAATTTATTGTATGATTGTACCCATGATACTGAACAACTTTCCCAGAAAGGAACAAAGGGAAACTCGCAATAAAAAATCAACTTTTGATACAAAGGTTCGAGCCTTAGAGCGTTCAAGCAGCAGATTGCATTTAGTACGGAAAGTCAACAATTTTATTTGCTAATGTTTCTTAGGGAAATTTGTTCAGCATCATGGGTGCAACCTCATCAGGACTTCATTATCACTTCTATAGTTCTTTTCTGCTCAATACCCTAACACCCTGTAGACGAGTCGATGTACAGCGGGCTCGAGCGAGCGAGGTAGTAATATACATAAGCAAAAGCTTTTTTAGGGTATTTCGTATTTACACCTTCCTCATTCCAATTCGAATTTAGATTTCTAAAACATAGAACAGAAGCTTCAACATAAAATCCACGTGTTAAAAAGACGTTAAGCTAACTTAACGACATCCGCCATGCCACATAATGTCGAAGTGTACGTTTTCAAGGCGAAGGGCATGAGATATTAGTATGCGGAAGACGAGCCCGTTACCGACACTGCGTACCTGACCCGCAAACCTATGATATAATCATCAGTCATCTCATCACACAACATTTTAAACTCAACGTTTTCATCGCGATGTTTCACTTGACGCTATGAAGTTGTTATAAATCGGGCAAACTAGGTATTTACTGTTGGCGCGCTCCATACAAACGATGTCTGGTTATATTTTCAATACTAACCAATTAAAGTCAGCGAAATTTTTCACAAACGTTCTAGAAAGTAATCTCTATGCTTGTATCTTGTCAGATTTTCGTTAAAATATATAGTTTTAATGTTACAGTGCCTCAAAGATTTCCATAAAAATCTTAAATCAATCCTAGCATTGAAACTGTATACATTGTTTGTGCAAAATTTCATTGACTTTAATTGGTTAGTATTGAAAATATCACCAGACTTCGTTTGTATGCAGCGCGCATTTACGCATTCGGAATAAACTTCTCTTACATGTTAGAAAGATACCTACCTTTATTATTACCTAGGTAAGCACTTCATTTGGATTAAACTAGAGATCTAAACCATCGCACTAACCTTTCCTACCTTTCCATAAGGCAGTCATAGTTTAGAAAATACTGCCATTGGAACTGTTACTATACTCCATTCCAAATCATTGACATAAATACTATAGAGTATAGACTCCCAAGGCTGCAATCGCGGTAAATATTCGGTGATTGAACCGTGACTGGCCTACGTACGAACCATAACTTTTGATTTTGACACATTTGGTATTGCGCTAATACAGGGCGCTAATCAAGGTACAGCTCATGACAGCCATTAGAGCCATTTTGACAGATCGCTCAGACGTTAAAGGCTGTCAGTTACATAGAGTATAGCGCGATGCGGAATTCAGCACAGTTGAATAGTAATTGGATTGCAATGTGATTAAAACTGAAATTGGATAAGAATAGAACTTCGATGTTTTAAATTAGCGCAATCGGTCTCCAAGTCTCATACAAAATTTTCGCAAATGTTTGTCCGACTCTGACACATAACCCACACAAATCAAATATGCTTGCTGTTGGGTGGCGCGAAAATGTTGTTTTTGATTCATAAACTTAGACGTATTTGGTATGATTACTGTCAGTACAAAAAAGAGCTCGTATGAGCTCTTTTGGTTTTGCAATTTTTGGATCGTTGATTGTGAATCTAGTTCTATTTTATACTTAAAGCCGTGTTGCTTTAAGGTTTTATATAAGATTAATGTTTAAATTCTAAATTTTAAGTCTACATTGAATTAGAGAAACAGGGGTTTGAAACACTTACGGTCTGTTTCATCACTTCTGAATAAGTTCTTGATAGCTTATTTGTCAGATCGTTTGACATATTTTTCATACAAATTATCTGCTGCTGTCATATAAGCTAACCAGAACTTACCCAAAAATGGTGAAACAGGGCCTAACTCTCACTTATTCTTAGAACAGCCACATTAGCCAGAAAGCTGAATTGGAATCGGAAAATCATTTCGGCCTTATATGGAATGAAGAATAGATCTGTTTCAGATCTCCTCAGATTGTCAGTGGCTTATAAAAATTAGATAACCTATTAGGTAATTTGTAACCAAAAGCCGTATTCATGTAAACCACTTTAATTGTTATTTAATATTGCTTAATTGAATTGAAATAAATAGATATACACAATACACAATCTACACGAGGCGCTGTTCAAGTTACTATAAAAAATTATTTGTTATTGACTCGTACATTGACATCAATAGAGATAATCTGTTCTGTAAATTATTATTTAGTCATTTGCATTTATAATGTATTTTATATAAAAGTTGAAAGGAGTAGGTTTGAACAGCATTACCTGTTAATAGAAATACAGTAAATCAAATATTCGAAACTACAATTTTAAGTATGCTACCTATAACCATTTATTAATATGCGATTCCATACACTGAATAATTTTAGCAGAATAACAAAATAATGAGAAAGTACGTCTTCTACAAACATTATCCCTAAATATCAGATCTATTCTGTCAATTTTGAATTTGAATAAGTATCTTAAATTTTATAACAAAATTGTTAAATGAGATATTAATTTCAATACCTACTTCAAGCTTTTAAATGAATTACAAGTTGATTAAGCATTACATAAAATAGTTTGGCACTATTTGTACATACAACAAGAAAAAACTTTAATTCGAAATACTGCCAGTAAAAATAGCAAACAAGTGGATTTTTTCAAAAAATAATGTCATCTCTTCACAATGTGGTCACTTGTGATACCTACACGTTACCTACGTTAAGTGGAATAGCACTTGATAGACGATTAACAATATTTACAAAGATTAACAATTTCCTAATATCTCACTAGAGCGCGACCGCTCCTGATATTTACATTTCGACAATAGTATCGTCACAAGCCACTCTTATATTGAATTATACCTATGGGGTGTAAATGCAAGCAGTTGCATTACTTTAAAGGGTGATTATATTCATGATACTGTACTGAACAACTTTCCCCGAGGAACCTAAGGGAAATACGCAAAAAAATTATTCAATTTTTATACAAACGTTCGATGAGCCGATTACGTTTAGTCATGGTAAGTACACATTTCTTATTGCTAATTTCTTATAGATTTCCAAGGAAAAGTTGTTCCATATCATGAGTAAAATCACCCTTAAAAATAATGCACATCTACACTAACACCCTGCATTTTGATCACATTTTTAGTGCAAGCGTAAAGCACAGAGTGCGACACATCTGTTGTTTTCTGTTATGTCTGTTGTCCTATAGATTCACAGATTTACATATTATAATTATAGTTTCTTTTTAATAAATTACAATTTAAAATTATCAGTGCCTTCTGTAACACGCGGAGTCAAACGAACGCCAAATACAAACAAATAGCTGTGGACTACAAATTACTATAAAGATTTACATATTTTTGACAAACTAACTCCTAGAGTGAGTCACTTCGCCGCTCCTGGCTATAGTTAAGTACACGTTTAGCTAAGTAAAGCAGCAACGTTTGAAAATACACAATCTCTGGCTACATTGCCTAAGATAAGAAATGTAAGAAAAATTTTAAACGACTTTTCCTTACTCAATAATCAATAAAGATTACATGAAATTGACACAAACTTATAATACCTACACGCATAAATAATAATAAGTAATTGAATTTTATATAAACATGGAGAATATTCTACAACAAATATTCGCTAGTGGTGTTGTATTGATTGTACTTCTAGTCTCACCTTTCTTTTTCTTACAGTTGAACGATAAAAGAAATTAAAGTAATGTTTAATTGAACAAATATTAAAGAGATTATTCTGCTGATTTAATCAATCTTGACTAGATTAAAAGTAAGAGGCAAATTGATAAGTCTGAAAACACTTGGATCTATTGCAAAAGATTATCATTTCACAAATTTAATTACGCATAAACATGGCCAAAAAAATAAATAATTAAAAAGAGAGGTGCTCACAAAAAGCGCACTATTATCTGGGATTTTTATAACAATTAAGTGATTCGCAAACGAAAATATTTTTAATACTACAATGAATTGAAATGCAAATATTGTACTTAACATTCTAACTACAGTTTATCCATGTACCTACAAGACTTGCCTCAGTTACAATGCGAACGATACACATACTTTGTGAGACGATCTAGACTTTACAGTAGATTAACAGGGACCAGCCCTTAGACTTAAATACTGACGTTACAGAAATTGGTCGTTCGAATTCAAACTCTTATACCTTATCACAAGACGAACCATACATACTTACTAAGTCAGAGCACCTTATAATTGTAGAGATCATCACATACTAGATGATGCGTGAAGCCATCACATGGCACTTTCGGCTGTACACACTGATTATCATACAGCTAATAATAATAATAGTTTAATACATATTGACATAATTTACATAATAATACGATCTAGTTCTAAAGAACACACAAGTCAGCAATGTTTAGCAATGACGAAACTGAAAATAAATTGCGAATAACATAATCCTGATTGAGTATTCATCATTACTTCCCAATTAGAGAGCCAAAATCATATTGTTTCAAAATACGTAATTATTTTCTTTGGGATCTCTGTCATGATCGTTCTAAAATGAGATTTCTCGCTCATCACAATGTTTAATATTTTCCTTACGATATACAAAAAATACGAGATAAAATCAGTTCAAAATCCGCACCAATAAGTTCTATCAAAATGTAAACTTGGATCACAACTGGCAGCTATCACTACACGTCGCTTTCGCCGTCTGTGACATGAGCGGGTTGTCCGAAGTTTCTCGTAATAGATTCGCTAACGGTGCGAATATTCGCTAAGTACCTATGGGCCGGTTCGTCGGAGTCGTAGATGGCGCTGAGGGACTCTAGGGAGACGAGGGCCTCTGAGTCGAGGAGGCGGGAGGACGCTCTAGAAGAGACGTCGTCGTCTCGGTCGAAGTAGCAGGAGTTGACGTCGCTTAGGGCGGCCTCCGCGTCTGTAAGCCCGGCCTCGTTCAGCATGGAGACGTTCTCGAGCGCCGGGTCGTCGGTCGTGTAGCCGGTGCTCTCCGGGTGCGCACCGTCACCGTCACCCTCGCCCTCAGAGCACGATGAACTCCATTCAGATTGACTCTCCCCGTAGAGGCCGATTTCTCTATGATTCGAAGTTGTTACCTGGAGACGATATTGACCATGTTAGTCAGGGAACACCATGGGACATGGGATGAGACAAATTCGTATTCAAAATTTGCAGTCTTTGAATACTCACTCGGCTATGTAGTCTCTCCTGAATTTCTTTTTCCTGTTTCTCTTTCGTCGCTGCCATTTCTTTTCTTTCTCGTGGTAGACTAAAATCATAAAACCTTTCGTAAATATGAGTACCTAATAAAAATTGTGAGTTTATTCTAAACTTAACTATTCTATTCTAAACTTAAGGTGTCGATGATATTGCCAATTTCTAGTTTAAATAGCAGATGTGCTAGACGTTATTCAGTAAACGATATTTGGGTGATCTCGTGGATTGTTTTTGAACAAAAACACACTTGAACCACCACATAAATAAAATGGCGGAGTTACGTAGCCACTTAACCCGCGCGCGAAACGTCCGCCCGTGAACCCTCTACCCATGCGACTCCGTACGAGTACTTGTGTACGCACGTAAGAAGTTATACTTCTTTGCCATGATTAAAAAAAGCTTCTCATTCAAAACTAACTTCATGGTGTGTTATATTAAATCGGCGCGTACAACTTCTGTTACATGCTGAAAATACACTCTAATTTGTTTCTCCTAACGTGCCGTTGACCCATAAAAAGCAACTGACCTAGAATTATGTTCTCTCGAATGTGTAGGCGAGGGTAGCTCAACGACGACATCAGTAGGCAGAACGCCGGGGAACTCGTTGGCGGTGGGCCTGAGAGGCGAGGCGGCTGGCTGGGAGGCGCGGCCCGGGCTGGCCGCGTCTTGTCGCGCTAGTTGCGTGATGGCCGCAAGACCTACCGCGTGTAGGGGGCTGCTGTTGTTGTTGCAGTTCCTTACTGGATCCAGTGCTGGATTCTGTCCTCTAAAACGTGAAACAAAAAACTGGGTGACTGGGAAACATGCAGTAATGGTGCTAGGGTTACAACTATACAGGTGTACACTTAAATACTTTACAAATTTTAGATGGGGCGTCAGGCCATCAAACTGAATAGCTTTCACGATGGGAGCAATAAAGAAATAGCGAAAAATATCAGCCGTCCCATACATTTGGAACAACACAATTTTTTTTCCGAGCTTCAATGTTGGTCCCGTAGTAAAAGTCGTTCAGTTTACCCCCTTAAGTATGTTAAGTTTATACCCTGTATTATGCGCCTTAATACAAACATAAACCAGGATATCATAATCATCTGCCTATATACGTAGGCACAGACCTATCCTCCAGGCGTATGGGCGTTAGTCACGTGCCAAATGCGGATCGGTGGACTTCACATACGCCTCAGTATTTCTTCAGCGTATGCAGGTTTCCTCACGATGTTTTCCTTCACCGGCTTTACGTAGGTTGATACAGTATAGAAAAACTAAAATTGTCACATGGAATTTTGTCCGTGCGGATTCGAACCCGGGCCCTCTTAATTGTGTGTCCATACCTCTCCTCAGGCAAGTTATTAGGTAGTACTATTATATTTATTACCTTAGTTCAAGTTTCAATTCCTTTCGTTCAACTTTTGGCGGATTGCTCTTGATAAGGTTTTTATCGTCGAGTAGTCTTTGAATCTCTCTCTCGAAGGGAGGCACGCAGGCCACGTCCGTGGGACTTCGTTTAGTGAACACTTCTCTGGCATCGTGGTTCAGATGTTTCAGGACGTTGGGTCGGCTTCCAGAACTCGAAAACGAATTATTTCTCTGACCCAATCTGTTCGATACATCCTTTTTGTCCGTTTGACTACACCCGTCTCTTTTAGCTGACGCTTGAAGCATACTAATTATGCTTCTCTGCAATTTCTCCTCCTCTTTTTGAAAGTTGATACCATCGTCGAGGAATTTGTCGTCGAGCGAGGGCTTCTTATTCAACTTGCTGTGCTTAGCGTAGAGTTCGTTTATGTTATTTACTATAGGTTTATTCGCTCTCACTGGCGGATAGTCGTAGGGACTGGGATCGATACGTTGTGGTCGAGCGGACCAGGCAGGAGGGCGGGGCGGGGAGGGGGAAGCGTCCGTAGTTCGGGAATAGCTCTCATCTGAAGAGCTCAGACTAGGAGATCGGGTCAATGAACTGAGTTCATCTGCTGAGGAATGGACACGCGGACTCCGCGCCAGTGGCAAGCTTTCACTGGACCGCGGTCTTGGCAGCCTAGCGGGAGGTCTTCTCTTGTGCGCGGGAGGACGAGGTTCCTGAGGGCGGGGCCAGGGAGGGACTAGTGCGCGGGGGGGCGGCCATCGAGGGTTCCCGGAGACGCCGTGAGGTGGTGGCGGCGGCGGCGTCTCGTCCGGCTCTTTAAGCCTACGATTTTTGCTACCTTTGTGGTTATTTCCGTTAATCTGACCGTTTGTAGGTAGTAAAGGCTCGTTCTCGCCGGCCGCCGAGGATTCCCTCACCGGTGGTAGTCTAGAAGGTTGAGCGGCTGCTCTTCTAGCTGAGTTCTGCAGCATGGCAAGAGGAGTCGCTACTCCTCCGTAGACTGTCGGAGGATTTGGGGTTGGGCCGTTGGGAGGATTCTGGCCGTTTCCGTTCGCAGGCGCTCTATCGGTCAAGAAGTACGTCGTCATCTCGCCTTTACCCTTCACTTTGACCTTGCCCCGGCACACGAACTGGTAGGCTAAATCTTTAAGTACTTGGTAGACTTCTTCTGTGACTTGCGTGTGGTTTGGCAGGCCGGTGGAGTCCATGCGTGACGCTACGTTCACTGTGTTGCCCCATATGTCGTACTGGGGTTTTCTGGCACCGATAACTCCAGCGACAACTGGTCCAACGTTTATACCTGAAAATATAACATGAATTAGGTAAAAGTAAAAAGTAATTAACACCTTTTGGGAGCCCACTGCAGGGCAAAGGGCTCTTCTCACAGATGGTGAGAGGGAGTGAGTAATATACTCCACCACGAGCGCTCGGATTGGTGGAGGCCAGTTAGTGGTAAATTTGCGGTCAGAGAATTGACTATACGAATAGTTAGTAACATTGGCTTAAGGAACTATCCTTTAGCAACTGCTTAGCATGCCTTCCGAAGCACGAAAACGATCGAGATGTAATATCACTAAACGGTCTCCCATCCAAAAACTGACCGGACCTGACGTTGCTTAACTTCGGAGATGTTTCCAATGGTAACGAACGTCATTTACTTAATTTTAATACACCTGCTACTAATTACACCTACTAATTCGGTTTTTATGAGTAATGTGATCATTTTTGACGAACCCGAAAGTGATTATGGTCGTGAGTTTATGTTTGTATGTGTGTGAACATTGACGTACCAACTCTTAACATGAAGTTATTATAAGAATTATCGTTGATATCCTTCAGCTTGTCCCGCATAGCGAACACGAACTCGACGAGCGTGGCCATGTGTTTGCGTGCACTCGGCTCGTCTGACATCTTCTTGTCGGGAATCAGACCAACGGCCGCCATGTATGTAGAACCAACTGTTTTTATTTTGTCTATTGCACTGAAACGGTCTTCGCCTAAGAGCTGAAATTATTAGGAATGTCTTTAGAATTATAGCTAGATTTGATCTGGCTAGAAAATTATAGATAATAAAATTCAAAGTAAAAGTAGCGTGGTCGTGGCACAAAGCATCACACACAGAATTATTCATTTGACCGAGGCTTCACCCGCGAAATCTTCGTTAAGTTATCGGAAGAACCGGAAGAAATACTTCAATCGTAGAATATGTTATAGGTATCCCACGCTACACATTGCCTCTCAGAATTTCATTGAAATCGGTTCGGTAGTTTGAACGTGAGGACATAACAAATACACTGGGAAACAATATTTCCGGGTTAGATTTACAAAATAATCCCATCGGTAATAGGACATAAGGACTGGATGACATATAAGAAGAAACATTACACAAAACTAGTTAGGTGAGTTATTGCCTGTAGATACGATCCAACTGCAGTAAAAGGGAAGATTGTACAAACATTTATAGTGATGAAGCTCAGCGGTCGCGGTGGGTCTATGCCCTCGCGGTGTGCGGGGGACGGGCGTACCCTAACTAAATTCGCTATGAGGGTACCCGCGCAGGCAGAGGGGGCCGGGACGCACTCCTCCCGGCCCCCGTACACCACGCTCGATTGACCTGCAGCGACCGCTGAGCTTCAACACTATTAGTTTTTATTACACTATGGCAAGGGTCTCTTCTAACGAATATGGGTGAGAGGGAGTAGGAAACACTTCACAATGCTGGCCTAGTGCGGATTGGTGAATGCAACTGTTAACTTGTTTTAGATTATCCAACTAAAAGTATATACAGGATCCTTCTTAATACGCCGACACTTTTCAAGGGGATGATCAGATCATCAAACTGAACAACTTTCTCTATGAACGAAATAAAAATCAGCTGTCCCATACATTTGGCTCGAGTCGGTTTGCAGTTTTGTATGGAGCAGCTGATTTTATTTCGCGATTTTAATGTTGGTCCTATAGTGAAAGTTGTTCAGTGTGATGGTCTGATCATCCCCTTAAAAAAGTGTCAGCATATTAAGTTGGACCTTGTATAGTAAGCCTTATAATTCTCATACAATGTCATGATATGTTTGCTTATAATTGGGTCTACTTCGTTTAAAGTATTGTGATCATGTTATTTAATATTATACGATGTTTGCCATTTGGCAAACCTAATAAATCATATTTAATGTCAGAGAATTGTCAACAAACCTCATCAAAGTCAGCAATGATCTCATTGAGCAGCCTCAAACACTCCATGCCCTGGTTGTTGCCGTCGAGCTCCATGTAGAACTCGTGGTAGTTGGTGATGGAGGCGAACACCACGCCGACGCGCTGATACGACTGGTGGTACAGGTCCTGCCAACCCCGTCTCTTGTGTCAGCCGTGATGATAGTTTGCGTGCAAGCCATGCCAAGCACGTTAGGTTAGAGCAGTGACAGTTTATAAACTCAGATCCCTATATTTTTTTCGTGTATTATGCACAAAAAACTAATTCTATTCGAAAATTTAGTTGCGAAAGGGGTTTGAAGATTTATGTACGAAAGATAGCCTATGTTATGGCCAGTCGCTAGCCACCGATTAGATTTTTTTCCAAAATATGTTTTGCACCTTGAAACTTTTATAAATCGCTATTGGAAACTCAGATGATGAACAAAATAAGTACCTATTAATAAGGCATTTTGGGTTTTTAAAAACTAGTTCCAGTATCCACCAGTTTTAGAGTTGTTTCACGTCAAAACGTATTTATCAGAATTTAGACCCCAATAAAAATCTATTAAGTATGTATATCTTTATAACCGGCGTGACCTATTTATTTGTTGATCACCTAGGTATATCCTTTTTGATATAAATAGGTTTCAGACTGCGTCACCACTTTTGTGAAAATTGAAGATGGTTCGAAGGACCATATCCCACCTTCAAACCCCTGACTGATATCATTTGATACGATATAAGACTGTTGACGTTCATGTTTTTGTGTGTTTGATAATGTGATCGCGAACACTCGCCCGTAATCAGTGTTTCAGTTTTGTGTGTTAGAATATAATAATCTGTCACATAACCCAACCGTCAAGTGCCAATTGCGATTCACAAAACAGAAGCATCACTTTACATAAATAACAAATACGTTCAATGACAGTTCAATGAGTGATTTTTTGTGAAATAATGTTTATTCATGATGATGGTTTGTGCTGTTTTAATGATAGGTACATGCGAATGAGTGTTTTGCGTGTGATCGAAACATAAAGCCGGTGATAAATTAATTATCATTTATGAAAAATCTATCTATTGCAAAAAGCGACACAATTACTATGATTTTTGCCCATTACATAAATATTCTATATTATAAGCACATTTACAGATAAAACATTTTCATCCTATTCAAACTTCTGATACAAATAATTTTACATAATATCAAATAACATGTTAATCTGATAAAAATACACATTTGGATATAAGCTGATAGCTGCTATGAAATAGTTACCATGTTTGTTCTAAACTGATTGTCCAAGAAGTGCGTAGCCACATGAGCTGGCAGCAAGTTGAATAATATTCTTCTATTTGACGCCTGAAAGTACACACAGAATATTATTATAGACTCGCCTCGCCTCGCAACGCGCCTCAATGTGCTCGCTAATAGTGCTGTCGTGTTTTGTTTTAAAGACTCGCAGTGGACCTCAATATACTCGCTACTATAGTGATGTCGTGTTTTGTTATAAAGACTCGCGGTGCACCTCAATATGCTCGTTACTAGTGCTGTCGTGTTTTATTTCATTGACCGAAATGCCCCGCACGCCACGTACGCTGACCCCAAGGGGCCCGGCCTGCACACAGACTGAGGAAGGGTACAGTACCTGCAGGGCGTCCATGTCCCTCTTCTCGTCCCGGGCCTGCGCCTGCCACAGGAAGTCGAGCCGGGCCGTCCACTCGGTCTGGCGCGCGTGCAGCAGCACCGCCAGCGCCAGCGCCAGCGTCCACGCGCACGCCACGTACGCCGACCCCACGGGGCCCGGCCTGCATACAACATTCTACATTTTACATTATTCATACGACAGAAAACTTTATGCAGCACTAGCTTTTGCCCGAGACTTAGTGCACCCCTACATCCTCCGTAGAATATGTATTCCTTTCATGTTTCTATCTTCAGCGGTTTAGGCTGTGCGTATTCTGTCAGTCAGTCTGTCACGGAACTGTTTTATAAGATGTTCCTTCATATTTTCAGAAATAACAATTACAGAGGGAATACCTGCTGCTTATTACTGAGGGCAAAGGTTCACACCAGCGACAACGTAACGCTCCGATAGGTCAACTAACCTTACGGTTAGCGCGCCCTACTTCTTAAAAGCTTTCCCACTGATTGCTATTTGAAGCCTGCACTACATTATCGCTGAGAACAATTAGTGTGATACCCTCGCGTTGTCGCGAGCCATAGTAATTTTCCTAAGGAGTTCTCGTCGAGAAGTTTCCGCGAGGTGCTGTAAATCTGCACACCAAAGTCACCGACCCGGTGTGTCGGTAACAATGTTTAGGTTTAGCTGCCTGGTGCGATCGTCAATCGCCAAAATATTTGTTAATGCTGATTATAACCAGTCATCGCCATCTGAACGGATTCCGTCGCTTTAGATAATGTCGGTGTGCAAATAAAGAATAATTGTAAGTATACGGAATGTTAATGATACAATAGCTAACCGCAAAACAATTTTCTGAATCATCGTCAGTAATGATAACTTTAACAAGAATGAATAGAATAATAATACCATTGTAAACTACTCACTCAGTCATAAGATCATAGCAGTCAAACAAAGTCTTGTGATAGGCCATAATAACGGCCATGTAACCGGCGGTCATCACTGTAAGTAGGATCCCCTTCACAAGTATGGGCAGCCTGAGGAAGACGGCTACGGTCAGCATGCTGATGCAGCAGCCGAGGGTTATATACAGAGGTATGGGGCATGCTCGGTGGTCATTGTCGATCATCGTTAGGTTATCTGTTACGTTCGGGCACACGTCTATTTCTCTGCATGTCACCTGAAACGTTGATGAATTAATTTGTGCAAAATTGTTTGTCATAAACAAGTATTTGTCATTATAAGTTGATTGTGAAGTTCTAAGTTGTGATATCTATAGGTAAATGTTATAATTTCGTCAAAAGTGTTTTATCCTATTGGATTCTAATGTTTATTTCGTTCAAAATCATTACTAAACTCGAATGTTGGTTTCCTAAAATATAATTGTATATTTATAAACGTAATTAGTTATTTACCGCCAGTAAGTATCTGACACGATATAACAAATAACCTGACTAGTATTAGCTGGCAGATAACGATGTAGGTAGGTACCTTATTTATTTAGTGTAAGGTCATCCTTGAAATAAGCAAACGTTTATTCGAAAAAAAACCTGATTGATATTTATCCAGTTTTAAAGATCCAGGAAATACCAAAACCAACTCACCACATTAACCTGCCCTACAGCATAACCCAGCACGATCGTGAACGTCGTTATCGCATTCCTAAGAGCGAAAGGTCTCGAAACATCACATGGTATAAGCCTCAGCCTCGCTGCCAGAGTCAAGGCCAGTACCGCGGCAGACCACGCAAAGGCAGTGACGAAGAGGAGCAAGAGTATCGTGGTACGGGGCAGTATGGCCGCTTGGAGTGCCCCTGAGGCGGCGAGGGCTGCTATCGCGGCACCCAGAGACCCTGCCCACCCGCCGTCTGTTGATGCTCGGTACTGGAAGAGAAATATCAGTGCTTACAGCGTATCTCTTAAGTACTGAACACCTTTTTTTCTAGTCCTCGAGCATTCTTTCACCTAAAAACCTTTCTGATCAGCAGATCATTTTAGAAGTTTGACTAATTATTATAAGGACTAGCCTTGCGGTAGCATTTCCCCTCTGCCACGGTATAAGCACAATTGATCTTGTGCATTTACATTCAATTTTACACCTTATTACTAAACGAGACAGCCTATAATTGCGAAATAATAACTTCGAACTTAGAACGTTTGGGGTTCACACGAGACTACTTTTCATGATTTTTAACATACAAAATTAGAATCTAAAGTTATCGGGAATAAAATCCAAAGTTGCGGATTTCATGTTACCTCGCCCCCCGCAAAAAGTGGCAGAAATGTTTGTTAGTAGAATTACACGCGTAACCAGTCCACATATAAATAGTCAAAGTTTTAGAAGTATGGAACAATTCAATTAAGAATTTCTGATAGATGTTTAGTTTGACTATAAAGGATGTGAGTTTAAATGCGTAACATATTTAAGGGGGTGATCATCAAACTGAGCCACTATCTCTATAGAGCCAACATTCAAAATCGAAAAAAAAAACAATATTTGTTGTTCCATAGAAAACGTAAATGTATGCTCGACTCTAATTTCTTGTATTACATAGCTGATTTCTTTTTTCTCAATTCCGATGTTGGCTCCATAGTAAAGGTTGTTCAGTTTGATAGTCTGAAGCACCCCCAAGCTTACACCCTATATTATTCAATTATGCAAGCACACCATAGAACTGCGTGCACTAAAAAGATATTATTTCCAAGGTAATCAAATCACAAAGTTCGATAAACGTCAAAGAAAATTACCTGTGCCTCCTTAGCGGCATCTTTGAAGCAGAGCGTTAGCAGATGGACATGGGTGGCCTTCTCGCGGTGCACGGAGCGCGCGTCGATGGCCTGCCCGAGGTACTTGTTCACGCGGTTCGTCGGCTGGTGGTACACAGACGAGTGACGCTTTTTAAGCGGCCGCTTGAACTTCTCCGTTACTTTATTCTGTAACATTTTACACAAAAGTCAACATCTTTGTCTTATTATCTATCTCAACTATGACATCGGAAATATACAGAGGATAAAGGGGATAGCGATTATAAGGGGCACAGGGGTACAAAGATCGCTGAGGTCGGGGTACAACATGAGGTCCACTGCATGCAGACTCCATGCTTCAACCAAACAGTTCGAACTGACCTTTAGTCTACAAGTTCCGGTCTCCGAAGCAGCATCACATTATTAGAATAGTAATAAGAAGTATGTACTAAACAAATGAAGAATTTAATAGTTGAAACATATTCATAGGTGAGATTATGATTGATTCCACAAGATTCTACCTAAGTTAAGATTTTTTTACAAAGGTTCCTTGAGAGGGGGATTTAATTGGAAATGATTAAGTAAGAGAGATATTTGATGAATAATTATTTTCTAAATCATTAAATTAATCAGTTTTGTGTTTGATCATTTCATTTGCTTCTGAACAAGGGTTATTAAGTCAGAAGAAGGAAATAGAAGAAATAATCAAAGACAAAACAAATGCTTATAATTAAGATGTTTATAGTTAAGTAGGTCACACCATGCAGGGTTAAGGACAGGGGAGCTCATGCCATGCTCTAGTGCTTGAGGTGACTATGGGGTAGCGAGTGAAACACAGTTCGGTGCATCCGGCTTTATTGTCTAACATAATTCATTGAAAACAAACAATATCGAGTAAAGGTACAAATAGTCTGACAATTTCTATGGAGAAATTATCTCAATAAGAAACAGTAAAAATGGTTTAAGTGCACATGTTAAATTAGTCCCGTTTTTATTTTTATTAATTGTAATATTTACCATGAAAGGTGCGAAATATATTCGCAAATATGTGACCCAATAAATATGTATTTAAGGTTGATATTCGTGTACCTACAGCAGTAATTATAGGGGTATTTAAGTGAGGCCCGGTGTACGGTGGAGACAATAACACATGGACAACATTCCTGCGCTTACTGTTTCAGCGGGTATTTGATGTGGAACTAATGTCCAGGGGCGGAATATCTGAAAAATAATGAGCAGACATCTCATGTTAGTTGCTGGTGTACTCGAGTCTTCCACTATTTATGAGACGAATGGGGCATTTCAATCAATCAACTATTATTTCTTAAAATTTTATTCTTCTATGATATTTTTTCATAAGACATTTTTATTTCATATTAACACGAGTTCTTAATTATGTAGACAATTATAACGAAAGGAAATTTTAACAAACCAGCAACAAACATGCAGATTTTTGGAAAAATCCAGGATGTGCAGAGTGCTATCTTCTTAGGTAGGGAGTTTCTATTGTGTTTGTCTATTTCTGAGGCGTAACTGTGTTCCATGTACGATTACCGTGACTATGACATTGATATCGTTACAAGATCGTGATTATGTGCGAAGCAGACACTTTAAAATAATTCTGTAATTCCCTGCAAAATTATTTCAGTAGTCGCCGTGAGAAAGCTTCGGTGCAAATTTCAAAAATTCATAAAGAAGAAGCAGCTTAGATTTAGTCGAAAAACCACCACTCAAAATCCAAACTAACTACTAGGAAACCATTAAGCGAAGGTTATAATCGAACACACATATGAAACGCATTGCATTTTAATGTATTCTCAATGCTTTTCATGTACAAATGTTTTTGAAGCGCAAAATCATAAAACCGCAGGGAATTTACCAATGTGGTATCGCTTACACCTAAACTAACGCAGACCTAAGTAAGGAACCATATTGTAAATCACCCTAGAATTGCGAGTAAGAACCGTGCACTCGTTTCGAGACAAGTCATTATGAAGCTTACGTAGGTAAATCATTGGTTCTCAAATTTTTGGATATTAGTGCACGTTTCTAACAGTATTATGGAGTAAGCACTGCAAATTTATCCGTGCAACTTTTTTGATATACGTATTCATTCCAGACCCTGTTTCGTCCGAGGTAATTTTTAGTAAATCATCATCATATTCATAAAGAGTATATGTATGTATGTGTGAAAGCAGCACAGACAAACGCACAATAGTGCAAATAGTGTATGAGGTCGTGTCGACCGTGGGGAGTGTGAGCAGGGCGTGATGCTGCATGACTGCGTCGAAGGTGTGGTGGTGCGGGGCGGCGGCGGGACTCGGGAGCGGAGGGGGGGGCCGCATGGCGGCGCTCACGTCTTCGGCCCGCATCGCCGCCAGCCGCAGCGCCTCCGCAGACCCGGGCTCCGCGTGCAGCGCGCGCCGCAGGTCCAGCACCTACATCACACAAGCTCGTCCCAATACTTCCAAACCCTCTAGCACGTCCATCTATTGACTCCCTCTATCTTTGTTCTGATGACGTATTTCTTTACGGGGAATCTAGAACCTGCTCGGTTGACTTCTATCTCCGTTCTGAGAAGGCATTTGGAATTCAAAGTTCTTTTACGGGAAGGGAAAAGCCTGTTTCAATTGGATTGCAAAATGTCAAAGGTAAATTTTGTCGGCAAGTTACATTGCGATAGTAATAGCAACTTCAGGGGGTGCGACGGTAAAAAATAAATATATCAAAGCCTATTTCCTCGACTAACATTAACAAATTGGGATTTTTTTTACAAATTGAATGAAAGAAAGTAAACTTACCTTTGAAGTATTAGAAGCAAATCACCAGTAACAACATTTTATCACTCAATTTATTTGTGATGAAGAGATAAAAGCCGTGTACGAAGGCTCATAGGCACACAGTTTAGAAATTTCCAAAACCTTACTATGAAGTATTGCTAATGTAGACCAGGAGTGCGATTTTTAAAACTCATTCGTTGAACTCAGCAGTTGAAAATGTCAAAATTACTGTCGAAATATGCATCTTTCTATTGCTGATTTGACTTTCAAAAATCACAATCCAGGAGTGCGAATCCAGGAATCCGTTAGTTTCTATATTGGACAAAGTTTAGTTAAAAGACCTGAAAGTGTTTTAAAGGAAGAAAATGAAATAGTTATCCTTAATGACAAGAAGGTTATTATTTACAAATAAGTGTAATAATTAACTACTCGCTACTAAGGCACGTGTATCAACCCTACGCTACGGCGCGTACGTAATACGATACAAACCACTCTGTGATCTACTCAGTACTTCATAGCAAGGCTGTAGTGAAAGATCAAAATTGCAAAACGTGCAAAGAGAGAGATTAAGTCCATCTAATTAGGCATTGTACTTGAAGCTTTAAAATACGCATACTGGTTATAAAATTCGGTTCCGTTTCATTTTTTTACCCGACTGGAATCCAGAAGGAGGAATATGTTTATCGAGTGTATGTATTTTATTTTTATTACAGACAAGTGTCCCAGTATGTAAAACTTCTAATACTTTAGTCGACATTTATAATTATAGACCCAAGTACAACGTCTTTTATTATCAGACAGAGTAAAAATAATAATATTAAATATCCCAGAGTACATAAAATATACTTAAATAAAATTTTATAATTCCAAGTGGTAAATAAATTACCTTCCTAGCAGCATTGGCCTTCAGTTCCTGGGGTGAGGCGGCCATGTTGGAAAACGGAACGTCGACATTGAACTTTATGGAGTGCAATAATTGTACCACGACGTTGGACACGTTCTTGAAAGAAAGTTTGCGACGCGACCCCGTACCGAGGCCGACAGCTGTTGATAGGCACATCTGGAATTAGGTAAAGTTTGATTTGAAACAAGTTGCAGCCGAGCTGAAGATAAAGTTATGAGTTTTGTTAACTTATTCGCAAACACTCAATGTTTGTTCAAGTCTAAAGGAATTTATTCTAGCCATCTGAAATTCTTACACCTAGGTTTTTATTTACAGGGCGAAATTAATATCAATAGCATTATTTTAAACTAAGAGTCTACGCATCAAACTGAACAACTTTTACTATGGGAGCAAACCGATCGGAGCAAAAAAATTCTGCTGTCCATACTAAACTGTAGTGCCTACCCGGCTCAAATGTATGGGACATCTGATTTTATTTTTGCTCCGATCGGTTTGATCCCATAGTAAAAGCTGTTCATTTTTATGGATAGACTCGTAGTTTAAAAGGATGCTAATGCGAATTTCACCCTATATAGTCACTTTTCTTTCTCTAATTTGAAATGAGCTAGGCTAGCTTAGTCTCGACTTAATCTGTTGGGACTAATTAAGAATTGAATTTCACAGCCAATTTGAGCCTATAAATATTTTAAACTTTAAAAGAAAATCATCTCAGCAAGAGCCCCAAATTTTTTAAAATTTTTCATTTATCTCGTTCTAAAAAACCTGAATGTAGAATTTAATTTTTCACGTTTTTAAGGCTTAACATTATAAACATTTTTAACTTAAAAGCCTTCTGGGAGATACAATTTTGATTTCTATGTTGCGTTGCGAATTGTTTTTAAATTTGTTTTCAGATAGTCTATTTGTCACTAACTTGGTGCCGGTTACACAATAAAAATGTACCTGGGCCAATAAAACGATCAGGTATATAATACTTTACGAAAAAACTCCCATTCATAATTACTTCCCACCGCTCCTAAAAAAAACCCTTAAAATGTCTGAGCTCATTATCCTTATTTCCGACTTGCAAATGTTTCGTTCTCAAAATGTTTCAGAACTTAGACAGTTGTAGCATAAATAACATTAACGAATAATGCACTAACTTTTCTCCTCCTCGGCGGCGGTATAATGAAGTAGGTCTGAACGGAGTGGTCCCTCAAGTAGGCGTTGCGACTAGCGCCGTGCCCCGGCTCCACCTCGTAGTCCCCTCCAAGGCACTCCAGTGTAGCTTGTGTGATGTGCACTCGCCTGTACGCATTTTATTATTAATACATGTTATTATTAATACTCATGCATATACTCTCGGCTATATTCCCCGAGGATAGGCAGAGATATTATAAAAACCTCAGAACATCTACGTTTCGCTAGTACCGAAACTCTGTCCAGTGTGACGGGGAATGAGCCCGTCGCCACTTGAAATTGACAGTGGGTACAATACATGCCTCGAAATTGAAGCATGCAGTTTTCCTCACGATGTTATTCCGTTACCGAAAAGCCAGTCGTGTTACAAATCGTACATACGTTCCGAAAAACTATTTGGTACGAGTCGGTCTGGACGGGGATCGAACTATCGCCTCCTGCACGGCAGGCAAGGTTACTCGACAACCACGGCTTTTTTTTTGATTCATTACATGCTAATATTCCGAAATATGTGCTAAGACGAGTTGTGGAAAATAAGCCTGCTCTACCCAAAGACTTCTATTATATAGGATGTAAAATTAAATGCGTTACATATCGACCATGGTGCTCCAGACCCATCAAAATGAACCACTTTCACTATGCTACCAACATTGAATTCACGAAAAAAAAACTGTTGTTCCATAGAAAGTTGGTCCCATAGTGAAAGTTGTTTAGTTTGATGGTCTGAAGCACCCCTTAAAGTATGTAACCCACTGTATAATAGAAGTCTTTGGCTCTACCAACACCAGTACCATGCTTCCACTCTTCCCCTATTGTTCGTTTTGCCATTGTAACTGTTTTAATAATGTCTAATATTATTTCAATGCACAAAAACAGGCCAAGAGCGGACATACGGCCATGATAGGGTTCCTTATTAACCATTGTAGTGTGTTATTGTTTTTAATATTTTCTGTCACTGATTGCGCTATAGCGTCCGTTATAATCCGTCAGTATCCGTGGCTAAGAGCAAAGTGCTGCATTCGTGAATAATTTCACGATTTTAACTACAGTATTTCAAAAGTTTGAAGGGGGATGGCGCAATACTTTTTAATTTTGCGCCAATATCTCGAGATATTAGATCCATACCAAAGGGTTTTTTGTTCCATTTGATAAGACACATTTTGTTTTAATAAGTGCAAAGATGAGGGGGTAATTTGGGCGAGCAAACAAACAGATAGAGGTGGACAGAATGGACAAAAGTTTTAAGGTTCATTGTTTGACTACGCAACCATAAAAACACATCTAACTTTATGTAAAGTCAACGTACCTGCATTTATATTTTAGATTAACAAAAAAGAAATTTCGATCGGATAGTCTAGCAAAAAACATAATAATTTCAGCTCGGAACGAATCCCACAAATGTATTAGATACCGCTAGATCTCACTTACATCGCAGCAAATAGGCTTTCGCACAAGATAGCGTGAGATTTATTGCATTGAATTTTTTATCAGATTACTTCTTGATCCAGATACTCTAGATGGTAGAGTTCATGCCTGGGTTGTTTTCTTAAAGGTCGATATATCCTATCAAATGGAGAAACTAGTTCCTCGATGAAAATAATTAGATGGTATTTCTTACTTTAATCACATATCGTCATCTTTATGACAAAATGTTTCACAGATAGACTAAAAATCTGCTCAAACGAACGCGAAATGATTTATTTTTAACCGACGTCAAAAAAGGATGAGGCTCTTTACACTACAGTACTCTTTACGTGAAAATTTAAAGTCAAAATTTTAATTTCTGGAACTTGGCCGTATCACATTTGATACGCATAATTTCATATGCAATCACATTATGATAAGTTGGGTTTAATTTTGTTATCCAAATACAAACCACAGAAATCAATAAACACTGAAATGTCCAAACGCATTAGGTATTGACGTGACTATACAGAAAATTATATCAAAAATCTATTAGCTCATTTTAGGGTACTTAGTCTTAATGGAATAAAAAGCAAAACATCAATTCTATGGACCACTTAGGAGTTCATGTATTAATCATTATCATCATGATCCTATATTATCTCACTGTAGGGCACAGGCCTACCCTCAGGGAGGGTTTATGGGCTTCATTCAGTCCACCACGCGTGCCCAATGCGGATTGGTAGTCGCATAGGAATTTCTTCTTAGTTTCCTCACGATGTTTTCCTTCACCGTTTGATCAGTTGGTGTTTACATACATTAGTTAGAAAAAGCTCATTGGTACATGGCATGTCGTCCGTGCAGATTCGATCCCGAACCTCAAGATTGAGTTTCCATACCTCTCAGTAACACGCCACCGACGTTCTTACCAACCAAGATTATACAGGGTGTAAGGGACAGCACTCCGCAAAATGAAAAGGTGATCAGATCATCAAACTGCACAACTTTCACTATGAAACCTACCTCCGGAAACGAGAAAAAAATCAGCTGTTCCATACATTTGAGTCGGGTACAGGTACAGCAGGTTTTGTATGGGCTCCATAGTGAAGGTTGTTCAGTTTGATGGTCTGAGTTTACCGTTTCAGTTCGCGGAGGGCTGTCCCTTTCGACTCTGTTTACATTAAGAGCAAAAACCTGCGATTTCGTCCGCACAAATTATATACCAGATTTTAAGTCAAATAATAAGCTTTCAAACAATGAGCGAATGTTTACCCCGCTTCACCGCCAGCCTCCATGTTGTTGGCGAGGGTGACGTCATTGGACCACACGTCGTACTGCCACTTGCGCAGTCCCAGCACGCCGCACAGCACCCGCCCCGTGTGGATACCCACTCGCATGTTCAGTTGCACGTCCGTCGCTTCTACTACTGACCTACAAAACAACAAAAAGTTACATTTATTATTGAACACAAATAAATGTGTGTACTTGTAAGATAATGTACTTGTAATAAAATAACACGTAAGATCAAATATACAATACTTAACAGTTATAATATAATAATATGTAATAGACATACAGTAACTTATTATTAATCTGTGATACAGGGTGTAAATTTAAATGTGTTAAATCCCGGCCAGAAAAACAAAAAACCTCACCATGTTGCGGAAAATCATTGGAATATACGTGTTAATGAATAAGCGCAAAACCGCATAAACCCAAACTGATTTAAAACAAAATAATTAAATTGAAACAATAATGTCATTATTTTTATAGTTAAAATTTAAAGTTATTCGCATTTTAAGTTTTGAGGCAAAAATTATTTGTTATCATATTTTCAGCAATGAACGAAAGCGCTAACGTGCATTTTATGAATCTTGTTTTGGTAATAAATAGGGTGAGAGTGCCCAAGCAGTGGGTTGAGATCGAGTTCAGTAAATTTTAAACTATACAGACAAATTATTTAATGTTTTGAAAAAAAATATATGTTAAAACCATGATAATTCGATTCTGCTCTCGATTCTAAACAACCTACTTTCTAGTTTTGCGTTAATTTATGAACACGTTGCATTAATGGCGCCGAAAATAAAAATCAGTCTATTTCACTCTTGTCACAAACGGCAAATTTATCAAGAAACAATGCTGAATATTTGTAGACTATTTCTTCAAGCGCTTTGACAGAAAGAACATAATGATTACAAAAGATTTATTAACTTACATCGTTACTTACTAACAAACGTTTAAATGTTAGGAAAGGTCGAAATAAATAAACGATTACTTAAATTAGATGTGGAAATGCAAAATAAATCACTGAAAGAAAGAAAAATAAGCCGTGCTAACATCGTCTGTCTGGCGAATTTACTTGCGGCTGTGTCATAAATCTCTACGTTAAAAACACTAGCTTTTCATTTGTAAAAAATAGCTGCACAAGAAAATGGTTTTGTCCGTATATTATGTGCAGAGAAAAACAGAACTTTTACTAGCCAAAAATTTCAAATAGTTTGTGCCAATTTCTACGCCATGTGATAGGTGGGCTATCTGCATACACATAACATGTTTTATGGTTATAAATATATACCAGTGAAAAAAAAAAACTAAAGTGACTTACAAAAATATTAGTCAAGGATAACAAAGAAAGGAATTAGGGAAATGTTCCATAAATAAGAAAATGCTGTCTGTAACGTCTCTAACTTTTTAGATGTTATTACCTACCTATCTATACAACGTGTTAATAAATAAGCGCAAAACCTCATAGTACACCCCAACTGATTTACAACAAAGTAATTCGATTGTAACAATAATTTCATTATTTTGATAGTTAAAATATAAAGTTATTCGCATTTTAAGTTTTGAGGCAAAAATGATTTGTTATCATTTCTACAATAATGAATGAAAGCGCTAACGTGCTCATGGATACAATTTAAGAATCTTGTTTTGGTAGTAAGTAGGGTGCGTGTAGTAAATTTTAAATTATACTTTGCTTAGTTCAGTAAATTTTGAAAAAAATTACCTGTGTTGAAACCATGATAGTTCGATTCTGCTCTCGATTCTAAACAAAGTACTTTATAGTTTTGCGTTAATTTATTAACAATGGAACCGGTTACCTACTTAAAACCTATCTAAGTTCATGATCACTGATAAATGGAGACTTAATTCGAAGTATGTTAATGCTATTTATCCAAAATTAAATAATGAATGATGAAGACAAGCCGCATTAACATCAACACTGTGGGCGAGATGAAAAATCGTTGCGTAATGAATGAGAATTAATGATTACCATACCGTTGTCTCACAGCGACAATGATTTAATGAAACAGTGGCCAGTGGGTTTAAATTTACATCTATCAGGATTATTAATTTGACAAGTCATTGCTATGGAAATTAACTTTTTAAACACATTTATGTACGTACCTAACAAATTATTCAGTTTTTTGCTTTGAGCTGCAATTTACGATCGTCGAGCTTTTAAAAACTTCTTGAATACTTTCTCAATTCGTTTTCATTCTAACCACTGGGACAAAACGGCAGCAAGATAATAAACACAAATTATACATAGAATATTCGAAATCTATGTCATATCTAGGTTTAGATCCAGTACCTTCTTGCAAATCTACTAACTAGATCTTTTATGATTGCACTTGTCGACATTATCAGAAATTTTCAAATAATTTTCTTTTTTTAATCAATCTAGCTTTGCTCTGAATAATATAAAGCCAATGACATCTTTATGTTATACAGAACAAAACGTGATTGATGAAAAAAAGAAAATATATAGAACGTCATTGTATAAAACCAATATAAGAAAAGAAGTGAAAACAAATGAACCGAGCATAACAAAAATAACAACCAGTTTTATGTTTTCCTTTGTACATTAGTGTTACTGCGTCGTTTATTCACAACAGTGACAAATTAACTCGCTTTTATAGCGGTTTTATGGTTTTGATAAAATTATTGTTCATTCGAAGGACGAAGTTTGATTGATTTGAGTTGAGTTAAAACTAATTTTTTTTCTCTTTTTTCGACGTGTCGTGCCTGACACAACAACATAATTTTACCACCGGCAGTGACCATAAATCGCCATCTGCAACGAACGTACCTGTCCCTGACACACTTCCAAATGATTGGAATTTCTTTTATCTAGTTGAAGACCGTTCAATGTTATTTTTATTATACTAATTTCTATTAAAGCTCCGACCGACTCCGATATGTGATTTAATTGGACATCGAGATGGGTCGGAAGTAGGTCAACGGCAAAATGCAACTAGATAGTATGGATCTCATTCCACAGCCCCTGTCAATGACAGTAACGACTTTCACAACGGAGGAAAATTAATTTATACCTAACATTTGGAATAAACACTGTTGCATAACAGTTACGGCTGTTAGTAATATACTTCATCCTCTGCTTTCCTGTAATTTTCATCTGTTAGAAAACATTTGATACGCTCTCCTCTTGTAGGTCTGTAATATCTCCCAAGTACCTTCTGTTTTATACTTGAATGGATGACCTTCATCAATTTTTATTAATTCGGGCATAAAGACGGCATTGCCCGATAACCTAGCTGCTTACAAAGCCGAGTCACGGTTTCGAATTCCCTTTGAGTTGAATTCTAATATTTGTTCCTAAGTACCTACCTAAATAATTAATGTGCAGAGACCGTTGTGGTCTAAAAGAGGATGTAGTGACGAAGATAGCTAAAGTTATGTTGAGATTGTTTGGTCATATGGAAAGAATGGATGAGAGCAGATTGACGAGTGCAATCTATAAGGCAACCGTAAGTGGAAATGTTCGAAGGAACGGCCGAGACGTACAATTGTGCTTAAGAAGGGCCAGGTCAGATTCACCCGAGCATGCATGAAAGGACTAACGAATGTGGAGGAAGCTAGAGAGGTTTGTCAGGATCGTAGCAGATGGTGTTCCGTCATCTCTGCCTACCTTCGAGGGAGACAGGCGTAAAAATATGAAAGTATGTACGTGCATTTATATGATTACCTGGTCACCAGTAGTCCAGCATACAAGTGTTTGCTAGATTCTGAAACTTCTATTGGAGCTAAATAATTTATTGACAATGTCCAACTCATTTTATTTACTTAGACACTTTATCATCTAGTTATTAGACACATAAACAGATAACAATATCACAAATATACGTGGATGCAGTCTCAGTCACGTAAAGAATTGTTATATGGCATTTAAATAGCCAGTTTACAATGCCAGTTTATCTACTTATGTAACAAAATTGTATAGGTAATACACGCGTTTACAGTTGTTAAACATGACATATACTTGCACAGAATAAACAGTCCAACTTCAATTTAATGTGGGCATACCATACCTACGCTTGTTAACAGTGTGTTTCAATCGAAATTGAATTATAATCCTTGGCAGATGAGAAGTTAATCCAGGGACGCCTCCATTCTTGTAATATGTTAGCTTTTGTTATTACAACCAGCCAACATAATATAATAGTGTAGTCTCAGCTATTTGTGAACTGGTCGCCAACATAAGAATGTTTAATTAGGTACTGTAGAGTTCAGGGTATAGCACAGAGAGTCTACTAGCCTATGCGTGTCGGTATTCCTTCTGACCCTCCCACTTGTCATGTCATCCACACAACATATGTCACAATCGGATCAACCCTTGAATACGAAACTATCCGGGTGAGCGGTCTCTCCGGAAGGAACATCTATTTACCCGTTGATCCCTAAAGGATAGTGATGCTTTGATATGAACCTATCGTGGGACAAAAGTAAACATTTTGCATGAATATTTTACTGCGATATAAAAGAGCAATTTAGTGAAAGGAAGTCCGTATAAATTGTGAAATCCTCGAAGAAATGTCGTAGATGACATGACATGTATAGAAAAGTGTTTCGTAGGAGAAGCGCGCCGGTTTTATTTTCAGTGGTAATATTTGCGAAATACATGAATAAATATGTTGCCATTGAGATACGGTTTCTCGGGAAAAGGGTGAGCGAACTAGTCGTAAAGTACTATTTTACCAACATCAAGTTGTATCCCTGAACACATATAATCTGTGAATTGAAATACTTACCTAAACTGTTAAATACGCCGTTAAAAAGGAATCTACTATCTACGTAAGGACGTCTTCTATGATAAATAAGAATATGCTATAATGCCGGAAGGTGGTAAATATAGATACAATTGCGTGGGCGAATGCAAACAAAATTATATTTTATATAAAGACACTATCCTCTGTAAATAAATAGATACGCGACATCATAATTTGTTTACGTGAAATTGGCAAAGTAAACTACATAAATCGCACCTAAAATATGATGGTTTAGAAAATTTTACAAGTGGCCAGTGGAAGTAATTCATTCTTTCAGCATTACAGTTTTACAAGATGAATAGAGTCAAATCGTTTATTTTGGGCCACATAAATATGTATTACACATATTTTTTAAGTCAGTACTTATACATACATACCTAGAACTGACGCAAAATGCGAGATCTTAAATATTTACTCCATAAACCCAGCGATTAGGTAAGTGTAGGGTAAAGAACGTAAAGGTACAGTCAAACCAACGTGTTCTGCGATCACGGTCTCAAATAAGTCTAGAGTAAAAAAACTTACAAAATGTATATTTGACTAGAGATTTATACTATAGCCTTAAACTTCTGTCTTGACATCTAAACTCGTAGTAAAATGAAAGCGTGAATAAACGACAGACAATAATTATTTTTTCAAGATTTAGGAGTTCCAGGAAGTGCCCATCAATACTTCGATGGGATTCATAAATATATCGAGCGGATCGCAACAACATCAAAGTAAAATTAGCAACAGGTAAGAGGCGGAACCGAGCCACAAATAACGGCGGGGCAAGGTAAGTCATGATCATTTTATTTATATTTAGTAGATATGGTTAGGTAAATCGTTTGGTACTTATAAAATTTTGCTAATTTAAAAAAGTAGGTACCTATGTAGGTAGCAAATGTCCGTTATAGGTTCTGTGCAGATTTCCAGGCAATAGGTCTTTTACATTGTTTAAGGGTACACTGTTCTTCAATGAATACATTTAGCATTTAATTTTTTACTTAAGTGCGCTCTGTCTATCCTGTGCCTATAACTTATCGAACACTCACCGTGTTGTGCATTGGCAGTGCCAAATTCTGTCCAGCATGACAGTCTGACATTGCAATCACAATTCACAATTAGGAGAATTAGGAGCCGGACCACCTAGCTAGCTACTACCAATTGAAATTATAGTAGGTATATGGAAAAAAATAGTTTAGAAAATCTAGATGCCGCGTCACAAATCGCGGCATCTAGATTTTCTAAACTATTTTTCCATATATAAAATATAACTTTTACTAATACCGTCTACGCGTATTCTGCGTCAAACTTTTGTATGAAATTGACAACTCTGATTTCCTGATTGAACTAATCTTTTATTTTTGTCCGGATACTGATATTACTCGGACGTACAAATAAAATACGCATCAAGTGTACAACGTGAATTTACAACATCCAGCATTCAGCAAGCCGTGTGCCACACGGACTTTGTCAACAAATTGTATGTTTGTATGTTTGAATTAGGTATGCTGGTTCGCCGGCAAACAGCCCGCAGCTGTAGGAGATTGCGATAAAATACCGCCATTTGTTTATTTTTCCATACATATTGGTATTCCTACCCTAATACCGTACTGTGCGAACACAAGAATGAATCAAAGTGCTAGCATGTGTTTTTAAACATAAACTTCGGCTATTAATAGAGATTATAAATGACACGTCTAGCTATGCTACTGGAGGACCGTGCGTACGGATCTAAAATAGCTACCTACGTGTTAATTGGCAGTTGCCACTTGATTAAGACTGATAAATATCATGTATTGCCTACTATTATGCGACTAACAGTTTTGTTTATTACGTTAATCGATTTGAGGGAAGCCGAATTTAGGTCAAGATCATGAAGACTTTGGCAATGTCACGACAGTGACGTGTGGTGGCAAGCTGTCCGAATGTTTTTAGTAAACAAATTCTGTTTAATGTACGTATAATCAACCAATACTATTATCGATTTTGACGAGGCGATTGCACCATTCTGAAAATGATGTGAAAAATAACAAACATACGTACGTAACTACTCGTATTAAATGCTTTTAGTTGTTTACGTAATTGACTGAAATGTATATAGATCGTGACATTTTTCATAATTTCGTCCATTAGTTTATCCAACCTAATTAGAGTAGCCTCTATAATCAAGTTAAGTGGAACATCGTTCGAAATTTCCATCAATGTAGCCTTCAACTTAACACTATGGAAGGTCAGTTTATCTATTGGACAATTTTACAGTAATTTCTCTTCGTTACAACTTAAATTAACGCAATAAACAAACAGCTAAAGCTATATTCCTGTCACGTCGTCCATTTAAATTTAAACAAGTTGTATATTACGTACTGGACTAGAAGTAGTGATATAAATGTCAGCTAGCTTCGTATTTTATTCCGACAGCAAGTAACTTTATGTAGAATTCTTTTGAAGTAACTTTAGATGGCTGTATAATATCAGCTGTTTCTGAATATGTGAGCTATATGATGCGTTGGTATATTGTGAGGATTGCGGCTTGCGGTTAGGTCACGGGTGTAGATTGTCTACCGCACTCTTATTTTGTGGTCCGCAAACAATATTATAACATTAACAGATGATAAATTTATCTTGCAGCATTATCTGCTTCAACAAAGATCAAAATTCCATAACGACTCTTTTATAGCAAACAGTGCGCTTATTATGCGACAAAATAATTTTATAACTCATAAAGACAGTGGATCTTGTTAGGGAGGTGATAAAAACGTATCCCTTTATCTAGAGACACATTGACCTTCAGAGGGCGGGTGTCAGGTCCAGACCGGACCACCTAGCTAGGGCTCAGTACGCGGGGCGATGATCACAAAGAATATATTTAGCTGGGCCTTTGATGAGCAGTGCGCAAATAAGCGCGTATCAGACACGCTCCAATGCACGCTCTCCACGTGCCACCCTACCAGTCATTATAAAATTATGTCTAAAAACTTAGTTTGCATTCTAAGGGTGAACGCATATCTAACTGCGGCGAAGCAGCTGAAGGAGGCGAACGAACAGTGTTGCAAAAGCTACCGATTTATCGGTAGATCTACCGATTTTGGATACTGTCTACCGATATACCGATTTTAGGCTGTGATCTACTGATTTATTTACCAGCAAGTATTTTGCCTTTTTGTGTGACATAATTATGCTAAGAAATTAAGGTTAGTTATTAATCTTTATTAGAAAGTTGGGACTTTCCCTTAGAAGTTATGGAATAGAGTTTATGCTTTTTAAATCCCTGCTGAGAAATTATCGAGATCTAATATTTTTCGATACAACTAAAATGACACAAAAATATTTCTTCTTAGGTACTCAATTTTTGGTCACTACACCAGTGCCAGCACGGGAACAAAATTATAATTTGTCTCATAGTTCAGAATTTGATGGCAAAAGAGCACTGCTGGAAAAAAAGGACATAAAAACAGAAATTAACAGACATTTCTTAACTTTAAGGCAATCTCCCGATTTCTACCGATTTTTCGTCGAAAATTTTACCGATTTTATTAAAGTCACTTTTGCAACACTGCGAACGAAACGAATTTACTTTTAATTATTCTGACGATTCGTCCGATTCGCCGCGGATAAGAGTGCGAGGTGTCATAGAATTTCATACAAAGAATTCTAAAATTCCTTCTCCTCCTGCTCCTTCGCAGCAGATAAATATGCGTCCAGCTTAAATGGGAAATGTAAATAAAAACAGGTCAAGTGCGAGTCGGGCTACTCGCGCACCGAGGGTTCCCTGCCACCACAGAACATATTAACTGACAAGCTTTTGTTGGGCCTTTATCGCGAGACCGACTCACACTTGGCCGATTTTTATTATTTGTTGTTATACTGTAGAGTTTGCTCTATAATCACACTAAGTTTGACACTTGGACGTATGACAGTTTTTACGATAGAGCGAGAAGAAAAAACGTTGATAAAAATTAGTTTCTTGTATTTAACTTTTTATATTTTTATTATTTGTTAGCAAATCCGCCAGAATATTAATATTCTGTGAAAATTTCTATTGTCTAGCTATTACGGTTCAAAAGTTACAGCCCTAAATAGGTAGTACTGACAGACAGACGGACATAGTAAGCTTAGTAGGGGTCCCTTTTTCACCCTTTGGGTACGGAACCCTAAAAATGAGGTTATAACATAAAATGTAGCTAACCCTGAATATATTAAACGAGTCGCTAGATCATTTAAAATATTTTTTTCCTTTTAGGTACTTTATTAACTTCGACTCTACCACAAAAAGTGTATGCTCTTTGTTTTTGTCAGTTATTCTTGCCATTTTTAGAAGCTTACAAATGCTATGAATTCAAGATTCATGCAGTAAGCTTCTCCCGAGAGATTAGCACGAGTCACGTCCGAGATGAGTCCAGTGGCATTGTGGGAATTATGAAAATATAAAGGGCTTTCTGTTAGGAATTCTGCTTGCATTTGGATAAAAAAACTAAGTATAGAATTATACTTGATCATATTTCTTAAAACCCAAGAAAAATGAATGAACTAATCATATTAACAAAGTTCAACAAGAAAGCAGCAAAGCAAAGTTGAGAAATTATATTATCGAAAGCTCCCCACTATATTATTTATGAATATGATTCCTATAAGTCTGCGGAAACCGAAGAGAAATGAGGTAGTGAGCGTTGAATGAAAAAGGAAATGTGTGTTGTGCTCGTATAAAAAACTGCTTGTTTTCCCTCTTCATTCTTTTGATGTTATACTATCTATCATGACGTATCGTGTTTACGTGTTTGTTCATTTCTGAATAACGATGTTTCGTGCGTAAGTTTGAATAGCCAACGATTTTAAAATCATGTGGACAAATACTTAATTCAGTCTTCTTCTTATCGAGTGGGCAAGCCCTGGTGTCAGAGTTTTGTCAGATCGCCTTACGGCCTCTGACGTGGTTTTTGTGTAACGACTACTACCACGAGAGATAGTAGCCGGGACCAACGGTTTAACGTGCCATCTGAAGCACGGAATCATCTTTCTTTCAGACGATCAGGTGATTCGGCCTGCAATGTCCTAACCAACTGGGGAAAAACGCACAAAGTGACATATCACTAGGTGTCCCCCGTGGGAATCGAACCCACGACCTCCGTGTCAAGAACACAATGCTCTTAACCATTAGAGTACGGAGGCACTTGATTCAGTGCTATTGACAGAGTTATGTTTTACTGAAGATTTAAACGATAAATAAAGCGCTTTCACATCTCTGACAACACAACGAATTAAGTATCTTGTATCCACTTTATATGTACATGCTCATCTGGTTGACATGTAATAAAATGTTGATGGTGCTACCACAGATTATTTATAGTTAATACGTAACAGAAATACACTACTGTGATGATTTCGCGCACTTTAACAGGCGTCCGAGTTAGAGCGATGAACTAAAACGCGCCTTATGCCAATGCACGATAGCCTGTATCGTGAAACTGCGGCTTCGGCCACATTCGGCCATAAAAGTCACCTTCGGCCTTACATTCGACTTCGGTCAAAATCGGCCAAGTTTTCGCCGAAGCAAGAGCTGTAGGTACTTATCGAAGAACGAGAAACACGACGAAAGGGTTTGAACGAGTTGTCGGGAGGTTGCCACAGAGGACATAATCCACAACATGGCAAGTTATAGCAACGAAGCCAACAGATGGTGCTACTACTCGCACCCGCAAATGTCCACGTAAGACTACCTGTGAGACATCTGCGAACCGTATGCGGTTCAAAATGGTATGTGAGACAAAAATCGCGCAAGAGAAATAATCACAGTGATTCGATATATTTTGAGTATACAAGGTTCAACTAAGAACTGTTGGACCACGCCGGTCCCCAGGCTTCACACCTAGCTGGTGGAAGATCTTACCTTTTCAATGGAAGAACCATACACCTAAGTTCCTCTATAGAGTAAAGAAATAGGTAACTTACGCGATGGCATCGATCATGTCGAGGCCCATCTCGACGGTGCAGCGCGCGTGATCGGAGCGTGGCTCGGGCAGCCCGGACACGCAGTAGTAACAGTCGCCCAGGATCTTGATGCGTAGGCAGTGGTTGTCCTGCCATTACAACAAACATCTGATAGATAACATTACTAAAACGACGTTGTAAGTTTGGACACGATTGTGTCATTCGCGTTTGAAATTGACACGAGGCACCGCCATTTCTTTTCTGAAAATTTGCTTTTCCTCAAAAAACAATACCACTCCCACAAACTACTTGAAATTGGCAGAAATGCAGTGCTAATCACAAACATAAATCTTAACTATTATAAAACTGTAACAGAAACGTGTCTTTAAATTGAAGATATTTACATGAAAAAGATTACGATATGGTTTTTAGGTATCCCGGACTCCAAATCAACCTTTTTTAGAATTTTTATCTGTCTGTTTGTATGTTTGCAACAGCATCACGCAAAAACTACTGAACCGATTTTGATGAAACTTTTTTTGTTTGATAGCTTATGACCTGACTTAAAATCTGGTATATTATTTGTGCGGATGAAGTCGCGAGTTTTGCTTATGAATAATTGTGTAGCTATAAAGCTTTACGATTTTACCGTCGTAATAATGTATTTTGTTTTAGGATTTGTGTTTTTACAAGCTTTTCTTTGACGAGCTACAACTTAAAAGACTTCTAAGTCAGAAAAATCATTTTGTGACGCCATTTCGCGACTCTTATTCTCTTTTTTGTGCCATATTTCAACGTTTTACATTAAATAGTTATGTAGACAATCGACTGTAATAAGCAGACGAAGGGAAATCGATTTCTAATCGTTTTTTGTAGGTAAGGAACAATACAAAGACGACGAAGTAAATAAAACTGTTCATATGGGGCTCTACCGCCCGATTTTACCGTAACATTGGGTAGCATTGTAACCATTTTATACATTAACTATGGCACTTTTTTAGCAGAAAACAAAACAATCTACAGGACAAGAGAAGTAATTTGGTTTTTCTCTAAATCTATTTTAATTTAATTAATAAAACTGAAGAATAATGAAACTAAAGTCATCCCTTTTTTCCAGTTGTAACCATTTTACTTTTACCATTACATTGTTGATCGGAAGAAAATGAAAATTTACAATATATTTCAGAACACATGATTTGGTTTTCTTAATTTTAAAAAATTCATAAAAAAATCATCTCATTTTTTAAAAAAAAGGCTAAATTCTGACCGGAGCCACGCGCTCGTTCACATCGATTAGTACTAGTCGTGTTCCCGGGCGAATACACCTTAAACATTGGATTTAATTAATTATATCGTAAAAGAAGTGGACTTACATGTGCAAGCTGGTCAAATCGGCCAAAGAGTTCGTTCAGCAGCCGCACCAACTCCTGCGCACTGCACTGCGATGCGAGTACCGTGAAACCCACTATGTCCGCAAATAAGATACTGCAACAAACACAATGCAAACTTTAATCTCATAACATTATTTAGAATACATAATCCGGTATGTTAAGTTTTTTTTGGTACATTAATGTATATTTTTACGGATATTATTTTAAAAAACTTATTTTTTTTGCGAGTCATTGAATTAATCTCTGAATGCAAGCAGCAGCAACTGCAGCTCTCTTGCTCTTTACATGGAGACATGGAGTTGTCATTCTAAAGATGACATGACTTTAGAACTTTGACTATTTATATGTGGACTGGTTACGCGTGTAATTCTACTAACAAACATTTCTGACACTTTTTGCGGGGGGCGAGGTAACATGTAATCCGCAACTTTGGATTTTATTCCTCATAACTTTAGATTCTAATTTTGAATGTTAAAATCATGAAAAGTAGTCTCGTGTGAACCCCAAACGTTCTAAGTTCGAAGTTATTATTTCGCAATTATAGGCTGTCTCGTTTAGTGATAAGGTGTAAAATTGAATGTAAATGCTCAAGATCAATAGTTCTTATACTGTGGCAGAGGGGAAATGCTACCGCAAGGCTAGTCCTTATAATAATTAGTCAAAGCTTTAGAATGACAACTCCATGTAAAGAGGAAATGAGATGGGAAAACTCAGTGACGTCATCAAGGTCATAGCTCTTGGTTTCAAAAAATGTTTGTAATGCAATCTCCACCTATGTAGGCATTTATCTTCTTGCTGTGAATATATAGGTCACTCGTTTGATCGAAGAATTACATTACCTATTTATTAGAAATATTCGTAATCCTTTCATTTTAAAATGTTTAATATAGAAAATATTGTCAAAGTATACAGGGTCCTTCTTAATTTTAGTCTTTAGTTAGCTTAATAATTGGAATATTTTTTTTCCCATCTTTATTTATAACGTCTAACGTCTGGGCTTGAAAACGGATCGCAAGTGAAAATTAAATCCACCACTGGAATAAACGAATGGGTATTAAAAATGTTAACTAACTCAGAATATTATTTTCATTATTTGTAGTTCTATGCGTGCTCACTGCACGGGTCACTGGATTATACCCTAGTTCTAGTATTATACCCAACTCATCGATACGGATAAACAACTAGTTTTCAACCCATGTGCATATTGGCTGGACTTGTTTTATTTATTGCGATCTGCGTAAACAATTATTTATACTATGATTAAAACCATGATAATTATTTAGGCTGTTATGTATTAAGTTACTTTAATAAACTCCTGCTAAGCTTTAAAAAAGCTCGATAGTGAAATAATGAACAGAATCGAAGACAATTTTGATTGGATACATAGTGTATTCCTACAAAGAAAAGAAAAAAAATTTTCTTCACACACACTTCACACAGAGATTTTACACCTATACACAACCGAGTCCCAATAATTATGTATCAAATCTAACATAATGTTTGTGAACTAACAGAAGCACATCGAATGTGGATTATTTCCATAGATTTAGGTGAATATTTTCTATGAGAAACGCGATTGCCCAGCCGTCCGAAAAGTACTTTTATAGATTTATATGATTTCAGAATAATTCCAGTAATTATAAACGGTTACAAGTTATTCTATTTTGAGAAAATAATGTTAAAAATGCGATTATTTTCTTAACTTTTCGAAAAAAAAAACGTGTAAGTAATTTCAATCGTGTATTCAATTTATGATTTCACTAGATAAACTATCCAAGAATACTGTGTATTTTTTTCGTTTCGGTAACTTGTATAAATCTTGTAGAAAATAAAAAGCGAAAAATAAGAGACCCCCTTTCCAGGTAATTCCCTGACCCCCCAATCAATCATCTTCAATGAAATAACTTTGATTATTTTTGTAAGCAAACAAATAAAAAGGAGATAACATCAGATTCGGTAAATTTAAGTTAACGTAGAATTTAGATAATAGCAGACAACTATATTTCCCTTTCTCACAATGTTGTTTTAGTTCAGACGAAGCACGAATATAGGAGAGTACAACATGACACCTCATTGTTTGGAACAAGCGTCGTTATTGGGAAACTCTCAAAGGATCCGTAGTGTAGGCAACAAATCAACAATATAATATTACCGAAACATAGTTGTATATGAATATCTACCATATATGTACTACCTTCCTATCCTATCACTTAGGTGAAATTAAAGGTTTTTCTAGAAAGTGATAATTTCTAGTTGCAATTTATTGATTATAAAGAGTGATGTTGTTTCAAGGTAGTAATAAGTTCAAACAAAGGCAGTTGCGGTTGTGGTTTCCATTAGGCCTTGGAACTGCTAGGCCAGAAATCTCGCATCAGTTTCACAATACTAAATATTACCAAAACACCCCTTAAATTTATTTTTATCCGACTGCGCCAGAAGGAGGGTTAGGTTTTTTGAGCGTATGTATGTCTATTTCTATGGCATGCCCTACAGCCTACGGCTTGATGGATTTTAACGAATGAGGTGTCATTAGATTCGGAAAAATTGTAAGAGTGACATAGGGTATATTATTTCAAAATAGCGTCTGCGAATTAAAAAAGAGAGGGGGAATAAACATTTTTTTTTTGCTAAAAATTATTACCGGAATGATTCCGTCACAACCGTTCGATAATAATATGAAATTCCAGTGTTTTGATAAGAAACCCAGTAATCCTCTTAGGGTACCACGGAGGGATAAAGTGGTTAACATATAATCCCCAATGAAAAGCTCTGTTTTGAAAAGAAATCGACTGTACACGTGTAACAAATTAGTGAGCATTTATCTATTCAAACTCACAAAATATTCCAAGTAGGTATAGTTATAGCTATAAAAAACAAAATATACAATAGGTACTCTAGAACTTATGAAATGATATTTCAGGCTTTCGAAATGAAATTTCGCCAATATAACGAGCGTAAAACTTTGAAGTTTAGATGTGCTGCTGTAAAACTGTCTGGTTACACGCAACAGACCAATAAAGTTACCACAAAACGACATGACATGTAACTTTCCAACCAAAATGAAATATAAATAGACGCCATGGCATGGATTTTCTTCAAGAAACATTTGTTAGTAACGAAAAGGCATTATATTGTGTCCTTCTTAATTTAAGAGGATGATCAGACCACATCATTTTTTTCTTCAAAGGACGTACGTCGAAATAGGGAAAAAAAAATTACTGTAACCATTTATTGGCAGGCTTTTGCAAGCCGAAGCTCATAACACTGCGACCATTGCTAATCTTTTGTGTTCGCCCCATGCTCGCCCATATTTTACACAAACCTCCGAACTTATGGTATTTTCTTTTCGTTCCGGAGTATATACTACGTTGTTTGTCGTTTCTTTCACCAATGAAAATGACAACTTAGTAGAACTTAGTGGTACAAGTACAGGCCGGGAATCAATCCGCCGCCTTATGATTGAGTCGCTAGCTCTCTTCCGTATGGACTATCATCGCTCACGTAAACTGTCCCATACATTTTTATATATCCAGTAGATAGGTAGGCAGTTCGTAGTTCCATTCATATGGAAATACCAAACTGCAATTCTACTGATCTAACTGAATGATATAAATCAGCTCATATTTTTTCGCGAATTTGTCGTTGGCCCCATAGATAATGTTCTTCAGGTTGATGGTCTGGTCAGCATATGAAGTGGGACCCGTATTGGTTATAGCTCGAGTATACAGGGTCTTTCTTAATATGCTGAGACTTTTTAAGGGGATGATCAGACCGTCAAACTGAACATCTTTCTCGATGGAACCAACATTGAAATCGCGAAAAAAAAAATCTGCTCTTCCATACAAAACCGCAAACCTACTTGAGCCAAATGTATAGGGCAGCAGATTTTTTTTTTCGCGATTTCGATGTTGGTCCCATAGAGAAAGTTATTCAGTTTGACGGTCTGATCATCCCCTTAAAAAAGTGTCAGCATATTAAGTTGGACCCAATATATTTAACAACCTGCGCTATTCCCTTTTGTTCGAACCTGAAGACCGCGTAATGATATGTCTACGAGGGGGCGCGTTAAGCTAAACGGATAACAATGACAGTCCAGACAGGCGGTAGGTAGTCAGCTAGACAGACAATCCCATCAGCTGAATATCCGTTTAGCCTAAAAGGATCAGGTACGATAACTAAGTTCCTGTCGGCCGTCGACATGACGTCACTCTCTTTATTAAGTAGCCTACGTTATGTTCAGAAACGTGATCGGAAAGTTTATTTGTACCTGTCGCATCTGTAACACACGTATTTGAATAATAATTGTCGATACAGCTACCTTGTACGTAGTACTATTCATCCATCAATGACAAAAGTAACCAATAAACCTGTGTGTTAATGAGTTTCTGGCTACATCTTCTCTGCAGACAAAATAAAACACATTTCTAAGCATTGGTTAATTCGTAAAACATTGTAAGTTATTCTAGCCTGTAGGGTCCCACTGCAGATCTCCTCTCACGAATAATGGTGAAAGGGATTGGGCCAGCCTCCACCATGCGGACTCAGTGCAGATTGGTGAAGGCAACTAATCAAATTACTGTCAGAGAATTTTCAAGCCGCTTTAATAGGCCTCTGACCTGACTTAATGAGTATTTAGTTACACCGCCATCTGACGGAACTATCCGGGGTCAACTGCTTAGCCTGCCTTCCGAATCACAAAGACGCTCGAGATAAGAAACCATTTGAACGGTCACCCATCTAAAGAATGCCGGACGTAACGTTGCTTAACATCGGTGATCTTTTCCAATACCGAAGCACCATTACGCCAACGAGCGCCTCGTAAAACATTGACGTCAAAAATATTGTTGTTGTGCGTTAGGTTAGGGTATTATTTGGACAAAAGGATTGAGAGAAAACAAATTTATATTGCGATTCAACCCCAGATAGAAAATGTAATCAACCATAACTTAAAGTCAAACTCTGAAGATCTTGTACGAGAGTTTCCCCATAGGTAAACGCAGGGCCGGGCCACATTTTCCTGGTTTTTAGAAGCTATCTTCTCGATATTTGAATGACATACAAATTAATGAAAAATATAGCAATGAACATATCGGCTTTATTTGTTATCAAGTGTATTTCTTATTATTCTATAAAATACATATGAAACCTGTGTTCTCAAAGGAAAGCCTAAATTTTGGAAAAAATCTGTATTATGGGCATCTACTTTATACGTATGTGTACATGCGTACACATCAACGTACCAAGCACCAGTCTCCACCCACAAACTCCTGTACTTAATCTAATATTGGTAATTTGTTTTTATTAATTTTGTGTTTGTGGTGAGAAAAATAAATAATTTTGTATTGTATTATATAAGTTTAAGTCACTTTACTTGCGACAAACACCATTGTATAGACAATAGGTATTTAAATCTAACAATGTTAAGAAGTAATTATAATGACTTATATTTAATGATTTAATTAGATAATTGTAAAATTTGGTGCGAATTCTCATGATTTTCGAATTTGATTTCCTTTGATTAGAAGGCACCACAGTGACAATGATGTATAAGGCAATCAAAAACAGGTATACCTACTAAAATGACGTAGTTTAGTAGAAGTGAGGCGGCTCTGAAAGGGTCAAGGTCGTTTGGTCAGGGAAACCTCTTAAGATATCGTCTAAAAGAGTGTCAGACCTTATTATTAATCAATTGGTCACAAGTTGTATACTTACTTAACTAATTAATCTGAGTTAGGCTCCAATTCACCAAACTAATCCATTACTACTAATTGATGGTAGAACCATATATGATTTTACCAAGCTCGATTAATTGGGTTTAAATAATTCCAAGCCTACCAGTTAATTTTATTTCTGAAATTATAATTAACATCTGCTTTTTTACTTACACGAGTTTCCTCACGAGAATATTTGCAAAATAATGCATTTACTTTTATCGTCATTATAACATTTGTTATACATTTCACAATAGAAGTGTTTTGAAAATAGAAATAGATAGTTACTTACAATCAAATTCCTTTCCGAAGTGTTTAAAAACTGTCCTGAAACTACCAATTACTTTTAAGCATTCAACTGTAACTATTAATGTTTTGTAAGTTTTTCATCTGCTGTCACAAAAGGACGTAAACATTTCAAAATCTCGTGCACTATGTGCTCTTAATTTAATTCCACATTTACAACATTCGTTCAATGGAAATGGAATGACAACATTGCATTAATTGCGTTTCAAATAAATGTAAATATTTTCCCGTTTTATGTACTGATCCAAACGCATGAAAAGCTCGAGCACTCTACGACGCAATATACATCCATTAAACATTACTCGAATACCATATGACTTTACTAATTATCAGTATTTATCTCATATAGTAGTAGTAAATTTTATAGCTACAGACGCATATTTAGTTTTAGAGCTAGAAATATAAAGTTTACGAGACTAATAATGTCGGTCTGCGTCTACGAAATTATTCGTTTAAGAGACATCGAAAATGACTAAGTATTGAATGCTCAAGATCAAATAAGGCATTGTTTTGAGAGCTGGATTTCGATATAAAACTTATTTCAGCATCGTTTGAGATATGCAAGCTTTGAATGCTCTCAGTTAGGACGGTCGTTGGTCCCAGGGGACCTTTAGCCCTGTGACAGTCTACCAAACGATGACAAATTTTTCAACCAGTTCAAGATCGTATTAAAATTTGAATACTGCCTGTTAGTTTCCGCTAACATGAAATTGAAATCGAAATTGTGTAGTCACAAAACAAGAAAGATGACACGCACAATTTCGGGGCATTCCCTTTTTTAAATTACAACATTCTGTGAACATTCTTCATTGCCACTCGTATACATTATCTTTCTTCTTAAGCCTAAAATTATGTTAGAGGCCTAAAGAGACAAAAGAGCCTGCACTTGGCTAAAGACAGCCATGATATCCAATAGGTATTCAAACTGAAAGCTGTGTCACAATCAGCCGCTAAATAAAACATATAGAGGCAAAAACAAAGCGGTAGTTTACTTATAGATAAAAATCTGAACTAATAAAATAAATATGAAACAGAATAGCCTCAACATATGTTCAGCGGTACTCTATGCTCAGTATGAACCGACCCTAAGTCTTATTTCAGTTTATTTACGGTAAAGCCATCAAGTTTATTCATTGTGTAACCCTACCGACATTTGATGGGACAAGATTGTACATAATTTACAATACTTCTATGACATATGGGACTACTTTATCCATAGGCGTATGATGGATTAGCGCACTTGGTATTATATGATAAACAACGTAGGACGTATCGATTGGACACGCCTAATGGGCAGCGAAGGGCTTCCCGGTAACATGACACTCGCCTGTGTTTGCTATTTTTAATTCGAGTTATTATCTAAATGGAAAGAACAGGAAGTAGGAAACTCATAAAAGTGGAAAGCATATGCTCACGACTATATTCCCTGAAAGGGTAGTCAGAGATATTCCGAAACCTCAGAATATCCACGTTTCACTAGTAGTACATAAAACTCTGTCCAGTGTAACGGGGAGGTAGCCCGTCGCCACTTATAATGGACTGTGGGTATAATACCAGCACGCAGGTTACCTCATGTTGTTTCCTTCACCGAAAAGCCAGTGGTGTTACAAATCGTACATAAATTCCGAAAAACTCATTGGTACGAGTCGGCCTAGGCGGGGATCGAACTCGATAACCACTGCTTGGAAATGGAAAGTACTTAGAAAAGTGTTATATTTGGAAATACAATTAACAGGCAGGTGAAATTATTTAAAATAGACAAAGCCTTGATTGACTTGATGTTGATGACTTGACCGTAGACTAAACCACAATAAATGGTTTCAGCAAATTGTGTGCCACCACTATGCCTAGTATAAGGATGTTTACTAAACCACTATTTAGACGTTTCCTGCGTTGCAGCATCTAGAAATAGATGAACTCTAATGCAACGTTAAAATCAACAATAGAGGAACAATACATTGCTAACTAGCTTTGTGAATTCGCAAAATGTTCAGCTTAACATCCGCTGGACAATGGACTTATCTAACTCGGAATTCCTGTGATTTTCCTGCAAATTTCTGCGAATTACGTCACAAATCAGAGTGCTTCTAACATTTTCTAAGACTAGTTTTAGGGTCGACAACGGTTAGACAAGTCGTTTAAGCTCTCCTAGTTCGTATCGGACACCAGTCTCTCACACAGGTTTATTTAAAATACTACTCCAACTGATTGTGTAATTTTAAGAGAAACATACCATCATTTTTAGGGTTCCGTACCCAAAAGGTGAAATCAGGACCCAATTACTAAGCCTACGTTGTTCGTCTGTCCGTCCGTCTGTCTGTCTGTCTGTTTATTTAGGCCTGTTACTTTGAACCGTAATAGCTAGACTGTTGCAATTTCACAGAATGTGTGTTTTTATGGCGCATTTGCTAACAAATAATAAAAATAACAAAAAGTAAAAATTAAGGGGAATCCTCATACAAGAAACTAGTTTTTATCAACGTTTTTTCTTCTCGCTCTATCGTAAAAACGGTCATACATACAAGCATCGAACTTGGTGTGATTATAGAGCAAACTCTACAGTATAACAAGAAACAAAAAAAACCGGCCATGTGTGATTCGGTCTCGCGCTAAAGGTCCCGGAGAAAACCAAACTTTTTTATTAGTTATTATGTTGTGTGGTTGTGTGGTACGGAACCCTCGGTGCGCGAGTAGCCCGACCCACTCTTGGCCGGTTTTATTATATACTATTATTGACCGAAGAACAAAGAGAGTAAATTGTAGGTACAATGATGTATAACGTACGAATGCACTATTAATGTAATAAATAATTCAAGTTCGTAAATATTTTTGTGTCACCAGAATTTCATTCAAAATATTGACGTGCTCTTATTTGTTTGTATAGTATTAATAGAGTTTGGGAGTAAGCCAAAGCAACGACATGGTGAGTACGGGTGCTATTCTCATCGTTTCAATGAAACATTTCCCGTTTTAACTAATCATTGAACGTATTTAAATATTAACGAACATAAAAGAACAAGTAATCGTTTTCATTTTCCATTAGCTAAAAAATTTAACCCTAGGCACTAGTAAGATCATAACAATTACCTACTGGATTCAAAATTAATGCAAACAACAAGATACTGTGTCCACTAAAAGTACCTAGAGTCCGAACATGATATATAGGGTATGTTACCGTTGGCGCGCTCTATAGAAACGAAGTCTGCTTATATTTTCAATACTAACCAATTAAAGTCAATGAAATTTTTCAAAAACAATCTAGAAACTAATATCTATGCTTGTATGTTGCCAGATTTTCGTTAAAATGTATAGTTTTAAAGTTATAGTGCCTCAAATATTTCCATACAAATCTTTAATTTATCCTAGCATTGAAACTGTGTATTTTTACGAAAATCGGATAACATACAAGCATAGAGATTAGTTTCTAGATTGTTTCTGAATATTTTCATTGACTTTAATTGGTTGGTTTTGAAAATATCACCAGACTTCATTTGTATGCAGCGCGCATTTATGCATTCGGAAAAAACTTCTCTTAACAATTTAAAACACATTAAAATAAAGTTAATCCGGGAATACAAATAATAAACGCACCACCTACAATAATATAGGTACATTTACCTTGTGTGAAGCACAATAAAGAAACTTTCGGTCCAACTTTCAAAAAATAAAAGTTTCATTACAACACTGAATCGATGACTATCTGGTTGGACTTGGCACACAAATAAACAAAGGACCAAAGAAATCAATGTAACACAGAACGATAATGTATTTGGGACTCTGCTTATGAAGTCACTGTCGTTAAAGAACATTACAAAGCAAAATGGTTCTTAGGGTTCTATATTTAGAGGTGCAAACGAACCTACAGGCAGAAGTAGAGGCACTAACGACGCCGAACAAAGCATCGTTGCATTTGAGCCGTCCGCAATCGAGGCGTCAAATGAGCAGACATTCTGAAAGACGTGTGCGAGAAACGAACGCTGAAAGCCTAACTAGTCTAACGCTGTCTGATTGACGTTCTCGCAAATTTTTATCGGAAATTCCCATTTCCATAGGCTAAATCGGATACATATTTTACAGTTCGACTTCTAAAAGCAAAAGAGACATGTTTATTAAACTAGCCACTATTTATGCACTCTATTCGTGATGGAGTGGATATATTGTTCTACAATAACGTGGATTTGCGTTGCACGGAATGGAATAGCTTTGAAAACTAGGTTTATAGAACCCACTTCGATTAACATTCTATGAATAATGTCTGTCTAGATATCTGGAGAGCAATCGCGGTAAATATTCGGTGACCAAACCATGATTGGACCACTTACGAAGCTTAGCTTTTTACACATTTGGTATTGCGCTAAACGCGGTACTGCTCATGACAGCCGTTAGAACCGTTTTGACAGATCGCTCAGACGTTAAAAGCTGTCAGTTACATAGAGTTTAGCGCGATGCGGAATTCAGCACAGTTGAATAGTAATTGGATTGCACTGCGATTAGAACTGAAATTGGACAAGAATAGAACTGCAATGTTTTAAATTAGCACAATCGGTCTCCTGAACTATTTTTGCAGTAGGTATAATATAAATCGGTTTTTAAAATGTGTACTTATTAATCTACAAAATCAATGACCTGTTACCGGCAAGCCTACACAAATCTAAACGAGCTCAGTGAATCATCCATCAGACACGCGTCGCCGGTGAACTGGCGGTGATTCGCATCAATTATTCGAACCAGGCCATCTTCACAAAAGGTAAATTACAAAAAGCTTACGAACAATCAATTTTAAAGACATAGCAAATTTCTATGCTACTAACTACAGGATATAAACGTTATTTAACTTTTTTTTCTACATATTATTTAAGCATAGATTAAATAAGCGTAATGCACGCGTTAACCTAGATAGCAGTGACATGAACATAAATAGGATTTAAAGATATATTTCTAGTGGATTAGTTCTTAAACCCGGAGAGATTTCACGTTTTACGATGCCACAAAAACTTTACAGAGAGCGTACACGATTTACTAACAGTTTAATAGCCTCTTATCAAAGTTGTTTTCAGATATAGAACCCTTTGTTTAGTTGTTAACAAGCCTTGTGAAGAGCTATTACTATTAGGTACTTTCCGTACAAACTTTTGATTTGTATATTGCTATCAAATTTTTAAGATAAGATAAGATAAATATTCTTTATTTGCACACCAAAATACACAAAACAACAACAATATACACGAACAAGAAGGGTACAAAAATAAAAGTGATTTCTACCATACAACCAGTGAATGCTATGGCGGTGTACTAATTGATACATAATATTATAATTTACACAAAGTATAAATATATACATAAATACATACATACTCAATATACCAAAATAATTGTAGATTTAGGTACCTTATAAAATAAATAAAAAAGTAGTAAGTAAAATTTTTAGAGCGGAACTAAAATAAAACAAAGCAACAGTAAACCACGAATACATTATACTACATAAAACTATCCCTTACAGTTAACTGTCGTATTAAATGCGACAACAGCTTCTCCTTCGACTCTTAAAAATAAAACATTTTTATAAAGTGAGTCAATATTTGTACCTTGCAGTTCAAAAGATGAAAAGGAAAAACGTAGCTAAAATTAATACCTTAAAAGTTTATTTGTAGTTGTAGAATAGGTTCTGACCACTCACACAAACTTCAGTATGGTCATGAGTTAAGAGAAGTTTATTCCGAATGCGTAAATGCGCGGTGCATACAAACGCAGTCTGGTGATATTTTCAATACTAACCGATTAAACTCAATGAAATTTTGCAGAAACAATCTAGAAACAAATCTCTATGCTTATACCGTGTCCGATTTTTGTTAAAATATACAGTTTTAATGCTAGGTTTAATTTAAGATTTGTATGGAAATCTTTGAGGCACTGTAACTTTAAAACTGTACATTTTAAGGAAAATCTGACACGATAAAAGCATAGAGATTTGTTACTAGATTGTTTCTGTAAAATTTTGTTGAGTTTAATCGGTTAGTATTGAAAATATCACCAGACTTCGTTTGTATGGAGCGCGCCAACAGTAATATACCCTTAATGATTAAAGTTTAAAAAATATCTTTGTTTTTCGTATTTACCTACTGTTACCTTCTCTTCCACGGTTGTATTGTTTTCGTCAAGGATACAATATTTAATCTGACTGGGCTCTTTTTAACAACGTTTATTTTACCTCCAACCATTGACTTACCACTACTGGACGTAGGGTCCGCGCTCAAAAGTTTCCGAATAAAAAGAGAACGAAAACGTAAAAAAGAGAACGAATTACGCAACAGTCTTCGTTTGATCGGCCGACTACGCGCACGCGGCGCGCGCCGTTACCCGATGGGGGAGTGGGACGGAAAAGAATTTCAGCATTTTCAATTTTTTTAGTTGGTTTATATTACTATACGTACTTAGGTTTGTATATTTTATCCTCGGACACTTTATTCGAGTATTTTGTTCTAGACCCGTCGTCCATAGTATTCTACGTCAATGCCTCCAACACATAATCTAGCTATACTACAAAGCGATCTGTTGGCAGTTATATTGAGGAAAGTTCACGACGACTGTCAAGTAGTAAGACTTTCTTGGCAAATGTACATTTGAGAGGCGTCGCTGCCAAGCCGAGTTACAGATTGTTTTGTGACGAGCCTATACGAGCCCTGACGTAATGTCTCAGTGTATTATTGTTTTTTTATTACCATTGCATAAAGTTACAAAGTTACCTGCATGCTAAAGAATTAGCAAATCTACCTATACAGGGTCCTTCTTAATATGCTGACACTTTTTTAACGGGATGATCAAACCATCAAACTGAACAACTTTCTCTATGGGACCAACATCGAAATCGCGGAAAAAAAAACAGCTGTTCCATCAGGTTTGCAGTTTTGTATGGGACAGCAGATTTTTTTTCGCTCAGATCAGTGATTCTGTGATCATTTCAAAAATTGTTCGGACATCGGATTATAAAAAATGTTTTCAGTTTTTGCAGTAAGAAGGTATTCTAACAAACCTAGGTACTCGTACCTATAATAAAAATATACATGTATTTTGTATATACAGTTGCACAGTCCACATCGTAATAAACAATGAATCGTAAACGTAGAACTGAATACAGTAAGAAGAATCAACCTCAATCCAAAGATACACTTTCATCTGATTGAGCAATAACCCAATAAACAAAGTGTCGTAAAAATTTAATACCGATCAATTTACGCCTTCTAGGATACGGCTTTATACGAGTTTTTATCCATTTTTATGATCTCTAGAGTGACGTGGGAAAATTCTTTAACAATGGTCAACTTGGTAACCGGAGGAAAAGTGATAAACAAACGGGGACAAAAAAGATTTTTGGTTGGTTGGTTTGTCCCCGCCTGCAATACCTACCTAATAACATTCAAATTATATTAGCTCAAATAAAGCTGTTATAGCTGATTAGTGATTATAGAGCTTGTTTTTCTCTTTTCAGTTAATAGGTTTTTTATGCAGTCGGGTTTTTTGTTTATCTTAATAATTTAGTTTATTTCATACTTTTTAGTCTTGTGTCGAAACGGTAACATAAAAGTACGATAATATTTATATTTGGAATCGTCTGATTACTAGCTTTCATTTGATACCCATATTGTAAACATGTAATTTATCGCAATAAATATAAATAAATAAATATTGTAATTTTTTACAAAATAAAATGTTTTATTCCCCCTATCTTTTTTATTTCGCAGACGCCATATTAAAATAATATAGCCTATGTCACTCTCACAATTTTTACGAATCTAATGACACCTCATACGTTAAAATCCATCAAGCCGTTTAGGCTGTAGGCCGTGCCAAAGAAATAGACGTACAAACATGCATACATACACACGCTCGAAAAACATAACCCTCCTTCTGGCGCAGTCGGGTAATAAACATTCACCACGCGACATTGCTTATTCCGTGATATGTATGAGTTATGTGTATGAAATTCGTGTAATAGATCACGATAGAGTGTATTTATAGGCGATAATTGGACGTTTATATCGGCCTCACTCCAACTCCAACCCACAAAGTGGGCCGCCAAGAGTCAATGATCCCATGTTCATATTTTATTATGTATTAGAACCACAGAAAAATACAATCTTGTAAATATGAAGTTCTACTAACGTCAAAACTGACCCCTTTAATTTATCTGAAGTCTGGAATCTGAGTGGATGAGAAAGTCACTCATCGATCTTCTTGATCTCATTTTGATTCTAGCCTTCTGAAAATGAAACATTCAGATTTACCTATTTGCGTTGAATATGTAACGCTCCGTGGTTCAACGAGTTGGATTATAATCAGAACAATTCTCGAGTAGGGACTAATATTCTGATAAAGGACCGCAGATAAAAAAAGCTAAAAACTATATTCTTTTTTTAGCTTCTTTTTAAAACAGTTAAGGTACACTGCACTGCAATTCTGCCAATGTCAAATAATTTTTGGGAGAATCGTTATTAAATCTCAAGGATTATTTCATAAATAAAACCAGATGGCGGAGCCTCGTGGCAAGCACGAACGCGATCGACACACAACCGCTCGTGACCAAACATTCAACGAGACTCGCCTTTTTTAAAGAACCGCTTGGTACGTGTTTTTCTCGTTACGAACCACATCTTATTCTGTAGATACATTTGTTTACGGATATCCACAAAAAACATTCAACGTAACGATAATGGCTTACAAGCCAAATTGAGCTCCAAAACAACTGTCTGCGAATTACTCGCTATGATAAATGGCGCACAAGTCGCGTCGACTGATGAAGAGGACAAGCCACGTTCTAATACATTCCGAAATTAAATAGACTCAAGTACAAAACGAGGAGTAATTAGAAGTAATTAGTGGGAGATAAGGACGTTAATCTTAATGTATTAACTGTTTACCGTAGTCTGGTAGCCGCCGATAAAATAAGTTAAAGTGTTAGATTAATTTGGAACATTGTTTCTGTAAACAACTTTGGTAGCAACATTATCAATTTTTCATTCCAAATAAGGACGAAAAGATTTCCCGGTTCTGATTTAGCTTTCTGGCAAATTTTGATTAGCAAATATAATTTATTTATCAGAAAGGTATACTATCTGAAATATCTTTGACGTTACGAAGCTGCTAAGAATAAGTGAGAGGAAGTATTTTAAATATCTGTTTCTGTAATTCAAAATTGCCTTAAAATTTCGTTGCTATTTGGAATTGAGTAGGGTGGGGAAAGAAAAACAAATTGTATAAATCTCATAAAAAATTCCACCGTCCGCGGATCAATGCTTTCATGTTTATGAATAAATAGGTACTTTTATTTCTGCACGTCCTTTCAACTCCGTATCAAAAAAAACGTCGCGTCGTTTCGTTCTTTCGTTGCAAGAGACGTGAAGAAAGGCAAACAATCAGACGAATTTCCTTAACACAATTTGGATTCTGACGAAACCATTATTTCAATTCAACATTGTCTAAGTAAGCAAGACCCACCTCTATCGACTGCCAGACAAAAGAAATATAAAAAGTGGACGTCGTAAGCGATCCTTTTTCGCCTTTCTAGGTACGAAACTTGAATAAAACATTGTAATTTACAAGTAAATAAATAACGACCGAACCGCACTCATCCGCAATATGTCAACATGTCCCGGGATTCAGTCGCGAATTAACTTTTTGTTCGATACCCCATCGGAACGTGTAAAATACGAGTATAGTACCGAGTAGCAATTTATCATGTACATTGGCTCATCTGTCCGTCAATAGACTGTTTGAAGTAATCGTTTCGACTTACTGTTTATTAAATGTAGGTACTCAGTGTTGCCAGAAGGTTACTTTTGTAATCTTTTAGGTGATTTTTAGCTCTGCCAGGTAGCTTTTAGGTTACACGATTCAAAACTTTACTTATAGGCGATTTTTCGGAATTTGTATAATCAATTTTACAATTCTTGTTTTTCCATTAAACATAATGAGTTTTTTTTTTTAATAAAGTATATTTGATTGATTGATTTTTTGCAATGTTTTATAACGCAAAACGTTCGTTACGTAGTAAGTGCAACTCCTAAAAACACGTTTTTCTCTCTCGCACTATAAATCTGAAATGACTAAAAATAAGGACTAAAGCGTCTCACTTACTCGCTCGATCAATCAATCGGATGAAAAATGCAACTTAAAAAGGTAAACGCTATAGGATTGTTTATATTTCTGTAAGTTATTACTGGGAAAAATATGAAAGATTACTTTTCACACAAAAAGGTTACTTTTTTATCTCTTTCCGGTTACTTTTGACAAGATCCGGCTTGCAGCACTGTAGGTGCTTCATTAGCAATAGTCATGACATGCTAACAACTGGCAAATTAAGTGTTATTTATTTCCTTATCTTACTATTACGCTAACGCAAACTTACAGCTTTTTATACTAACGACATGAGACCTTACAAGCGTATCAATGATCAGACTATTTAGTGTCGAACGGTAGTTGATTATGACAAAAAAATTAATTAGGTACGAAACTACGAACACATTTGTAACCAAGTCGAGTGAGGTCGGCTACTGAATCGGAGAGAATAGTTTCTCAATTTGGAGTCTAGCCAAAGTCGCCTTGCGATATAAGATACAGCGCTATTAAATTGCCGGACAAGTACGTGTAATTTAGAGAAGTAATAAAGGTGATAAAGGTGGAACTCACCTAACTTGCTCGTGCTTTTGGATGTAGATCTTATGGAACTGACCCTCGACCGGAGATATGATGTCGTTCTTCATCTCCATGGCGACGTGTTGCGGCAGCACCGAGAGCAGCAGTCGCTCCTATTTTACAAAAGCATATCTTTAATCAAAATACGCAACTAAAAGGAGGAACCGACGTGGACCGTCGGTGGCGCGTTGCGGACAGGTATGGAAACTCAAATTTGGGCTCGTATCCGGACGTATGACATGCTATGTACCAATGAGTTTTTCTAACTTATGTACGTAATACCGACTGCGACGGTGAAGGAAAATATCGTGAGGAAACCTGCATACGGTGAAGAAGAAATTCAGATGCGTATGTGAAGTTACCAATGAGCATTGGACACGCGTGGAGGACTAAAGTACATACACTTTCCTTCATGGTAGGCCTGTGCCCTATAGTGGGACGTAGACAGGGTAAAATTTTCTTATCGGTTTGTTCCAATAGTAAAAGTTGTTCAGTTTGATGGGTAGACTCTTAGTTTAAAGGATGCTAATGATATCAATTTCATCCTGTATAGGCCGATGATGAAAATGTGGCACCGAAGCGAAGACTCAACTCTATTTCATATAAAAAGTATTTGAAATTCAGAGATGGGTCAAGGTGACGGACGGTGATTTATCGGCAGTTCAAACTTATGTTTGAGAGCTCTAAGTTTACAGAAAAGATTTTTACTTCATATCGGATACTTCCGATCTAAATGAGAAATTTTAAGCTGGCACGTAGAAACAAAAATTCTAACAAATTCCCACCAGATTCTTAGTTTTTTACAAAAGAAAATTATATCTTAGAGCCATAAAATTAAAGTTGCCTGTAATTATGTTGCTAACAACCACACATTTGCTGCAGTTTACAACTTTAATACAGCCCATAAAACACATAATTATTCCGTCCACCGGTGATGTGGGTATAAGTACTATACACATACACACGTAAATAACAAAATTACAAGACAAGACAACATAACTACAAGTAAGCATTCGGGAGCTCAGAAGGACTATAAATAGGTAGGTTTGTTTTTTGTGTTCAAACACGAATTCTAAATTATACAAAAATGTGTTGTATCTAAATTGGGTATTTTAAGATAATGATCAGACCACCAAACTGAACAAATTTCTCTATGCGACAAACATCGGAATCTCAAAAAAACTGCTGTTCCATACAACACTGCAACACACTGCAATCTGACTCGACCCAAATGTATGGGACAGCAGATTTTTTTTTCACGATTTTAATGTTGTTTCCATAGAGAAAGTTGTTCAGTTTGATGGTCTGATAATTCCCTTAAAAACCTTAAGTATGTCAAAAACGCTCTGTTATCAAGAACCCGTCAAAAATGTTCAATTTTATTTAATTACAAATTGATTTGAATTCTAATGCCTGCGTTAGATTAGCAAAAAAAACACGTTTATTATCAGTTGCGAAGTATCTTTATAGAGACATTGCAATCAAATTGAAATGCATATAGTAGGTAGGTACACGTCCATTTAAGTCGGAAACAGCGTGCCTATTTGTGAATGTAATATATGGGAACCAGCCACAAATTTATCAGATATACACCTGATACATACTGTTGGAATTGTTACTAATGTGCCTATACAGCCGATTCTTTTATCGCACAGTAAGAATTGACATATGAAGATGAGTAATTATCTTTTGTCACGCTCCATAGTGGAAAGACAAGGATAAAGGGCATAAAATTACCAGTTTTTCGTTCTCATCTTCCATGTCGAGCCTGGCGGCAATGCAGTTCCGCGTGTCGAGGAAAGCGCGCCGCTGCGCCGTCTCCATCAACGAGTGCATCAGTGCCCCCACCACGTTCACACACACGAACACTACCACGTTGCCCACCATCTACATTGCAAACATAAACATATTTGTAAATTTACCAACTGCTACGAAGCTTCAGATTTAAGAGTTTAAAATTCTCGTGGAAAATCGAACCCGGCAACATAATTCAGACCTTGACAGTTTTAAATTGTTGGCAAAACTTTTTCAAATGACATGGCGCCAGTTTTATTGAAGAATGTGCAACGTTTTATCGCTAGAAATATCAGTGCCGTAATTAATGGCGTTACAAAATTGATGTCTGTAAAAATTTTTTCAACAAATGGATCGCTCGCTATTAATCATTGCTGCACACAAATGACCTGCCAAGCAAAATAACTGTTGCAGCGATTTCATCTAACGAGATAACGATGTTAAATTACGTATATTTGTATAAAATTAAGATCGAGCCATAGAATTAAGTCTTTTAATCACCGGACTTTTAAGTTATTACGGCTTCTCGTCGAAGCGGGCCTGTGTTTATACAGCGAGCAACTGTGTACAGAAACTCAGACGTGCAAGTTTCAAACGAAGTGCCTAAACACTCGAAACGGAAATTCAATTAAATGTACTCTGAAAGCACTTGCACCTTTTCAGAGGCAACACGTAGGGGAGGAGCTGAGAATATTCCAGCAGTGTTTGCACTACCCGCTTTGATTTTTAAAACAAAAAAGGTCATGGAATGAACACCAACCACGAGCCACTCCGGGGACGAACGAATGAGCCGCTCATTACTTTAATTAAACTGAACGGGGTAAATGAGTTCATTAAAAAAAGCCATTTAAAAATAAAGAAAGAAAAGAATCCTCCAAAGTACCTAATCGCAATTTCGTTAGGACGGCGAGGAAGACTGTTTTTATCGTCCGACATCACAAATCTTAATCCTGTTATTGAGATCAATGGACATGACGTTTATCTGATTCAATAATTGGATTATCTGAATGTTTTTTGTCATCGATCAATCCATACGATTAATCTTTACATATCATAACATTGTAACAGAACCGTAACTGAACATTTTTTTTAAAGTATAAAATCGATCTTTGTGGACATTGTTATCGATACAGAAGATGAAACCGATTTTCGTTTTAAATTTATGGCTGTTTATCTGTCCCTCTGTCTCCACGCATCAAGCTAATAGACGAGAGCTACTGGATAAAGCTTTTACTTCGCTTTGAATGGTAATAGCTTATAGGTATCCTGGAGCAACATTTGGGATACTTTTTAACCAGGGATATGAGAGGGATCCCATGGGTCAAAAAAAGAGTATCGGCATGTATTTCAGAGGTCTATGAAGTCGCAAGCCCGTCTAGAGAAGTAATAAAACTGCTATGGTGTCCCACTATTATACCTACACAGGTATAAAATCTGATAGTGTAAGAAGTTTGTTTGTTACACAATCACGCTATAACGATTGAACTGATTTATGTGACACCTGGTACAAAGATATAACAGTTATGATAACGAACTTATTTGCATGTAGAATAGAAATCGCAAAAACAGAATAAGTGTCACGAGCAAGATATATTGAAATTGAATTCGAAAAGAGTCTAGACCGAAAAATATGTTTTATGTTCTAGATAATTTATCTGCCGATAACAATCAAAACCTACTTGTAAGCCTGAGTTCTGTGATGAAGAGGTACAGTTAATAATGGGAATAAGCCTTGGGTAAAAGCTTGCAAACGGTAGCAAGGCATAACCGTAACTCGTCGTAAACAATACATACATGAATCAACATAATACATACAATAGATACATAACCAGTTTGCAGGCATCGATACTATATTAACAGAAGTAAAGACGCAAAAAAATAAACACTCAATTTCTTATCAAACAGAGGCGCCTACGTTACAAATACAGAAAACTCGCAGCAAAAAAAAAGGGAGACTCAAAACAACTCGTTATAACTTTATTGAATCACTAAATTCACTGATTCCTGTACAATTTATTTATTGTTAAAAACCTGTGAGACGTGTATTATCGCCGTTCAAATAAATCCTGTCTACACAAAATACAAGTCTTCGTGTTCCGCCTCCGCAATTTATCTCACCACTTACAATAAAATCAACGGTTATTCTAATATTTCGAGTCATTGTGTTTCTTTTACAGGTTTCCAACGCATAGAATGCTATAAAATTTTCGTCGTAGCTAATTTTGATAGCTGAAACACAAAATACCTGATAGGCTGAACTAAACTCAATTATTTTAAAATCAATTCTATAACGGAGTTTTAGGAATTTTATTAGACATTAAATTATAATTTGGGCTCAAATCTGGCTCAAAAGAACAAATAATAAAGACTGAAAGCCTAAATGTGCGTGCGGTAGTTAGCGTGAACAAAGCGTGTTAATAAGAAACTTGTACTTTAACGTAAATTGGGTCCTTCAAGTAATGAAGCAGACAGATTATAATAATTCTTTTACGTACAGTGACACGTAGACAATGTGGTACCTAATACCTGTTTTGTGTAATTTGATAGGTACCTACAAGTGCGTATTCCTGATGCTATTATAGAAGGACAGAATGGAGGCGGAATACATTGCTCAAACGGGTATCACTTGACTCCTCCTTTCGACTGTATCTTTCTGATTTAAATGCGAATTTCATAACCATCCGCGACAAGAAAGCGCAGTTGTCTAACTAGATTATGTGAAGTTGTATATAAATGGGCCTTCGAGACTCGGCGAGACGGGTATATTAGCATCAGAAGCCAGCACTTTCAGATCAACTGATAAGGGGGACTTTTAAAGAGAAATGAAATGCCATGCCTCCGGTTAAATCTAACGTCTTATTCCACACGAGAAATAACTAGGTTGTTGAATGCATTTATATATTTCTCTCCAACATTTTCTCTATTCGATTTCCGCAGTACAATGGCGTTATGCATTTCTCAATATGTTCACCCAGTTCATGTTCTTGATGTCTTTTATAAAATGGAGAGGAAAGAACAAGTAGCTGCATATTTCAATGGTCTCAAAGGTTTTTGTGAACAAAGGTGGACTTTAATATTATTTTCATAAAGTTTACTGACAAAACTAAAATAAATTAACATTCTATGTGTCGTACAGGACCCTTGTGACCTTTTCAACCAGACAGAGAACAAACAATGTTCGAGTTAGTGTGAATAAATGTCAGGACCATCCACGGGAATCGAGACGCGAGATTATTTATGTGGAAAAAGAAGTGTACTCTTCAGTAATCTGATATACGGGTACAATATACAAAAACAAAAACATAAGTTCAAAGGAACGAAATATTTTGAGTTAAGAGAAGATTATTCCGAAAGCGCAAATACACGCTGCATACAAACGAAGTCTGGTGATATTTTCAATACTAACAAATTGAAGTCAATGAAATTTTTCGGAAAAAGTCTAGAACCTAATCTCTATGAAGTCAGATTTTCGATAAAATATACAGTTTTAATGCTAGGATTAGTTAAAGATTTATATGGAAATCTTTGAGGCACTGTAACTTTAAAACTATACATTGTAACGAAAATCTGACTTCATACAAGCATAGAGATTAGTTTAAGGGTTAAAAATTTCATTGGCTTTAATTGGTTAGTATCGAAAATATCGACTTCGTTTGTATGCAGCGCGCTCCAAAATATATTCCCTTAGTCTGAAAATTATTTTTTCGAAAGTTTACCTAAGATGCTAGCTATGATTAAATGATAATTAATTCATGACAACAGTTTGTAAGCTTATGTAAATAGTAAGGTATTATATTATGAGGTGATCGTTTTTTTGGGGCAAAGCTTGTACTAGCTAGCGGCTTAGTTGGTGGTGGGTAGTAATAGCTTTTCTGGCCACCCAGAATGGAACTATTGATGTGTGGATGCTTAGTACCTACGAGATACTCTTCAAAAGAGAAAAGTAAGATTATCTCTTCCGATTTTCTATTTCGAAACGAATTAGTGACAAGATAATACACTATAGAGGAATTTTGTCCAATCGCATAGTTACCGTATTCAGTGCCCCAAAATCGTGACAATTTGAAAAGCACATTTTTTTGTTCGTAAACTTGTATTATGTGACTTAATTTTGAGCAAAATAAATAAACGTCAGGTTTCTTGGCTAACTTATGTTTATGATGCAATAAGTATAGCTTTTTTATTTCCCAATTTTATAGCCACTGTTTTGCATCGGTGACTATAAGAAAATTAGCGCCAACTTAGATAATCAGTTCACGGGTTCTGTGTTCAGTGTCCCATAATGTCACCCTATCTTTCTAAGTCAAAGTCATTATAATTTATTCAATATAGGAGCTTGCAGCACACTTATCAAACGTCAAATCTTTTTTAAAACTACCACCGCGTCGGAATGTGTTGTCGCTGTAGAGAAGATGCGGCCAGAAACTCTACAACATAACACGACTTAATAGCTATTACAATATAAATTCTTTACTTTAATTTTATTGATACCTTGCATTATGTTATGTGATATGCAAATGAATGCTAAAATCTTTTATACAGAATCGATAAATGAATATTAATTGAAATGACACACACACATAACTCAAGATATTCCAGCGCCATAAGCTGATACCAAATGACGATGATTGAACGATTGAGGCGTACAAGTGGAACTTTCATTTAAATACTGTCGAAAATATACTGTTCTTTGTTGCTATAAACTAAGATGCATTACATATTCTGGGAGTAAAAGATTAATCGATACTTTATGTAGAACTGAATAAACAAATGTTTATGTTCTTTAAATAAACGAAAGCGATTTAAATGCAAGTCGAATCACAAAGATCAACCGCTAGAACATTTGTTATGGAGAAACAGACTAATCGTGGTGGAATTCAATAAATAGCATAAAACCGAGAGCCGCTTTAACACTATTACCTAACAGTCGTAAACTAAACCTATAAAACTACCGTAACGTTCGAACCAACACGAAAACATACATTCGATTTCAATGTTTTTTGCAGAAACTGGGATTACGTTCCATCTAAATTCAGATTTTTATTCTCATAAATGTTATGAACCTTTTTGTACCTACATAGCATAGCCTGTTATAATGTTAACATACGTGTGTTGTACGAACTTTACTATTCGTTTTACTATAAAATGAACCTTATTCATACAACCGAGCTAAACCGAGAACCACAAAGCTTGCACAGATAATGAAGAAACATGCATAATTGGACGGAATTCATTCATGTGTAGCTAACGAGTATGAAAATTTCAACGCATTAATAGTACATTGGGAGCCTTGAGTAACCCAATGCACTTTGCGACAAGAGTTAAATGGACAAGGAAATACAAAGTCGAAAGAAGTCAAAGCTTGAAAAGCATTCGCCTTTTACGTAAATGCAGAACAAAGAATTTGGGAAACGTCTCGACTCGAGGTCGCTGCTTCTGCTGCCAGCTTTATATCTAAAGTGTCTACGTTTTATGTCTCGACCGAATGTGATGTGTTTTTAATACTAGACGAATGCAACGTTATTTATGAGTATTAACGCTTCAACATTTATATGAATACACGAGCGATATACCTAACATACCCTTTGAAACTGGAAATATCATTCGAGTTATTATTATCAAATGAAGAATTTTGTCCGATCGGTATCAACATTTTTACGGACAAATTCTCTATTATATTAGCAGTTAAATACCCTCAAATTAGAGGGTGGGCTAAATTGCGACTTTGAAATGGCAAGGTGACGTAACCCTATCACGCGAGCACTAGCTGTTATAGTGGAGTGAGAAGCACCGAGCCCCACGTTGGGCGCCAAGAGGGCAAGGCTACGACCTCCAACCCAACCGTACCCGCTTCACTTCACTGTTTATTGTGCCATTGACTTGATACTACCTTCTAAGTTTAACCTGACATTATGTGATGTAATACAGATTATAGTTCTGTATTAGCCAATAACATTAGGTGAAGCACTCACCGTAGAAAGCTATTATTGCCTTACAAAACTGCTTACGATTGTGACCAACTGAGTTTACAACCTATAGTTGGGCCAGGGCCAAGGATAAGGTCGTACAACTAAAAATTAATATTCTGAGCGGCGAACGATTTTTGGCAATACACGTTTCTCGATACAATTAGTTTACCTATAACGAGAAAGATAATCCTGAATGCGATCCAAACGAAGGTCACTGACCTGCTGCCAGACGTAGTTGGGAAAGCGATGAGCGACGAACGCAGCTGCGATGGTATGCGCTGTGGGTAGGAGGAGTCCGAAGGCAGCGGCCACGGGGGCACCGACCGGCAGCAGCGCGTAGGCGGCGAAGACGGCCCACACGACGTGGACGGCGCCCTCGGCGGCGGCGCCGGGGCCCCACGCGGGCAGCGTGCCCACCAGCGCCGCGCCCCCGCTCGCCAGCGCCAGCCAGCATGCGCGAGGCAGCCGCCGCTCTGGGGCCACGCCCGCGCGCCCGCACCACCACGCCAGCCCGCCGCACAGCACCGCGTGCGCGCTTAGGACACCGACCTTATCGAAGACATACACATTGTTATTTGCTTCATCTGATAGCATTAATAAGTTCCGACAAAGGGGACAAGGGAATAGAACAGTTGTCACTTAGCAAACGGATATGAGAGTCAGCAGACTTTGAAAGCTTTCGTATTGCCTATTATTACCAGCCATAAAGCAAAACAGTTTTTGAAACACTTTCTAATATACTGACGGTTCATTTCAGGGGATGATCAGAGTTCTCTAACAACTACGTTCGAAGGATAATACCTGGGTCACAGGAAAAGCTTACCTGCGGCGCCCTAAGCCAACCCCGCGTAGCTTCGACAGCGGCCAGCGCGGCGACGAGCGCGGCCCACAACGTAAGCGCGTAGCCGACGGAGGTGCGCTGCAGCTTGCAGGCATAGCGCGCGTACAGCTCCTCCAGCTCGGCGGACTCGAAGCGGCGCCGCGCCAGCAGCCGGGCCAGCGGCCCGCGGGCCGACATCGCCTTCACCGAGTGGTCCATCTCAGCCGCCTCACCTCGCCGCCGACCGAAGAACCGTCCTTCTCTTCATCTGTTGGAGATACATAGCGATTTAGTTCATCATCATCAGCCTATATATGGTCCTTCTTAATATGCTGACACTTTTTAAGGGGATGATTAAGCAGTCAAACTGAACAACTGTCTCTATGGGACCGACATCTAAATCGCGAAAAAAGGAGGTTTTATAGGCGTTAGTGCACCAGCCGTACCAAAAGCGGATTGGTAGACTTCACATACGCATCAGAATGTCTTCCTCAGCGTCAGTCGGTATTTTACGTAAGTAGGTAGGTACATTAGTTAAAAAAAATATTTGGCACATGACATATCGTTCGTGCTGATTCGAGCTCGGCGATTTAGTTAAACATAGTTAAATTGATATAATATGAGTAATATTGAAGTCTGTGGAAGTAAAGCGATAGTTATTCGTCTATTTTCGAAAATGAAGCCCTAAAAACCAGCCGAAAGTCACGCATCAAAGATTAAATAAGTCTTGGTAGTATTCATGAAGCCGGAAAAGACTGGAATTCAAATAAGGAATGCTGCACTTTGTATGTAACATGTAGAGCCACGCCACCGCGTCTGCTGCGCCGTGTCGAATTGGAGGGCGGTGTAGCCCCAAGAAAGATTATGCAACTCGGCGCGGGGCGGAGCACTACAATCACGAAATTATTTTACATAAAACGCTCAGCAAAACTCCATGGGATAGGCCTAGGAGTGCTTTAATAACAAACAGTCAGTAAAAAACCTCTCGCAAAACGCTCAAAACATTTAGCGGTAACTGTTATTAAAACGACGACGGTTAGACGACGACGTTCACAAGTGTTCATGACGTGAAAAACTGTTGATAATGATTCAGGATACATGTTTATTTCAGTGTAAAACTAAACACAGCTGAGCTGACTCTCCATTATGACCAAGCTTTAGCAATTATACTTATTCTACTCAGCACCTGCGGTTGTTAGATGTCCATTGTAAAAAGTAATTTCAAGAAATCACTATTGTATTGACCTAATTAAGTTTCAGTAAGACTGAAAAATATGAGTAAAATTTCGTTTTTTTTTCATGCGATGAATCGCAAAATCTGAAATGCATGGTTATCTATTTCTATTTATTTTTAAATAATAATCTAAGAAACTAGCAAAAAATTAGATAATGACATAACATTACAAATAATAAAAAATTCAATACACAATTTAACATGCAGCAGAAACGAAGTTATAGAAGCTAGATATAGAAGATTTCATCAATTTTGAAGTGATTGGTATTGTCAAGAAAAATATACGCATATCAAATTTTTTCTGTAAGATTTGATAAGATTCTATCAAATGTCATTAGATAAGATTGAATTTTAAGGGCCTATGTCGAAAAATAATTGAAGCGAAATGGGCGTGGCTTAGCGCAGCAAGCGCCCCGCGCCCCGCTACCGAACATCGTCGCGCACTAGCCCGCGAAAATCAAATCACTCAAAATGCGTAGAAGACGCTTCGCTGTTAATATATTATTAGTACCTTTTGTCGTATGAAAAAACACAATATATTATAATTAAGAATCGTTCTATTTATCCTCCTTGATCAATTATTAATTTGTTACAGGATCAATTACGGACAACCAATTTATAGATAGAAACAATACCTAACTACCGATACTCTTTAATTGATTTCACTTGAAAAACTTAAAACTCATTAATATCATACCGAAAATCACTGTACCTATCTAGAAGGAAAAAAACTATCATTACAGGATTTTGTTTTACTTTATAGTACGAGAGCTACCTGTTGGTCTTCGGTTCGGTTCTTGGTTAGGCTTTACGTCTTTAGGACCCGTAATCAAATCAATTCAACTTCTTATTTTGTACTTGTAATTGATATAATACAAGTCAAAACATTCTATGGTCAAAACATACCGACTATCTAGATGAAACCTGGAAGTTATTTTACGCCGTCAACAAAAATGTAAGATGAACGTGAAAAAATAAGTTTCGTAATACTGCAATAATCTCAGTTATTCTCGATACCACAAGAACTTTCAGGTTGAGAAGTTGTATAACACTCATAAACCTATTTTAAAATCCATAGGTAATTCTAAAATATCTCGCATCCCTCAGATGCATGGCATAGCATTGAAGGATGAGGATGATGCAGGATATTATAACAGGTTATGAATGAATTTTAAAATGGTAAATCAACATTTATTTACAAAATCACTAATAATATTTATCTTACGACCTAAAATCTACATTTATTTACATTAGTACATTACGATAAGTGTGACTTAAGTAGTTAATTATTGCACAGCGTGAAGTTAGCACCCGAGCACAAGCAAGGGTGCTAAACGTATATGCAGGTTTAGGTAACAGAGTGCTGGAAAATTATTTACAACTTATTACCTTTTCTTTTCTCTCATACTTCTGGTATGTTCCTGCCTACGTTTCAAATTTAATGTTTTGTTCCGTTTTGTTTTTCATTATCACGGTTTCTCCTAGTACCCCAGGAAAATTCGGTGAAAAAAAGGGTCAACCTCGGATTGAGAGATAATAAGCTACAAACTTCTTTAAATCATCGTTATGACATCCAATATGTTAGGTCAAATGTCACATAAAATCTCGTTCATGCAGGTCAAAAGATTCAAGGTAAAATGTCAAAAAACAGGTCTTTAGGAAATATCTTCTTTTCTATGCTCTAAATGACCTTTGAAGTTTTAAAAATAATTTTAGAACTTTAAATTTTCTTCAAATTTGGTCATTTATAATAGTTAACCGTTCTTGAGATAGATAGGTAGAACGCAAAGAGTTGTAACTCCCATAACGGTTTGCTCCCATAGTAAAATGATACTTTTCCTTACACCCTGTATAATATTATTTGGCGGTATTAATGAAAATACATAATTTCAATAACTATACACGAAAGAAGATGATGAAGAATTATTTCGAGTTTGAATCAATCGGGATAGAAAAACGAGTACAGAATAGTGACCCTGAGCAGCGCGCATTGAAGATATTGAATGAAACCAGTCACCGCCTGCCCGACAGACGCTTCAAAACAATACTTATATGGAAAGAAGACGACATGAAGATTCCGAACAACTACAAAAACTCACTCAAACGGCTGCACAACCTAGAGAAGAAACTAGACCGAGATGAAGACCTGAAAAAGAAATATGAAGAAAGAATGCAAACCCTCTTCACTTTGGGCTACGCCGAGGAAGCTACCACACCGCCGGTGCCAAATAAAACATGGTACCTACCCCACTCCGCGGTCATTAACCCCGCGAAACCGAAGATAAGAGTAGTACACAACGCCACAGCGAAGACAGCCGGACGCAGCCTGAACGATATGCTACTCTGCGGTCCAGACTTGCTGCAATCTCTGCCGGGAGTTGTAATGCGATTTCGTCAACACCAACACGCCGTGTCAGCTGACATAAAGGAATTAATGTTTATGCAAATATAAGTTCAAGAGGATGACAGAGAGGCACTACGATTTCTATAGCGGGGCGACGAGAGAGTGAACCAGCGACCGCGAGAGTACCGCATGACTTCAGTGATCTTCGGCGCGATGTCATCACCATGCACCGCGCTATACGTGAAGAATAGAAATGCTTCAGACTTCAAAGAAAAGTATCCGGCAGCCGCGCGAGTCATTGAAAAGAACCACTACATGGACGACTACATAACAAGTTTTCCGACCGAAAATGAAGTCAAAGAAGTATCGAAATCAGTCGACTACATTCATCGGCAAGCCGGCTTCGAGCTATGCGGATGGGTGTCCAATACAAATTCAGTAGTACAGCAGTTTTCCGCCAACTCGGGCGGCGCCACGGTCTCTATCGGCGGGAGCGAGGTCCGATGGTACAACGGGCCGAGCTTCCTACGAAACCACAAACGAGAATGGCCACAAGAGACGAAGACAGAAGCACCGAAGACAGGAGAAGAGAGGGGACTTGTCACGTCACCCACCAGCGATCTGACCACGCTCACCTACCTCGAATCGAGCGATTTTCGTCGTTCCCACTTTTGCTACGAGCTACGGTGCGCATGCTACAGTTCGTCAATTTATGTCGAAAGAAGAAAAATGAAACAGTATTTGCTACCAAGCGCAAACGAACGAAAGAAAACAATAAAAACGACTCTGATTCAAAGATTGATAAGAAAACACGCAAGAACGAGACACCGTACGTGAAGAAATGAGATAGCAACACCATCGGTATCGAAACGCACTATCTCATTCGCGCTGAGAAACTATGGTGGAAACCTGTACAAGAAGATTGTCTTTCCGAAGATTTACGTCGAGTAAGGAGCGGCGCGGCGCCTCAGCCGGGAGACAAGCTGTCGGCGCTATCAGTGGTCGTCGGCGAAGATGGCTCAAAGGAAGAATCCACGTAGCACCTGACATCGTTGAAGACACTGCGAGCCCGACCGTACTCGACGGGAAACACTACTTCACGCGACTGTACATACAACACGTACACGAGCGACTACATGGCGGTATCGAAACCGTCGTGAATGAGCTACAGCAGCGACTATGGGTACTGAAGATACGACCGACGGTGCGTGAACGTCATCAAACACTGTCAACTATGCAAGATACGAAGAGCGAAGCCTACGTCTCCGGCGACCGGCGACCTGAGGAGGTTCGTGGCACGAAGAGCAGTGCCTAAGGAGCTATGGAGTGACAACGCGACGTGCTTCAAGGCTGCGGAGAAGGAGCTCGCCAAGGCCGCGCTGGCGGCGGTCTGCGAGGAGGCGACGGCGCGGCGCATCACCTGCCGCTACGTACCCCCGGCCTCCCCCTTCATGGAGCGGCGTGGGAGCGCATCGTACGCACCGTGAAGGAGGCACTGCGCGTCAAACTCCACGAGCAGTACCCTAGCGACGAGACACTGCTCACCCTGCTCGCCGAGGCGGAGAACACCGTCAACTCCCACCCACTCACACACGTGGCGGTGACCCCAGAAGAACCGGAGGCGCTTACACCCAACCACATCCTGTTGGGACCCAAACGACCTCACCGCGCGCAAGCGCAGCGCGCTCAACGATGGCGGACGTCTTCTGGAGCCAGGTCAAAGAGTACCAGCCTCTACTCCAACACCGGCGGGAGCCTCACACGACCAGCGCACATGGCGACCTGGTACTCGTCTGCGACCCCACCCTGCCCCGCAACACATGGCCGACAGGAAGGATCGTCGCGGTCTACCCAGGGCGAGACGGCGAGGTGAGGATCGTGGACGTCGTAACCAGCAACGGGCATGTCCTCCGGAGACCGACCAAGAGGATCGTCGTGCTACAGGTTGGATCGCAGAGCTGCGACGGCGGGAGAAATGTGCACGACAGAACCTGAATTGACTACCTTTGTACATAGTTTTTTACATTACTTTGTTTATTTCGTTTTATATACCCTTTTATACTAGTAGGATAAGTTTAGGTTAAGTGTTCATTTCAATAAATAAAATTTTCTTATTGGAATTAGGGCTTAGCACATAAGTTATGTGAATAGTTCTAATAGGATTCTTATTCGATTTCTCTAGTGATTTCTACCCCAGATTAGATTAGGTACACTTCCCTAATAAAATTAACGCATAGCACAAGTAAATAAAACAATTAGAATCGAGTTAGAACTTATAAATTCCAATTAGAAGTTATGCCAATAAGCTTCACTACCTCATTAGAAGGGGTAGAATCCTATTAGAAATAATTGTTAGAAAGAGACAGAACGCTCCATCTCTGTCAGCGCATACAGGCGAGCGAGGGGGGCCCCGGCGTCCGGAACCTGTGTTATGAGGAACCGGGGGCCGGGGTCATATAAATATTGTACCTTTCCTTTTCGTTCTGGACTCTGTTATGCACCGGCGGATGATGCACCTGCTATTTTTAGAATAAGAAAATAAGTATCTTACCTATATAATTATATTGGTTTGTAAGCGTAGAAATTAAGATTGTATGAGAAATAAAGAGATTTGTATTCAGGGCAAGAGTGCGGGGTAAGGAGGGGTGGTCGCTTGAAAATGATATAAAATGGCGCCAAATCGGCGTAGATTCATTCCGGATCCAGCACTCAAGAAAGAAACAACTTGGAAGAAGAAACTCTCTGCGACCACTCGCCTTCCCTACCCTGCCCTTCAGCCTGGCTCACCTTACTGACTACCCATACAATTAAGGGCCACAGAGTTTTCAAACTCTCATACCATGCAAGATGTTCCGGAGCAATAGAATCCTTCAACTCGGTAAAAATACTGACAACGGTTCATAAATACGTTTATAACCAGATTCCATTATGACAAATAAATTTAATTATTTGAAGAAATTGAAAAACAAGATAGTAAAACCGAAAATTACGACGACTTAAAGATAATAACAGCTAGCTCTTGATCTATGAAGTCCAAAAAAACTGCTATACATATTTGAGTGAGAAATATACTTAAGAGAAGTTTATTCCGAATGCGTAAATGCGCGCTGCATACAAACGAAGTCTGGTGATATTTTCAATACTAACCAATCAGTAAATGAAAAATTTGCAGAAACAATCTAGAAACTAATCTCTATGCTTGTATGAAGTCAGATTTTCGTTAAAATATACAGTTTTAATGCTAGAATTAATTTAAGATTTGTATGGAAATCTTTGAGGTATTGTAATTTTAAAACTATACATTTTAACGAAAATCTGACTTCATACAAGCATAGAGATTAGTTTTTAGATTTTTTCTGAAAAATTTCATTGACCTTAATTGGTTAATATTGAAAATATCACCAGACTTCGTTTGTATGGAGCGCGCTCCGAATTATATTCTCTTAAATGTGAAGCTGCTATGGCCTCGAATTTATTTTAGATTGTATTTAATATATTACACTATAATATTTACACGTAAGCTGGATAATTAATCGTAATTCGGAAATTGTGCATGCGAACGCAGGTCTGACGCGGGCAAAGGCCACAGCCGACTGAGCTTTTTAATAGATTGTGATAGCTTATATTACTGCCTGATGCGAGAGAAAGAGATGGGGCGGCGCGCGCGCCTGACTAAATAAAACGACGTAAGCGCCAAAACAAACTTTATTTAGTTGTGATTTTACTATTTATGTAAGTTAATTTCTGCTGCAATCAAAATTTATAAAATATCAATCTCTATTTTTTAAATCAAGTCTCGTGTTTCTATTATTCACCGTTTAGCAGTTCCAAGCGTTTATAGATAAAGACGGAGGCTACTTTGGCTTGTTTTTCTATCGAGAAAATTTGTCTTAATCGTGTTTTGGCGGCAATCAAAATTTTAATAATATGTTCAATTTACACATATCCTGAAATCATACTCCTACTGTTAGTACTTCATGATATCTGATGCTTTGAAGAATCCTATTTTTTTCACATATCCTCTTAAGAACATCGCAGCACCGGAGTAAACAAACAATAATATAAAACAATACGTAATTTAACAATATCATCCATCAAACTAAATAGTGGTAAGTAAAAAATTTACGAGAAATTGAAATGGGCAATGAAGTGAACCATTCCATCTTGCCTTGAAACGCAACTAAATTAGAGATAAAAGGGAAAAGCAGACGGCCATTAAGTAAAAGATATCTTTATCTTTATTGAAATGAAGAACATTCCGACGGTAAGCGGAAAACCGTTTTGTGGCGTGTTTTTATACTGTTCAAATAAGGTTTCTACAGTTTATTATATTCAATTCCCTCCAGGGCTCCAGGAGCATGTAGATAACCAGTATGGCACAAGAAGTCGAGAACAATAGGATTGTGTATATGAAAGTAGCCACAATATTTACAATTTATCTATCATGTAGGCCTTGGCTTTGATGGTCTACTTATATTGAAAACATTTCCTTTGATCACGCATCATTTCTCTAAATCGGATGATCAAGCTTAACTTTATCGGGAGTTAACAAATAAGAAAAAAAAACGTTTTTGGGCAAAGATAAGAATGTGACGTCGCAAACAGGGTCAGGTTGAGAAGAAAAGCTGATCCGATTACATGTACTACCTATCAATTTGGAGAGGTTTAATGTCGGGAGAAAATGTCTACGAAATTGGAAGTAAAATAATAAGTTACTGTGCTTAGGAAAAGAATTGCAAAGTGGGAGTCGCTGGTAGAGGGGAAGGGGGGTCACGGTCGTCGGGTCAATAAACCCCGGTAGGCACGAAGACAAATGAAAACGCCTTTGGGAACCACTGCCATTAGGTCGGCAGTCGGCACTCCCTGGCTCCCCAATGAAATTCAGTGAATGAATTCTGCGGTCAGACAAACGGGCCATTATTACTATTTCGAGTGCCAAAGCACACATCACCTTTACAGACCTGTACATTTTTAAAATTGCAGGTATGCGATCTTCATTTTATAGAGGTTAAAAAACAAGAGTTCATCGACATCCATTAGAGCTCCTCTGTCAACTTTTCGATGAATAAGGGTCCGGAATTGCGCACATTTGAGACAGACATACAAAAATCTACCTCGTTTATTACCAGTTGAACTGAGGACTATGGGCGAGAAATTGACATTTATTCATTAAATCGGCAACCAGTAAATTTCACTGTAGAGTAAAACTTAGCAAAGCATAACGTATGCCTAACCGTACGAATTCAAATTTATAAAGAACAAGTTGAAAGCTTCTACTATACCTATAGGTACCTACACTGTACCTAGTTACTGGAAAGTTAGAGTTCGTTAACGGAGTCAACAATGTTAACGTTATCGTCGACGTCGTCGTATTAACGAACTGAAAGTTAATAGAGATAAACTCAACAAATTATTCCACGTATCGTTAAGAGATTCATCATTTCATGTGCTTTATGCATATGCCAACTTCCTGGTTTTATGGAAAAACATCCTGTGTTAAGCTAAGAAAGAGATTTTAACTAAAAGTTCTTGACAGCGAAGTCTAGCTAAATAGCCCGAATATTAGTTTTATTGGTCTGAAATAAATGATTATTTTCATTAAATAGGTACAGTCTTCGCTATTATAAAACTGTAATAGAAGTGTGTCTGTACCAGGAAGCTGGTAAAGTCATTATGGTCTGTACATTCCTTAGACTTTCTATATGGTACATTCATATTACTCATTTACCAAAAAAAAACACAATATAATTATTGTGTTTAGGAGTCCCTGATTCCAAATCCCCAATTTTTTTATTTGTGTCCTTCTGTTTGTTTCTTTATTCGAGCATCACGCAAAAACTACTGGATCGATTTCGATTAAGCTTTTATGATTAGACTTAAAAACTGTTGTTTAATATATTTTATCTCGGCGCGGACGAAACCATGACCAAAATCTTGTCATTTCTGTTTCTATATGATTTTAACTAAGCAAATACGCTAAGAATGTTCAATTAGGACTTTTTATGATCAATTGTCGCTAACAGCTACGTATACAGCTAATATAACGCCAGAAAGATTGATCATCGCTGACTAAACCATGAGATCAGAGAACATATTATGATGCCATATAATTAACTAGCTCTTGTATGCGGATTCTTCTGCGTAGCATCCACCGTGGACAGTGGCACCGCCCCGCGGTTAGCCTTTATCTTATCTATTATAAAACTGTAACAAAAGTGTGTCTGTACATTGAAGATATTTACAAAAAAAAAGATGACGATATGGTTTGTAGGTGTCCCTGACTGCAAATCACCCTTTTTTAGAATTTTTGTCTGTCTGGTTTGTTTGTGCGAACATCACACGAAAACTACTGAACCGATTTTGATGAACCTTTTTTTGTTTGATAGCTTATGATCTGACTTAAAATCTGGTATATAATTTGTGTGGACGAAGTCGCGGGTTAACTCTAGTGGTTTAAAAAAATCCCAATCCCGTGACAATTTCGGGATAAAAATTAGTGTTCTACAAATGTACAAAAAATGGCATCATAATCAACCTCTCTGCTCGTACAATATGCTCTTACATGCTGATAATTAAACAAACAAAAAATGTTTGTGTGTAAATTAAGTCATCCCGATTTTTACTAGAATTCTTTATTGTCTAGACAGACATACATTTTGTTAAAACTACCTATTATAATTATCTTTTACAGTTTTTTATAGTATAGTATATAGAATGGATAGGTACTACACGAATAGATAGATTAATGAAACCGCAAATAGCCTCACACATTAATTATTCACTTAGGTTAATATTTAAATTTATTCTTTACCTACGTAAAATAACGACGCTTTATGAGTAATCAAGACGTTTACATACATAAATACCTACGTTGTTTTAGATAAAGTAATTGTATTGTAAGTAGAGATAAATGTGTTTGTTAGTTTGTTCATAGGACTGCTAGCATAAGTAATTAAGGTGATTAACCAATTAAGTTAACCAGGTATACATTTAGAATGTTTACTTTTTGTTGCATGATTATACATTTTTCTTTCAATAAACACAAGACTGTCTAAAGTTTCCATACAAAGCTATAATACCAGATGATAAAGTCAATTTTGATTGATGTGTAGAGATTACAGATCAAAATAATATAAAAATTAAATGTATATTGATAAACTCAATGAATCGCAATAAAAATGAAATAGGTGTCTTAAAATTATGTTTTCTATCCTTAAAAAATATAAAATGAACACAAAAAAAACTTGGCATACCGAATTACCTATCGTAATTCGTGATTAACGTAGGTATTTGACAAATTAGATCTATAGTCTACCAGATAGTTACTTTATTCAGACGAATTTATGAAATTTATTTGCGTAGGTTACTCATTCTAATTTTGTACTTACTAGATAGAAGAGGAACTGTCATCACAAGTCGACGGACGTCGCATAAAAATACACCCGTCAACTCGGATATTCTTTACATAATAGTGAATAAATAACATCTTTTATATTAGTTTTACACTCACCTCAAAACCTAAATTAATACCTATCACCTGAATAAACACTTTTAAAGGTACAAAATATTGTAAACTTCACTTTGCATCGAAATTAAATGTTATGTTTAAAATGGCGGGAGCAATTTTTTTTTAAATTTAAATCTATTTAGAATTGAGAAAGTACCTATTTGTTTTATCATTTAATGATTATTTACAATCTCTTTACAGATTATTTATGTTGTCTATGGTGGCAAAACACTGGCAGCAAAATGTGGAAAAAACTTGATAGCCATTTAAAAAAAGAAACAAATAAGTATTTTGTTTTTAATTGTATCAAATGGCTGACTATCTAAATTGTTCAACAAAGTGCCCAGTCTTAATTTGCATAGAAAAGAGATTCATTATAATTACCCAACAAAAAGGTTTTGTGCGTTTTAAAAAGGTTTTAAGTCCTAACATGATAGTCATATAATTTAATGATCCAGCTTCATGCAAATATCCCATATATAATTATATGAATTGGTAGGTATATTATGAATGAAATATCGTTCGACTTTCACACGTTCAGGACCATAATTATCGAAAACAACCAAAGTGAATGAATAGTTTAGAACGAGATATTTCGTAATTAATATAAAGTTCATAGGCCAATGAGCTCATAGCGTAGAGTTTCAAGACGTAGACGTCTGTAAACAACCTGTCAACTCAACTTGTTGTATTTGGCCAAAAGTCAAAATATGGCGGAAGAAAGAGCGTTCGCGGCCAAGGGCGGCTATTCCGAACCAACATGCAATTTAGCAAGTCTTATCGATCAACCGTCAAAACGACCCAAAATAACATAGGGTGTGACAACGAGGCTAAAATAAAACTCGAAACAAAAGCGCTTTGTTTTGTACGGGCAGAATTTTGTATTCATTTCCGTAGTTTTCGTTTTACAAAGTACTTATCTATGTTTTACTGTTTATTCTGCAGCATATTTAGGAGAACAAAGGAACGTATACCATTATCAAGTTTGTAGACCAGTTCATGACTCCCCAAGTGCAAAGAGTAAAATAAAATTTTGTAAAGCAGTTACTTGGGAAAGTCGCCTCGCATATAATTCCATAGTTTACAACTACTGCCGGCCCGCAGCCGTTCCGCAGCCGGAATGGCCGGTGTGGCCCAGCCTTTAATATTATTTCATAATTTTTAGAGTTACATGAAAACTGCTGAATCGATTTTTACCTAATATGGCAAGGAGACTTATTGCTTTCACGTAAAAAAATCGCATCAAAATAGGTTCATCCGTTCGAGAGGTACGATGCCACAGACAGACAGACACAAAGACGTGTGATGGGTGTCAAACTTATAATAACACCCCTCTTTTTGCGTCGAGGGTTAAAAAGAGGAACAATCGAATAATAATGAAACAAAGCACACGAGCACCACAAATTGAATGAATAAATTATCTATACCTACCTATACATAAAAATCTATTGCCGAATCGCAATCGTAAGCGCATCACTTTAGAATGGCTGCACCTATTTGGCTAATTCTTCTTTTGTTGTGTTCTTAATTGACAACATAACATTTTTTAACCACCTGTTTTTAATAAAAAAATATAAAAATAGGTTAAAAAATAAGAGATATGTATTTTTCCGATTTTATTTTTGACCGATATTTCTATTTTTAATGTACTTTTGAATTTTCTGAAAAACAAAGGATTTATGGCTAAAAATTAAAACTGTCAAATACAATAGAAAAGCCAAGCAGGCCAAGGAATAGAATCTCATTCAACCTCTATTATATTTTTCAGTATTTTTCAAATAACTCGAGAAATAATGGATAGAAAAATCTGATAATTTTGATATAAGCTTTGTATCACATAATCTCCAAATGGTTTTCTTATTTTGGTACCTTTCTTAAAATGAAATGTTTTCAATTGTCGGAACAAGGTTTATAGAGAAAAAGAAATGGCCAAGTGTGTGTTGGGAAAAAAAAGAAGCATTGCAAAGAATGCCGGGCACAAGTCCAGTTATGATTTTTAAAATACTTAGGAACATGAAATAAAACATCAATTAATTTAGTTTCGCGTAGGTACATTTATCAATATTTAAAGTGTTGTGGCATTTGTTATTTGTTCCACTTCGTTGTTGGTTGTTTCATTTTGGCGCTCTGGGTATTTCGAACTAAAACACTTCACAAAAACAATTTCACATTTAGGTAAAAGTTTGAAATTCCTGTACCTACCTACTAGTTAGTTAAACACTTTCTGAAAATGTTTTGTATATTAAGGGCCTATTTCACCACTACCGAATAAGTTCTTGTTAGCTTATCCAACAGCTCATTTGACATATTCTTCATACAAAATACAGGGTCCTTCTAAATATGCTGACACATTTTTAAGGGGATGATCAGATCCTTAAACTGAATAACTTTCTCTATTGGACCAATATTGAAATCGCGAAAAAAAATCTGCTCTATCATACATTTGGCTCGAGTAAGTTTGTAGTTTTGTATGGAAGAGCGGTTTTTTTTTCGTGATTTCGATGTTGGTGCCATTGAGAAAGTTGTTCAGTTTGACGGTCTGATCATGCCCTTAAAAAAGTGTCAGCATATTAAGAAGGACCCTGTATGTCAAATGAGCTGTCTGATAAGCTAACAAGAACTTATTCGGAAGTGGTGAAATGAAACAAGTCCTAAAGGTTGATTGTTAAATTTATTGGTGTAATATTAGGTATTGATAAATAACAATAAAATATAACTAACTGAAATAATGAATTTTGTACATTACATTGACCAATGAATGAAAATTGTCAAACTTCTCAAATAAGTACCTACCTACCTACTACAATTAAAATGTATGTTCCTTCTTCACATGCTGACGGTTTTTAAAGGGGATGATCAGACCATCAAACTGAACAAATGTCTGTACGGGACCAAAGACGAAATTGCAAAAAATTATCTGTTGTTCCATACAAAACTTAAATCCTACTCAATCCAAATGTATGGCGACAACAGATTTATGCGATTTCGATGTTGATCCCAAGAGAAAGGGTTGTCCAATTTGATGGTGGTATGTAAAATATTCAAAGCACGACCGCGAACGGCCGGGACAGGTGACCGTCGACCGCAATCCACGTCAACCGAGCGAATTAAATCGTTATTTACATATTTTTAAAAAAAATCGCAACCTTCGGGTGGATTGAAAATGAATCCAAGCCAAATGAACCGAATTAAAATTTTTAAATGTTTTGCTTTTTGTAGCAGCAAATTTCAAGTTTTCAGGCAACAATTATTTGTTATCATTTCAGCAATGTATGAAAGCGCTAACGTGCTCGTGGATACATTTTAAGAATCATGTTTTGGTAGTGAGTAGGGTGAGTGTGCCTGTGCGGTGGGTTGAGATCGAGTTCAGCAAATTTTAAATTTGACAAACTAATTATTTTATTTTTTGAAAAAAAAAGTACCTACGTTGAACACATGATGATTCGATTCTGCTGTCGATTCTAAACAAACTACTTTCTAGTTTTGCGTTAATTCATTAACACGTTGTATACGGAAACGACAAAAAAACATTGTGAATGATAAAAAATTCGTAACCTACATTTTGATTTAAACTTATTTTTACCCGACTGCGACAGAAGGAGGGTTATGTTTTTCGAGCGTATGTATGTATGTATGTATCTATGTATGTATGTATGTATGTATGTATGTTTGTATGTCTATTTCTTTGGCACGGCCTACAGCCTAAACGGCTTGATGGATTTGAACGTATGGGGTGTCATTGGATTCGTAAAAATCGTGAGAGTGACATAGGGTATATTATTTCAAGATGGAGTCTACAAATTAATAAAGAGAGGGGGAATAAAAAATTTTTTTTTGGTAAAAATTACAATATGGGTATCAAATGAAAGCTAGTGATCAGACGATTCCGAGTATATAAATATTATAGTACTTTTATGTTATCGTTTCGACACAACACTAAAAAGTATGAAATAAACTAAATTATTAAGATAAACAAAAAACCCGACTGCATAAAAAACCTATTAACTGAAAAGAGAAAAACAAGCTCTATAATCACTAATCAGCTATAACACCTGTATTTAAGCTAATATAATTTGAATGTTATTAGGTAGGTATTGCAGGCGGGGTCAAAAATAACTAACCAAAAATCTCCTTTGTCCCCGTTTGCGATACCTACCTAATAACATTCAAATTATATTAGCTTAAATACAGGTGTTATAGCTGATTAGTGATTATAGAGCTTGTTTTTCTCTTTTCAGTTAATAGGTTTTTTATGCAGTCGGGTTTTTTGTTTATCTTAATAATTTTTAACATTTTATTTAATACTTGCTACCTTTCGCCAAATAAGGAACAGTAACTTTGTATAGTGGAATCATTTTTGAATATTTTTGACGGAGTACCTTCTTACTTTTTATAGCAAACTTACTACGGAACTCCACGTTATGCGTGATCTGACACGCACTTGGCCTTTTTTTCAGTCAGTAGAGGTACCTAACCTACTTATCATGCGTATTACATCTACATTTAGCATGCTTAGCGGATGCTAATACAAAATGATATCATAATTTGTATTGAATAACGTCATTGTCAATCATAAATAATAGTAAGCATACGCTATTATATTATGTATGAACCTATTAGATGGTTTATAATAGTAATAAATGTTATTAGGAAGATGTCAGCAAGTCATTCCTTAATTTACTACACGAGTCTATTTTCACCTTTGACTATTTATATGTGGACTGGTTACGCGTGTAATTCTACTAACAAACATTTCTGCCACTTTTTGCGGGGGGCGAGGTAACATGAAATCCGCAACTTTGGATTTTATTCCCCATAACTTTAGATTCTAATTTTGAATGTTAAAAATCATGAAAAGTAGTCTCGTGTGAACCCCAAACGTTCTAAGTTCGAAGTTATTATTTCGAAATTATAGGCTGTCTCGTTTACTGATAAGGTGTAAAATTGAATGTAAATGCACAAGATCAATTGTGCTTATACCGTGGCAGAGGGGAAATGCTACTGCAAGGCTAGTCTTTATAATAATTAGTCAAAGATTTTCACCGTGATAATCGCCTCACAAAGCCGATCGATGTACTATCGCGGACTTTTCCGCCTGATCACAAAAAATTTTTTTTTCGCTTTATTTCTTGTTTGGAAACTATTAATTCATTGGTCTATTCATCAATAGGGCGGCGCTAGACAGCGCTTTTATTTTTAGTATGCAAGTAAAAATGAGCCTTGTGGTGGTCAGGTGGAAAAGTCCACGATACGAGTAGTATATTTTCTGATGCTGATTATGCTTACTTACGTATGAACATGTTTCCCGAGGGAGTAACTATTAAATAATCTGTGCCGAGGGGGTAGGAAAGTCAACATAACATAGCACATTCATATTTCATGACGTATTTCACTAGCAGAGACCTGCTAAAAAAACAGAAGTGCATAGGGAATCCCTATGATTTTTTCGTTAGCTGGAGAGATATTTTTGAAAGTCACAGCGGTAGAAAATGTCAAAATTGGTGCATGCATCATCCGATCATGATTTTGAAAGTGTGAGATACAAAAATAGCACCTCAGGCGATTCTGACTCATATGGGCAGTAACCTTACCTATACTTAACTCCTTCATTGCAACTTATTAAAATCAAAAACAATGCGCTCAATATGCTTTTATTCGCTCGTCAGCTTTAGCACTTTTTAGAGTTCCGTAGTCAACAAGGAACCCTTATAGTTTCGCCATGTCCGTCCATCTGTCTGTCTGTCCGCGGCTTAGCTCCGAGACGCTTAGAACTAGAAAGCTGTAATTTGACATTTTGTTATACATATTTATCACGCCGACAAAGTGGTAAAATAAAACCTTGAAAAATATTTTTTTTACGGTAGGTACCTCCCCCACACGTAAAGTGGGGATGCTATTTTTTTTCTCTTCTTTCCCAAGGTGTGGGGTATAGTTGGATAGGTCTTTTAAAAATACAGTAGGTGTGGGAAAACCATTTTTCGATTTAGGGATCCGTTAGCGAAATATTAAACTTTAAAGGGAACATTTTTGCTAGAGTCTAGTGTCCCTCCCCCCTCCCCCCTCCCTGTAATTGTAGACTTTATTAACCGTTAAACCGTAGTATAAAACAATAAGACCCCTTCTAAGTCCGTATATTGTGACGGGCAACTACGGAACCCTACCCTGCGCGTGACCCGACACCCACTTGGCCGATTTTTTATTTCATTTTAATACAAACCATAATAAATCTTCGCCCACTAACAAATTCATTTTAGCTCAATTTAAATAACAACGAAATAAAACATTTAAAAAATAATTTACTTTCAATATATTTATGAAGAAATTACAAACATCCTGAGTATTTCGAGCTTCGGATTAATTTACAAACATTGTAATTTACGACACCAGCCAACTATTTAGCTAAATTAAACAATTTAGTTTCATACAAAAATAAAGAAAATTGCTGCGTAAAATGTTTTCCTATACATTATAGAGGGTCCTTCCTCATTTTTAAGGTGATGATAAAACCATCAAACTGAACAACTTTCTCTGTATCATTAATTCATTCTATAGGGTCTTTCTTATTGTGCTGACACTTTTTTAAGGGGTCAAACTGAACAACATGGAATTCGCGAAAAAAAAATCAGCTGTCCCATACATTTGCCTCGAGTAGGTTTGCAGTTTTGTATGGGACAGCTGATTTTTTTTTCGCGAATTCCATGTTAGTGCCATAGAGAAAGTTGTTCAGTATGATAGTCTGAGCATCCCCTTAAAAAAGTGCCAGCATATTAAGAAGGACTCTGCATATCATTGAAATTGCGAAATTAAATCTGCTGTTCCATACAAAATTGCAAGCCTGCTCGAACCAAATGTATAGCAATTCGTCAAGTCGAAGAGAGAGTTGTTCAGTGATCACTAAGAAGTTTCGCTGACGCTAGTAAACAGGTCGTCAGTGTAACCGCGTATTGATAATTGATATAGCGATATGGATTTGGAGATATACAATTGAGCTACGTGGATGGGCACATGTGCCCAGCCGTAGCACAATAATATGGTTATGTCGATAAGGACAGCAATAAGTTGGCAATCTCCTTTTGTAACTTGATCTAAGGCCCGTCACAGACACGCGCTATAATATGTTGCTGTACTCTTCTTACGCACGCAAAATTACATAAGCACGTCTCTTTTCTGTGTGCGAGTGAGATGAAACGATTAGCAACTTGCATGCGTTAGAAAAGTACAGCAACATATTATAGCGGCCGTGTGTTGTGCGCTTTTTTGCAATAAATTAATCAAGCGTGATTATAGAGGAAAATCTAAAGTATTACAAACAACAAATAATAAAAACCGGCCAAGTGTGAGTCAGTCTCGCGCCAAAGGTGTGTGTATTGTGTGTGTTTTTTATGATTGTTGTTGTGGTTTTAAACTGTTTATGTTTTTTTATTTTTATGATTTTGTGGCAATACATTGAATTGATTAGATTTTTTGATTTGAAAGGTTTCGGAGAAAAAAAATGTTTGATGTTAATATGTTGTGTGGTGGTGTGGTATGGAACCCTCGTTACGCGAGTAGCCCGACTCACACTTGACCGGTTTTTATTTTGTTTATTCGTCTTGCTTGCTGGATGTCTGAACACGTAAAAATTAGTAATTAATTTTTCGAAAAAAAAAAAAATACATGACAGACATGGTAGAAGCGATATAGATTGTGTGGTGAAAATTTCTTTGCTCTAGTGCCATTATCCAGGAAGGAATCAGGGGAATACGTTTGTATGGACTAAACCCCGCCTACCCTCTTAATCTCATCTTAAGCCACGTTATCTGTCTATTTAATTAACTAATCAAATGAAGGTTTAAGGCGTATCTATTCTATTCAGTGGTTAGTATCTACAATAGTACTAACATACTTGAGTATTTGATATAGGTTTTGTATAGTTGGTTTTCATAGGCAATCAATTACGAGTAATGTTAGCGACGATTGCATACAAAACTGTAGGGATCGATTTGACCAAGTGTAATTCCTTACTAGACTATAAGATAGCTTACCAAAAAATCTAAGCAACTTTAAAAAATATATGCATATAGTGTCCTTTTTAATATGCTGACACTTTCTTAAGGGGATGATCAGACTGTCAAACTAAACAACTTTTTCTATGGTACCAACATCGAAATCGGCGGTCCCATACAAAACTGCAAACCTACTCGAGCCAAATGTGTGGGACAGCTGATTTTTTTTTCGCGATTTCGATGTTCGTCCCATAGAGAAAGTTGTTCAGTTTGACGGTCTGATCATCCCCTTAAAAAAGTGTCAGCATATTAAGAAGGACCCTGTATAATTAAAGGACTTTTGCTTGTGCGTAAGCATATTATAAATCAAAGATTAAATGGAACTCTTTTAGATGTAGGTACCGTAAATACTTCGCAGGCGAGTCTTAAAATTGACGTTGACTCATAAAACGAGAATGTTGACAATTCTGATCAAATATTAAACACTTAGATATCCTTCTAACAGTGTACTTTACTTGTTCTAACTATGCTTCAATAGTACACAATGCCGGGGGTCTTATTGTATAACTACCCGATTCAATTGGTTTCAAATCGACATGCGATTCCGCTTCTTAATATATAGTTACTTAATTAATTTTAGACAATGGATAAGATGATCACAGAATTAAAATATTTCTTTATTATTGCTAAGTATAGTCACAATACGTGACCGGTCTTGTAAACGATTTACTAAAGGTAGCCTTTCAAACTTAGCGTCACAGACGCAGCGTCTGTAGCGTCACCAACGCCGCGTCACTGACGCGGCGCCAGTGAAGCTTTGGTGACTTTGGATACCCACGACAGACGCACAGACGCATCACACTTTCGCCGCGCGCCACCCCGACCGGATTGATCTATAAAGCAGTCCTATCGTAAATTATGGATTTGCAAATCGGCCAAGTATCCTGGCAAAACAACCATTGTTAAAAAATATAGTGAAACTGATTAATATAAGAACTTACCACTTTTATTTAATTTTACCCCAATTTCATGACGTTCCCTAGAATTTCATACATTTACACAGAACATCGATCTGTCGCTCTGTCGCGGCGTCAGTGACGCGGCGCCACTGACGCTACAGACGCTCACTTCCAAAGGCTACCTTTAATCAGAAACTTACGCAATAGCCCCTACAGACTGCATGGGGACTGCGGTTTTTGAACCGACATAATATAAAGGGTCCTTCTTAATATGCTGACACTTTTTTGAGGGGATGGTCAGACCATGAAACTGAACAACATTCTCTATGGGACCAACATCTAAATCGTGAAAAAAAATCTTCTGTCCTATACATTTGGCTAGAGTATTTTTGCAGTTTTGTATGGATTAGCAGTTTATTTTCGTGATTTCGCTGTTGGTGCCATAGAGAAAGTTGTTCAGTTTGACGGTCCGATCATGTCCTTAAAAAGTGTCAGCATATTAAGACTGGACTCCGTTAAACCGTAGTATAATTCAAAAAGCCCCCTTCTGAGTCCATATATTGTAACGGGCAACTACCGAACCCTACCCTGCGCGTGGCCCGACACGCACTTGGCCGGTTTTTAATAACCTTGTTAAAAAAACAACTTTTCGAACGTATTTGCATAAAAACGAACCAAACCTGGACTATAAAATGGAGCAAGCATATTTTAGGTCTGAATTGTTAAATTGTTACCGACTAGGTAGAATGTAATCGAATAGGACCTCTACTCGTACTTTTGATTTTCAAAATATCATAAACGTTTTCATTCAAAATAATATGCAAATCGTAGATAAAGTATATATCTAGATTGAGCCTCACGCTTCTACCGTATAAAACAAAAGTAGGCAACTTTCTTAGGTTGGTGTGCGTTAGGCGTCATAAAAGTTATCTTTGTGTGCGTGTATAGCGACAAGCATGATAAAATAATCAAACAAAAACTAATTTGACCAACATTAAGAAGTTAACGTTACAATATTCGTTTTTTTCGGGTTCCGTACCCAAAGGTTGATAACGGGACCCTATTACTAAGCCTACGTTGTCCGTCCGTCCTACTTATTTTAGGGCTGTAACTTTTGAACCGTAATAGCTAGACAGTTACAGAATATGCGGATTTTTTAACAAATACTAATAATGACAAAAAGGTAAAAATTAAGGGTGGTCCTCATACAAGAAACTAGTTTTTATCAATGTTTTATCTTCACGCTCTATCGTAAAAACAGTAATACATACAAGCGTCAAACATGGTGTGATTATAGAGCAAACTCTACGGTATAACAACAAATAATAAAAACCGGACAAGTGTGAGTCGGTCTCGCGCTAAAGGTCCCGGGAGAAAACAAACCTTTTTTGTAAGTTAATAATGTTGCGTACCTATATGTGTTGTGAGTAGCCCGACTCTCACTTGGCCGGTGTCTAGTGGTCCCTACCTCCGTGGTCTAGTGGTTAAGAGCATTGAGCTCTTTACATGGAGGTTCTGGGTTCGATTCCCACGGGGGACACCTAGTGATATGTCACTTTGTGCGTTTTTCCCCAGTTGGTTAGGACATTGCAGGCTGAATCACCTGAATGTCTGAAAAGAAAGATGATTCCGTGCTTCGGATGGCACGTTAAGCTGTTGGTCCCGGCTACTATCTCTGATGATAGTTGTAGTAGTTGTTACACAAAAACCATGTCAGAGGCCGTAAGGGGGTCTGAAAAAACTCTGACACCAGGGCTGCTCACACGATAAGAAGAAGAGTTGACCGGTTTTATTTTGATTGCTTCTTTTAGGTACATCAGCCTAAAGTCTCTCCGATAATAAAAGTATCCACCGCACCGCAGGGACCATCACACGAAATGAGAAAAACGTTCCGGTTATATTAAGACGAAATTACTTTCTTTAAAAATAATCTGGCTAACGTCTTCCTTAGCCTTAATTTAAATAAATGTTACCTTTATTATGAAGGGAAGACAGGTTGACAACTTAACTGGTCTAAATTAATATATATTGTATGAAGTTTGCTTAGAGGCTCACCGTGAGTTGAGTCGGACCGATTTAGCAGACGCTGGAAGGTTTTAATATTAAATTGAATTTGACCCAATTTTGAATAAATTTCTTTTATTTTATAGCTTATTGAATTGAATGGTCAGGGGCGCTGTAAAAACCAAATTCGATTGAGGTTAAACAAATTCAAAAACATCTGAAGATAATAAAAATAATCCTTAAATAGGTAAAACTGTTTTAAAATCCGAAAGTGTGTTTCATGTTACGTGTTTACGATTAAACAACTTTTGATAAAAAACGATTAAACTAATTTTAAAAAGCGCACCGAGGATTCCGTACAACACTCTTTAAAAATCTCCGGGATCCTTAGCGGAGAGCTCGACACACACTTGGCCGGTTTATATTATTTGTTGTTTTATTTTATAGTATAATTCTAGAATTACACCAAGTTTGACGCTTGTATGTATTGCCGTTTTTACGATAGACCAAAAACAAAAAAAACTATTATAATGAGAAATTATCTGAATAATTCAATAATAATAGTTATGAATAGAACATTACTGAAAGATTTATTTTATTTTTATTTTTTACGAAATATTACAATTGTAAGTTACGTGGATCGGAACGTAATTTCACACACCAATCAGCGCAAAGTGACGAAGCGATTAGCAACTTGCGTGCGTTAGAGGAGTACGCCAACATATTATAGCGGATGATTTGTGTTGAGCTTCACGCGTCATGAAAAGTCAACTTTTGATTTGCAATAAATAAATGATTTGTGCATATTTAACCTTTTTTTTTATTTTACGTAAGCCTTAAATCTTTATTTTACACTAAAAATATATAACTGTGCAAGTTCCCCATTCTTTATTATCAAATCCAAAATAATAATAATATTACATAATTATTCTGTGAAAATAACAACTCGCTACCACAGAGTATCGTATTTCTGTGTCGCCCACGTATAACGTTACGGTCCTTTAGATTTAGAGGACATCAGTGTAAGGGTCCCATTGGCACCCTGGGTACGGAACCCTTATAAAAATAATACCTAATAATTATGTTAATCTCCTCAAGTATTTTAAAAGGTATGAGCGTTTAACAATTAGGACCACATCCGGAACCAATTTGAACACAGGTTCTGGTAAAAAGAGTACTTACTTACATAGCCTAATCTTATTACGAAGTTTCCGTTCGAAATAATATTAATTCTCTTTTTGTTCGTATAAAATTTCCTTGGAAACATTCTACCAACCATTCGTAGGTAATTTGATACTATTTAATTGAGGAAAAGTGACAAAGAAATTATTTAAATACCTACCTAATTTGTAATTACTATTAATTGTAATTGTGAGTCTATGTATGATACATTACATAGGCTCACGACCATAATGCATTTCGGGGTAGTGACAAACACACAGATTTTGGCAAATATCACGTAATTTTTTTTCCGTTGGAACCTGTGTAAGACTACTAAAATGTTGCTAAGTTTTAACTAAATCCAACGCAATCAAGCACAGATTAATGTATTTACACAAAAAGATGCATTTTGAGAAATATCACGTGAGATTAGGAGGGGGGAGGGGGTCGAGCCAAAAAATAATAAGATACCAGAGAATATTCTAAACTTGACAGACAAAAAGTTTAAGTCCCATGTTAAACAAGTCCTCTGTAAAAAAGATTACTATAAACTCGATGATTATTTGAATGACCAAAATGTCTGGTCTTGACAATGTTACACTATGTAATTTAATATCGGATTTTTGTAATTGTACTTTTTATATTTTGTTTTGTTTAAAGAGAAGTGTGTTGTAGAGTTTCTGGCCGCATCTTCTCTACAACGGAACACCTTCCGACGCGGTGGTAGATTCAAAAACATTACGTCAAAAAGTTATATATGTAATATTATTTTGAATAAACAATTTTGACTTTGACTTTGAGGAGCGTTCGAAAAATCACCATAATCACCTCACGTAATTAATGGACGCCCCCTTTGAGTAATCAATCATATTTATTCATTTACCTAGTTACTAGATTAGTTTTCTCGTATGTACTAGATTCTAGTATACTCTTAAGATTTTAGGTATGCAATACGCTAAGAAAGTAAAACCTCACATCACAGGTTAGGTACACCAGTCGTGGTTATCAAGATTGATAGATTTATGGCATAAATAAAAACCGTATATAAAAACGCGTTAATAAATTCTGGTACCTAGTTCTTCCGAAAGAACTTGATAAAAAATATCCTCGACCAACCCGTTTACTGTATACTCCATTTCGAATAGCAACGAAATTTTTAGGCTATTTTGAATTACAGAAACAGAGATTTGAAACACTTCCTCTCACTTATTCTTAGAACAGCTTTAGTAACATCCAATATATACAGGGTCCTTCTCATTATGTTGACACTTTTTTAAGGGGATGATCAGACCGACAAACTGAAGAACTTTCTCTATGGGACCAACATCGAAATGCGAAATAAATCTGCTGTTTCATACAAAACTGCAAACCTACTCATGCCTAATGTTAATGTGCCACAATTAACGTATGGGACAGCTGAAATTTTCGCTATTTCGATGTTGGTTCCATAAAAAAAGGTTGTTCAGTCTGACGGTCTGATCATCCCCTTAAAAAAGTGTCAGCATATTAAAAAGGACCCTGTATGTCTGGTAGTATATCTTTCTGATAAATAAATTATAATTGCAAATCAGAATTGGCCAGAAAGCTATATAGGAATCGGAAAATCTTTTTGTTCTTATTTGAAATTTAGCAAAAGTTACTCGGTCCTCAGTCCCTAATTCCTGTTCCCTCGAGCGAAACAGAGCAAGCAATTCCAAATGCTTCAGTAATTAGGTCAACTCTATCAAATCGTAGTATACTATATAAGAATAATTTTGTACCTAATAAGATAAGAGGTACATAAAATGATGCAAAAACAGCTGTTATGATGTCGACGACCTCATCGGAAGGCCGTCGCAGTAGTTTTGTCAACAAAGCCATATGATAAAATTTTTATTTTAAATGTTAATATTGTTTTACATTAAATTTACATACCACTTATCCTTGATGATATTATATTAACTACTCCTATTCTGGCATACAAATAGCTTATTTTATTTCGCTTTTCTTTTTTGCGAGAGTATCTGTTTATTTGGGTACCTATAGTTGCCTGGTATAAGATAAAAATATAAGATACGGCTTTTTTGTTCAACCAAAGGATTCCTTTTGCTTGTGCAGGATTTATCTTTTTGTTACAAAGATGACTGTATGTTTGATGCACATAAGCGCGTTCAACCTCAGCCACAGCCTCAATTCCACCTAAATAAATAACTAAGTAAATAAATAAATAACTAACTGCGAAAGTTCAGGAACTAATTCAAGTTTAGAGATTATTTTAAAAGGATTTAAACCTACACATTCCCAATAGCAAAGAAATTTTAAGGCTATTTTGAATTACAGAAACAGATTTGAAACACTACTCTCACTTATTCTTAGAACAGCTTTAGTACCGTCCAAGATATGTCAGATAGTATATCTTTCAGATAAATAAAGTTTATTTGCTAATCGGAATTGGTCAGAAAGCTAACTAGGAATCGGAAAATATCTTCGTCCTTATTTGGAATGAAGTATAGACGTCTATCCAGCGACATGTTTTATCCAACCCCTCTTTCGTTGAATGAGAGGGGGGGTCGAAAAAATTATTTTTCTTCATAACAACTACATTTCTGTTTTTGCGTTACTGTTATCTGTCTCCAAGCCAAATTTCGATTCAATAGGTGCAAAAATGAGCGAGTTATTGAGGCGGGGTATATGCATACAGACAGACAGAATGGACGAAAGTATAAGGGTTCCTTGTTTGACTATGGAACCCTAAAAAATAACTTCTTACCTGCAAAAAATCGCGGAACATACATGGGGTATTTTCGGATACAAATAGGTGTGAAGACTCAAAAAAAAAATTGGACGTCTCCGTTTGGACCATCCTGTACATTCGGCGAGCCTGACTGCAGCGTACAGACTACTTTATCGGGTCCCTGAGCCAGTGCAGTATACCTAGTCGTAGGTAGTTATAATATCTATTTCAAATCTTGAATTACCAGAATATCGAATATTTGAGAACCTCTATCGGATCCAATTACTCAACTAACACCTAGCGGAAGTAAAAAACTTTTAAGTACGAATTCGTATGTATAAAACGTAACAAATTATTATTCACATGGTGTTCCAAGGTGACTGGTGCGGAGGTCGTCATCTCGAAATATTATAGTAAACACGAAATATGATCATTGTTCAAGTGTCCAAAAAACGGCGTTCCTGATGTTTTTCATACTAATTATAGTTGTCAGAATCATAAAAATGCTATTAAATATGATTGATTATGGGAATCAGGTACCAGAAATTCTGAGACGCGGCATAATGTTGATAGTAAAGGTATATTTGTGTTTTTAAAGGTTTAGGGTATGGTACGGTAAACCATGGGTAAACATAATAAAATTTACGAGGCGGATGCGGTCGGCAACATCGCTATGCTAGGCGTGCTCGGTGCATTGCAATAAACGTGATTCGTCACTGAGATTCCTTGTTCTACGCCGCCTTTGCTGCACAATCTATTTTCGATAGCATGACGCATTTCCTTCAGGTTTTCAATTCAAGCTCTGTTTTCCTTCTTGACCCAACTTGACTTTTTATTTATAAACGGGAACATCAGCTGCGGCCATTTATTACACACAGACAAAGTTCAGCGAGCTTGGGGAACTTCGAAAAGTTCAAACAGACCTGTGTGGGGCCTAGCATGCTATCTCCATGCCACGCTATGGACACAGAATAAATATTTTTTGTTTGTTTTGATGTTTAAGTAAAGCAGCGATTACACTTGCAGTTGGTCGGGCCCGATTTCGGCATTTATTGTCTGATTTATTCTCTCTATTTTAAAGTTTTTATTTTTAAATAGACATAAACAGATGTATGTATTGTGTGTGTATTGTAGGTAGTTTCAATATACATGCATAATACGTTTGTAAATTATGATAAAAATTCATAAAAATCCATTAAATTTACGCGAGACTCGTTTGCAACTGCATCTATGTCTATATGAATCATGTTGTAGGTTTGTAGGTACCTAACTACGCCTAGCATGAAAATATTGACGTTTTACGTTTACTACTTGCACTTAACGTTTTGCTATTGTAAATCATGTTTACTTTGCGTAACTGGAAAATCGATCAACAAACTCTAAAACTATAGTTAACTAGGGAAAACAATGTAAGGCCTGGACTGCAATCGCGGTAACTAATCTCTATGCTTTGCAAAATGTCATTGACTTTGATTAGTTAGTATTGAAAATATAACTAGATTTTGTATGCAGCGCGCATTAGCGCGTTCGAAATAAACTTCTCCTAAAGAAGTTCTACAAATTCTGTTTCCTATTGATATGAGTGACTGTGTGTGTATGACATAAACCTGTTTGACCGCATCTTGTAGTCTAAAAATGCTTATATCATTATCTATGGCCAATGACTTCATACTATTTCGTGCAGTCTGTGTTCGTGCTTTATTGTTTTTAGGGTTCCGATCCAAAAGGGTGAAAATGGGACCCTATTCATAAGCTTACGTTGTCCGTCCGTCCATACGTCCTACCTATTTAGGGCTGTAACTTTTGATTTGAACCGAAATAGCTAGACAGTTGAAATTTTCACAGAATGTGCGTTATTACGGCGGATTTGCTAGCGAATAAAAAAAATTTCAAAAAGTTAAAAATTAAGGGAGGTCCTCATACAAGACTAGCTTTTATCAACGTTTTTTCTTCTCGCTCTATCGTAAAAACGGTAATATATACAAGCGTCAAACTTAGTATAATTAAAAACAAACTCTACAGTATAACAACAAATAATAAAAACTGGCCAGGAGTGAGTCGGCCTTGCGCTAAAGGCCCCGAAGAAACGTTTTTTTTTTGTATATGTATATGGTACGGAACCCTCCCGGAGCCCGACTCGTACTTGACCGGTTTTTTATTACCAAATACCTATTATTGTCTACATAACGGTGTGAGTCGCAAGTGACTTCAACTTATAAAGTAGATGCACATAACACGGATTTTTTTCCAATAGGTATTTAGGCTTTCCTTTGAACACAGGTTTCATATGTATTTTATAGAAAAATTAGAAATATACTTCATAGCAAATAAATCTGAGATGTTGAAGATTATTGCTATATTTTTCATTAATTTGTATGTCTTTCAAATAACGAGAAAATAGCTTCTAAAAACAAGGAAAATAGGTCCGGCCCTGTATAGGGTAGAGGAGGGGCGTTCCGTCACCGAAACAATTTGTTTTTTTTTTCTTTTAAAGTTAAGTCAAGCATCACGCGAAATCATTTCTACAAAACCATATTTCTTGTAGTTTTCACTATATGAAATCGCCAACGCCACAATGACCAGTCCTGCGCTGTTCTCATCCAACTAACAACAGTTACCTACCTCAAAGACAAGGCGGCAATTAACAGATTACCTACATTTTCAAATGTTCATAAATTGGTTCGCGAATTCGAATCCCAGGAATAAATATTTTTAAACGTGTTAACTATTTAATAGGTATCATACCTGGTAATTAATTACCTAATGTCATTAATCACGTTTTTTTTTAATTTTTACACCTGTAGGTATAATCCGACGTTATGGCAGAACGAGAGCGTCTAAACATTTATTTGCAGTGATTAAACATCAAACAATGGCAAGAGCGTTTCGCCGGGAAGCGTGCAGCGTGACCCGAACAATTAGGTTAACCCTCCGCCTGCCGGTGCCGGAGCCTTAGGGGGAGAGAGGTCGACAGGATCTGGGATCCCGGGGGATTCTCCCGGCTGTATTGGTACAGTATTTGGGATACTAATAACAGCTGATTGACATATTTGTCGACAAAATCTGACATAAGCCCTTAACTTTACAACCATGTTTTTGCTCTACTTAGTTGGATTTTTGAAATTCTAATGATTGAATTAAGATTAAGACAAATAAAGACGTTTAATAAACACAAGGACAAATTTAATGCAGTGACCCTATTCAAATCAAGTAGGAATACCTACCATCTCCATTCCAACTTGGATAATAAAAATATAATAGAGACGATTGGTCCTTCGTAACCGGATTTATTCCAACTCATCCTCGTCTCCGGGGACGGTAAAGGAACCGGCTCTCAGGCTATAAATCAACGTTCACCACTCCAATACAGCCCGTCGGCGCCACACATGCTAAACAGTATGCTTACACACGAAAACCTAAAATAATCAAGTCTTTACGCCTCACCTCTATTAGGAGTCCTCGAGGGCGACGTCCCTCTAGGAGGCACGCCGAACTGAACCGCCGCTTCACTTCCAACATAAACACTGCACCAAACGGTTAAACTTACGCGGAAAAAAAGGATTCTTACGTCAAAATAGTATCAACACAACACTGTCACTTTGTTCAAGCACTGAAATCCAATTGGTTCGTTTGTTTTTAGTTACAAATTAAGGATAATTAAGCGCGCATGTCATTTCAACAGTTGCTGTATTTAAGTAAATTCCGCAGTAGCATCTTGCAAGACCGCCGCTCGATGACTGGCGCGCGCCGTTTTGGTCGGGTTCTCGGGTGGCGAGCGGGCCCAGCGGGGCAGGGTGCGGAGCGCGGGGCCTGGCCAAGCGACTCCTCTCAATGGTAGTGTAATACCTTGTAGGTGCCGGATGAAAATGAATGAACAATAAGGGTACCTATCTATCTACCCGAAAGCCCTACTCGGGTGCTAGACAAATTATGATGATAACGATAACGGCGCGCGGCGTGTAATGCCGCCATACATTACCTAACCCTGATCACAATGGACATGAAAATTGAGTTTATACCTACCTAGTAGGTAGGCATAAGTTAAAACTATGCAAAACTTACCTATAGTAAGTACCTACATTCAACACGTTCCGCGTTCTGTAAATTTTACGATTCTGGCATCCAGACTCGACATCCATACTAGTGAAGTAAACAAAACCTTGGAGACATTTAACTATTCTTAGCTGTTTACCAGCTAGGTTTTGAAACAAAATTGACTATCGGGTTCGAAGGACCACATTAATTGATTAACCTAATTAATTAATTAATTGAAAGGACCACCCTGGTCCTCGTTCCCCATTCTAAACAAATTAATAACCTTTCCTTTTTTAACACCCGACGCAAAAAGAGGGGTGTTATAAGTTTGACGCCAATGTCTGTATGTCTGTCTGTCTGTGTCATCGTAGCTCCCGGATGGGTGGACCGATTTCGATGCGTTTTTAAAAAATAGAAAGCGAATTTTTGCGAGAGTGTTCTTAGCTTTGTTTCATGAAAATCGGTTCAGTTATGAAATAACATTAAATTACAAATTAAAAAAACCCTCAACACCAAAAAATTACATTTAGAAAGTAAAACATAATTCGGTTACCTTTTATTTTTGATGTAAGCAAATGTATGTTTTACTTCTTAACTCTCTTTAAGATATTTTAGGTTCAATTAATGTGCCGGGGACCATGATTGTAAAAAAATCAATGGTCATTTCATAGCGGTCCTCTACGCATTAATTCACCTAAAAGAAGTAAAACATACATTTGCTTAAATCAAAAATAATAGGTGACCGAATTATTATTTATGTTAGAAAGTGCTTTAAAATTGTCTTACGTATGAACAGCCCCATACGGAAGTGCGTTTACAGAAATAAATACCCAAATTCGTAGACCTAAACGAGAAAAGAACAAACGATGTTATTACCTATATACAGAGAATGGTTGTTTTGAATAGGGTATATTACTGTTGGCGCGCTCCATACAAACGAAGTCTGGTGATATTTTCAATACTAACCGATTAAACTCAATGAAATTTTGCAAAAACAATCTAGAAACAAATCTCTATGCTTGTATCGTATCAGATTTTCCTTAAAATGTACAGTTTTAAAGTTACAGTGCCTCAAATATTTCCATACAAATCCTAAATTAATCCTAGCATTGAAACTGTATATTTTAACGAAAATTGGACACGATACAAGCATAGATATTTGTTCCTAGATTGTTTTTGCAAAATTTCATTGAGTTTATTCGGTTAGTATTGAAAATATCACCTAAACAGTTATCGATGAATTTTTGTATCCAAAATAAATAACAAAGAAAACAAACGTTCCAAATAGTCAGAGATGTTTGCATTAAATATTATCTAGCAATATTGTCATTACGATATCAATTTTAGCAATTTACAATAAGGGCATGTACTTACAAAGATAAGCTATCAGAACATCGAAGCGATACTGCCGCTGCCGGTGGGTCCACTCGACAGTTATTTGTCTTGCTAATGAGCTGTATTAGCCGAAAAATTGCAAAACATTTCCAATTAGCGATACGGTAAAACGTTAGGAAACAGATTGATTAATTATGGAGTGGGTTGTTTGTAAATTCTATTCCAATAGAACTTTCTTAAAATGTGAATAAATTTATTCACAAATTACCTATGGGTCGAAATAATTCTGACGGTTTTTTAAAAGAATGAAAAATAGTAATTTTCACATTTTCAACTGCTGAGCTCAGCGAATGAGATTCAAAAATCGCACTCCTGAACTTGAACGTGAACAACTTTCTCTATGAAAAGGACCAACATCGAAATCGCGAACAAAATAGGTATCTACTGCTCCAGGAAGTAAATGACTGTTCCATACAAAACTTCACACTTGATTTTTTTTCGCTATTGCGACATTGGTCCCATAGAGAAAGTTGTTCTGTTTGATAGTCTGATCATCCTCTTAGAAAACCATAAGCATCCGCAGATATATCTGCGGAATTAAGGACCCTATACAGGGTCCAACTTAATATGCTGACAGTTTTTTAAGAGGAAGTTTAGACCATCAAACTGAACAACTTTCGCTATGGGACCAATGTCGAAATCAGCTGTCCCATACAACTGAGTAAGATTTCAGTTTAGTAAGGAACTACAGATTTTTCTTTCGCGATTTCGATGTTGGTCCCATAGAGAAAGTTTTTCAGTTTGATGGTCTGATCATCCCCTTTAAAAAGTGTCAGCATATTAAGAATATATAGGATTTTTTTAACTTCAAAATGTCCCACCACATTATGCATAAGTACAATTAAGTTGTTTAATTATAAAAACTTAAAAACCGTTTGTACAAAAAAATCACATTCTATACCTTATCCTACGAGTATGTTGTTCAGCGGTTCAGTTATAGAAAAGATTTTCAGGTTTCTCTTTCATTTGTGAACACTGACTATTATGGAACTATACTGGATGTTACAAAAGTAAAAATAAACATTTAAAACTTTTAAGGGGGTTGTTCAGACCAATAAACTGAGCTACTTTCACTATGGGAACAACATCGAAATCGCGACAATAAATCAGCTATCCCATACATTTAGCTCGAGTAGATTTGTGGTTTAGTATGGAATATAAGATTTTTTTTCGCGATTTCGATGTTGGTTCCTTAGTGAAAGTTGTTCAGTTTGATGGTTTAAACCACCCCCTTAAATGTTTATTTGTATTTTTGTAACACCTTGTATAATTGACTGGGTCACTAACAGTCTGGCGAACGCCCCCCAAATAATTTACCTCCACAGCCCATCCAATATAGGTACCTAAAGTCCGGCCGCTGAAAGATTGCGTTTGACAGTTACCATAAAATTGCCGATCATTATTTAGTAGCTTTTTGAACTTAAAAGGGCAGCTAGTGCCCTGTGTACTAGAGTGAGCACAGGTAAACAATATTTTCATTCAGTTTTTTACAATTTTATGGTAACTGTCAAACGCAATCTTTCAGCGGCCGGACTTTACCTACTTATTCTAAAATTCGTTACAACCTCTAAAGTGCAACAAGCGCGATCAGCGCCAACCGCCACTAGATATTTTGACCAAATTATATGATAAAATAAATATCCTGGACACCTAACCCCATTTAATCCAAGTACCAGAATCTAGCTGACTTGTATTATTGTGATGAGGTTGGAAAAAATTAACCTTAGAGTACCTAAACTATTTTTTCATGTTGGGATAACATACGTGCATGCCTGCATATGCTCACGACTGTATTCCCCGAGGGGGTATTCAGAGATATTCTAGAAACCTCAGAAAATCCATGTTTCACTAGTACCGAAACTCTGCCCAGTTTGACGTGGAGTAAGCCCATCTCCACTTGTAATGGACATTGGGTACAATACATGCCTTGAAAATGACGCATGCAGGTTTCCTCACAATGTTTTCCTTCACCGAAAAGCCAGTGGTGTAGTTGGGAAAACTTTCAGTAGGTAAATATCCTGGTCTACGCTTTGTTTCATAAATATCGAACCTATAGAAGCTAAGATAAGTACCTAATGCGTAATTGTTACTCAAGTATGGTCCATTGAATCATATAGGTTACACATTACCTACCACTCAAAATGGTTCAGAGAGAACCGGTTCAAAAAACCCTATGTAAAAAAGCTTCGGAAAAGATTGCAACATAATGAAAATGAATCATTGTTGGCAATCAAACAAATCAAATCTTGATCAAGTAGAATCGAATACCCTGTGCACCCAACCAGAAGGTCACGGACGAATTTATTGAGAAAACATAGGGTAAAAGAGCCTAAACCCGGCTTTATTGCTTCATTTTTAACCAATTATACTTGAGACCACACCGGAATTATGGCTAGACCTGCCGACTTTGGGGAGAATTTGTGTCTTTCGATTTAAACCTTAATAACTCAGCAATAAATAGTTTTTTGGCTTGTTTTTGTCATTCATTCTGAAGATTATGAACCACTTCGCAATTTAAAAAAGAATCTTGAAAGCTAGGCCTAATGTAGCAAAATTGTTAAACGATTGAAATCTCAAAATGGTTCCGGCTTTAGGGCATTTTACCCTACTATGCTATTTACCAACTTGGATGAAATGGACCAAATTGAATGGATGAGACATTATTTGCTTAATTCTCCCATTTTGTAACAATTGCTTTCAATTTAATCCTCGCAGAAGCGGGTCATCAAGTGCTCACATTTACAATGAAACGAAGTTAACTGGGGTATTGCGTGCAGTGCAGTGCAATATAAATCAAATACAAGTATCAGTGCATTTTGTCTGCTAATCTTCTGTTTGACAGTTACCAGTCAAACAGACAGAAATAGCCAGGACCGACGTCATTGCCTCCCGTGCCGGACGATGCCCCCTTTGTTGTAAAATGTACATAACATAACATAATCATAATTTCAGCGGCAACGTGTTGTTCTAACTCCAAATAGACATAATCCCAATCTACTGTGCAAAAAAAATTTTAATTCTTTCTTCTGGAATTAAAGTTTAGGTATTGTCACTCCGATGTGGCTGCAAAGTATAGGTACCTACTAAAAATCGGATATGCTGTACAGGGACGCAGTGGAGCACTTAAAACGTCTTGTACCGGGTAATGATTTCTGAGCATAGCATAGCATATGCTCACGACTATATTCCCCGAGGGGGTAGTCAGAGATATTCTGAAACCTCAGAACATCCACGTTTCACCAGTAGTACCGAAACTCTGTCCAGTGTGACGGGGGTTGAGCCCGTCGCCACTTATAATGGACAGTCCTCTAAATAATGGTAATAAAATAATGCCGATAGGTGCTTTACTTCCAAAATAATAAGCGATCTTGTCATAACATATTTCGTTGTATGTACACATAGTATTTGTAAGTGACCTCCTACCCTCCTTACTGAAAAGAAAGATGTTTCCAGTCAAAAAAAAATGGTAAAATTACCTATTCGGCTACAATAAAAGATGCAGTGACAAGTAAGGTGTGTAACTTGTCCACTCCCACGCATCCACATAGCAAAGCTAACAACAAAGCGCATGTTTTGTCTCATATTTGCCTCTGACATTTTACTTCTGCATCGCGGGGCATAACACTAATTGGCTTGTTTGTCTTCGTCAATTAATTCATATCATTCCTATTTTAAATTACATAACACTTTGGTAGCAATTGAAAATGTTACAATGTCAGCCGTATTTTGTTCTGCCAAGCAGTCCGGTCTGTAATTATCGGAATGCTGGAGTTTTCCTCGTCACGGAGGAGGTTGTGCCTGGAATTTTTGGATAAAGTCCAGACCTTCGCCGGATCTCGATCTAAATGCAGCCCGTGGTAATCACTTCGTTTTAATATTACATTTATTTTGTTTCATGTTAAAATATTATGATAACATGTTTATCTTCGCATCTTGCTGTAAAACGTAGTGATTATTTTCTCCTTGTCCTGCTGAGTATCGCCACATATGAATGAGGGATTTCTATGCATGTGGTACATTTATAATATTAGGTATATGTTTATTAAGAAAATTATTCATTCATAATTGAATATAACACCTCTTCAAACTACATTGTAAGGTGATATAATACTCATTTCATTCATTACAAGTTAACGTATTGAGAAATAAGCATTCAAATTGAATTACTTTAGGTGTTTAAAAATTGACATCAATATCTAACTATATAGCGATATACAGTAAATAAGTAATCCAAATCCAACTGAAAGCTTCCTGAAACAAAATCGTATTTCTTACAGAACTTAAGTAGGAACGGGACTTCAGGAATCGAATTTGTTAGAAGCCGGCGCCAATAATTCTCTATCGAATTTTACGTGCCGAAAAATGAACGCTTGATCGAATTTATTAAGAGAATCGAACATTGCTGATGGAAATAAACCTTGTCGCTTTTGAAATAGCTCCTGCGTTCTACTTTTAAGTAGGCACAATACCTAATGTACGAGTTTGACCTCACACGTCCATCGTTTTGTCTTGTGTCAGGCCGGCTAACAAGACAAATATCCGCACTTTTACTTATGCTAATGGAATTCAAACATTGACTGTAAATGGTCCATAAATATCAGCGAGCACCAGCCTCGACATAATGCATCGCAACGTATGGCCACTACCTATATTCGTCCACATCGCGCTACTGGGCCTGAATTCTGATAGCCATCATTAGGTTGTTACGGTAACTGGCTCCCCAAAAGTGAGCTAACGAGCTCTAGGTCGTGACGTCACTGTAGCGCCCCAACTCAGACGATTTACCCTAATTGTAGGAACATTTGTTTCCAAAGCGACTGACTGTTTGTGAGAAGGTCAACGTACGACCTTTCAAGTACCTTGTAGCATTGGTATTCGGCTCACATCTTCCACGTGAGCCCCAGGTCTACATGTCTGAAGCATCACAGATTATCCTACGACATTGAATGTCTGTTTGTCAATAAGAATGCTAATGCTATCTACTCCTAATATCCTTTTCCTTGAACAGTGTCTGAAGGTTCGGAAACGCAATTGTCACGTTCCTCCTCACTTCCTTCGTTACCTAAGTTCCTGTATAATAAAGACAGCTATTTTTATTGGACAACAGGATATTTCAAACATGTCATTTTAAGTTATTTTATATGGCAAACATGAAATTGTTTTTGCTGCTTTCTGGAAGAAATGAAATGCTATCGACGTCTAAATGAAAGGAGAAAGAATAAAAGATGTTGCCATTTCCAAGTAGGTAACTTTGTGACGACACGACGGCTACTGCGTAGTATTTACTTACGAAAGCAGTCAGGTAGATTTCAGGATATATTATTTTATTTTTATGTGCACGAGTAGCCAGATGCACTCTCTTGTCCTTACCCTGATACAATCAGTCTGGATCGGATGCTCTGACTCTTTCTGGCAGCAGAGATTTTGACAACAACTAAGCAATGACTGGATGAGATTATAGTCGCAAGAAAAAGCTAGAGCCAGCCCGTGCTGGTACTATTGGATTAACCTAAGTACAATATACTACATAAATATTAATATTACCTACTTACTCAAAGATTAGTAGGTAATTTATGGAATTTGGAAAATCGAGAATTGGGATCCTACCGCCACGCTCTGCATCGCCGTCGCTGCGCCTGCCTTCTCACTACAAATCATGAGTCCTAAATTAAAATTAAAATGGCATGCCTCAGAATCCGGTCGACTCCCATCCCAATAAAATGTTTGTATAGGCACCTAAACCACATGAAACTGTTTCAGAGCAAGCAAAATTTGTTCAGCAAAACTATTGAGCAACTCAGAAGTCCGAAGCCGCTAATCTATCGGACGTGACTCGTCCTGGAACGTAAAGCACGTCGCAACGTTCGAGCACCGTAGTTTCGCAGGAAACAGAGATATCGACCTTGGCGGAAGTTACCTATGTGTTGCAGACACCCACGCGAGCCTGCAGGCGTTCGTTGGTGGCTGCACTGCGCGGCGCACTCCTCCCTGGATGCACTAGATAGAAACGATGTAATGTAGCCTCTAACTAAAACTATAGCTGTAAGTAAAGTTAATACACAGTGGCCCATTTACTGAGGCCTACAATTTTTTTTGGGTAGGGCTTAGAAAATTCAGAACGGTAGAGGACATGGTATGGTAACGTCTCCTATATAGGTAGAATAAACATTAGTTCCGCTAAAATAAATGGTTTAGAAGTTGTTTGAACTTATTAAAAATCCTCATAAGACCAGATTTATTCGAATTAATGAAAAGAAAGTTGATATCAAAGTATTATAAGTGTAAGTGATGTTTGTATTCAATTATATTTTAGATTGTGTCGTTGTCGTTTTGAAACGTCCACTTACATAACTCACTTTACCTATAAATACTTCGACCTTTATAAAATATCCGATATATGACAGTGTCGAAACTGTTCATTTTTCTGTTACCCAATATCATTTTAATCAAAGTTTGTTAGAATCTAGAAATTTTAAGAGTACCTTTTGGGTCATTTAACCTAAATCTGGGAGTTCATGATTATAGGGCTGAAATAAAGTGTTTTTGCGTACTTTAAAGTATTTAAAGTACATCGACCTAACATAAAGTACTTATGATACTTTATATAAAATACAGTTGGCAACCCTAAGTATCTTCGTAAAGTCTGCGTGACATCGTTTATGTCACGTGGAAAAAATGTTTAAAAATCTCATCTGAAATACTTACTTACAGCGGCGGGTGACTTCACGGTCGGCATTATTTTACCCAGCACTGAATAACACATGAATTCTTATAAACATGCATTTTTGAAGTCTAATAAGGCGCCCCATTGAATACATTCGACGAATAAAACATAAATATTTAACTGACCTTTCGACATCCGTCCTGACAATAGGTACGATGCAAATATCCTGTCGAAAATAAGTTTTTGTTCTTTTTTCGAAGATTCTTAAAACAACGTTTTTCCAAGTAAACTAATTTCATTGCTGTTTTTTTATCAGGTAAGGTTTACTTATGGTAATAGGACAATGAATGCTACAGGGTCAATTTTGACGCCATTGCATTGTTCGAAAATTCGAAATAGTCGTCAAACAAAAAAACCATTAGTTATTACTGCCTACCCCAATGGGGCGAAGAAGGCGTAAGTGTACAGGGTGTTAGGGTAAACAGTTGCATTACTTTAAGTTGTTTCTAAGAAAACTATAAGAATATAACAAAAACAAATTTCGACTTTTTATACACACGTTCCATCAGCTGAATGCATTTAGTATGGAGTGTAAAATTTTTTTTGTAGAATTTCCTATAGGTTTCTTAGGGAAAGTTGATCAGTATCATGGGTACAATCACCCCTTAAAGTAATGCAACTGTTTACCCTAACACCTTGTATTATATAAGGTCTAACAAAATTAGGTGAATCTATTATAAGGGGATGATCAGACCATCAAACTGAACACATTTCTCTAAGGGACCATTATCGAAATCGCCAAAAAAAATCTCCTATCCCATACATACAGGTTGAGTAGGTTTGTATGGAACAGCAGATTTCTTTTTTGAGATTTCGATATTGGTCCCTCAGAGAAAGTTGTTCAGTTTGATGGTCTGATCATCGCCTTAAAATAGTTTCACCTAATTTTGTTAAACCTTATATAAGTAATTAACTAATTATATACCTACCTAATGTAACGTATATTATTTAAAAACCGGATGTAGTCTAGACTCTATATAGGTCTAGTCTAGACGCATACCTACATTTTGATCGAACAGCTATTGACATTTTCTATGGAAGAGCAGATTTTTTTTCGTAATTTCGATGTTGTCTAAATATTAAAAGTTTGATAGTCTGAAGCACCCTATTCGACATATAAATGTAAAACATTTACCTTTATACCCCATAAAATTATCCCAGATTGTCAGAGAAGTGTGTACCCACGCTCAAGTAACCATCAGAATGTGTATTTTTTCTAGAATTAATATATTTCCTGATGTAGCAGTATTTCAACACTCAGCAACGTGAAAAGAAAATATATACCTACCTTTTAGAGTTAGATACAATATTGGTCTTCCAAGCATCTGGAAAACAATAGCTGTCTCTAGCCTATGGACCGTAGCGTATTGGGAATCCATTTAGCGACACCGGACCCTTCGAGTGCTTCGATCCGAAATACTAATACGATGAGCATTTTCTTCAGCAACCTTAATAGGAATGATTTCTTCACATTTTGTTACGGATCTAAACAAAAACTGTCTAACTATTACGGTTAAAAAGTTACAGCCCTGAATGGGTAGGACGGATGGACGGACGGACAACGTAAGCTTAGTATTAGGGTCCCGTTTTCACCCTTTGGGTACGGAACCCTAAAAACGAGAGAACCTTTACTAACATCTTTAGGTTCCTACTTATAAGTATCTTTTCTATATCATCAAAAATATAGCAAATGTCGTCTTTGTCACAGTGTTGCGTCTTCTTCAATCTTTAAGTACTAAAATAAAAGTCAAAAGACAACAGTTTTGCGTGTAACTTTTTTCATAAAATAACGTTCTCAATCTCCTCTTTGTTTCGGTGTTGTCGTCTTCTTCAAAAAATACTTAAAATCAAAATCAAAAGAGAATAGTTTTGTTTATAACTTCCTTCCTAAAATAACGTTCCCAATCGTCACTTTGTTTCGGTGTTGTCGTCTTCTTCAATCTTAAAGTACTTAAATCCAAATCAAAAGAGAACAGTTTTGCGTATAACTTCCTTCCTAAAATAACGTTCCCAATCGTCACTTTGTTTCGGTGTTGTCGTCTTCTTCAATCTTAAAATACTTAATCCAAAATCAAAAGAGAACAGTTTTGTGTATAACTTCCTTCCTAAAATAACGTTCCCAATCTCCTCTTTGTTTCGGTGTTGTCGTCTTCTTCAATCTTAAAGTAATTAAATCAAAATAAAAAAAGAACAGTTTTGCGTATCACTTCCTTTCTAAAATAACGTTCCCATTCTTCTCTTTGTTTCGGTGTTGTTGTCTTCTTCAATCTTAAAGTACTTAAATCAAAATAAAAAATGAACAGTTTTGCGTATCACGCATACGCATACGCATATGCTCACGACTATATTCCCCGAGGGGGAAGTCAGAGATATTCTGAAAAATCAGAACATCCACGTTTCACCAGTAGTACCGAAACTCTGTCCAGTGTGACGGGGGTGAGCCCATCGCCATTTATAATGAACAGTGGGTACAATACATGCCTCGAAATTGAAGCATCCATGTTTCCTCACGATGCTTATAACTTCCTTCTTAGAATAACGTTCCCAATCTCCTCTTTGATTCGGTGTTGTCGTCTTCTTCAGTACTTACTTAAATAAATTAAGTCAAAAGAGAACAGTTTTGCATATCAATTCCATCCTAAACTAACATTCCCAATCTTCTCTTTATTTCGGTGGTCAAGCTTCCCTAGACATTACTTTGCAGGTTTGGTGATCGGGCTGAGGTTAGCAAAACTATTGTCCGTCGATGGCCAATAAAATCCTAACACCGCTTTAGGGCTTTCGAGGGGAGAGCACGACCCGGATTGGCAATTACGTCGGTCGAGACCTGCCAGGGAAGACAAGTGATCCCTGATTAATGACTAGGTACATTGTCTAGTCTGAACAGTCCGATACACACAAAAGAGTTGGTCTATTATTTATTAGTTTCTAGCCTTAAATTAAAAAGCTGTCGTTTCTCATTTCATAATTTGATTATAATGAAATCAACCTTTGAAACGTACAACACTAGGTAGGTACAGTCGCCATCAGATTTATCATAACAAAAGTGGTCAAATATTTCTAAGCAGTTCTAATTTTCAATAGGTAATTTCTTTACACATCAATCAACAATAACTGAACGCCTAGAACTCCTAGAAGATTAAATGTATCTGCAATCATTAGGGTGATGATAAACATCTTAGTAGGCGTAGCGAGGGGGGGGGGGGGGGGCAGGGGGGGGATGCCCCGGACGTCACTTTACTAGGGGCGGCAAATTCGGAAAAAATATAAGATTGAGCTCCGTCTATAACCACTTCGTAGAGCAGAGACAAGTCGAGCTCGCTTCGCTCTCTCTAAGTTTCTGTTTTAATTACTGTGTCTACACATACCTAGTCCTAAAGAGGTCTAAACACAGCTGCTACGTGGTGCTAATACTAAATACTAAATGATGATCCATACTAAACTACAAATCTGCTCGAGCTAAATGTATGAGACTGCAACTTTTTTTCTTCGCGATTTCGATGTTGGTCCCACTAGTGAAAGTTTTTCAGTTTATGGTCTAAACAGCCCCCTTAAAAGTTTTAAATGTTAATTTTTTACTTTTGTACTTGTGTATATTTGGTAACATATACTGTAAAGAGTTTATTGAAAATTAGAGCACTGCTCACAAATAATATTTGAACACCTTGTATGCTATACTATACAACGTGTTAATGAATTAACGCAAAACTAGAAAGTAGTTTGTTTAGAATCGAGAGCAGAATCGAATTATCATGTTTTCTACATAGGTAATTTTTTTCATAATGTTAAATAATTTGTTTGTAAAATTTAAAATTTACTGAACTCGATCTCAACCCACCTCACGGGCACACTCACCCTACTTACTACCAAAACTAGATTCTTAAAATGTATCAATGAGCACGTTAGCGCTTTCATTCATTGCTGAAATGATAACAAATCATTTTTGCCTTAAAACTTAAAATGCGAATAACTTTTAATTTTAACTATCAAAATTTTGAAATTATTGTTTCAATCTAGTTATTTTGTTATAAATCAGTTGGGGTGTATGAGGTTTTGTGCTTATTCATGAACACGTTGTATATCTGATGTCGACTGTACATATTAAACTTTCTTAAGTTCTAAAAAAAAACCTTTTCAAATACTAAACTCGAAAAATTAACGTGGTCTACATTTATAAGGGTTCCCTAGTCAACAAGGAACCCTTTTAGTTTCGCCATGCCCGTCCGTCTGTCCGTCTCTCCACGGCTTAGCTCAGAGACGCTTAGTACTAGAAAGCTGTAATAATTTGACATGGGTATACATATTAATCATGCCAATAAAAAAGTAAAATAAAATCATGAAAAATATTTTTTTACTGTACCTACGTGCATACACGAAATGTGAGAATGACATTTTTTTTTCTGGTGTTCCCCATGGTGTGGGGTATTGTTGGATAGGTCGTTTTAAAAATATTGTGGGTGTGGGAAAAACATTTTTCGATTAAGATTTGTGTTCATTTGTTGTTGGTAGGTATACCTTAATAGTTTTATCTTGGAAATAAAGGTTAGATTGCCCCGATTCCCGGTGCAATCGATCGATTCAGGGGTCACAGTAGAATCAATCGCGTAGACTGCCAAAGCCAAAACCCGTGCCAAGTTCAGCTAACACCTTAATCCTAATATTTAAAGTGCAGTGTCCATCAATCTTGATTAATTTCCCTCGAGGAGAGCAATGTTACGTAGCGGCACCTAATTTATATAAAAATAAATATACAAGATGTGTTCCATTGAAAATATCAACGTCGAATCAACCCAAATGTATGGTACAGCAAATTTTTATTCGTGATCTCATTGTTGGTCCCATAGTGAAAGTTATTTAGTTTGAGACTACCCCTTAAACGAAATTAAAAATTATAACGCATTTTAAGTTTACAGCCTGTATAAGTAATGAGGACCTGCGCGTAGCAATAGGGACATGTACACTAGAAATCTAATATCTTCCAAGGATAATCTTAACTATTATAAAACTGTGACAGAAGTGTATCTGTACATTTAAGATATTTACTAAATAAAACCGGTCAAGTGCGAGTCGGGCTACTCGCGCACCGAGGGTTCCATACCACACCACCACACCACATAACATATTAACTTAAAAAAAAGCGGCCTTTAGCTCAAGACCAACTCACACTAGGCCGGTTTTTATTATTTGTTGTTATACTGCAGAGTTTTCTCTATAATCATACCAAGTTTGACGCTTGTATGTATTACCGTTTTTACGATAGAGCAAGAAGAAAAAAAACAAGTTTCTTGTTGAGAACCCCCCTTAATTTTTAACTTTTTGCACCTATTATTTGTTAACAAATCCGCCGCAATAGCCAGACAGTTGAAATTTTCACACAATATGCGTTACATATTCTGTGAAAATTTCAACTTTCTAGCTATTACGGTTCAAAAGTTACAGCCCTAGATAAGTAGGACGGACGGACGGACGGACACCGTAGGCTTAGTAATAGTAGGCGTTTTCACCATTTGGTTACGGAACCCTAAAAGGATAACGATATGGTTTTTAGATGTCCCTGACTCCAAATCAACCTTTTTCAGAACTTTTGTCTGTCTGTTTGTTTGTGCGAGCATCACGCAAAAACTACTGAACTGATTTTAATTAAACTTTTTTTGTTTGATGAGCTTATGATCTGACTTAAAATCTGGTATACAATTTGTGCGGACGAAGTCGCGGGTTAACTCTAGTGAATATACAGGGTGTAAGTGACAGCCTAGCAAATACTGAAACGGTGAACTCAGACCATGAAACTGAAAAACTTTTACTATGGAGCCTACCTCAGGAAACGCAACAAAAAAATCAGCTATCCCATACATTTGAGTCGGATAGGTAGAGCACTTTTGTATGGGACAGCTGATTTTATTTCGCGTTTCCTGAGTGAAAGTTATTCAGTTTGATGGATTGAGTTCACCGTTTCAGTATTTGCTAGTCTGTCACTTACACCCTGTATAAAATAACATGATAACGTGATAACGAATGCCCAATTAGTAAAGCTTCCTAATAAGATAGAGACACATTGACCATGGAACCGTGCTGCTTGCTTACGTAAGCGAGATAAAGCTGGAAGAGTACAAGGCAATAAACACGGCTTTCACCACCACTGCGCCCAAGCAGTAAACCTCGCAACGAATCTGATATCATTGACATTGTATGAGGTCAGAGGGCCCAGGGCTGTTTTAGCACGCGATCTGTCAATTTTGGAGGCCACGAATAGCTGGCTCTACTGGATTCGAGGCCAGATAAACCCCCGAGATAGGGGTGCAGTTCTGATTTATACCCGCAAATTTAAGGTTGTATCCGGTTCTAATAATACAGAAGTTTGCCCTCGAATCAAAGGGTCATGGGCTCGGAAAGCGCCTTCAGAATTTGAAATTTAATAACCTTGTAAAACACATGACTCCGGAGCACCTAGCCTAAAGTGGAAACCACAGTTCAATTTTTATATAGGGTTCTTCTTAATATGCTGACACATTTTTAAGGGGATGATCAGACCATCACCCTGAACAACTTTTACTAAGGGACCCATAGAGAAAGTTGTTCGGTTTGATGGTCTGATCATTCTCTGAAAAAACTGTCAGCATATTAAGTTGGACCCTGCATAAAACGTTTGTGTCGATGTTTAGATGTTTGTGACTGTGTGTGTATTTGTGTTAAAGGCTAAACGGATTGAGATAAATAAATAAATAGCTTGGACATTGTCACAAAAATTATCTAGTCACATTTAAAGTACCAGAATCTAGCCTAGACTTGTATTATGATGACTAGACAACGATATATAATAAATATATAGATACAAAAATACATGAATGGGGTACAAATATTAATATTCATCATACAAATATTTGTCCCTTACGGAATTCGAACGCGCGACCGTCGGCACAGCAGGCCAATATACATATTAATCTATGCAGCAGGCAGGTACACTGCCGGCTGAGCTACAGGGCCGGATGAATTTTCGCCCACAGATGAAATATGTTCTGGATTAAAACATATTATACATTTTTAACATCAACAGACGAATCCGCGAACAAAATCTAGTAATAAATATTTATTCATTTGGTTGTTAGATGACGTAAGTATTGATCAAACAAGCCATCACACCCTCTTTCCATGAAATACTTATCTAGCAGTTTTACCTAATTATGTAATAAATAGACGGTTTAAGATTCGTCAGATGAATAAGGTCAAGTTCAGGCTTGTGTTGCGAGGGTAAGCGGCGCAGGCCACGCTTGGTCGCATGCCAGCCCAAGGCCGCTGAACATCAAAGCCTCCGGGCCTCGTAAATTATCCTCTCCGTCGAGCAAGCGCCCGCGCTCAGCGACGCCTCTCATCGTATGTGGGACAGCTAAACATAGTGTTAAGATGTTTTACCTAAATACGAAATTATTGGAGACTCTGAAAAAGTTAAAGGGTAGCATGTCCCATTTTATATAAACGTGGATATTCAGGAATAGGTCTTCTTGGTCGTAACTTCAAGGCTGAGGGACGTGACCATCGTGGGCCGCTTGTGCCACCACAGCTCTCCAGGCCGCTAGATCTTAGTTCATTATTATTCGTTCATTAGTGCAGGCATAGAAGCACAAGGTTAATAAAAAGCATTTCAATCAATTAAGGATAATAATCATCATCATCTTCTTCTTCTTTCGTTCCAGCATGAGCTATACAGGGTGAAATTGATACCATTAGCATCCTTTTAAACTAAGAGTCTTGGGTAGACTCTAATTTAAAAGGATGCTATCGAACGATGATATCAATTAAGTATAGTAGTTTAGTTTAGTATTCAGTTTTGCTTGGATGGGTATCAAACTGAACAACTTTTACTATGGGAACAAACCGATAGGAGTGTGGGGACTTGCCACAGATGTCAACACCCACAAGTTATAGCAACGAAGCTTACAGATGGCGCTACGGTCGCACTCGCAAATGTGTACGTAAGACAACTTGCGACGTCACATTGGTAACTCGTTAGCTGCTACACATAAGGTTCACAATCTTATACAAGACATGAATCGCGCAAGAGAAATAATCACAGAGATTCGATATATATGCAAGGTTCAACTATGTTCTGTTGAACCACGGCCGGTCCCCAGGCTACACACCTAGCCTGGCGGAAGATCTTCCCTTTTCACCGGAGGAACCTTCCACAGTAGTTCCTCCACAGGAGCAAAAAAAATCTGCTGTTTCATACTAAACCGCAGTGCAACGCGACTCAAATGTATGCAACAGCAGATTTTTATTTTGCTCCTATTGGTTTGCTCCCATAGTAAAAGAGGTTCAGTCTGATAGGTAGACTCTTAGTTTAAAAGGATGCTAATGATTTAAATTTCCCCCTGTATATCGCATGACAATCACCAATGCTGTAGTGTAAAGACAGTCAGCAGTCAGTCAGGTCGTATCGAGGCTGACTACCCAGGGTGCGCCAGATAAACTCAGATTTTGTTCGTCATTCAGGGTCATTTCATCATTATCGGCCTATATACGTCCCACTGCAGGCACATGCCTGGCCTGGCCTGGTGTATGGACGTTAGGCCACCACGCGTGCCCAATGCGGATTGGTAGACTTCAAATACGCATCAGAATTTCTTCTTCAGCGTATGCAGGTTTCCTCACGATCTTATTACCTATACCAGACTATAATAAAAACCGATCAAGTGCGAGTCGGGCTACTCGCGCAACAAGGGTTCCGTGCCACACCACCACACAACATAATAACTAAAAAAAAACGTTTTTTGTCCTGGACCTTTAACACGAGACCGACTTACATTTGGCCGGTTTTTATTATTTGTTGCTATACTGTAGAGTTTGCTCTATAATCCCACCATGTGTGACGCTTGTATGTATTACCGTTTTTACACTAGAGCGAGAAGAAAGAACGTTGATAAAATCTAGTTTCTTGTATGAGGACCCCCCTTAAACATAAACTTTTTGAAATTTTTATTATTTGTTAGCAAATCCGTCGTAATAACGCATATTCTGTGGAAATTTCAACTGTCTAGCTATTACGGTTCAAAAGTTACAGCCCTAAATAGGTAGGACGGACGGACGGACAACGTAGGCTTAGTAATAGGATCCCGTTTTCATCCTTTGTGTACGGAACCTTAAAAACTATCCTTCCTATACTTCCACTTATCATGACTGGGTCCGAGTGGTAGTGACCAGTAGGCCTCGTATGCCACCCCCGAGAAAACGATAAAAATCTAGATGTGCCTCTATCCTTATTATTTTACGTATGCCTGAAAGAGCGCGCATGACGTTTTTCTCGTTTAAATGCTTTGTCGTGGGTGGCATGCTAGCCGTGCTGCAGAAGGAAGGAGATCTGTAGTGATGATAATACAATCAGTCTATCTACTATCCGTTACGAAAATATCTGGATGTTCCCTATCAAATCTATTTGAAAATGAAGCACAAAAGAGCTATTTGAGTGAACGTCCATATACCCAGATCCGACTCAACGTGTGTTCTTTATTATTCCTGCCTTCAAAAGCCTTCAATAGCCTTCAATTTCCAATATTAACATTTGCTGTGTAGCAAATTGTTATAGTATAGTCAGTATGGTAAATGTAGCAACGCAAAAGAAAGTAATTTACTAGCACGCCCGTTCTTGTAAACAATATTATTCGAGTAGAGCATTAAATAAATGCGTTGGTGGAATAAAAACTTTGGGTATATATTTACAAATACGTTTCAATTTTCCTTTAAAAATGATACCCCGTTGTTATTTTATAGAGATTTCTATGTAAAACCAGAATAAATAACACTGTCATAGACTTTTCTACGTGCTTGTAATAAGTGGACTTATAGGTAGGTAAGAATAGCTTATCTGTTACGTTTGTACCTAATCGAACCGAACACTAGAGCGTTAATTAATTGAATCGTCCAACATGCACACCGGCCATTAGCGGGCCGTTAATCACCAGGATGCTAACAGGGACCAGGGCTTTCATTAGGAATATGAGCAATAACCTGCCAACAATACCCGGGGAAGGCTTTCACGAAAATTACTTGTCAACGAGCCCAATTATACCTCATACCTGGATTACCTGGAAGGTAGGTATACAACATGTTAACAAAATATAGCCTGAAAATTGTTTGCACAATATCAGAGCAACATAAGTTATACAACGTGTTAATGAATAAGCGCAAAACCTCATACACCCCAACTGATTTATAACAAAATAATTAGATTGAATCCAAAATTTCATTATTTTTATAGTTAAAATTTAAAGTTATTCGCATTTTAAGTTTTGAGGCAAAAATGATTTGTTATCATTTCAGCAATGAATGAAAGCGCTAATGTGCTCATGTATACATTTTAAGAATCTTGTTTTGGTAGTAAGTAGGGTGAGAGTGCATGAGCGGTGTGTTGAGATCAAATTCAGTAAATTTTAAATTGACAAACAAATTATTTAATATTTTGGAAAAAAAATTCCTATGTCGAAACCAAGATAATTCAATTCTGCTCTCGATTCCCAACAAACTACTTTTAGTTTTGCGTTAATTCATTAACACGTTGTATAGGTATGATTATGAAATCATAAATTTTGAACCATTTCACCAGTACACAGGATCTAACAAAAGACTAGTAATATTTAATAGGATTGTTTGACCATCGAACTGAACAACTTTCACTACGGAAGAAACATCGAAATAAAATAAAATAAAACAGTTGTTTCCTACCAAACTGTAGCCCCGATCCTATAATATAATATGATACTGGAGGAACAGTTTTCTGGCCTATGTCACAGAATAGGTAATCTACACTAATATTATAAAGAGGAAAGATTTGTACCTATTTTTGTATGTTTGTAATGAATAGGCTCAAAAAGTACTGGGCCGATTTAAAAAATTCTTTCACCAATAGAATGCTACATTCTTCCAATTTGACATAGGCTACATTTCATTTTGAAAAAAAATTAGGGATCCTTGGTAAAATTTGAACAATGTAATCGAAGGTGTAGAAAAATGAGTCTTAAAATTTATTTGTCTACCCCGTGCGAAGCCGGGACGGGCTGCTAGTATAGTTATATATCGTCGGCTTACCGGCAAAACTCATTAACTGCCTAAAAGTCACTAACTCAGTTAGATACACCATGATACTCACCGCGTCCAGCTCTACAAGATGCAAAAACCGTTATTTTGATATCCCTTCTCGTTTAGATTTTACGCATTGCAAAAAGTCACTATGTTCCGTTTTTTGACATTCTTGTTGCAAGAAACTCATTTTATTTAAATAAGTTACTAGAATTTTTAAATGAGCTTTGCATAAAATTATCAACTTGAAATAATGAGTTCTCGTTGTAGAGGTTTACGTTGATTGAAGAAGAAAAATATATGTAAAATTCACTTGATGTAATTAATGAGTTTTAGGTGACAATCACACACCAAGAATAAACAATCCGCCTCTTTACAAACTTCACTAACATTGTATATCACGTTTTTGTTGTATCAAACTATTCATTTAGCTCAATGAAAAACATAGTAATCAAATATAATTACTTATGCATGGAATACGTCCTTTCTTAAAATTCACCAAACATTAGTTAGGTTAATACGCCCGTTACTAAAATTCACCTATCAATAGTTAGGTGAATTTTAGGAACGGACGTATTCCAAGCATAAGTAATTATGTTTGATTACTATGGTTTTCTTTGAGCTAAATGAACAGTTCGATATTACAAAAACGATTATTATTATTGTAACGTTGCGCGGCCTAAAATACTATAATTGAATATTCCACTTGGTAACAGTTTATGAAACTATAAACTTCCTTACTTATTTAATACTTTAATTACTTCTTATTATTAAAATTAATTATGTTTTATTTTAAGTAAAAGTTACATTGTGAAAATTGTGTTAGCTGTAGGTAATGCAATGTCATGTTTGCTAAATAAACTATGAATTTACTTTATTATTTCAAAGTGTGATCACCTTTAACGAGAAAGAAGAAGATTATTTTCATGCTACGAATTGATACCAAAAAGAAATGAGATGATGATTTCAAATATTAAAATGGTTAGTATAGCTTGTTTTACCACTTAATAATGTTCTTGTAAGCTTATCTGACAGATAGTTTGGCATATTTTTATGACAGATATGTCAAACAATTTGTCAGATAAGCTAACAAGAACATTATTAAGAAGTGGTGAAACAGACCCTGAATATCATATCATAAGTAAAGAGCTTAATTTTTATGTTACCTTTTAATTCTTTATTTTTACTGTTGTAAGACGTGTTTAAGACTAACCTCCGTATTCTTAGTAGCTTTCTTAAAATTTCCTCAGCCGAGTTAGGACGTTTTTAGCATAATTTGTATGACAAAAAAGTCTAAAACGTCCTCGACTCGACTGAGGGAATCTCAAGAAAACAACTAAGAATACGGGTGTAAAAGCCTGTTTCACCACTTCTTAATAAGATCGTGTTAGCTTATCTGACAAATATCTTTCAGACAACATAATAATAATTATGTCAAACGATAAGTCACATAACCTAAGTTTTTTATTAATTATTAAGATAAACAAAAAACCCGACTGCAAAAAAAACCTATTAACTGAAAAGAGAAAAACAAGCTCTATCATCACTAATCAGCTATAACAACTTTGTTTGAGCAAATATAATTTGATTGTTATTAGGTAGGTATCGCAAACGGGGACAAAGAAAATTTTTGTTTTGTTATTGATTGGTTGCCTGCAATACCTACCTAATAAGAATCAAATTATATTTGCTCAAACAAAGTTGTTATAGCTGATTAGTGATTATAGAGCTTGTTTTTCTCTTTTCAGTTAATAGGTTTTTTATGCAGTCGGGTTTTTTGTTTATCTTAATAATTTAGTTTATTTCATACTTTTTAGTCTTGTGTCGAAACGGTAACATAAAAGTACTATAATATTTATATATTTGGAATAGTCTGATTACTAGCTTTCATTTGATACCCATATTGTAATTTTTAGCAAAAAAAAAATTGTTTATTCCCCCTCTGTTTTTTAATTCATAGACGCCATCTTGAAACAATATACCCTATGTCACTTTCACGATTTTTACAAATCCAATGACACCTCATACGTTAAAATCCATCAAGCCGTTTGGGCTGTAGGCCTTGCCAAAGAAATAGACATACAAACATACATACATACATACATACATACTTACATACATACGCTCGAAAAACATAACCCTCCTTCTGGCGCAGTCGGGTAAAAAGTGGTAAAAACAGGCACTTACATTTTTATCGAAAGGTCACAACTAAGACTGGTCGAGAACAATCTTTTTATTTTGTATAATTGTTGATTATTTAATCGTATGTTTGTTATAGATATTATTATTAATATAACAATTTTTTATGTTAGTATTCAAGTCGTCATTATTGAGACGACATCGAGACTGATTCGCAACTTTGTTTCTAAGTAATTGTGGAAGGCTGGATGCTAAGAAACATGAACAACGACCTTCTCACATTTATAATAGTACCTAAGTATTAAATCTAGACTACTATGGCTATAGCTTTAAAAAGCTAGGTTGCAGTTAATCTGTCCGTGGATTACTTCAACTGCTACCAGATTAGAACCAAATTAATAGTGTTTTAAATCAATCAAACACTATTAATAAATTTAGTTATAAATTTATTTAACTCTTTCAGTAAAAATAAGACATTGACAGAGCAAAGAAAATAATTGAATATCCACGTTCAAACTATATTATTTTTCATAGCTCGTAAATAGCATAGAGACTGGGTTATGTGTGAGACCTTCTTTCTAACACTCCTCCTTCTCATTCATCACTCATTCGCTCTCAGGCCCATCCTGAACACGCACCACTCAGACTTCCCTCTCAACAGGGGCTTCGTCAGGATGTCTGCCAACATTTTAGCAGTTTCCACATAATCGATCACGATTATGCCAGACTCTACTGTTTCTCTTATGAAATGGTACCGAACATCAACATGTTTAGTGCGCTGATGATGCACAGGATTTGTAGCGATGGCTATTGCAGATTGACTGTCACTGTGTATGTATATAGCCTCTGAAGGAAGTCCTTCCACCAACTCTGTCATAAACCTGCTTAAGAAGATAGCTTCCTTTGCAGCTTCTGACATAGCTACATATTCAGCTTCCGCTGTGGAGAGAGCGACAGTCCTTTGTTTCTTGCTTTCCCATACTACTGCTCCTCCTTGCATAAGATATGCAAACCCGGAGAAAGACCTTCTGTCTGTTATGTCTCCAGCGTGATCAGCATCTGCATAAGCTTCAACTAACCTTGTATGTGTATTTCCCTTTTCGTAGGTAAGTTGAAGACCCTTGTTACCTTTTAGATATCTCAGTACTCTTTTAGCAGCTATCCAGTGCTCCATGGAATAGCATGAGTTAAACTGACTGAGGTAACTCACGACGTAGGCTATATCTGGTCGAGTGCATTGGGCCAGATATAATAATGAACCTATTAGCCCTTGGTAAGGTATATTCGTCTCACCAATCTCTTTCGGCTTCTCTAGTCTTTGTCCTGGAGCTATTGGTGTAGCAGCTGGCTTGCACTCCTGCATACCATACTGTTTCAGCAATTCCTCAATATAATCTTCTTGATCAAGTGCGATAGACTTATCATATTGAGTTATTCTCATCCCAAGAATAAGTTCCGCTTTTCCAAGGTCTTTCATCTCAAACTTGATCATAAGATCTCGTTTGACCTTCTTTATCTCCTCTGCATCATTCCAGAAGATCAACATTTCATCAACGTACACAGCCAAGATGATTATGAAAGTTTTTGGTTGAAAAGTTTAAGTACCTAATATCTAAATAATTGAGACTGATTTGCAATTTGTATGTTCCTACATAGTTTTAACATAGTTGTAAGTGATTCAAAAATCACTACTTGTCTAATTGTAAAAAACGGTAACTGCCAAAAGTCATCAACTATTTCTTTTGGCCTTTTAAAAAAAAACTGACAGTCCGATTGGATATTTTTTCATTTAATTTTGTTAATAAACGTTTATTACTACCGAATGCGTTTTCACTTATTCGACTAAAATCCCACAAACAAAATTATGAACCATAACATTTCAAATCGTTTTTTGCGTTTCCTGTAAAGTTTGGGAACGATCACTTAATGAGTTTTGCCGGTAAGCCGACGATATACAGAACGGCCACTCCCCGCCCCTCTGACTTCAGATACCCCACCTCACACTTTCTAGGAAAATTGAGGGTAACCGAGCAAGGGAATGCAGAAGGCGCGCGCATCCGTTGGATTTGACTACATAAAATTGTGTCTTTTCAGTGCATAAAAAACGTTGAAAAATAACGCTAAATTCACATTTTCTTTAGCTCAAATACTATTTTTAAAAATAGAATGATCAATTAAAAGTATTGAAATGTCGATGACGTTAAATGCAAAACGTGGCTTTCCCTACATGCAATGTCATGGACGGTTTGCACAAAGTGCGCATGTGCACCATTTCGAAATTCAAAAACGTTCTTTAGAGTGCCGGACCTGTGCCTATGTGGAAGCTAGCTTTTGATTGCCACTTCATCCGTCAGGATTATAAGTGTTCTTTGGCCAATTCGTCCGAGTCGAGTTTGGAGTTTGGACGTCCAAGTCAAGGTTTTTTGTACCTTCCGATGTAATTTTTTCTTCATTTTTGGAGCTACGATAAGCTGTAAGGTTAGTTAGGCGATTTAAATAAATTACGCATCTTCCCGCTGCAGACCATTCGACTGCCAAGATATTTTATGACGTAATCATAACAATAATTTTATGATTACGACAATTACGATTAGGTACGGCTAGGTAGGTAGGTAAGTAATTTATTTATGCACTTACATTGGCAAGAAGCAAAACGATAAATAACTAGGTAGGATATCCATCCTTGGCAGGTAAATCCATCATTAAGAAAGATAAATACTTACCATCTAAAAACATATTTGAATCGTCGTCTTAGTTTCCTGAACTCATTTATTTTGCTTTAGACGATTTCTTCGCGTCAAGAATGATTACGATTTGACCTTGCGTTGATGTCATTCCGTTTGCCAAACAAATCAATTCAATTTCCCCCTCAAGTTGAAATTTCTTCGTTTCATTTGGTTGTAAACGCCTTATCATTAGAGAAAGAGTGATATGTAGGTACAATTTTGAGTTATAATTTGAAGCAACGAATTAGGTATACCTAGGACCCACCCCATAAAAAGCACCAAAATGTATATGTACAATTGTACATACTATTAGTTAGGAAGGTACCTATTAAATTGGTACCTATTTTGGTTTCCTTTTTTCTTAGAATTCGAGGAAATCTTACAGCGAACTGTTCGAAATAGATAACGTTATTATACTTAACCATACTGAATTATTTATCACAACATCACATTATTGTTGTCAGATCCAATAACTTCTTATGTAGGTAAGGTAGGTACCCTCGTGTATAACTTTTATCGGAATTATTGCTGGCGTTTAACAGAGTGTAATACAGCGAACTATAATAAAAGTAGGTGTAATATAATCATAGTTAAAGATGGATTACTGAACAACATTTTGATAGTAGGTATACATCGATGTTGTCTTAACTATAATAAAACTGTAACAGAAGTGTGTCTGTACATTGAAGATATTTATACGAAAAAGATTACGATATTGTTTTTAGGTATTCCGGACTCCAAATCAACCTTTTTTTAGAATTTTTGTCTGTCTGATTGTTTGTATGTTTGTAACAGCATCACGCAAAAACTACTGAACCGATTTTGATGAAACTTTTTTTGTTAATAGCTTATGTTATGATCTGACTTAAAATCTGGTATATTTGTGCGAACGAAGTCGCGGTTTAACTCTAGTGTTAAATAATTCTACACGGTTTTCAGGTTTGTTAACAAAAACTTGTAAGATGATATTAGACCATAAATAAAAATTAAAGGATAGTTGTAAAACTCAGGTAAGTAAGTATTTCATGCTACGGATCAGAACAATCCAGTTGCATTTTCTTCAGTTGTTCTCTTAGACAATCTTGAAAGAACATTACGGTCCATGGCGCAGTTGGGTAAAAATAATGTTGACATTATTTTTGTGTTAAATTGGTATGAAAATAAATAGGGGTTTAAAAAAAACATTGGTTGAATATTAATGTCGGTCAAACAAGCTAGGAAAAATCGTACTCCTGGGCCTATAGATAAAGTATCTTTCGATTAGCGTTAACGACAGGCAGTAGAAAACATTCAATTCAATTTTTTGTTTAGATTAGTTTTTTTTCAGATGTGTTATCACAATTCAGCCAATGTCTCGTTATGTGGAGAGTATACGTAGGAAAATGATCAGTTGTATTAATTAAGTCTAGAGTGGCAGTTTTGCCAATGTAAGTAGTTTATAATCTCAAGTGATTGTTTTAAGGTTAAAACACAAAAGAGTTCACAAAATGGCGGAGCCACGTGCAAGCATAACGCGCCGATACGCACGCGTCCGTACTCCGCCAGACTTGCAGCGCGACTCCAGTAGAAAACATAAAAATGTATGGACTTGACGTATGGTGACGAAAGCAAACGTCAAAATGTTTCGATCGCTAATGTCAAATCCATACATTCTGTCATTTTCTACTAGCGTCAACGCCAATAGAATGTCATTTTGTCTAGGGGGGCTGAAGTATGATTTATTTAAGTCAAATCAGCAGTAGAAAGATGCATAAGTATCTCCATAGTAATATTGACATTTTCAACTGCTGAGTTCAAAGTATGGTAGTTTCAAAAATCGCACTCCTGTTGCACACGTCCATATTTCTTATTAAGCATTTTTGTTACATTCTGTATAACCCATTTCTAAATTAATAAAGTTGTTCCTGAAAGAAAACTAAAAAGGTAATCAATAATAATCGTGTTACAACTTCGAGCAGCCCCATCAGCCTGATCGGATACTGCAAGACTAAGTTGTTTCCAGTTGTTTCTAGGATGTCTTCTAACTATTCAAAGTTTAATAGATAGTGTCTCCTAGAACAATGTTTACTTGCGTTACGCAATGTTTGTCAAGTCTTGAAGAGGAAATTAAGTTCACTTATCATGTTCTAGCATTGTTACGAACAACGTCATTTACGTAGAAATGTACATTGGTAATATTGTTAGCATACTTATACTATTGTTATAAAATACATTTTAACTATATTATAAAACTGTAACAAAATCTACAGTAACAAATCTTCGATTACAGGCGTGTGTCTGTACATTGAAGATATTTACAACAAACAGATTATGATATGGTTTTTAGACGTTCCTGGCTCTAAATCAACCTTTTTACAGAACAGATTTTGATGAAACTTTTTTTGTTTGATAGCTTTATGATCTGACTTAATATCGTGTCGAGTTAAGTCGCGGGTTAACTCTAGTATTAGAATAAAGTTGAATAGATACTTCACGTCGTCTCGTCATTTTCGTCACCAGTATTTTAGAAGTTAGAGGGGGGGAGTACGCCCTAATTTTGACTTTGATCGCAGATATCTCGAGACAGAAGCATTTTATCGATTTACTTTCTATAGGAGTGTTGTTCCATTCGACAAGACCTATCAAACGACACCTCACTAGATTTGAAAAAAAAACTAATATTTTTAACCTCTCTTTTGTTGTATGGGAGGGGTCGAAACAAATTGTTTTCTTCATAACTACTACATTTCTGTTTTTGGGTAACTGTCATCTATCTTCATGCCAAATTTAGATTCAATAGGTGCAAAAATGAACGAGTTATTGAAGCGGGGTATACAGACAGACCTACAGACAGAATGGAAGAAAGTATCAGGGTTCCTTGTTTGACTACGGCACCCTAAAAGTGGCACATGTCTCTAATTTCACCTTTGTATGCATCAGTTATGCTCGGCTGTCATACATTGCCGCTGACAATCCAGTCCTTTCAAATCTTTCAATTGTATTCTATCACAAAACAGCAATGTAAAACAATTAAGCATAACTTAGCGGTCCCGTTAAGAGAAGTTTATTTCGAATGTGTAAATGCACGCTGCATACAAACGAAGTCTGGTGATATTTTCAATACTAACCAATTAAACTCAATGAAATTTTACAGAAACATTCTAGGAACAAATCTATATGCCTGTATCGTGTCCGATTTTCGTTAAAGTATACAGTTTCAATGCTAGGTTTACTATTTAAGATTTTTATGGAAATCTTTGAGGCACTGTAACTTTAAAACTGTACATTTTAAGGAAAATCTGACACGATACAAGCATAGAGATTTGTTTCTAGATTGTTTCTGCAAAATTTCATTGAGTTTAATCGGTTAGTATTGAAAATATCACCAGACTTCGTTTGTATGGAGCGCGCCAACAGTAATATACCCTTAATAGCGCACTGATACGAAGTCTTTGTATTGTAGCCATTATTTAATATTTATAGGCAAGTAACCGCTGCTATCAAGCTGCTATAGAAATTATCAACATTCAAAACGTTCCATTCACTTTTATATAATCGCAAGAGATAACGAAAGTAAACTGTAGTGAAATTTGGCATTGCACTTCACGCCTTCGATAGCTCAGTTGGTAGAGCGGTGGACTGTAGAGGATCTTGCGCACTGTCATCCATAGGTCGCTGGTTCAAATCCGGCTCGAAGGAATTTTTTGTTCTCAAATGTTACAACACAATGCTAGTTGGTACGTCGCCATCAGATATATCATAGCAAACAAGGTGGTCAAATATTTCTAAGCAGTTCTTATTTTCAATAATTTCTTTACACATAAATATCAACAATATTTGAACGCAGTATGGGTGATCATAAACATCTGAGCAGTTTAGGAAAAAAGAACTTATTCCGTACATTTAAATTTTAAATAACATAGTAAAGAAATTATTAAAAATTAGCTGTTCAGATATTTATGACACAATACACGATTAGATATAATTGGTAACATTTACTGTAAAGAATTAATTGAAAATTAGCATTGCTCAGAAATATATGACCACCTTGTATGATACATATCTGATGGCGACTGTACTGGTATTTATTCTGTGACAATGTACACACGGCGACACATCAAGCTACGCAAAACCAACATAAGCTGGCCGCGCGACGTTATACATTACTTCTACCTACCCGCGGCCAGCTTATTATGGTTTTGCGTAACTTAAGGTGTCGCCGTGTCACAGATTAATAATAAGTTGGCCGTGTGTACATGCTCAATTAAATTATCTATTGTCAGAAACTACCTACGTAAATAATTGAGGCGCTCATTATTATTGTATTCATTAGTCTGCATTTCTTATAATCTGTACCAGAAGTGTGTCTGTACATTGAAGATATTTACAAGAAAAAGATACTATATGGTTTTAGGTGTCCCTCACTCCAAATCAACCTTTTTTAGAATTGTTGTCAGTTTGTTTGTTCGAGCATCACGCCAGAACTACTGAACCGATTTTGATTAAAGTTTTTTTGTTTGATAGCTTATGATCAGACTTAAAATCTGTTACTTAATTTGTGCGAACGAAGTCGCGGGTAAACTACAGTTATAAATAAAACACAACATTATAAATTTTACTTCTATGAATGTCCATCTTATTAAAATTAGAGAGACCTATCTATCACTTAAGCCAGGAATGTGAAACTCAAAGTCACTGGTGGGCCAAATGCATAACGACAGTAGAGTCTGTGGGCCGCAAAGAACAAAGAAAAACTTATTGCATCTATCATAGAACAGAATGATTAAAATAGGACGGTACCTACTTATACTATAACAAGGGTAACATAATTAGGACCCTTGTAAAAATTTACATACCATATAAAAAAGGGAGCGAGCGAAGCGAGCTCGAAATCTTTCACATCAAGATTCAATGCAGTGGTGGTACCTACATGATATAAGTACCGGACCGCATTGGGAACCTATTTTTAAAATATAGGACCGCAAGAAAACGCACTGCGAGTCGCAAGTTTGACATGCCTGACTTAAGAGGATATAATTCGGAGCGCGCTCCATACAAACGTACTATGGTGATATTTTCAGTACTAACCAATTAAAGTCAATGAAATTTTGCTGAAAAAATCTTGAAACAAATATCTATGCTTGTATGGAGTCTGATTTTTGTTAAAATATACAGTTTCAATGCTAGGATTAATTTAAGATTTGTATGGAATACTTTGAGGCACTGTAGCTTTAAAACTATACATTTTAACGAAAATCTGACTCTATACAAGCATAGAAATTTGTTTTAAGATTGATTCTGAAAAATTTCATTGAGTAGAATTGGTTAGTATTGAAAATATCACCATAGTGCGTTTGTATGGAGCGCGCTCCGAATTATATCCCCTTAAGGTATCGTAATAAAACAAACAATTATGATAATATGAAGTTATATCTTGCAATACCTGCTATATACGTCGCTACAGAGTACTCGTACACAGCACAGCACAGCACAATAAACTGCACTTCTCGACGCCGTCGCACAAATGCTGTGAGCATTTTATTCCAGTCGAGGAGCCTGGGGCGAGACGAGGCCACATCCATATAGCAGCTTCACAAGCACCATTCATGCGCAGAAAACAAAGCTACCCTCTTTTTGCACCGACCGTGTTAAACTATAAATGCAGTTCCAATTTCCTGGAATACGGCAAATTGAAATTTCGTTGTTTTATCTAAAAGGAATAATAATGCAATGTAACTATTATTCCCACGCCTCACATAGATCGAAAATTCACCGTATTGAATACAAATTTCCTGGAGCAGATTAATCAATTTCAAATACATTTCAATTTCAATTTAAAGGGGTGGTTTTAGACCATCAAACTGAAAAACTTTCACTATGAAACAACATCTGAAAAAAATAAATCTGTTGTTTCATACAAAACTATAGAACGATTCGACTCGAAACAGCAGATTTAAAAAAAAATCGACGCTGCGGTTTCTCCATAGTGAAAGATGTTCGGTTTGATGGTCTAACTATAAACCACCCCTATAAATATTAGGTACAGTCGCCATCAGATATATAATAGCAAACAAGGTGGTCAAATACTTTAAGCAGTTCTTATTTTCAATAATTTCTTTACATATTATAACCAATCAAAAATATCTGAACGCCTAGAACTTCAAATATATCTACGCTGTCAAGGCCATCATAAACATTTGATCAATTTAGGAAAAAATACCTTACTCCGTTGTTATACATTTAAATTTTAAATAACTTAGTCATTTTTTTTTTTGTTGAAAATTAGCTGTTCAGATATTTATGACACAATACACGTTTAGATATAATCGGTAACATCTACTGTAAATAATTTATTGAAAATTAGCACTGCTCAGAAATATTAGAACACCTTGAATACTACGATATATCTGACGGCAACTGTACTATAATAATTTAGGGTGTTTTATTACATCCTGTATTATTAAAAATTGTATGTTTCTATCTTCAGTGTTTATAGGCTGTGCGTTGTCTGTCAGTTAGTTAGTCACAGAACTGTTTATAATACCTATGTATGTATTAGTCTACTAAGTATGAGTCCGTATTATGTGTCAAAATAGATAAGTAAAGAATATAATTATTATAGTGCTTTAAAAATTATAATAAAACCGGCCAAGTGCGTGTCGGGCCACGCACACGGTAGTGTTCCGCAGTTGCCCGTCACAAAATATGGACTTAATACGGTTTAACGGAAAATAAAGTCTAAAAAGTACATTTTACAAGTTGGTCGACTATTACTCGTTAACTTGTAAAGCTTACTTAGCGGTGATAGTTTTCCTTTTAAATTCGTTGCAATAATTGTTACAATTTCAAACTTTTCAAGGTAGCAAATCTTTTCAGACTTGAGATAAGCAAGTCACAGAGCTCACTAGAGCTTGACGCTAAAGGCTCAGGAGAATATTGAGGCAGTGTAACAAAAAGGCAGCCGGGAGGAAATCCACCGAGTCTACAGTTAGAGCCTGCCGACAGTTTACTACCAACTACTTAGCCGCACGATCGAGGATGATGATGATGTTTGTTTTTATATATGCTCACGATTTATGTCCAGTGCGACGAGGAGTGAGCCCGTCGCCACTTGTAATGGACAGTGGGTACAACACATGTCTCGAAATTGAAGCATTCAGGTTTCCTCACGATGTTTTCCTTCACCGAAAAGCCAGTGGTGTTACAAATCGTACATAAATTCCGAAAAACTCATTGGTACGAGTCGACCTGGACCGGGATCGAACCACCGCCTCCTGCACGGCAGGCAAGGTTACTCGCCACGAGACCATCACGAAAGTTTGTTTTTAATTCTAAGGTAAAATTCCAACCGCAGTCAGGGAGATAAGTAATAGATTGAAGTAAAACGTGGCTTATCACGATTTGTACCTGTAGAACGGAATCATAAAAAGGTAATAGAGCAACTATAGTTACTACACGTAATGTGCGCGCAAATAGAAATGTTGTTACACTGAATTGGTAGTTATTTGATAGCTGATCTGCCTTAAAATCTGGTATACAACGTGTTAATGAATTAACGCAAAACTAGAAAGTAGTTTGGTGAGAATCGAGAGCAGAATCGAATTATCATGTTTTCAACATTAAATAATTTATTTGTAAAATTTTAAATTTACTGAATCTGATCTCAACCCACCGCACTGGCACACGCACCCTACATACTACCAAAACAATATTCTTAAATTGTATCCATGAGCACGTTAGCGCTTTCATTCAATTGCTGAAATGATAACAAATAATTTTTGCCTCAAAACTTAAAATGCGAATAACTTTATATTTTAACTATCAAAATAATGAAATTATTGTTTCAATCTAATTCTTTTGTTATAAATCAGTTGGGGTGTATGAGGTTTTGCGCTTATTCATTAACACGTTGTATAATTAGTGCGGACGAAGTCGCGGATTAACTCTAGTTTATTTCAAAAACAAATGCAAGTCTAGCGGTCTGTCCACACCTTGCCCCCTTTCAGTTTTGTCTACTATTTCTCATCATCGTTTACTAAAAATATAAAATGTTTGCATTGGTAGGTTCTTTGAAATACAGTAGCGACGACTTGCTGAGCTGTTCAATTGAAGCTATTCTGGGCTTAAGCTTGGAATTCTCTCTAATTAAAATCGCCGACCAAGGGGTCGCAACTAGCAAGGAAGGGACCGTTGAATGAAGAAAGCTAGCACGACTCGACTCAGATAATTGTGCGCCTGCCTATACCATCAATGCCTATAGGTATACCGTATTTGCGTATTGAATCTCCAAGTAAAAATTTTCGAACAAACAAATAAATTCACGATTTCAAGACCATAAGGCTGCCTGTCTACTGAAGCGGAGCGAGGCTGCGGAGCGGAGAAACGAGGTAATGTTAGCCAATGGGAATACATAAAATCTCCGCTTGATATTTCTTCGTTTCTCCTCTCCACAGCCTCGCTCCGCTTCAGTGGACAGGCAGCCTAAGGGAATATAGGTGTAGCAAAGATTTCTTTCTGAAATGAAACTTTCCGAGTTGTCCGTAAACTTGCCTATAAGTTGTAGGCAAACAAGTGCTTTTAAATCTTGGTGTTTTAGATGGCTTCGCACGAGTTATACAAACCTTCCTCATTATTAAAATTGTGCTTGTGTTAATGTATTACTGCTACCTTGAAGCCCTAATCATAAAGATTTTGGCACACTGTGTTGAACTAACGGCAAGTATTTATTCTGGGCTTGATAAAATGATAGTTGGTGAAGCCGCTAGCATCCAGCCATGACTGAATTGAACTTGCTCCCTCCATCACTGTTTTGGACCGAAACCAACAAGACGCATAGCCAGAACCCAGTCGGGAACTCTCAAAATATTGCAACAGAGGGCACTGTTCTACATCGAGTTACGCCCTCTATGTGTAGGTCAGTTATATTTCAACAAGCAAAGAGCGGTATACCGCACCGCTATGACACGGCAAACGGAACAGATAAGGAACTAATGAAATGTACCTACTCTGATAATAATATAATATTGCCACATCGACTGTAGTTATTCAGTTTCCACTGGAACTATTAGTTAAATTCACGCTTTTCGCTAAATGTTAACACAGTTGTTTAGTTAACAAAATCAAGTTATACAACACAAAACAAGATAAGAGTTTACAAAGTTTGCCTATTTTTTCTCAATTGTCTTTATCCTTAGCTGGCAAAGCAAATCGGCGTAGTGTACAGATTTTTTTTTTGTTTTTAGGTAGATTTTCTAGTCATAATAAAAAATGGTTGCCATCAGTTTACCTGCCGATAGAGTTTCTGTGGCGTTTCCTCTGCAACGATTCAAGCTTGCTTTCGAGATCCTACTAGCGTATCCAGGTCTCATTACAGAATACTTTGTGAGCTAATCTCTTATTTATCTTTGACCATGTCCAAAATTGATAACATTCCACACGACTTCGCTTATAAAAGCGCGTCAACTCCTCATTCTTGGCACCCAGTTTGCACGTGCATTAGACATCTCTAAACATCCGTGAAGAATTGCATAAACTCATTCCTTGCTATTGCGTACTCTTAGATATTCCGTGCTATTGCCAACATACGTATAATATGTGGAATGTTGTGTCCACTGATGAATGTGGAAGTGTCCACTGCTGATTTCACCGATCTCTTCAGTTTTTCCAGATTTATCCTTATAACCGCAAAAGCAGTCCTGCAAGTGAGGGGATCATCTTCTAGGTTTTTCACAACCATGTATGTCTACACTGCGTCTACCAAAATTCGGCGATATCAGAAGATAATTAATTTAAACGACGGGTCCGACCAGATACAAACCGTTTATCCGTTGCTTGGCGAATTAGGCAACGGTGAGTGAGATAATACAAAAGTACCAGTTTCTTGACAAAATTTTGACTAATTAAAAATATTCACATATGTAGACTCTTCTAAAAACAAATTATTTTTTATAAAAGAATTAGGTGAGTATAAAATCTCATACAAACAATCGATTGGTCTGTAATAGTGATTAATAAATATTTTCTATTATTTTTATGCATATTTTCTGCACCACTTCTCCTTGTGCAGCTTAAAACTAAAAACCCCTACCTAAATGTAATCGACATTTTACAATAATATATAACAGATGCATTAAAACAATTTAAAAGTAACGTTATCAGAAGAGAAGTGAAATAAAAACAGTCATTTCTAATATTTTAACTTTTTTAATAGGGATAACTTATATAATATGCAAGGGATAGTCCCAAGGATTCTTCTCTAGTGATAAAAGGATAAAACCATTCATAAATGGAGAATCACATTTTATCACCTGCTCAATAAATACAGTCAACAGTAAGCATAATCTTAAACAATTTTAATCTGTAAATGATATTTAGTCATTTTACATCTCTGGATTAACTGACAAAGTTTCAAAACTAAAAAGTATGCGTCTATAAGACTGTCAACGCGCGGGCGCGGACGCGGACACTTCGCTCGTCCGCACCGGCACACGGTGGGCTGAAAATCGACTTTCATAGACATAGGGATAAAAAAAAATATGTGTCGTTTTTTTCATGGATATGGGTTTTGTTTATCATTTCTATGCTCAAATATTCACAAAAGGTTGATTTAGCATATAAATGGATGACTTATAATTTTTTTACGAAAAGTTTGTATGGAGTTCGTGTGAAAAATCCGATTATCTTTGGAACAGCAAGTGAAACCGTAATATCCTTACAGGGGGTTTTAGAACTTATTATTTATGATTTATTGACATACCGCGTATGACGGTTACTGCTGCAGAAACTAAGTAAAAAAATAAAGAAATATAATAATTTTTTTAAATTCTTTCACGAATCTTTTTAAAGCGTCTAGTCAAAATACCAAGTATTAATTAGCTAATAAACCTAAATAAGTGATATTTAATTATTATTATTTAGTACCATGAGTCCATGACTATCATGCGACAACACAAAACAATAACTATTGATTGTGATTAGGAGTTCTAGATGAAGATTTTCAAGAACTTCAGCCAATGCATCTTAAATGAGCGTAGTTAGCAAAGGGAAATCTCTAATGAGGGTAATTAACAAAAAGTAAATTTGCTAATCACTTACAGTGATTAATAAAAGTATTAAATATTGTATTTTTAAATTCTTTTACGACTCGTTTTAATGCACCAAACAAAAATAAAAAAAAATCTTTTGATATTTGTATTAAAATATATTAAATATTAGTATTTGCGTAATTCTTAAAAAACTTAAATAATAATAAAAAAGCTTAAATAATATTAAAAATAACTTAATAACTTATTTACAAAAAAAATATAAAACATAATTATTAATATTCAACATCACTATCGTCGGATTCCAATTCGGAATCAGGATCCAAATTAGATACATCCAAAAACTCGAACTGAGTTTCCTGGCACTTGATTAGTTCTTTAGTTTCAGCAAAGAGATCCTGGCTTTTCTTAGTATCTAACTTAGGTCTTCGTGCACTAATCAAAGGATCAGACGAAAGAACAAGCATATTGAGGATATCCTCATTGGAAGCTTGCCTGCTTTTTTTCCGCGAATGATGTTCCCGGAACCTTCTAAAATCTTTATTGCGTGCCTCCGAGGCTTCTTCTGAAAGGCTTCCGATTGGCACAATATCGTTATTGGCGATTATGTCTGCACCGTGTATCAAAAGCTTATGGACGGTTGAAGACATGTGGTACCAGTCGTATAGCTCCACGTACTTTTCTGCTGTTTTGCGGGCATAATCTTTAAATTTGATGACATCGATTTGCTCCCCAGATGTTATTGCTTGCAGAATCACGGCAAATCTTCGAACAAGCTCTTCATCCAATCCAGTAATGGCTGCAGTTTTATCAGGAAACTCGAAAAACCTTCTTGCCGTATTCCCGTCATTAGTGGTTCCTGAGCCTTGTTTTACGATGTCAATCAAAAGATTGAGCTCGTCTTTAAATTTATCCTGGATACTTTTTTTTCTTGCCTCTAACAATGCCTTGTACTCATTGCCTCTTGCAGCCCACTTTTTGAAGTCGAGTCGGTATGAAATATGCAAAAGACATTCCATAGAATTTATACGAGCGTGCAGTGATGACAAGCCAAATTCATATACGCCAGTTGACACAGTCTTTGATGTTACAACATCTAAACGGTTCATTTCTGTAGGTTTGGCTAAGCACAGGTAGCACGATGCGTTTGATCTAGCTTCAGAAAGATATGTACAAATTTTAGCATCGATCATTGTCATCATAAGTTGATGACTCACCTTATTACTACCGCACTCAGTAGGGATAAGATCCTTAATTTCATTATCCATTTGCCTTTTGTGACTGATGACCACTTCTTCGCTCTCCTTTATAAAAGTGAACTGCACTGGACGACAATATAAGGCTGAGCATGGCTTTGGATTCGTCCACAAAGTATCATCTCCAGCAGTCAGCTTGAGTGGCACTAACGAGGTCATAAATATACTGGAATCATCTTGTTGCCCCTCCATTTTCTGTTTGTATCGGCTTTGGTTGGAAGCACCATCAAATCCCCACTTAGATACTAGCTTCAAATCCTTATTTTGCACATTTTCAGAAAGACTTTCAATGATCCTCTTCACCGTGATATCAAGTAATGCTTGAAGTGTAATCCTAGCTGAAGAATCCATTACAGTGACTGATTGTTTCGGAGGATAGCATTGTAGTTTAGCTTGTTGCACTTTGTAGTAAGACGGGTAAATATCCTTAGCACCTTCCCGAATGGCCGTCTCTCGCAACGTGATGTATTGCCACTTAGAGAGTTTCAATGAAAGGAGCAACCCTAGTGATTTTTCTGGTGTAAATAAACAAGTTTGAACTGGTTTCTTAAGCATTTCTCTAATTTTTGCAGCTGCTTCTGGATTTTTCAGCATATATTTGATAACAAATGCGGTATCCTCACGACCATCTTCTTCTAAATGTAATGCAGCTGAACTGGCCAATTCGTTTGGATCTTCGCATTTATGATCTTCAGACCTTCTCTTCTTCTGTTTGCTTCCCAGATCTTCGAATGACTTTCGAGGTCTTTTTGTCATAGTACCAATAGACGACGATGTTGACGGTTCTGGAGAGATTAAATGTGCGCTAGGTCTCTCATCATTTGATTCTTGGATGACAAAACCGGTTGGCACACAACTTGGCCAATCGACATTAGCCTGAAGCCAATTTTCGTACTGCTTTCTGAATGTATCAAGGATACGGTGAGATTTCTGCCACCTCTGTGAAGCAGCTCTTGTAAATCTTCGACAAAATTCCTTGACTGTTACACGGTCTTCGTCAGAGAAGCGATCACCTAGACGAGCTACCACTGCACTGAACAATACTTCATGATCAAATGAAGTACTCCCACTTCTTAGAAAAACAAACAAGTCTAAGTTGGTGGTTAGACTTTCCATTATAATAATATTTTACGGTCACAGAATACGTATGTAGTTCAAAAGTTTGGAATACACTAAATTATTAAAGTCAAATTTAGCTTATTTATTGCTTTCCACTGATGATTAAAACTATAGTGATTAGCAAATTTATTTTTTGTTAATCTACCCTCATTAGAGATTTCCCTTTGCTAACTACGCTCATTTAAGATGCATTGGCTGAAGTTCTTGAAAATCTTCATCTAGAACTCCTAATCACAATCAATAGTTATTGTTTTGTGTTGTCGCATGATAGTCATGGACTCATGGTACTAAATAATAATAATTAAATATCACTTATTTAGGTTTATTAGCTAATTAATACTTGGTATTTTGACTAGACGCTTTAAAAAGATTCGTGAAAGAATTTAAAAAAATTATTATATTTCTTTATTTTTTTACTTAGTTTCTGCAGCAGTAACCGTCATACGCGGTATGTCAATAAATCATAAATAATAAGTTCTAAAACCCCCTGTAAGGATATTACGGTTTAACTTGCTGTTCCAAAGATAATCGGATTTTTCACACGAACTCCATACAAATTTTTCGTAAAAAAATTATAAGTCATCCATTTATATGCTAAATCAACCTTTTGTGAATATTTGAGCATAGAAATGATAAACCAAACCCATATCCATGAAAAAAACGACACATATTTTTTTTTATCCCTATGTCTATGAAAGTCGATTTTCAGCCCACCGTGCGGCACCGGGCCCGACCGCACCGGGGCTGCATCCGATCAGAACGTCCTAGCGCCGGTCACTACTATGTACACGGGATGGAGCGCTGGGGCGCGAGCGGGCCGGGTCAGTGCGCCGCCGGGTGTTTGGGGCGGCGGCGGCGCGGCTAGGAGCTCGAGCCCGCGCCGAACATGTTCGCGCTGAAGGCGGAGGGCGCGGGCGGCGGCGCGGCGGCCGGCGCGCCCGCGCCGCGCGGCTTCGGCATCGGCGGCTGCAGGTACTCGTGCCGCGCCAGCCCGAACACGTCGATGCGCTCCTCCTTGCGGTACGCCAGGCACGCGCGGATGAAGCTCTGCAATGACACACGGCCACTGATCAGTGATCACGTCTACACTTTATAGATACCTCTTCTACTTTCACTATATTCGTATGCCTTCAAGTTAAACAATTGGGTAGTTTGCCTACAAGATATTATTTTAATACACTGACAACGGAACACCTTCCGACGCGGTGGTAGATTCAAAAAAGGACGTCAGTCTATGTGATAAAATTTTGACCAATTTTTGAGTTTGAGTTTTACTGTAATTTTTTTTAACTTAATACTATTTTTTAATACCAGGATATACTATACAAAGTATGATAATTGATAAGTAATATGACGCCATATTATAACAATTTTTTTTTGTAAATTGTTCACACAAAGAGCGCGTTTTGACGTCCGAAAAAGAGTTGCAGATTTGACTAGTTGTCGACAGATTAAAGTTCTTGTAATTTTAACGATCGATCGCAATGATTTGGTAACTTTTGAATTCCGAGGTAGATTGAGCGAGTGAATCCACGTACCTTAGCCTCGTTACTGACGGTGGGCTTGTTGGCGAACTGCACCTCGGTCGCCTTCAGTATGGTGTTCTCCTCCAGAATAGTCGCCTGACTCTGGTTGTGGCCGAACGGCTTTTTTCCGTACAGGCACTGGTAGAAGATAACACCCACGCTCCACACGTCCACCTTACTACTGATCTTTGGTGGGTTCTTGCCGACCACGAAACACTCGGGTGGTAGGTACCTGTTACAAAATATTTCAAAATTACTTCAACAGGAAAAAATTACTTTGACCAGTTCTTTCTAGTTTCTGGCTTAGAAAGAGAAGCTTATCTAAGAGGCATGCTAATTTTCTTTGTCATCCTAGAGGCATCGTGCTCGCGTGGTGGACTTACGCCCTAACACCCTCCATGAGTGTAGGCCTGCGCCCTGCAGTGGGACGTAGGCTGATGATGATCCTAGACGCCCCCGATCGTGTATTACAACCCATCATAATGTTTATAATGAATGATAACAACTTTTGCCCGCGACTTCGTCCGCGTGGATTACCCCTTTAGTAAAATCCTTTTTTAGTACACCCCTACATCCTCTGTAGAATTTGTATTCCAAATTTCATGTTTTTACCTTCAGCGGTTTGGGCTGTGCGTTGTCTGCCAGTCAGTCAGTCACGGAACTCTTTTATAAGTGTAGATATTAAATATATTTTATAAAGCAACTCACCAATAGGTACCGGCACCCTGACTGGTCAAATCCATGCCGTGGTCGGGGTTATAGTTCTCCTCGTCCATCACCTTGGACAGGCCGAAGTCTGTGATCTTGATCTCGCCGCAGACGTTCCCCTCGGTGAGGAGGATGTTGCCGGGCTTCAGATCGTAGTGGATCACTGGAGGCTTGATCTCGTTTAGATACTTTAGCGCGGACACTACTTGCATCACGATCGACCGAGCCTCGCGCTCCGGAATAGTCTTATGCTGTAATAATAAACATTAACAACACTTAGAAAAACATATTATTAAAGCAAGCTTGTAGCACAACTTTGCTGTAATTTCATACAAATAGGAAAACTGACAAGAGGTATACATATGCAATACTGAGTGAGTGCCAGTGAGATAGGACTATACCAGGGGTGGCCAAACATCATACATTGCGCGGTCTACATTAAAATTTTAGATATACCTGGCAGTCTACCTTCAACCGCAACAGGTTTAGCAATTAATAGCCTGATTTTGATAGATATACTGTAATTTTTTTCCTCTTTAATTTAGTTATTAATCTCTCTGCGAGACTACCATAAAAGTCGACCGCGGGCGAACGGGTAGACCGCGGTCGACGTCTTGACCACCACTGGATTATACAGTCAAAGACAAGCAGGAAGACAAAAAATTCCATACGATATAATGATTATGACTGTCAAAGAAAAATATACTGTGCCTATCGTTGTTTGCCTTTTTCATATTTTTTTTTTTTTTTTTACTGACATTCAGTTTGCTCAGGGAGCATTTACTGCTTTTTACAGCAGGCTTTTGGGGGTGGCCATACCAGTGACGGCGAAGCGCCCTGGTAGGCACCCCAGGGGGGTACGGACCTCGGCAATGGGCGTTGCTGGGATTACGCGACGGGTTGGGAAGCGGGGATCGATGGTTGTTTGCCTCCGCCTGTCAAGAGGGGGGTGAGGCAAAATACTGGTTGTGGGCAGGGATGTCCGTACTGCATTTATTAATAGACACTCTTTCTTATACAGTGCTTGTAGTCAAGCCACTGGGAAAGCCCGTTGCCAATACCCTTGATGCATAAGAGAAACCAACAATAAGGGTAGTCAGAGATATTCTGAAGCCTCGGAACATCCACGTTTCACTATTTGTACCGAAACTGTCAAGTGTGACGGGGAGTGAATCCGTCGCTACTTGTAATGGACAGTGGGTACAATACATGCCTCGAAATTGAAGCAAGCAGGTTTCCCCACAATGTTTTCCTTCACCGAAAAGCCAGTAGTGTTACAAATCGTACATAAATTCCGAATAGTCGGCCTGAACGGGGATCGAACCATCGGCTCTTGCACGGCAGGCAAGGTTACTCGCCACTGGACCACCACCAACAATAAGAAAATGTTATATTTCTTTCGAAATTGAATGGACAATTTTTACTCTTCGACTTTAAGTTCTTAGTTCTTTTACAAGGGAAAATACACATAAACTACATCAAAATAATATATAGATTAACTTGGGAAGTAATGCTACTAACCTGTTTAAGATAAAAATCAAGATCATGCCCATTGCAGTACTCAAGAACTGTACAAAAGGAATTGCCATCGATTTCAAATACGTCGTATAGCTTCACAATCCGCGGGTGGTCCAAAGCCTTGTGAATATTGTACTCCCGCAACGCGTGCCTGAAACAAAGCAAAATCTACATTTAAAATATCCTTAAAATACCAAACACTTTCTTACAACCAGAAAACAGTCTTATTTCAGCCACCGAATCTAAAATAAGCTTCGAAGACGAGTACGCTTCGACTAACACTGCCGAGTAATACATACATAACATAGTCATGCATTTTCCCCAGGCGGTTAGGTAGAAACTGTAGACCTCCACTTTTGCCGAACCTGACCTGACATAACTACTGTCGCTTTCTCTAGATCCACACATCTTGTCATACATACATGTTACTCTTACGAGGTGTTGCTCGCTTCAGAGTATCCAAGAAGTTTGACACTAGTTTTACTGCAAAAATATGATCCAGGGAGTCACGTTGCAAGTTTGGCCACGAGCAGTTGTCATTCGCGCGGTTCGAGTTCTAGCTTGCCACGAGGATCCGCCATCTTCTTTCTCAATTGTGTTTTTGCTTATAAAAACAATCCTTGACATTGAGATGGATACTCTCACAAACTAACTTGATAGTGGCAGAATTGCAGAAATAAAGATAAAAATTGGTTATATTCATTAAAAATAAGTTATTACTATCCAGATTGTAAACACAACATAAAATAGTCTAGTATTAGTTGTTGTGAGCTTTGTATACGGACTCACTTGATATAGTTGGCCTTCTTGTCCTCCTTCCAGTCCTTGTTGAGCTGGTGCACCTTGCAGGCCGTGTACCGCTGCTCGCGCAGGTCGAAAGCCTTGTGAACCTCGCTGAACCCGCCTTTGCCCAGTAGCATCAGCAGCAAGTATCTACTAACAATTAATAATATTTTATTGCACATCAAAAACGAAAAAGTTTTAAGATGAAATGACGTACTATGTGATGAGAGGTGGCCAGTTTTGAGCCCACAAAACCACTGCAAAGAAACCCTGTCCCATAGACGCCCAGTACGTTCGGCTGCAGATTAATTATACAGTAATAGATGTATTTCATGTCTGTATACTTTAAAATTGCAGACGACGTTGCTGGAACGGCACAGCTGACCCTTGAAATATGCTAAAAGTGGACCTATTAGTGGTAAATTCGTTTCTAGCTTTTCAGAAACTTTACTGTCGCGAGTATATAAAAACCTTATAGAATGTAACAAACACAAAAGATTGAATTGTGTTTTTTACACATCTGTTATATGGCTTCCTCTTGTTACATCTCACATGATATGAACAAAACCCTTCCTCGAAACTTTGATGCATGTTCAGTTTACGAGAACATTATTGAATAAGCAAATACTCTAGAACACGAAGCGAAATTCTGCATTTGGACAATTAACATATTTATAATATGGACTAAGTGAAATTTTTGCACAATGATATTAATGTTTTAAATAGACAGTGACTGACCGATCAAAGAGCACAGGATGCTGGGAGAATCGACTCTGATCTTCATTATGTATTCGCTTCAGTTCTCTAATGTGAAGATTTCTTTCTCTCTCCAATTTTTCCATCTCTAGCTGTAAATCTGCGTCTTCTTTCTTCAGGGCACTTTGTCTTAACTGGAAATGAATGATAAACAATTTATTATTTACGATGCAAATCATACAACCAGTCTATAAATCCTGTGGCATGAAAATTAGTTGTAAGATCATGTATACAAAATCTAGCTGGCAGGATTTAAGGAAACACTTGACAGATCTTGATTCAAACCCAAGATAACTATTGAAGATATTCAACAACAAACAATACTACTTCGTATAGATAGCATAACTCCAGTACCTAATGCAGGCGCCAGACATGTCGACAAAGTACGCACATATCTACAAGTATATAGCATTGTATAGTTTATAGCATTGTACCTCATTATAGAGGTGGAAAGAGATGACATTCTTTTCACACAACTTTGCGGCTATGTCTGGGGCTCGAGATATGTAACGATTTTGGCTTGAGAAGACTGCTGCTTTTGTTGTGTTTTTGTATTTCAGTGTGTAATAACAAATGTTTTGTCTGACAATAGATTAGAGGACTGGGGGATGTTATGTAATAAATGCAAAACATAAAGAGAGAAGTCCTGTGTCCTGTAATGGGACATTTGTACAGACTTATGATAATACAAGTTGACTACAAAATATTATATTGTTAATAATATTACGAAAGCTTTTCGAGGCTCAAAGATGGAGCAGATTGGCACAGGAGCGTGAGGAGTAGCGCAATAAAAAGTAGGCATTTGCCCAGCAGTGGATTTGACGGAATGATTGAAGGATTTCGAATCTTTATAAATCGTAAATTTTCTCAAACCTAATAATGTTCAAAGGTTAAAAGAGAAGAGACAAACCTTTAGAATTTCATCGGCCTCATAATACTCTTGCCAGGTCATGCTGGGCAGGGGGTCGGGCTTGAGGAAGGTGGGCGCGTCCGTGCCGTTGTGCAGGGGCTGGGGCGTGGGTGTGGTGGGCGCGGTCGCGCTGGACGTGCGCTTGCCTCGCCCGCCGCCGCCCTCGCTGTTCGACGGCCGCTTCTTGAATAACAGCTTCTTTTGACGATCTATCTCCTCTTTTTCAGCCGTTATTTCTTCTTGCCGCCTGTGAGGAAACATACACGTTTATAATATCAAATGTAACTAATGTCTCATTCTGATAGGACTGGTTTAAGATGTAAACAAAAACCCAACCCTACTACTGAAACGTGGATGTTCTGAGGTTTCAGAATATCTCTGACACCCCCTCGGGGAATATAGTCGTGAGCATATGCTTAGAAAATCCCAATTACAATTGCAAATATTAGCTACGCTACGCCTTTTTATACACCTGCGTAACACTATGAATGGAGAGCCGGCCTAATACTAGATTAAATCACAAAACAATGTCCAATGTCTTTTTTTGTGGTATCCTATCAGAATATAATATTATGCTGACTGTATAATATATTTTGACGTATCTTTTTGCAAATTTGTTACTTTTTTTACTTTAACCAAGTGGTATGTTTCTTATTCTATGTATCATGTTGTCCTATCCCGCGTGACCGACCGTGTACCTCGTTGCGACATGACCTACTTATCAGAGAGTACTTGGGTGACAGCTTTCTGGGCAAACAAGGATGCAATCCTATGACGAACATGAATAGAATAATGTAACTACTCTCGTAATTTGAAGCTTCCTAATTTCATGTTGAAACAAAGTGGAACTCTGGATGGTTACTTGGGACTGAATATTTTTTTAATGTTTTAATGAGTAAATATATTTTATAATAAATATAAAATTATACTATTGTGCCTCACGGTGTTTTCAGACATATGTTAATAGATACATCTAAACTATTATAAAACTGTAACAGAAGTGTCTGTACATTGAAGACATTTAAAAGAAAAGGATTACGATATGGTTATTAGATGTACCTGACTCCGAATCAACCTTTTTTTGGAATTTTGTCTGTTTGTTTATTTTTTGTTGTTCGAACCGATTATGATGAAACTTTTTAGTGTAATAGCTTAATATTTGACTTAAAATCTGGTATTTAATTTTTGCGGACAATGTCGCGTGTAAACTCTAGTATGTAATTCAATTGAGTCATGCAACGACAATTTTACATGTATATATTTATTTATATATATATGTAATGATTAGAATTAATTAATTATGCAATGTCACAGAACAAGGACTGTGTCGCAAGATACACAGCACTACAATAACTGTAATTTTATAATTGGGTGAATATTACAAGATGTTTGATGCTCTAGGAACTTTGATGTTATCATGTCATGTTATTGTTCAAAAAGTAACTCTGCCAATAATGTTCGAACTAGTATTCCCTTCGAATATTCAGCGAAATTCATAAATGACGTCAAACAAAAAGATAATGTGTTTCACTACTAATTTTATTAAATTATTTTGCATTTGAATTTAGTTGGGTTACAAAAGCTTGAAATGACGCCAAAATGATTTTCAAAAACGTTACTGTTTTAACTACCTGTGTATTTAGATATTATAACTATGGACGAGTTACGCGTGTTATTCTACTAACAAACTTTTCTGCCACTTTTTGCGGGGGACGAGGTAGCATGAAACTTTGGATTTTATTCCACTACTTTAGTTTCTAAAATTGATTGTTAAAAATAGTCTCGTGTGAACCCCAAACGCGACTAATTTGAAGTTATTGTTCCGCAATTATAGGCTGTCTCGCTTAGTGATAGATTTAGGTTTAGGTATAAAGGTGTCCTCAACTCCAGACAACCATTTTTAGATTTTTTTTCTATCTGTTTGTTTGTTTGAAACAGCATCACGCAAAAACTGTAGAACCGATTTTGATGAAACTTTTTTGTTTGATAGCTTTTGATTTGACTTAAAATCTGGTATATAATTTTTGCGGACGAAGTCGCGGGTAATTTGATTCATTCATCCTTTTCATTTATTAAAAACATCACCATCATTCATTCTTTTTTTTTAAAACTCTGGTAATAAAAAAAATAATAGTAATATTACCTCGTTAGCTCTTGAAATGCATAACCATCAGTCCAATTCTCCTGGAAGGTAGCGCCGACGCGCTGCGTGACGAACTGGCCGAGCCTGAGCCGGTTCTGCATACATCGCTGCCGGGCCTCCTTTTTCTCAATAGTACTCTTCTCATTTAATAGCTTCTTTACCACATCTATACACTTGTTGATGTGTGACTTATGTTGCTCTATTACCTGTGACAATCATTCCATGTTACATTGATCATTTTAAATAATACCATCATGTAACAAGTTTACGTATTCAAAATATAACAATACCTTGCTCTGTGCTTGCACCTGGTGTTTCAGTTCTTCATTAGTCCTTGTTAATTCATCTATCCTATTATTCCTTAGTTCTAAATCAGATGACGCTTGAGTTTCTAACTCTTGTATCCTCTGACAAGTCAGTTCTGTTTGAACCTGCCGACAAATAGAAATAATATGTATTTGTGTTTGAACATGGAGTTGATCAGTGGCACACACACACACAACAGTCTGTTATCTAACACACCTGTTTAACAGAAGTGTGAGGTCGCTGCTGAGAGGCCGTACGTAAAAAGTCGGTTCCCGAGGGCAGTAATGATGAAGGTGACGGTGGGTACTGCATACAAATAAATACATTTTTAGATACTAAAGGCCTTACTAATAATCTTCTTGGTATTTTTATATAATTTGGAACATATTCTAATTGTATTAGTAAGGCCTTATGAATAATTATTTGTAATCAATTAACATTTTCACCTCCATTTTAAAGACTATAATTTATATGAGAATAAAGCAAAGTTGAATTACCATGGGATAGTTGCCGCCCTGAGGCGAAGGTGATTTGGCACCGGTGTGCCTCACGGGGCTGGAGGAAGGGTGTTTGGAGAAGTACTCGCGAATGTTCTTATCAGACGAATTGTGCCGCTGCTTGCCACCACCTCCCCCGCCACCCCCCACACCTTCGTCACCTGAAATATTTAAATATTCTAATCTTAACATTGTAGCTCCATCTTAGTGTTGACGATTTTGCTTATATCTATATACTCCAATCCAAATAGCAACGATTTTTTTTTGGTTATTTTTAAATTACAGAAACAGACATTTGAAACAAAACTTTTAATTTGTAACATTTTATGGTAATAAACGAATTTATTATTATTATTTATTACTAAAACAATTATTTTTAGAACAACTTTAGTAACATCCAAGATATGTCGGATAGTATATCTTTCTGATAAGTAAATCTTGTTTGCTAATCAGAATTGGCCAGAAAGCTATATAGGAGTCGGAAATTTCTTATTTGGAATGAAGTATAGTTGAAATATCAAAAGTGCTTGACATTGAACGGTAATAAATATTTGGCGACTTCAAGCATTGTTTTATGCACAAAAAATACACTAGAGCCATCATAAAATAGTGTAGTTTGGTTGCAAGCCAGAAGGTAGGCAACCGACACACGTCCACCCAATAACAGACTAGCAACGCAGCTCCCATTTAAATATTAACTATACTTCAGAGGGTTAGGGTAAACAGTTGCATTACTTTAAGGAGTGATTGTACTGAACAACTTTCCTAACGGAACATAAAGGTATGCGTATAACACATTTAATGGAAGATGATGACATATTTTTGCAGGGAAGCCATATAATAAGATAAGGAGGACCTAGGTCCTAGAGAAAGAATATAATGATTAGATTCTTTGTCAAAAACAGCATAAACATTATACATTTACACAGGCAGTCATAAGCAAAATCTTGTTATCTTTGAGAAGGCTAGAAAATAAAATCATTATTATGCCGACAGTGACACTTTCTTATTTGTTTATGAACCATTTGGGCTGAGCGGAGAGATATTTTACACACATTTGAGCATCGCAAATAGGTTAAATACGCCTAAAGAATTTAATTTCCAAAATTACTTGATTGAGCATGCTGTAATTATGGTCCTCAACCAAATCCAGTCTACATTAAACTGAGATAATTATGTTTCTCCAAGTCCTAAGATTCTGTTTGATATCTATATCGTCGTTGATACTTCAATTAGTCACATGTCAGACAAAGAAAATTTTTCAGGAAGAATGTAAAACGTTGTATCCACAGGCACCACAGCTGACCGACTTGACAAATAACAAATTGAAATTGTTTGCATATCATTAACGCACTTAAATAGAAGACATGTGACAATTTGCCACAAGCTAGTAACCAGATATTGGATATGTTGCAATTAAAAAACGAAAATTTATTTTATTTGACATGTGACATATTACAGTATCAACAACAATATGTAACGTTCTCTGGGAAAAGGAACCTTGTTGCCTTTTAGTTTTCAAGATATTTATATGTGTTTATTAATAAACAAGTGAAAAAAAATTACCTTTTCGCTTTCTTTTTCTTTCTGGCATAGCTATTGTGGGTGCTGCACCACTTGGTGGGACCAATGCAGTACCAGGAGCTACAGTTGAGCCTCGCATAGCTGCAGACTTTTCAGGCGTGAGGGCGTCAACTTCTTTATCACTATGTGATGACCCTGGAGTAGAGAGAACATTTATCTTAACTAACTTTAATGATAAAATACAACTAGGACATAAGAATCATGTTGTGCAAACCCTCACTTAAACAATATGTACGAAACATGATTTTATTTCATGTAAAAGTATGGAATATCTTAATTATTTTAACAAAATTGTGCTCAGCACAACTTTTTTTTCTATATTTTTTTTTAATTCTGCTTCATTGAAAAAGACAAAGACTGCAGTCAAACAACCATGAAATAAAAATAAAATGTAAATAGTTAAAGCTTCTTTTATGAAAAGCTTTTTTTGCCATTATGACAATACAAAGTGTTTTCTATCAAGTTATAAAGCCATACAATCTAAAACATAACAACTAGGTAATTTACTTCATGTTTATCGAAAATAAAATGTATCTGTATACATACATACATGACATACAACTGTTAGAAAAACCAAAGATCTTGAAGAACATTTCTTTAGGCAACTCACTTTTGGACAAGGAGCTCAGTAGGCCGACGTGGTTTATGATAGTTCCACTTTTATAGTCATGCATTGTAGCACGCAACTGTTTTGGATCTCGAGGGTAAAAACGGCACTTTCACAGTTCTTGTCCGGCATCATACTTTAAGATTATAATGTCGTCACAATCCTTTGATCGCGATATTTTTTTCACTAAACTTTAGCCCTTACAAGTTCGTAAGTGCATAAGGTTATCAATCCTCGGAGGTAAACCGGGTAAACAAACACAACACTTGAGACACTGGTCACAACACGATATTTTCTCACTTCTTTCAGCCACTAATTCCACAATTTACCTGTGCTCATATTGGAATCCTGGCTGTGTAGTGGCTGCCCAGTGTTGACAGTAGTTTGAGGTGCCATCTGAATTTGAGACCCAGCTGACATCTGTAAAGAAAGATGGCGTCTTTACATATGACTCGCCCAGGTTTTTAAGATTTTCTTTACGGTATCACAAGTTCAATCAGCGTATCAGTTTTACTCACGTATTACGTGGTTAGCAATATGTTCATATTTACTACTTTCTGGTTTAATTTCACAGTTAAATCATATAATAACCTAACTAGTTTGACAAGTTGTAAACGAAACGCCAGTCGCGACAATCGGATACGCATCCGCGGGGAGCGGGTGAGCGGGTGAACAAGGGGGGTGGCGGGAGGGAGATCGTCACGAAGTTTGCTCCGAATGTAATAATAATGACGACGAGCGAGGCGCCATTTTACAAGGATACAAGGCCGAAAGCATCGTAATCCAATGAAAAAATATTAGCTTGCACACTAATCGTCTAATAACCGCAGTGTGAATAAATGGCGAGCCATTACAAGTCAATGATTTCGCAAGAAACTCGACGAGATCGTAGCTTACTTCGCATTCGCACAGAGAGCCAAGCTAGCGGCAGGTCAACAGCCCACGATTGCGATCATGCTTGCTTGTTGACCAATTGTATTTTTTGCACTAAAAGGACTTCGGCGTAAGAAGTATGGCGCGATGTTTCAGGTAAAGTATTTTAAGGTTGACATTTTCACAAGGAACAGACTTCAAGAGTGATTTTCACGAATTCGACTTGACCGATTATTCCCGCAATGAGGTGGCAGGCACGGGTGGCGGGCGGGCGGCGGCGGCGTGCCACCGACCTGCGGCGAACGAGTATACGTGATATCGGCGCTCGTGCCCCACAACAAACTGCTTACTGGACGTGTTACGTAGGCGTCTGTGCCGCGATGTACCAACATAAACACAGATAGGTGTACCTAACTAAATGTATTAGGCGCATGCATATCCAACCTAACAGCTAACAGCAGCGCGAGCGATAAACTTGTACCTACATAGCTACTTATCCTTATGTAGTGAATGTGCCTACCTTACCTACCTAATTATTAAATGTTTTGAGGCAAACAACGAGTAGAATATACTTAATACATTCTTAGTATGCTGACACATTTTTAAGGTGAGCATACCGTCAAACTGAACAACTTCTCTATTGGACCAACATTAAATAGACGAGAAAAAATAATGTTATGTCCCATACATTTGGCTAGAGTAGGTTTGCAGTTTTGTATGGAACAGCTGACATTTTTCCCATACAGAAAATTGTTCAGTTTGATGGTGTGATCATCCTATTAAAAACAAGTCGGCATATTAAGAAGGACTATAATATTGCAGATACCCAGGGACCTATTTAGTAGAGCCTATCCACATTTTATACGTAAACTTTGCGTGTATGTTTACTTTTTCATTGAAAAAAATATTTGCTTACTTAGTGATAGAATCCACTTCCCTAATTAGGGAGCTGAGGAGGCTTACCTCCTATGCCCTACAGTGGGACGTATTAAGCTAGAGATGAAGCGATACTAGGAGAGTGTCTATTTGTTCATTTAGTTTTGAGAAAAGCAAAGCATAACTTGTACATTCGTTTTTATTTCACACTATAATAAGTTTTCATAAAAAATAAGGCATGAGTCCTACTGCTACATATTTCATTCTACGATACGAAGTCGCGGGCACTAATAACATTATATTTTTACTATTATAGGTACTTCATTTTCGAAAGTTTAATGCACACTTTTATGGGCGTAAAATGTACCTAAGAAGTGATTTCGTTGTATATTTCTGGAGTTAACCAACTACCAGTTTCTATCGATAAAATCACTCAAATTGTGTTTATTTTGTAGGATGTAACTTGATGGCAACGTTGATGAATGCAACGCAACGGTACAAAAGTGCAAGCAACGAAGCAACCGTAGGCACGAACCAGAGAATTGTCTATGAAGAGATCCTGGTGCCTGAGACATTCATTACTCTGAAGGTATTTGGTATTTAACAACAATATTCTACCATATACTTGAATCATTCGATACCTAGATCGATTATGTACATTATTAAGTACACACAATATAATTATACCGTACCTACAACAAAGCCAAACGAAGGTGTTCAATCAGTGCGTCCTACCAGTAATAACCTACGATGCAGAAACGAGGACCCTAACGATAGGACTAGTTCATAAATACAAAGTTGCTCAGATAGCTCTGGAAATAACTATCCTCGGTGTTTCTGTGAGAGATCGCATCAGGAATGGGGTGATAGATCAGAGAACTAATGTGATTGATATAACTCACAAAAAATTTGCAAGTAGAAGTGGAAATGGGCTGGTCATATCTGCCGAAGAACTGAAAACCGATTGGGAGACAAAGTTCTAAAGTGGAGACCATAGTGTGAGACGTCCTGCCGCCCGCTGAACCGACGACCTAAAAAGGTAGCGTGGAGCGACTTAAAGAGGAAGCCGAGGATAGTTTTGTGATGCGCCTTGCGCCTATGTTCAGCAGTGGATTATGTGTACAATATCTCTGAACTCCGCTATGGGAAAAGTTGAATCCGGGACAAGGATTCCAAGCTTTTTAACATAATAGTGTTTTGCAACCTTTAATCGGTATTCCACTGTTCCACTGTAAATTAGTATATGAATTTCTATATCTATACAAAACCGTTAGCTTTGCATGACTGTTCATCGAATTGTATTTACAAAATAGATATATCGTGGAAAAAACGCATCTCGTAAAAACTACTGAATCGATTCGGATAGTTTTCAGAAAAACAGGGCTTATACAAATATTTGGAGTAAAATTCTGTTTTAATTTAATCGCAATCAGCGCACTTATTAAAAAGCTTTACGAATTTAGTTTTCAAAAATACTGCATCAGTACGTACTTACTTGCCTGCGCGTACTAAGTCTTAGAACGCCGGAATTTTAATGTTGAATAGGATCGGGCTTAAATAAAAGAAAAGTAACAAAGCAGTAATGCAATAATTTAAAACAACTCTCAATGTCTTTGTGCACGCCAAAGAAATAGGACAACCAGTAACAGGTGGAAGCATTGGACTGAATGTCTTCGCCAAAGAATGAGTAGATGATATGAGAATGGGATGCTTCAGAAGATTATCTTTGAGACTTTTCCCTAGTATTTGCCGAGGATTCTTTGCACCGTCTAGAAATGAAGTAATATTGGTATTCAATGACCCGATGATGGAGGATGCCAAGTAACATGTGAACAACCCATAGCAACAACTATAACTGAACTAGATCTTTTCTGCATTCCTTTGTTCTAACCAATTCCATTCCCGTGCCAACATCGAAGGACCTTCTTTGCCTATATTATCCACAACCAACTAAGCTGTAAAGGGAAAATATTCCAGAAATACAGGGATCGGGCGTTGGTTCTCTGAAGACATTCTGCACAAGCAAATCAGGATGACCTAAATAGTTTTTGGTTGGTTTTTCCTTTGCTTTAACAAGTTGAGAAACATAATAAAATGCATTTAACACCCAGAATTGGTCTACCACATGAACTATTTAAACTGGCAGAATTATAAGAACTCTTGAAGGCTTGATCGCTTTGGTAAAGTTGTAATTTTCATGTAAGTGCTTTTACAAACATATATTTGCAAGTACAACTACCAAGTAGTCTTTGAGATTAAGAATAAAATCTTGATACTTAATTTAACAATTCATAAGTTAAGACTTATTATTATTACTTCAAAAAGTGCATAGTTGATGACATGGAATGTTTTCAATAATACATAAAAAAAATATAGAAGACAGTCAGCACAGCATGAGCATGATAGAAAGAGACACAACAAGTGAGCATATTAGCATTAACGCCGTAACGTTGCCGCTCCGTACTCCCTTCGGGTGCCTCTCGCCCCCTCCTCTCCTGATCACAGCGACCACCTCCTGTACTAAGCCAGCATCAAAAGTGGTCTGCGAATACAACTCATTTCGATTGGATAAAATTAGAGATAAGGAAAATAAAGAATGACCACGTGATACCAACACAAGTTAATATTACTTACAACCAAGTTTCACCTATAGCTGACAAGGCTAACTGAGATGACGTAATAGGTGTTTTGTTTCAATCCAAGATAACACAATCGATTTTTACAATCAACTATTTATAAACATGAAAAGACTAAATTTTCCTTCCACACGAAATCTGAAAAGTAATCTACATTTCTACACAATAGACGTGAAAATATTAACAACATTCAATAAACATTAAATCTGGCTCAATTTACAAATCAACCAATGGTTTGCCTGCACGGCTTATTGTCGCGGCTATTTTTAGCGCAACTAGCATCGAATGGAAAGTTAGCGAGTTGGCAACATACATACGTAAGTAGATACACATTATATGACCAACGTATTTAAGCATATTCTTACACAGCTGATAATAAAATTTCAAAACAATTAAACAGTTAACAACGTGAGGTATTATAACTTATATCCGTATGAAAATAATTTCTTTTAAATGACTACATTTATTGTATCAATACCTATGTCAGGTTTCTGATTGATTGATAATTGATTATGGTCGTACTCGTAAGACCATAGACGATTTTTTTTCGCTTACGCTAGTAGACGGAATGTCAGTGTAACCGCGTATAAGATAGCGATAGTCATAAAATCCTATACAATTTATATGAAGTGACATTTTGGAGTCAGGTGGCCGTCGTACAAAAAAGTGGTTACGTCGATAAGGACAGCAATAAGGTATCGATCTCCTTTTTTAACCTGAACGAATTTGCTATGTGCATCTCTTAATGAGTGAATAGGAAAAAAACACGTTCCGACCTCTATTACTTCTCCTCCTACTACTTTAACTGATATTATTCGTTAGATCGACCACAGTCTCATCTCTTTCTTCTTCACTAAATCGAACACAACGCGCTAGGTGATGTTATTTTTTAATGAAAAGGAGAAACCAAAGGAGCCCTTTGCCCGTATAATGCATTTTTAACGCATAATAATCTTTAAAGAATTAAATTGAAAGTAGTCAGAGTCAGATAACACTTAAACCGAACATCATTGTTCATCTTAAATAAACATAACTTGTCTGCTATCAGGTAATTATCTACGTATATGGCAAAAATATCTGGCCAAGGTCAACGTGTACATATAATGAGCAAGGACTCAAAACTCGGTACAAATATCAAGATTATAAGGTAGACACGGAGAGTGTGCATAAGCGCTCCACAGGAAACTGCGTCTCAATGTAAAGACAATCAATACTCAGTCACATCTCTGTCCCGCATTCATTGTAGAAGCGCAGTTCCGCGGACCCCCTAAAATCCCCTCTTCCGGTGCGGCATTCATCCGCGTGCTGTTTAACCCAATTTTCTAGTGCGAGGGGTGTACAGGGCGAGAGGTGCAAGAGGGGGAGGGCGCGGCGCAACGCAACTTCAGCCGCAAGTGTGCAGTGCCGAGGCGCCATGAGATTCAAATCCGAGCCTGCAATATTGATTATTTCTAGTAGTGCCGGCGACGACATTGCTAATTTAACTCCCCATTATCTCACAAGTTCAACGGCGAATCAGATTTAATATAACATTGCCATATTGTCTATTTTTTGTGGACCTTTTCGGATTCTATAGTACTATAGAATCTGAACAGGTTCACATGGACTGGGAACAACGGATAAAACTGAGATACCAAGGATATGTCAAGAAATCATCTAGGAGCCCTCTCCATCGACGGTGTCCACAAAAGTGATGAAGAGTAAAGCTAAGAAGAAAGCATACCTACTGTACATCCATTGGTTTTGATATCATTGGTAAAGAGATTTAAAAACCTATGCCTTCTGTCAACCTTTTACAATATCTAAAAAAGCTGAAAACAAATTCTACTAAACACCATTAGAATAGAAAAAATATTGAAACAAATACCAAAAATGCAAAAGTAAGAAATAGTTGTATAGACAAAATTCAATCCCATTGGCATACTGTTTGAAATAAAAGGATTCCGGAGTTATTGGTAATAGAATAATAAGTAAAGTAGAGAGAATAGTTCCTACCTAAAGGCGTTGACGCCATTTTATGATAGAATTAAATTTTGCAATGACTAGGCAAAATGGCGGATTTCTTCAATTGCACATGCAAAGAATAATGACGTGTTCTCTATAAAATATGAATATTATATGTTTACTATTTATTTATAATAAATAAAATAATATATATCATTGTCTACCTACACCTCACCTAGTATAATTCAATTTATAACATAAGAATTGTGAGATGATAGTGAAATGTTATGTTATGGTCAACCAGATAACAAGACAATAATTCCCATTTGCAAAAAAAAATGCCCTGGATTACCTGTATCGAAGGCTTAGATCATTGATAAGTTATTTATTTGTGATCGATGGCTATAATCTGAGGTCATAACACCGTGTTAGTAACACGATTAAGTGGAATCCCTGACACCCCTAGGAGCCTAGTACCTACGTATTATAATAACTATACATTCTAAAGAGCGAAAATTTTACGACAATATTAAAACTAATATAAACTTGGCTAAGCCACCGTCATGGCAGGCATGCGCAGCGCTCCATTCACAACAACATGACGTGTCGCCTCGGCTAAGGGCGGCCGCAATCCGCACCGTGCCGCTAGCATTGCGTTTTGTATTTTAACAGCACGAACGATTTCATCGTCATCAAAGATCTAGATTTTTGCCTTTCACATTATTTGGCTACTAAGCTATTTTTAATGACATATGAGATCATAATAAAGCTGTCGAACGGCACGGGCGGGCGGCTGGGCCGGCCGGCGCACTGGGTCAGGCAGGCGAGGCAGTACAAGCGGACCTTGCAATGTCGCGGCGCGGCGTGACGCTCAGCTGACGAGCCGCCGCGCCGCCGCCGCCGCCACCGCCCCGCGTTCATTGCCTCCGCGGCTGTCGGCGCGAGCAGACGCTTCATATGCTACCATTTACTAATTTTACGATTTTTAATACAAACGAGAATTCAACATCGAAGCTACAACAAAAGGAGCTAGACATCGCCGAATGTGTTAATGTTGTGAAAACCTACAATTAATTATTGTGTGTGCTACGTGCGTAGAGAAATAAGTTATGCTGGAGTGTGCGGTGACGACGACCGGTGCGAAAGGTCGGGCTGTGTAAAAATAACTGCGGAACCGGGCGGCAAAGCGGTGGAATGAGGTTTGACGGCACATTGTAGCCGAGGCGGGGCGAGGCCGCGCCGTGTGCGCCATGTTATAATTTCCCTTCGCGTCGAATGTGCAAACCGACTGACTGAACAGTGAAACACTGCGCTGTGCCTACTTCTCTTTCTCTCAGTGAGGAATAAGCATGCCTGTTGTATGAGAGACAAGTCGACAATCTACTACCAGCCTACCTATCTACATTCTACAAACAACTTCATGGTAGTGCGTCGCGCTAAGCAACTGGTTACAACAGTAATATACATATATACCAATGTTATTTAGGTTTTAACAATGTGAAACGAATTTGGTTAGACTAAAATATCAATATGTATGTAGGTATTGTTATTTTTACATATATACAATATCATAAAACCAAATAATTATTTATGTTCTTTTAGGCCCAAGTCAAATTAATTTTGAAGAATTTCACTAATATTGAATGACCTTTGATTTAATTTACATATTAAAGATTCTTCAGAATGACACTAAACATTGTTTAAATTATACTATAATTACTCGATTCACATATTCGGAATAGAAAGACTAAAAATAATGAAATATACATGATGAACTTGATGATTGACAATTTTGAAATATTTTAATCATAATTATTTAGCTTCAAATACGGCGTAAATATATATTTGATATAAACCCATGAATAAAATGCTAAATATTACCTATATCATTCAATACTCATGCTCATACTTGGTCAATGCAGTTAGGAACAGTATAACACAAAATCTGTGTGTGTACACTTCGTTCTTAAAACAGTTCATCTAATAATAATTCCGAACTATGTAGGTAGATAGTATATGCCAGTGGAATGAGTTGAATATAGAGGTATTTAGGAATGGCTTCGTTTAGTAGTGATAGGGGGCCCGCGGGGCGCGGCGTGGAGTCGGTGACCCCGCGGCCGGCGCGCGGCGCGGCGGGCTGCTTGCCCGTGCCCGATGGCCTGCCTACTACTGCCTACACCCGCTCTCTGTCCGAGGCCGCCGCCGGCCGGCACCCCGACACCGGCACACTTCCCACCTCAGTATCAACTTTATCGCACTGCACACCTATTAAAACACTTTAAAATGTCTATAAAAGCGTTATGGAACGATTTGTTGCTCTAATAAAAGAGCAAGATACTAATACTATTAAAATATCGTAAAGAGGCAACAAATGCAAGTTATAAAGGATGTAAATAATACGATTTGAAGATAAACATGAAGTTGGTTAATTTTAACAAAGCAACAGTCAAGTATCAAACAAAACTTTTAGTTACTAATTAACAGCGAGTGTTGTGTTAGCTTGTTTACATTTTACGTCTTCGTCATTCTTTAAAACCAAATTACATGAAATTTTATCTATGCAAGTTTTGTATACCCCACACAGTAGAAAAGGTAATGTAACGTATGTACGTTAATTATATTTAGCGTAATAAATACGTAATATAAATAATAATATTTAGCGTGACTAACATAGCAAACTTTGTCATGCGACATTCTCTAAACATCAACTTGGTCCCTATTATCTAGCATTAAACTGCGTTCAAGCTTTTGTTGAATATATAAAAGAGAAAGTTCCTAGAGGACATCTAACTGTAGAGAACTTCACGATGTGTAATGGCACGAAAATGGACTCGATGTTATTTTCTAAGGCAGTTATTTATAGGTGTGTTTACATTACACATTACGGTACAGGCACGAATGCTAGTAGCATTTGGTACGTCACAATTTGAATGCTACTACGTGCAGTTGCTATAAAGGTATAATATTCAAAGTATCTACCTAATAAAATAAAAACTGCGAAGACTGAGCATTATAACACCTACACTGGAACGAGAAAATCAATACCTTAACATGGTGTCGACGAAAGCCTAATCGATATCAAGGTGAATGGCGTCGTAAACGTGGCATGATACTCCACAATAGACTCTATTAATAGCGTTGCCATCATGCAACGTTTTGACACACACTAGCGAAGTCGACCGACATTACAGTTATTGTAGAAACTTAAAATCGAGAATGCATCGTTAGTCGTCAGTGGCGGCTGCAGTCGAGTGAATATGATACGGTGTATGAAAATATAGATAGATAATAACTTACAGTCTTGCATTCGGCCAGTCGCTGCCTTTCTATTAGTATCTCCCCAGCGCTCACCTGTAAACACGCGATCAATGCGCTCAATGTAAATCAAGACGGAGATCCCTCGTTAATTCATATTTTGTTTTATATAATTATATCTACAAATACGAATTTGTTTTCTATATCGTATAAATCCGAATGTATAACTTTTATTGCTCCATTTAGAAACAGAAATGACTAAGAAACTATAAGTTAATTTTTGTTTTGTTTCAACACAAATCAATAATTGATTAGATTATTGAAGCATGCTCGATCATAAAGTGAGCGCTTTGACGCTCTGATTGCGTTCAGGCAGAGAGAGAGCACTAATCTGTTTGTAGGTCGATAAGTCACAAACGTACATTTGCCGGCAGACTATTTATGTCCGCCCGCCATCTTGTCGTCGAATGACGAAATGGTAGTCTCGCGTATGAACCTACGATGACCGACTAAGCACCGAGTAGCGACAACTCAATCATGTGCAATGTTGTCAGATAATCAAACAAAACAAGACAGCAACAGAGCAAAGAGAATTACCTAATAAAGATTTAAAACTGGAAACAGTATTATTATATTACTCACTCAAAACGATCCGGTGAGCAACAAAGAGAACGTGATCGATAACGTAGATCATTTGAATAACAAATAAAATAAAACAACGTATAAAACCGATGCCCTGGCTCGACAAAGTGACGCTTAATAGGACGAAGAAGGGGGGAAGTGAGCGGGCGGACGGACAGAGACGAGACACATAATGGAATTACATATCTACCATAATATCTACTTGGCTGAGTCGAGAGCACGATGTGCACTGCACATGTACACAACGCAGCCGCTCCGCGACAAACGGGCGCGGCAGCGGCAGCGGCAGCGGGGCAGGTGGGCTCACTAAGCCTCACTATCAGAGATCACGTGATTGACTTATTATTGCACATCAACTATGTCCATAATAATATGAGATCTCTACACGTTTAGAAACAACAAACAATATGCTCATGCTCACTCAACTTTTGTTGTTCATTCCGCCTACTAGGTATAATAAAATAATGTTAAAGCAGACTCAGTCATAAAATAGTTAATGTAATATAATTTTATATGGGGATGCAAACAATTAATTTTCTAAACATGTAATCCCATCTACCTGCCCCGTCCTGGAAAAGCTTTAACTAAATATTAACACCAACAAAATAGCACTAGCAATTTTCTTATAAAATAATGAGTAACAGATTAAATAAATGAAAAGATCGTATAACGAAGGTACGCACTACGCGAGCCTGCTGTGTGTTGTGGATGATGACGTAGCCCAATGATACATGGCAACGCCTCTGCCGATAAACTGAGCTAACCTAAACGAGCGCAGGAAATGCGAGAACAAAAGAATCGCTTCGAAAACAACAACGCATACGATTTCTTTGATTGAAAAACCACATCCAATGGCTTTGATGGAATTCATGCTGATATTGGATTCAATACTTACTGAAGAAGTTAGTAACTACAAAATTTGTATAAGTTTCAACTGATACGATAGGTATAGGTAATCGATAAGAATGCCTAAATATAAAATTATCTATGTTTATAGTTGAACAACAAAGACCAGTAGGTAGCACTAAACAAGTAGCACCGAAACCGAGCAAGAAAACCGAATTCAAAAAATCGAAAGATCACAAGGATGAGTAACAAAACAAAACTTGAATCAATGATACCAACAGACCGACCAATAAAAGTATGCGGTTCTTCCGAGCGCTATATTTGAATTTTGTCAGATTTGTGCTAAGCCCTTACATTGAATACTGGATAAGGCCCAATACACAATACAAAGAATATACCTCGCATATATTATTTTTAAAATTTAGTACAATAATTTTATATCACTTTAAAAATAAAGTTATTATTTCAATATGATTGTAATCATGTTGAGTAATAGAATGATCTTAACAGTTAACAGTAGCAGTATGCAATGCAAAACCTGACCCAACAGACGTCCTGTCAAAAAACAGTATTAGGACCATTACTTTAATTAATATATTATAATAAATAAAATATATACATCTAGCCGTTCCCAAATGATGCTTACCAACTTTAATTTTTCTTCATCAGATAGATAACAGTAGATAACACTATCATAATTAAAACTGTAAATATTGACTTATTAATACTATAATTATTATACTGCAATTCGGTTTATCAAGTTTATTTTGGAGGGCTGAATCGAAAACCATTTCGAGATAATTATATCAATAACAATATTTTCTTTAAAACGAAATGTTTACAGATATTTTTAATAAAATAGTCGGACCGACAAACTCCTTGATAAACACTTAAAATCATCTTAAGGTGGTTGCAGAGTCGTCAATTTCATACAAAAGTTTGACGCACGTACTATGCGTCAAAATTTTGTATGAATTTAACAACTCTGCAACCACCTTAGAATAACTAGACATTAAGAAAAAAAATGTCTGAATTTGACATTTGATGTTGCCGTTTCTGTTTCCAGCATTGAGTTAGAAAGAGAAGGCAGGTGATTTTTTTTTAAATTGAGCATAGGTTTTTCTCAATGGAGTTCGAAGGATTTTCTTGCAACCACTTTTGCGTTTACAGATTACAAATTAAATTAATTTACAAATAAAAATTATATTGATAAACTCAATCAATCGATTGTACTTTATTTTACACCAAAAACAGGCGGAAATCGGGACACCTGGCTACTCTAATCACACAGTACAGAGTTTGGGCACTGCTAGTGAAATGATGATATCCTGAATATGCTATTAACCTTTAAACCACATACTCTACCCATAAAACTGAACAACTTTTACTATGGGGCAAACCTGTCAGAACAAAACAAATATCAGCTGTCCCATACGTTTGAATCGAGTACGTATTGCAGTTTAGTACTCAGTAATCAATAAATTTATTAAAAACCATTATTATTAGAAAAAAATAAATAAATTACTCATCACATCACTATATCGAGTGCGACAATGCATTCAAAATAGCACGCATCACATCATTAACACTATGTATAGGTTCAGTCAATCAATCGATCTTCGTTCGTTCAATCAATTCAATCATTCGTCATTTTTTAATTTCTACTAGTCCAAAAAGTCTGACTATTATTTTGTAGGATTAAATTCAGATGTAGGCACTAGTAATATAAGTTGCGAAACGCAGTTAAATTTAAAATACTTTGTTTTATTTGTGTGTCCCAATCTACAACCCTAAATCCCGATTTGTTTTACCTTCTGCCCCGATTTAAAACAAATCGGACCTGGCAACCCTAAGTGTGATACTATTATAGACAGTGGGTACAAGACACGCGTCACACCCAGTTGCAGAAACGCAAATTAGTGTTAATTTTCCATTAAATCTCTTGCTAGCTTTTACTACGTCAACAAGACAGAATGTGTCAGAAAGAGGAATGGAGGATTAACTTTAATGAGCGTTTCTGCAACCGAGTGTCAAACAACAGTAATGCATGTAAATTTCATCACGATATTTTCTTTCACCGAAAATGCATTACAAATCCCTCACTATAAAATAATTTCATTATTTCCAGTTAATGTTCTTATTTCGGTTAATTCGATGGTTATTGCAAATTTCTGACAGCTCAGTTGACAGTGAACCTGTGCTCCGAACCGAGGGTCGCGGGTTGAAATCCAGCAATAGGGAAATATTTGTATGGTGCATTTGTTCGCAAGTCATGGATATTTGTATTTATTCTACATCGTCGCCTAATAATCATAACACAAGTCGGGGCTAGATTCTGGTAGGTACTTTAAATGGGACTAGATAGTATATATGAGCATGTCAAAGATTTTATTTATACAGGGTGAAATTGATATCATTAGCATCCTTTTAAACTAAGAGTCTTCCCATCAAACTGTACTACTTATGATGGAAGCAAATAGGTCGGAGCAAAAAAAAATATCAGATGTTCCATACTAAACTGCAATGCCTACTCTACTCAAATATATGCAACAGCTGATTTCTTTTTTGCTCCAATCGGTTTGTTCCCTTAATAAAGATGATCAGTTTAATGGGCAGACTCGTAGTTTAAAAGGATGCTAATGATATCAATTTCACCCTGTATAATATTGGATTACATCTGGGCAACGAATCGTGACCCTAACCCAAGTACTGCAAAAAAGGTTAATAATCGCAAAGAGTTCTTCATGTCTCCGAAGGTTAAGTGGAACATTTCGATGTAATGACTAATGAACAGTTGTGTATGTACGTAAAGAAATCAAATCAATGCTAAGTAAGACTGACCTTGGCGCCTAAGAAGCGCGCTTCCAGCAGCTCCTGCTTGCGAGGATCCAGCGCCGCTTGGAAGTGCTCCATCTTGACGCCAGCACCTGTTCCAAACAGAACTGTTAGTTCAGGTACAATTCAATTATGCAGGGTGAAATTGATATCATTAGAATCTTTTTAAACTAAGAGTCTACCCATCAAACTGAACAACTTTTACTATGGGAGCAAACCGATAGGAGGCAAAAAAAATCAGCTGTTGCATACATTTGAGTCGAGTAGGCATTGCCGTTTAGTATGGAATATCAATTTGATAGGTAGACCCTTAGTTTAAAAGGATGCTAATGATATCAATTTCACCCTGTACACAGTACAGAATAATGTTAAAGTTTTATAAAATTTCTGTAAGAAATTCATTGGCAGAATATCCTTAAATAATAATAATAGATCAAGCGAATATTAGTTTATTGTATACAATAAAATTATTGCATATAATAAAATTATAAACTTGGCGTGGATGTAAACGGAAGACATTTGCAAAAATATTAATTGGGGGTGTTTAGGATACCTAATGGAATGCATTGAGATAATTTTTAGAATTTTTGTTTGTTTGTGCACGCATCACATAAAAACTAGTGAACCTATTTAGATGGGGTTTTAAAGGTGATTTTATTAAGATTTTCGCTTAATTTTCGGAAAGTCGTATCGAAAAGTTTTGTATATACAAAGTAAACCTGACAACATTTGCCCGACTAAACAAGTCAGAAGCACTTTTGTCGTAAGACTTAACTTTTGAGGGCTACAGAGAAAGTAACAGCATTTCAAAAAATATTAAATTTGTATGGCGACCCTCATGAAAGTCAGAAGATAAAAATAAAATGATTTAATTTTCTTAATATTTATCTTTATCATATCTTAATCTGCGAACCCCCGGATTCAAACTTTCTGTCGGTTCGGTAACCCTTTAGAAGTTGCTTTGGCGTTAAAAAGCCATCTTGGATTTCGCCATTTTGGATTTCGCCATTTTGGATTTTTTTTACCGCCAAATCTGACCAGGGTCCTCTATGATATTTGTTCGAGGCCCAGACCCTATCGGTCATAGTTTTCGCTGGCCGTTGACCTCATCCGTCAGAAGTCGACCTTCTCAGGAAGTCGAAATTTTCCTTTTATCACCAGGGCATCCTACTCCAGGGCACCATATTATGATCCTATTATACATGTATTAACCAATTTTACTCAGAGATAATATAGCCACAGTTTAGCTTAAAATGTTGTTTATTGGTGTAAACATTTTAAAATCGTTTTATCTACACTAATATTATAAAGAGGAAAGATTTGTACCTATTTTTGTATGTTTGTATGTTTGTAATGAATAGGCTCAAAAAGTACTGGGCCGATTTAAAAATTCTTTCACCAATAGAATGCTACATTCTTCCAATTTGACATAGGCTACATTTCATTTTGAAAAAAATTAGGGATCCTTGGTAAAATTTGAACAATGTAACCGAAGGTGTAGAAAAATGAGTCTTAAAATTTATTTGTCTACCCCGTGCGAAGCCGGGACGGGCTGCTAGTCTGTTATAGTTTCAGAGATTACCACCCCAACATACACGGTGAAATTGATATCATTAACATCCTTCTAAACTAAGAATCTACTCGTCAAACTTAACAACTTTTACTATGGGAGCAAACCGATCGGAGCAAAAATAAAATCTGCTGTTCCATACTAAACTGCAGTGCCTACTAGGCTCAAATGTACAGATTTATTTTTTGCTCCGATCAGTTTGCTCGCATAGTTGTTCAGTTTGATGGGTAGACTCTTAGTTTAACCCTGTATACAAACAAATGTTATTTCTTTATAATAAAACTTTAGATGTACATACATGCAAAGCTTACAGTTCTAATATACAACGTGTTAATGAATTAACGCAAAACTAGGAGGTTTGTTTGGAATCGAGAGCAGAATCGAATTATAATGTTTTCAAGACAGGTTTTTATTTTCAAAATATTAAATAATTTGTTTGTAAAATTTATAATTTACTGACATTGATCTCAACCCACCGCTCGGGCACTCTCACCCTACTTACCACCAAAACAAGAATCTTAAAATGTTTACATGAGCTCGTTAGCGCTTTCATTCATTGCTGAAATGATAACAAATCATTTTTGCCTTAAAACTTAAAATGCGAATAACTTTTTTTAACTATCAAAATAATGAAATTATTGTTTCAATCTAATTATTTTGTTATAAATCAGTTGGGGTGTCTGAGGTTTTGCGCTTATTTATTAACACGTATACAAAGGGTCCTTCTTTATATGCTGACACTTTTTTAAGGGGATGATCAGACCATCAAACTGAACAACTTTCTCTATGGACCAACATCGAAATCGCGAGAAAAAAATCTCCTGTTCGATACAAAACTGCAAACCTACTCGAGCCAAATGTATGGGACAGCAGATTTTTTTTTCGCGATTTCGATGTTGGTCCCATAGAGTAAGTTGTTCAGTTAGACCGTCTGATCATCCCCTTAAAAAGTGTCAGCATATTAAGAAGTACCCTGTATGTTTAGATTATGTTGATCCCTGGTTGATTCTCGTGATTGCATCGCTAAGATTACATTTCAACGTCAGTGGTTTGTAGTTTCATTGTCAGTTAACAGATTCATACGTTTTTTTTTAATTATCACAGTAGAATGTTTAGTAAGACTTTAGTATTGACAAACTACTGAGCTCTACTTTTCCTACGCTCATTGTGATTTGAGGTAGGTACAATTTTTAACTATAACAAGTGTATTTTCTTCGCGATTTCAATGTTGGTCCCGTGAAAGTTGTTCAGTTTGATGATCTGAAGCGCCGTCTAAAGTATGTAACGCATTTATGTTTACACGAATAAACGAATAATAAAAATAATTTATTGATTAATGAAATAATGTAGGTAGTATGTAATATCTTCTCAGATAATATATATTTTAATATAATTATGTTATACTAGCTCTTGCCCGCGACTCCGTCTGTGTCGACCTTAAAAAAGTATCCTGTGTTATTAATCAATTATTATAACAAAAAATTTCATCCAAATCCGTTCAGCCGTTTATGTGTGATGAACATCCAGACTTTGACATTTATAATACTAGTGAGATTCATCCAGGTCATTGTAAGGTTTCGTCAAAATTAATAATCTAATTCAAAAAAGTTATATTATTCACTGTAATTTGTTAGGTCGGTCGGGTAAGTATATTTTATCATCATTTCTCTGAAGAAAGTATAAGTAACCGGAGGTCGGGGGTGAGGGGAACGGGGTTTTGGCGCAGTATCTGGAGCAGACATTCGAGTTGCGAGAAGTTAGGTACGGTTATTTATATAGGTACGTGAAGAGTAGGATGCAATGATGTGGTCGTGGTGTGGATTAAAAAACAGATTTGGATCGATCGTACTTATTTCCTCCAAAGGGGTAATTAAAAATGGAATACAAAGTAATGACTTCGTGGTAAATAGGTATGCACGTCTGCATTAGTCGACCCTTCTTGCTGAATGCGCGGTCGTCGTCAGGTGGCAGCGGCAGCGGGGTCCGATGCGTTACATCGCTGGTGTGCGTGTTGTGTGCACACACACATGCAAGGCGTTAACATGTTGCCGCCCCAGGAACGGAAGTTTGGTCTATCACTGGCAGCGGACATAGTCTGTTGTAGGCACGTCGAAGGGTTCCCGAAGTGGTGAGCACGTCGGCCACGCGGGTCACACCGTCGGAGCCGGGGTGGAGGCGCGTCACGCGCCCCAGCAGCCATTGATTCGGAGGCAGCCGGTCATCCTTCACAAGCACCATCTCGCCTAGGAGGAGTTGCTCTCCCTGTTTACGCCATTTCTGTCGTTTTTGGAGTTCTGCAAGATATTCTTTATAAAATCTATTCCAGAAATGGGTTTTCAATTGCTGTGTTCTCATATAACGTGAGAGAGTATGCACAGCAGCATTTTCCTTTACCTGAGGAGTAGGCAATAACGTTAATGTTCGTCCAATTAGAAAGTGAGATGGGGTGAGAGCAGCGAGATCCGAGGGATCTGAAGACATTGGAGTAAGAGGTCTTGAATTTAAGATTGCCTCAATCTGTATAAGAACGGTGTTCATTTCTTCGTAAGTTAGGTTAGCCGAGGAAACTATTCGTTTCAAATGATATTTAACAGACTTTACCGAACCCTCAGCTAAGCCATTAAAATGTGGACTGTATGCTGGAGAAAATTTAAAATTAATTGATAAATTAGAAGCCTCGGAACTAATGGAATTCGAATTTTGTTTCAAAAACTAAGATAGCTCGTTACACGCGCCTACAAATTTCTACCGTTATCCGAGAAAATGTTGACGGGTTCTTCTCTGCGGGCTATAAATCTTTGTAATGCAGCTAAAAACGTGAAACGTTCTCATGTCGGTAACAAGTTCTATGTGAACTGCCTTTATAGCCAGACAAATGAATATACAAGGTAAGATTTTATTAATGTGCTACCTCTACCTTTTCGGTTCAAAATCATGACCGAATTAGAAAACCTGCCATATACTCGAATCAATGCGTCATCTTCGTTATAAAATGGATTTAAATTACTGTTTTTTAAATAATGGATCTTTACTGAATCTACGTTCTAGAGTCAGAAATCGACACAGAACCCGCTCATACGAGTCACCGAGTCTTTCAGGAGGAGGAGGAGGTCTTTTAACGGAATTGTGATAGTAAATCGGCCTCAAAAAATTGTGTTAATGGTTCTTGAAGTTGATCATCATATGTCTTGATTGCATGGTTGCAGTGGACTGTATTTATGTCGGTTTGAGTTTGAACAAGACCGGAAATCAACCAACCTAATTTGGTTTTACATAACGTCGGTTTGTTTGTACCTAATGAAATGGTATTTGGGCATAGGACGCTCCAAAAAATATCAGCTCCAAGGAGCATATCTACCTGTGACGGTATATTGAATGTGGGATCGGCTAATGTAATGTTTTGTGGGATGTTTAATAGGTTATAATTGACTTGTGTTATAGGCAACATCTGTGTAATGCGTGGAACTGCGAAACAGTTAATTTTTTCGGAATATGAATTAATGAGCGATGATATAAGAACGTCACATCGTTTTGATAAACGTGATGTTTGAGAATTCAACCCTTCAACTAATGACGAGGTCGAAGCGGTTGGTAAGTTAAGTTTAGCACACCAGCTTTCAGTGATGAAGCTAGAAGTGCTACCATTGTCTAATAATGCACGTAATGTATGTTTTTGACCTTTATGATCTTCGACTTGGATTAATGCTGTCGAAAGAAGGACACAATCATTATGAATGGCTGATAAAGAAACGCTGTCTTGAACAGTACTAATGGATAAGGTTTTAATTTCAGGTTGTACCTGAGGTTCCGGTAAAGGCGGAAGAAGCGGCGGTGACACTGCACAGAGAGCTAATTGTTCAGGGGGGGTTACCGTAGGGGGTAATAAGTCATGGAAATGTAATAAGCTATTGATTTGTTTATTGCACATACGGCAGGGTCCAAGCCTGCACATATTTGCGGTATGACCTTGACGTAAGCAGTTTAAGCATATTTTAAGCAATTTTGCCTTTTGGATTCTCGATTCTAATGGGAGAGATCTAAAATCGGGACAATTGTATATCGCATGATTGTTTTTACATAATGGACAAGCATACGATCGGTTTGAAGAACGATTGTTTGATTGTGAGCTAACAATCAAAGTTTTTGGACGGTTATGTGTGACGTCACTATGCCTCCTCTTTGTGTTAGTGTCTTCCATGGTTTCTAACAGGTCGGAGCGATTCTTAAGAAAAGTAATAAAGTTTAGAAGCGTGGGCAACTCTCTTAATGTGTTACGATGAGTTTCCCATGCGCGATTCGTAACTGAATCTAATTTACTTGAGACAGTATGTACAATAAGTACGTCCCAGTGTTCAGTAGGCAGTTTTAGCGATTTTAAAGCTCTTAGATTTCTATTAACTGTATCAACAACGTTGCGCAAAGCCTTGGAAGATTCCTTACTAATGGTTTCAATATCAAAAATAGCTTGAATGTGATTATTGACGAGAAGTCGTTTATTATTAAAGCGCTCGCAAAGAAGATCCCAAGCAATATTGTAATTTTTAGCTGAGAAGTCAAGCGAACGTATGATTATAGCAGCGTCGTCTTTCAAAGCTGCACGCAGGTAATGGAATTTACTTATGTTAGGTATGGATGAGTCTGAGTGTATAAGTGAGTTGAATGTATCATGGAATTCCAACCAGTCTTGGTAGTGACCCGAAAAGGTAGGTAAATGTATAGTAGGAAGCTTAAGTTTTGGCCCACCTCTATGCGCAGTACTAGAACCTGTGACCGAACCAGAACCGGAGCCGGAGCCCGCAGTGTCGTCACCCCGCGTCAACATCTCTCGAGCGAGTGCGACAGCGCCAAAGTACTTCGTCTCAAAGAGTTCACGCTCCTCGAACTGCTCCTCTGAAATTTCAGACACATTTTCTATTTCAGACTGAATGCCATCGAACTCGGAATAAAGTTCCTCCATTTTTGTGACCCGAAGATTAAGCTCGGTGATTTGAAGCTTGCTTAACTGTTGACAACTCTCAATAGTGTCTAAATAACCTTTAAATTGAGTGAGCTTAGTTTTAAATGTTGCTCGTTTCTTAATTAAAGTTTTAAGATCCATGGTGTAACGAATAACAAAGCAAGCAATAGGCTAAAGGTAAATCCGACGGCAAAGCACGATATAAAGAATTTTATTGTTGTAGCTAAGTTTCTGATCACCCTTAATGGGAATATGGTCGTGAAGATATGTATGTCTAAGTAATTATCAAATGCCTTATGAAACGATAAGAAACTGTAATGATATGAAATTAGCTATGCATTATGAATATAAAGTTTTAACGAGTTTTAGGTATTTAAGCAAAGAAATGAAATACTTAAATTTGCTAATGACGAAGCGAAGTGAGGATGCGGTAAAGAATTTGCGTTAGATAACAAGGCAGTGCGAATAGGCAGCGAGCGACTAGCGAAACCGGTTTCCGGCCGGCGGCTGCGGCCGATGCAGCGTATGACCTTGCACGTGCACGGTGATGCGCCTCACAATTGCTGGAATTCGACAAAATGAATTTAATAAATTTTAATAAACTCAGTTCATGTACAGATGATAGACTTTATGTGAAATTACTACAGAGAAATGTAAGGGAAAGTGATTAAAGATAATTAGGGATAAGACCGATGTATCGGATTTAATGTTAAGCAGTTTTTATTTAAGTAGATATTTTTTAATTGGAATTCGTTATATAGTTTCAGAAATAAATCTTCGCTCATGAAATGCGATAATAAATTTATTTTGTAACAATCTTCGCTTATAAAGTGCGACAGACTGAATTTTCGCTTATGAAATGCGACAATAATTTTGAATAAATCTTCGCTTTTAAAGTGCGACAGACTTTAGGATGAATTTCGCTTTTAAAGTGCGATAGATAGAATTTTTGATTATAAGTCCGATAATAATGTTGAATAAATCTTCGCTTTTAAAGTGCGACAGACTTTTAGGATGAATTTCGCTTTTAAAGTGCGATAGATTGAATTTTTGATTATAAAGTGCGATAATAATGTTGAATAAATCTTCGCTTTTAAAGTGCGACAGACTTTAGGATGAAATGATTAAATGATCGACTAAATTGAAAAGGTGCATGGAATAAATTGGAACGAACTCACAAATAAACGCTATACTCCCTCAGGAAAATAGGTGCGGTAGGTACTCCAATTTCTTTGTCTTGAATTCTACACATGATGGCGGCGACCACGTTGCGTTTCCTTTCTCGCTCTCGTTGCGTACAAATTCCTCTTGTGTAATCCGGAACGAAGTGACCAAATGAAGAGTAGGATGCAATGATGTGGTCGTGGTGTGGATTAAAAAACAGATTTGGATCGATCGTACTTATTTCCTCCAAAGGGTAATGAAAACTGGATACAAAGTAATGACTTCGTGGTAAATAGGTATGCACGTCTGCATTAGTCGACCCTTCTTGCTGAATGCGCGGTCGTCGTCAGGTGGCAGCGGCAGCGGGGTCCGATGCGTTACATCGCTGGTGTGCGTGTTGTGTGCACACACACATGCAAGGCGTTAACAGTACGTATGTATGTTCAATGTACATATCGATCGCCTCCCGGGCCACTCGCCACTATGATCTCACCTCCATCCTCTGCGATTCCCTTTCCCCCCCTCCCTCTACCTACCCGCAGGCCTCAAACAAAACCCAATGTCGTACCCGATGGTACATTCAGCAAAGATTTTTGTTGGCACCCTAGGAGAATTTACAAGGCTATCATGAAATATATCTTCATCATAATTGTTATAACCTGTTCGTGGCTTGTTCAGTAGTGACTTATTAGCGCGATTTTGATTAAAAGAGCTTCCGACACCTCGTTAAAAATGATTAACTTCGGTAAAAATACCGAAACCACGTCACTATAAAAGGTTGTAGTGTCAAAAAAGACCCAAGTGTCAAAATGATTGTAGATTTTTTTAGATAACCAAATATTTATATCGAATGAACTGGCCAAAATCATTCCTACTTGTAAAAGTATTTTTTTATAATATATTGTACAAATATTTTATGAATAGGTAACTAATCTACTGCCACAAAGTGTCAATGGTGCTGGAAAATCTAGTACCAACAGTAATCCAGAAAAAAATATCTATGTACAATATGCATAAATATCCTGGCCCAGCGGTGGGATGGAAATAGGCTAATGAAAAAAGTACATTATAATAAAGAAAATACCACAAACTGTATAAGGTAGGCACTTCTTAAAATAAATACTACGTTCTATGATAAAGATATTCAATTGCTTATCTCCGATTAAAACATTTATAATAATAAGCATAATATTAAGGATTTTATAACATAATGCAATAATAATATGCTTACGATCACGACTATATTCCCTCCCCGTAGCGGTAGACAGTGATATAATGTATTAAATATAGTAGCATATGCCGAATATACATATTATACTAACATCACTAGCAGTGCCTTAGTGTGACAGGTAGTGAGCCGGTCGCGACTTCATAATGGGCAGTGTACACCCACTACATATGCCTTGTAAAGGAAGCTTGTAGGTTTCCTCGTTTTACTTTATCGAATGGCCTGGTAGCGATAGTGTTTTAAGTTATAAGTTAAAACTCATCATCATTCTCTTGCCCATTTCCCATCATTTGGGGTCGGCGCAATATGTCATCCTCTTCCATTCATCTCTCTTAGCCGTCATTTCAGCACTCACTCCTTTCTTACGCACATCATCTTTCACACAGTCCATCCATCTTTTCTTCGGCCTTCCTCTCCTACCGCAGCCATCCACATTCATACTTAACACTCGTCTCATAATATGACACTCGTCTCTTCGCATTACATGACCATACCACGATAATCTATTACCCTGCAATTTTTCCGTCATAGGAACTCATAACCGGTCAAAACTGCAAAAATCAGACAAAAGTGGTTTTGACCGATATGCCCTTAGTCAAAATTATATTTTCGAGTGGACTAGGTAAACAGTAGCAATTCGGTTCCAAGCTGTGGTCGTCAGAAACCTAACATGTTCGTCGCTTCGCTGCTCCTCGCTAACCTAACCGAGTTAGATCTGGGGTCTAAAACGAATAACCGATCAAATCCACTTTTAACTGATTTGCAGTCAAAGATGATGAGTTGCCGAGATGAGTTTTAACTGTAACATACAGGGTGTTAGGGTAAACAGTTACATTAATTTAAGGGGTGATTATACCCATGATACTGATCAATTTTCACTAAGAAACATATAGAAAATTCTCAAAAAAAATTGCACTTTCCATACTAAATGCAATCAGCTGATCGAACGTTTGTATGAATAGTATACATTTTTTTGCTAATTGTTCCTTTGGGAAAGTTGATCAGTATCATGGGTACAATCACCCCTTAAACCCTGTATACGGGCTGGCATAACCTCAGGATTAAAAGCCCAATTAAAAAAAAAATTAAAAAAAATCCCCTGTATACATATAAAACGTGGTACTGGTACCTAACCTACCTACAGGGTGAAATTGATATCATTAGCATCCTTCTAAACTAAGAGTCTACCTATAAAACTGAACAACTTTTACTATTGAAGCAAACCGATGATCGGAGCAAAAACAAATCATCTGTTTCATACTAAACTGCAATGTCTACTCGACTCAAATGTATGCAACAGCTGATTTTTTTTTGCTCCGATCGGTTTGCTCCCATATTAAAACTTGTTCAGTTTGATGGGTAAACTCTTAGTTTAAAAGAATGGTAATGATACCAATTTCACCCTACTTGGGTTTGCAGTTTTGTATGGAACAGCTGTCTTTTTTCAAAAAGTGTCAGCATATTAAGAAGGACCCTGTATAGTAAATAATATAAAAGGTCAATACCAATACATTGTATGGGTATTGAACTTTTATATTACTATTATTATGGTTTCAGAATCTGAATTTTCACTAATTCCTCAGTATCTCCTACCAACTTGGAAAACCACTTTCTTCCAACCGGCTTTCTAGGTCTAGTCTAGTACGACATACTAACAAACACACATCAGTCATGCATTCCTAATAGATCAATTACTTTTATTTACCTACTCATTTTGTGTTCGGCAGGTTTCAGTAAAACATATTTTGATTTTATAATTCTCGTTCGATCTCACAAGTTAACGCGACGAACGAGACGTTGCGTAACATAAAATATGTCATTTTGTATTTTGTATGATTTTTAGATCTATTTTAAGAAAAACGTCAAAAACATATGGCTTATGTTATGACATGACACATAAATCATGGCATATAATGTAACAGTCGTTTATTATTTATGATCTATTATAACAACTTTAGGGGAATGTGTCAAGGTTTCCTATCTACCTACATAGAGAGATCCAAAGCAACAGCTGATCGCGTACTAGGTATGTCAACAAAGTTATACAGATCAAGAATTCCTGATCTACATCATGGAAATAATATACATGGTAAAGTTTGTAGCCTAACTTTGCTTAACAATATCGAAAAAATTATAATCATTGCTCTCCGAGGACAATTGCGACTTAACGCCATAGTAATATGAATAACTGTACATAATAGCAACTCGCGCTTGGTGTTTATGAACAGAAAGAATGGTAGGTGGAGTGTATATGATTGGTGTTGTTGTGTGGTGTGCCTCGAACGAGTGAAAGAGCGCAGACGGTTCGCGGCCGTCACTGCGGACACCCACCCTTGCAGCGGGAGTTGCGGCGGCCGCCGCCTGCGGAGTTCGGACGATCGCTCATCGCGAACGACTCCTTGAAATGCATCTTCCGAGACCACTCCGCACTCCATCCACATTCACGTGTAGCATCTGCACGCTAAACACAATCCGCTCACTGTCACCAACACGTCACCGTTCCGATAAAATCAAGCCGCTCGTTGAGCCCGCCCGGTCGTCACCCACCGCGATAGGCATTCGTTGCGTAGTACGGAACGAGCCACATTTTCAATTTCGACGGACCGACGACGAGCTAACAAAATATAGAGGCGCAAACCAGTGCGACAGTCGGCCCCAGGCGCGGACTGGCGCGCGATGCGAACGGCCACCGCCGCCGCCTCCGCCGCGAGACCGGACCTCGCGTCTCGGGGCGAGGATGCGGGAATCGGCTTCGGCGCAATACCCGTCACGAAAATAATAGGAACAGTGAGTGCACCTCAGAGGCGCGACGCGACGCGGTCGGTGTGAGCGAGACGCGGATAAACACCAGACTGTTTACTTACGGTGTTCGAGCTCGGGGCGGCGCGGCGTAGCGGGGCGAGGGGCAACCGCCTGCAATCCGCGCGCTGCAATTACTGCCTGTACTCCACAATTTCATCCTAACTCTGATCAGAGCGAAATAAAGCGCGGTAGTGATAATAATATCCGTACTAATACCATTTACTTTAATGAACAAGACGAAAGCAGCAATCCTAACATTCAATTTCAGTCAAGTTGAGATATTAGAGTACTTACTATGTACCTACAAAATGACACGTGTCAACCCCATATTACAGCATAATACTAAGACAACTCAATTGAAGGTTCTAGACTAGAGGATCAAGAAGTCATAGAACAAACACTCGAAACTGTTTGTTGTAAAGTCAATCATGACAATGCTGGAACAGACACTTAAACTGTACCTATTTGTAAAGTCAATCATGTCATATCAATCATTTTTAAGAATATCTTGGGCTAATATTTCAAGTCTTCTTGATGCTAAGGTTTTGGGCCTGATTGAAATCAAAATGATAGTGATTATGACATTTAGTCGAAATGATGGTAACAATAAACAGTAATGAATGTAACATACATGAGTGAAGTAAACAATGTACGGTCGGTAGAGAGAGCTAGTGAGCTGGTTGAGCTTGACGATCAATCGGCGAGCTATGCATCGAGCAGTGGTGACTGCATTCCTACGCCCCGGCCCGCGGCCCGCGAGCCCTCACCACCTCACCCCCCGTCCTTCCGGCGCTCGTCACGTGACGCGCCGATTAGCCGCCGAGTGCCGAGTGCGCCATGCCACCGCGACCGAAATAGAGCGCACACAATCTCGCATCTCGTTCAACTTCACTAAACTCTCACGCCTCTTCTGTTGTCTGCCAGTCACCGCATGTTTGCTACTTACTATCCACAATGATTTGCGGTTTGTGCCCGTTAATTGCTTCGATCGTATCGAACTCTGTAAGAAACTGGGCACTCTATTTCCGAAAATTAAAACAAGTTTCGGTGTCAATGTCAAGATGGTTTGAAAAATATACTTACAGAAGATAATTACACCAGGAACAGTATTCTGTTCATCTACCTACCTATAGACTGGAAGAAACAACAAATCTACAACATTGCCAAAATAATGAAAGAACGGTAATTATTACCACTTCAACAGACAATGCACGCGACATTAAAGTTCTGTAACGAATACACTCGACTTGAGCACACTACCTACCTATACCTGAAAAAGGTAGGTAGGTTGGTAGAAGTGTCTAAATAATGCATGGAGGCAAAGGGCCTCATTGTGTAGATGGATACATAGCATCATGACTATGTATTGTCCGCTGTGCTGTGTGCGAGTAAGCTGGGTCGACGTATATACGACTAGGATACAAATACCGCACAAAGACACCCACCTTTGTGCTACCACATTCAAACATATAAGTACCTAATATATTTTTATATCTTTGGACCTTTTAAAGACAGGTAGGTCCTAATAATATATTAGTCGAATAATTTTAATAAGAAACTACGCATATAGCTTAGATGATTTCTGTACCTGCAGCAGGAATAACGATTACGATAAGTGAAGTGAATCAAATATCGGCTACATACTAACAAAACAGGTTCTATGGAACAAAAAAACGGGAAAAAATGGCACGCACCCAGCGCAGCGGCACAAAAGTAACATAGTGGCATGACACGGCGAATCGGCAATACGAACTCTAGGGGAACTCATTGATAATTTGTATTGCGCTAGTTATCGTCTGAGATTTCATAATACTTAATTGAGTTCAACAATTGATTGAAAACAATTTGAATTTGTACTCAGCAAAGAAATCTTCGTATATATTCCTATTTCTGGATTTTCAATTGTTAGGAATCACGCAAGGCTACAACATTTAACAACCAGAAAAAGACGACAGGATCAATACAGGCTGCAAAATGTACACGTGATCGCGTCACTATATAACTCCCTCCTACCACCGACCGCACCCCCTAAACACCCAAACCCTCCCATGCCTCCTAAATGTCGACACTAAAGGATTTTTCTTTCCCTCCGCCCCTTCTGTTTGAAACGTCACTCGATGTACAAAATAATACCTTTCCTCAACCAACATACACATCAAACAAAACAAAATCGAAGATATACCTAAACCACCAGACTGAACCGTAACTTCCAAATCATCACTGGTATCAGTCTCAAGAATTGACTAGGTACTTAAGGACAACATAAAAAGGTCCTCATTGGTGAGTTGACTAACGTGGAGTAAAACCAGTTCCCATGGGCGAAAGGCTACGGAGTCATGGAACAGCCAATTGCTACCGCCTAAATAGGGCTGGCACTTGCTCGGTTTCCACCAACTTTAAGAAGAAGCCGAATAAAGTTAAGAAACGAAAACTTTACGGACAAACAGCTATTGTTTAATTAATATACTCGAAAACCAATACGTGCCTTATTTACTTATTTGTTATTTGATTGAATATACATGAAATCCAATATATGCCTAGTTGTTTATGTATATTCTTGTTCAAGGAGAAATACTGTTTTCTTATATTGTTTCTTTGTCGAAATATTGTCCAAATAGGCGAAGCATTAAGCATTCAGCTTAATTTTGATTTAAAATGATAACGAGGTTTAAGTAATAGGTCCATAGATAAAACTCAAAGGCGATATAAATACGTATATTTAAAACTTTATCAGACTAGAGCAAAAAAAAAACATTTGAAACACTGGCAGAAAATTGACAACTAACATGCCTCCAGAAAAAGTCCTGGCCTGAGCCCGTATGGCCTGCACCTTTTATCACGCTTTCTGTTATGGAGAGGTATGTACTAGGAGTTGGGCTGACGCTGATGAACTACAAATAACCCAAGAAAAAACAAACCCAATCTTTTCAGTCTGACGAAAATATGATAAGGGCAAAATTAAGTTTTTCAAACTCAAGCAGGCGGAGTGCTATTCTACAGATGTTAGTTCATTATAGTGCCCAGCTCGTGAATAAGTAAATCGAGGACGAGCGACTCGGCCGAGCCAACCACTCAGTACAAAGGGTTGACTTGCGAATTGCGATACGGCGCGTCCGGTCGATAAGCGACCGCGAAAAATGCCGCAGCCACCAAACACAACTCCATTTTTCTTCAGTTACGTAACACGTAACTTGTTATCATTATCACAAGTTTGTCGATAAGTTGGTCGATATTGGTAACCAATATTTTTATTGTACCGTCTAATTCAAAAAGAAAAATTACTTCTATACAACGTTTAAAATAATCAGTATCAAGATTTGTGATGTGGTGAAGTAACGCCAGTTACAGTAGTACCAAATTTATAAGTTCCCCCGATGTACCTGCTTAGTTGACAAATTTTAATAGCGCGCGAAATTATATTTACCAATCAGGACGTGCCACTTTCAATCCCTTGTCACGATTAATAATTTCGCTCTTCACGCGGCTATCCGACTTTGCACCCTTAGATCACTAAATGACTTCGGGTTTTGTCGGAGGACTGCGCAAACGAAGATTGACGAGGGTCATTATTTTCCTGGTCGTACTGTACCATGACCGTTTTAGCTACAGTACCTACGTTCTTCAGAACTTTGGAAACATTCGACCTACATTCACTGTATACCAAAAAAAATACAGCCAGCAAAAAAGCAATCAATCTTGCTTCTCATAAAGATCAAAAGACTCATAAGGGACCAACTGTGGTTAGAGTCAAACTATAGTACTAGAAATGGCAGAATTTTCCGATTACCCGGGAATACTCAGGACATCTCCAAACCCAAACCTAGTTTTAATTCTTTTTTATGTACTGTCTGTTTGTTCGAGCATCATCACTAGAAAACCACTGGACCAGTTTTGAACGTTATCATCGAATTTCCGCTGTTAGGAAGCCTACAGCTTTAATCAAATTTTAAAACTGTGCTACTTTTTGGTCGGGGTTTATCCCGAGACTGATCGATTCCACACGGACGAGGGCGCGGGCAACAGCTAGTGTTAGGAGATGTATTAATAGGTTAGTCAGAAGACCTTCTTAACTTCTTCTCTCGTCATTTTTCCAATTCCAACCTGGAAATCTTTGGCCAGTATTAAAGTTGAGGTAAAATATAATCTTGGAGAGTAAGAAATAACTCTGAACTGAACCCAACCTATTATCATTGTCAAACCGAACTAATTGGCCAACATCCAATTTCTGTAAAGCGTAAACTACTTCTACAAAATCAGCATGCAACAAAACAAAGTCATCGTTTAGTGCGTTTACAACTTTCTATTGCCAATCAACCTCGGCTATAGTTTTCTTTTTATTGCGAACCAGTTTTTCACTTGGCTAAATGAAAAAGCGGTGCATTCAGTCGACAGAATTGGTGGCAAGACTGGCAAGCAACAGCGATGCGATGCGCTGTGGCTGCGCAGTATTCGCAACGGATGCAGCGAAATGAGCAGTTCGTTGACCTCGAGCGGGCCTGGTTTCACTCGTAGAGCAGGCGCCCAGTTCACTGGCCCTATTATAAATTGCTATCGTACTTTCTTTACTACCAACTCATGGTCGTTTGAATACGCTGAATAGGTGAAAAGCTTCTCGGAGTTCAGTACCTATGCGGTTTTTCACCCAACAGTCTAAATTACGGGTAGGATGTTCGGCTTTTGGTCCATTTCATTTAAGATATACCTATCTGGTATCCTATTGGACTGAAGGTAGATGCGCTCCTAAACATTGCACGAAAAGGACCGGATTCTAACGTTTAAAAAAATCGACAACTGACAAGCTGCATTCGAGATGCTTAGGTATTGCGAATCTATTTAAACGTTGTATTGTATATCGAATGAGCATAGAGAGAGCAGGTAAACGTGGCAACAACGCACTCGCTATTCTAGTATTGCCAATGTCGGCCCCATTACCACTAGGGACTATCGCAAATAAATCGCACGCAACTATAGACTCTCGACACTACGTCGTTCACACTTTGTTTGTTTGATTATCTTTTATGTAGTTTCAATCATTTGGAATGATATATCCAACCAATCAGATCAATTCATGTCCGACCTAATAGTAGTTATATTTCAGTGGAAATTTACGGAGCGGAAACTTGATTTTACACGATATAATCTCGTAGAAATTAGAATGTCCACTGGATCACGGATATTTTGTTAATTTTGTATTTTTCTTTTCTATTTCAAATTAAAATTGCAATCAGCACAAGTATCGTCAAATAAAATTACACAAAACAGCCAGTAATTAGGAAAATGCCTCGCCAATACATTAATTTACAGCCAGAGATCTGCTACATGCATCGTCAACATACTTAATCTAAAATATACCACATAGCCCGAACCAGCACGGTCAAATAACCCACCCCTTGTCGATCCAGAAGCAAAGATGTTGTGATAACGCTCTAGCCGCAGTACCTACCACGACGTTGGAAGGCTATGGCTAGCCTTTGCACCAGAAAACACCCGTAACGGGGGTCAAATTATAATTCTATTCATATTTAGAATGTAACATTAGGTATATCATTGTATTCTAAGAATCAGTGATATTCTTTAAGTTAATACTAGTAATTTTTGCTGCAAGATCACATATCGAATGGCAATCCTTTCAAGTATTTGCCGAGATTTCGGGTTCGTTGTTTTTTAAACGTTTTATATAATTCTCCAACTTGAGATGTAACAAAACTAGAGTTGGAGACAATCAAGTAAGTTCGTCACAAAACGTCAAGGTCACATTTGTGCGCATGTGCGGGGTAGGTTGATGTTTAAAGATTTTTCGCGTGCGCCACAAAAGCCATCTTAGTGGTCGACTATCTGTTTAACAGTCTTCGATTATCCGTTATGTTTAATTTAAAAGTTGCCTGAGATCTCTACATAATGTCCTTATCTAGTCAAATATCATTCTCTATTTAAAACTTTTTACCTAATGTGTTTTTAGTGAGCCATACGCTCAGTTGCAGAAACGCTCATTAGAGTTGATCCTCCATTAAATCTCTTGCTAGCTTTTACTACGTCAACAAGACAAAAAGTGATAGCAAGAGATTTAATGGAGGATTAACTCTAATGAGCGTTTCTGCAACGGAGCGTCAGTCAAATGATACAAATGAACATTTAGAAAACAAACAAACATATGACTTGAAACATGGTTCAATTATACGATCACTATAGGACCCTGAAGGCAAAGCCTAACTCTGAAGAGAAGTGAAATCACCTCAAATAAAACTGTGGTAGAGTTGGCTTATAATAACATTGAAACTTTTCAGCACATTTTTGCTTCACGTATAGAAAAAAATGTCATTACATTGTAAAACCCTTTGAGAATTCATGGATTTTACGTTTTTACATGTTTAACGTTTGCATTTGATATGCAGTGTTAAGCCAAAAAAAACATTTGATGGAAAAGAACCAAGATTTTAAGATAAAAATAAGAATCACATCTTCGTTACGATTATAACACAAATGTAGGCATTACATATTGTATGAGAAGCGGCGGGTGTCGGCTCAGGCACTCCGGCATCGATCCTCGTCTTATGTACGCGCTTTACATACTTCCTCGCGCTCTATGTGGGGATTCAACCGCGATGCGTCAACCGATGCACATGCACCGCACCGCCCCGCTCTGCCCGCCACGCAACTACACAAGTAGCCTTGGACTATCATTTGTCTATATCATTATACCTACTAGAAACACTTTAATGCAAAGTACACAATACTTAACCATACTGGTTATATTTTATTATATATTTATTTTATAACAAAAGGAATTACAATGGTTTACATATTCATAAATTCGAGTACCTATAAGCACTATGTTTAAGCAATGTACGATTCCACGGCAACACTTATTACGTCGTACAAGTATTTTTTTCTGTGAGGGCACTTTTAATGCCCTTTATTAATTTCTTTATGTCCCGCGTATAGCAACGGCTATATGTGACATCTGTATAAACAGCCAATCGTTATATGGAACCTTGAAAAGATGACCTTTAATGTAAAATGTCTTGACGCTTATTAAGGATGCAATATATCGAGAAGTTAATTAAATAAGTATTATGATAAGATAAGTAAGGCGTTGTTTTGTATGATGTTGATGATATTCAAACAACATTGAAAGCATTTGGCTGGTTTTGCACTTAGGTTCACATGAGACCCAGCTTTTAATGTTTTAATATTTCTACACCAAACACAAGACGACGACGACGACACGGCAGCAGTGGACGATGATGATGAACACAAGGCAAAAGTGTGTAAATTACAGAGAAAAAAACTGCATCTCAGAAAAACAATAAATGCAGGAATCTACGGAGATATAGAATGTTCCCTGATAGATCCTCGAAAAGAAGAACTCTGGGCTCTTTACAAGTAATTCTCAAAGACACGTAGCTTTTGTTGTATTTCACGTCTTTTTTGCAAACTTAGGACTCGTTAAATTATAAATTCGTTGTAGGATTAAACCGACAAATGAATGGAAAAGACCAGCTTACGAGTCACTATTGTTGTCGACCTTTGAATGACATTCAAATTCGCGTTCAAATAGCGTCATCGCTGATTACTAATGTGGAACACAAAGACGAGTAAAGCGTAAATTATACGACGCACTACGGCCAAAAGATTCAATAGGTAGTGTAGTGTAGTGTAGTGCGATAACTCAATAAAGGGTGCCGCATTAGTTGGGAGGGCGACAGATTGAGGTAACGCTCGGAGGGAATCTACCTAATCCCCAACAGGCGTGGCAGATCCGTCGGGACAGACCGAAGTGACCTCGAGTCCTTATTGATCTGCTGACAGACGACTCGCCTGTGACGTCACAACCACGTGACCAACGATAAAACAATTCAAAATCATTTGATATTTGTGTACCTCAACTTATATTTAAGTAAAAAATAACCTTGGAACTAAAATAAAAACTATAATCAAAAGAATCATAAGTTAATCTACTTACCCGGGTAAAGTATTTTCTCCGTCATTCCTACGGGTCAAAGGAGCGGTCCTTAGATGCCTGTGAACGAAAAAAAAAGGTTAATAATCTACTTATACAACGTGTTAATGAATTAGCGCAAAACTAGAAAGTACTTTGTTTAGAATCGTGAGCAAAATCGAATTATCATGGTTTCAACATAGGTTTTTTTTTCAGAATACAAAATAATTTGCTTGTAAAATTTAAAATTTACTGAACTCGATCTCACCCTACTTACTACCAAAACAAGATTCTTAAAATGTATCCATGAGCACGTTAGCCTTTTCATTCATTGCTAAAATGATAACAAATCATTTTTGCCTCAAAAGTTAAAATGCGAATAACTTTAAATTTAACTATGAAAATAATGAAATTATTGTTTCAATCTAATTATTTTGTTATAAATTAGTTGGGGTATATGAGGTTTTGCGCTTATTCATTAACACGTTGTATATTCAATCTTATAGTTCGACAGGGCAATTGGTTAATTTCTTTAATCAACAATAATATTGTTATGTTACCTATTTAAAGGTTACCTAATTTACTTTAAAGAGGATGATACTGGTCTTCGTTAACAAATTATGTAAACAAAATGCCATCTAAAGGAAATTTGTCGGTGATTTCTTTTAAAACTTAATAAAGACAAAGCGAGATCGAATACTTTCAAACGAGTTCGAATACCGCATTTGGCTGTTACCAACTGAAATGCCTTTGTATTAAAAGAGGTACCTAATAAGTTGTCGTCCTTGAATATTAGGTTTGCCACTCGCACCTGTGGTTCGCATTTAGCATTTAACGTCTCTCAGGGAGGGGCAGAGATCGAGCAAAAGAATAAGCCGCAACGGTCTCTTTCCGCCCTTATAAATAACGGAACCACTCGGGTATCAGTCAGTGTGTATGTATGGGCAAATGGGCATCGATAATACTATACTCTCATACCTGGATTTAGATTTTGTGTGAGAAATTTCGGTAGGATGGTCGTAAGATTTTTTATTTATTAGTATGCCTGATGGATGACCCTCTCACAGTTATTCGACGTATGTGCCGCCCTATCAAATTCCACGAATAGCACTTAAATTGCTTAGAAACTCCAATTCTGGGGCTTTATTTATTCCGCATTGGGCACGCGTGGTTGACTAATCCTCCTCGTTAGAAGTTAGTTAGCACAGGGCCTTAGCAGTGGGGACGCTCACCATTATTCGTGAGAGGACGTATCCTTCCTTCTTCCTGCCCTTATCCTATTATTTGGGGTCGGCTCAATATGTCGTCTTCCTCCATTCATCTCTTTTAGCCGTCATTTCAGCGCACACACCTTTTTTACACATGTCATCTTTCACACAATCCATCCATCTTTTCTTTGGTCGTCCTCTCTTCATGCAGCCATCCACATTCATATTTAACATTCGTCTTGTAATATGCCACTCATCTCTTCTCATCACATGTCCATACCACGATAACCGATTACCGCACAGCTTTTCATTCACAGGAGCCACTTATAAACTTCCTCTAATATACTCATTCCTAATCTTGTCCATTCTAGTAACACATTCAAACTTCCTCTAATATACTCATTCCTAATCTTGTCCATTCTAGTAACCCCACAATCTATCAAATTCCACGAAGAGCACTTAAATTGCTTAGATAATCAAATTCAAGGGCTTTATTTATTCCGCATTGGGCACGCGTGGTTGACTAACCCTCCTCGTTAGCCTGTGCCTTAGCAGTGGGGATGCTCACCATTATTCGTGAGAGGACATATGTGCTCTATCAAATTCCACGAATAGCACTTAAATTGCTTAGATACTCCAATTCAGGGGCTTTATTTATTCCGCATTGGGCACGCGTGGTTGACTAACCCTCCTCATAAGCCTGTGCCTTAGCAGTGGGGACGCTCACCATTATTCGTGAGAGGACGTATGTGATCTATCAAGGAAGAGCACATAAATTGCTTAGATACTCAAATTCAGGGGCTTTATTTATTCCGCATTGGGCACGCGTGGTTGACTAATCCTCCTCGTTAGCCTGTGCCTTAGCAGTGGGGATGCTCACCATTATTCGTGAGAGGACGTATGTGCTCTATCAAATTCCACGAAGAGCAATTAAATTGCTTAGATACTCAAATTCAAGGGCTTAATTAATTTCTCATTGGACACACGTGGTGGACTAACAGTCACCTCGTAAGCATGTGCCTCAGCACGACTCTCACCATTATTCGTGAGAGAACGGATGTGCTCTATTAAATTCCACGAAGAGCACTTAAATTGCTTAGATACTCAAATTCAATGGCTTTATTTATTCCACATTGGGCACGCGTGGTTTACTAACCCTCCTCTTTAGCCTGTGCCTTAGCAGTGGAGATGCTCACCATTATTCGTGAGAGGACGTATGTGCTCTATCAAATTCCACAAGAGCACTTAATTTGCTTAGATACTCAAATTCATGGGCTTTATCAATTTCTCATTGGACACACGTGGTGGACTAATAGTCATCTCGTAAGCTTATGCCTCAGCACCACTCTCACCATTATTCGTGAGAGAACGGATGTGCTCTATCAAATTCCACGAAGAGCACTTAAATTGCTTAGATACTCAAATTCAAGGGCTTAATTAATTTCTCATTGGGCACGCGTGGTGGACTAACAGTCACCTGGTAGTGCCTCCACAGTGAGCACTCAAGAGGATGATGATGTCATGCTCATCATTCTCTTGCCCATTTCCCATTATTTGGGGTTGGTCGGCGCAATATGTCATTCTCTTTCATTCATCTCTCTTAGCCGTCATTTCAGCAGTGACTTCCTTACACATATCGTCCTGACGATCTATTCACGACCATAATTCCTTTCGGGGTAATCAGATACTTTACTACAAGTACCAACTATGTTTCAGCGTACAGTTGTAAGGCTTATCTCTAGCATATTGAAGGTTTTAGGATGGGTAAGTGGAAGTGGCTAGCTTATCGTCCACAAAACCGGCAAAAGCACTGCATAAGAAATCTTATTCTTTAGTCGCATCTTGGCGAAGCGCTCGGTCTCGAATAATTCCGTCAGATGGCGTTGTAACTATTCGTTAAGCCAGGTGAGAGGCCTATTAAGGCGGCTTGAAATTCTCTGACAGCAAGTTGACCACTAACTTGCCTCCACCAACACGCACTGGGTCCACGTGGGGAAGTACGGCCCACTCCCTCTCACCCTTATTCGTGAGAGGAGGCCTTTGCCCTGCAGTGGGAATCTACAGGCTATTACTTTTTTTTTTGTTGCATCTTACTACACTGGAGGAAGAAATGGGGTTAGACACGACCAAAAAACAATAAATAGAATTAAACCCAGAATGTTTCCGCATAAGAAACATGATTATTTACTGTTTAATGAAAGCATTAATTAATCCCGACATACATATGCATGCTCAAGCCTATATCCCACTGGGGTAAGCAGACAATAGATGCTACGAATCTGACACATCTCTCGCCCCTCTCTTTTCTTCATACATGCTGGTCGGTTTCTGGTACATTACATAAAGCATTAGCATATGCTTACGATTAAATTCCCCGAGGGGGTAGTCAGAGATATTCTGAAACCACAGAACATCCACATATAACCGGTAGTACCGAAACTCTGTCCAGTGTGACGGGGAGTGAGCCCGTCGCCACTTATAATGGACAGTGGGTACAATACATGCCTCGAAATTGAAGCATGCAGGTTTCATGATGTTTTCCTTCACCGAAAAGCCAGTGGTATTACAAATCGTACATAAATTCCGTGGACTTTCTGCCTAATCACTCTGAGAAATTACCTAAATTTAAGAAAAAAATTCTATGAGATGTATATGGAATCTTTTACAGAAGTATGCAAAGATAAAGGAATCTTATCTTAACTATTATAAAACTGTAACAGAAGTGTGTCTGTAAATTGAAGATATTTACATGAAAAAGATTATGATATGGTTTTTAGGTATCCTGGACTCCAAATCAACCTTTTTTAGAATTTTTGTATATCTGTTTGTTTGTTTGTATGGTTGTAACAGAATCACGCAAAAACTACTGAACCGATTTTGATGAAACTTTTTTTGTTTGATAGCTTATGTTCTGACTTAAAATCTGGTATATTATTTGTGCGGACGAAGTCGCGGGTTAACTCTAGTGTGGTATAAGTCTATTCAGAATCAGCCAACTCTGATGGTTTTTAATGTTAAAATTTGAAGTAAGCTGATAGTGTTTGCTCACAGACTTCAATCTGGACACACGCCATTTAGAAAGTTCACATTACTTATGACAAAGGCTGACTCCCCAAATTGTGAGGAGCGCAATGTAGAAGACGTGCACCATCTTTTAATGGAATGTGTCAAGTTCAATCAAGCTTGAGATTCACTGATGAAGGAACTGAACAAATTTGATGTAGGTGCTATATACATTTGTATAAAAGTCCCTAAACAACAATAAAAAAACATACTTTCATAATCATAACTCTTTTGTCTATACATGCATTGCTATAACTGAACAGAAAATTAGAATGAGCTAAACAGTAGCCCAGCTATGTGTATTAAGGCAAAAATCATGAGTAAAACTTGCTCAAAAACTTTACCATGACTCTTTTGGTTTACATATACAGAAACAAACCAACTTAACTTTTCTCTGATATATGAATTGTACAAAACATGTCTTAGGTAGACATGTACAATGCTGAAATGAGCTACAAAGCGGAAGTAAATCTGAAGACAGCTGATGCTTTATGTTGCTTTGGTTTGCCAGGTTTGCCAACTACATACATTCTATTTTGTATCAGTTGCAGGTTCAGCAATCTGACTGATGGATGGACAGCTTAGACTAGATAGGCACCCGTTGAGTACAAAACCCTAAAAAGTTGAAAAGAACAATGTTTCATACCCCCCCCCTCCCCCCTTAATTTTTTACTTTGTTATTTTTAATTATTTATTTGTAAATCCACCATCAAAACATAGATTTTGTAGAATGTCAAATGTAGTTATTATAGTTGAAAGAAGATGCCGCCCTTTATATATACAACAGACAAACGTATGGATGGACAGCATCTTCTTAAGAATAGTGTCTGGCCCCCTTTTGTACGGACCTCTAAAAATAAATAGAGTAACTAAATAACTACCTGGGTCTACAAGTATTATTTGGCTAGCTAGAGCCAGACCCGGCAACAATCCCACTGCACAGCAAAGGCGTCTCACGATTAAGGGTGAGAGGGAGTGGGCCGCTCCACCAAGCGGGCCCAGTGCTTATTGGTGGAGCCAAGTTAGTTATCAACTTGCTTTCAGAGAATTTTCAAGCCGCCTTAATAGGCCTCTGACAAATAGGCGCCACAATAGGCCACAATTTCGATTCTATTTTAGACCACCTATAACTTGCCTACATTATTTAGTAAACACCAAAAAGTCAAAAACGTGAGTGAGCTGCAGTTGGTGGGCAAATTCAATTGTGTTGGCGGGCCATATCGGCTGGGTTTGAGCAGCTTGCACTACAGTAAATCGTAAAACTGGGGTACAGGGGGGCCCACATGGGAATCAGAGTAGTATGCCTCAACATTTCTGTCGCCGGGCCAGGCTAGAGCTACTCCACCGACAAAGATTTAGTGATTATTACGTAAATTGAAGTAAACAAAGTTTAGTTGATGATAAATGTTGTGGTAGTCACTTTTAGACAGAGTTTTAGCATATAACTAATATTGCGTTACTTTAAATTCAGTTTGTATAATTTCATTGCAGAGGCACTTGTAGCAAACTTCATGTTTACAACATTTAGTAAATTTATAACAAGTTAGGTCTTGTTTGAAATAATGTTTATGGTTTTTAGGAACTTTTAAAGATCCATTCAATGTGAAACACTGCAGTCTGCACAATAACCATGCCACTAACAACCAGGTGGTTTTTTTCTGAATATCTCAAAATTTACACAAAAATATTGGAAGTAATCTAAGCTTACCTTACATACGATGTGGCTGACCATGATCCAATTGAAAAAACAAAACAGTTCGTCTTATTTGTTGCTGAATAAAGTCTCAAAAGGTAAAATACAAATCAATGAAAAGTCGCACTAGCACAAATGCGAAAATATTGAAAAATCGCAAATGGCGACGAAATGGAAATTATAGTTGAAAAATTATTAGTCACATTTGGATTCCTGTTCGAGGAATAAAATGGCGAATTTAAAATTCAAAGAGAAATAAAGTACAGGGAAATTAATTTCAGAAAAATAACAACAACACCTTTCTTCACTCTTCAATCATAAATTTAAAACCATAGATAGTAGAGGTAGAAAAACATTGTTGGAGAGGTTTGATTTCTTTGATTGGTCTTGTCTATGAATGGAATCCTATCTTTTGAAAGAGGAGTTCTCCAAGGTTGGTTAGTAGATAAAAAATCAATAGATGGCGTTTCAAGGGGTCTCCTACGCCAAGATTCTAACAAAAATGTTGGAACAATGAGCGTTTTCCCTGTAGTTTTCTAGAGGATCGATAGATGGCGCCACGGTCTGCGTGACTAAATGTCAAAACATGCTTATAAAGAAGGAAAAATATGTAAATATGTAGAATCACGTTGCAGGTTCTGACCCGAGCACTTGTCTCGCGTGTTAATCGCGCGTCGCGTTTTTGCCTGCCACGAGGCTCCGCAAATCTCAATCTCTTCTTGTTCTTGATAAAAAGAATCCCTAAGATTGGGATAGATACTCCCACAAACTACTTGACATTGGCAGAAATGCGAGCAAAAAGTCCATTAATTACAAATTTAAAAAAATGTTAATATGTTTCTTATAACCAATATGATAAACGGCAAAAATAAAAAAAAGATATGAATATGATCATCATCTTTTTATGGAATATTTCATTATAAACGAATCATTGTATGCTCATTTACGTCAAGTGATGACTCAGATAAATTTTTATCTGAGAATGATGATGATAAAATCGTCAGTATCGAGCAGTACTGCATCTGCATGGCGTCCGACGACCTTGAGCATGATATTGTGTCTGTAGTCCTACTTGCAGGATAGTATGTGGGCTCGCAGTCCTGCATGTAGGACTACAGTGAATGGGCCCCTTTATTTGTGAAATTACGAATGGCTCAAAAGGACAAGTATCCAGTGCCGGTAAAAGAGAAAGACTTTTAAAAAGTTCGCACGCACCGCACGCAAATGGCGTTTTCTTTCAATTTTAAGTAATTTCAAGGAATGATTCAATAATTACTATCTTCCATTCTTCCATTCCACCGGCCAGAAGATCACAATACTAGTAGTGATCGTACTATTCTCATAGTGACAGTGGTTAAATGATTTTTTCCCAAAATGATGCTAACAATCCATGGATTGCCATTGGCCGTGAGTTTTTTTGCAATTTTGATTTTTATTCTTCACTGGATCGTTAAACACAAATTTCAACTCAACTCAAAATGTTTTATTCAACACAATATTACATGGAGAGCTTTCTGACGTCATTTTTGGCTCTATCACCGCGTCGGAACGTGTTCCGTTCTAGAGAAGATGCGGCCAGAAACTTACAAAACCTCTTAAATCAAACAAAATATACTAAGTACAAATGCAATCCTGCATCCTGCATCTTTGACTACCCCCTCGGGGAATATAGTCGTGAGCATATACATACATACATACAAATGCAATATTGAATTAATGCCCGAAAATGACCCACTGACCTAACATTGTCAAGACCAGACATTTTGGTCATTCATACAATCATCGAGTTTAGGCTGCCTGTACACTGAAGCGGAGCGGAGAAACAAGAGAATTTTGGCCAAAGTGATTGCATAAAATCTCCGCTCTGATATTTTATTCAATTCTATTGGCCAAAATTCCCTCGTATCTCCGCTCCGCAGCCTCGCTCCGCTTCAGTGGACAGGCAGCCTTAGTAACCTTATTTACAGAGGACTTGCTTAACATGGGACTTATCTTATTATATCCTCTGGTATCTTATTATATTTTATTATTCTAGGTAAAATATCACGATCTAAAGGTTCTGATAAAGCAAGAATGTAAGATTAACGACATCATATTGGATAACTTGACTGCCGATGGACCTGGCACTAAGAAAGTTCGGGTTGGTGTTTCTGACGATCGTGAGGGGTCATATTTGATCAAGTGCTTTGATGGATACCGCCTGTCCGGGCATGTGTTGAGAGTAGTGCCAGTCGGGAAGCCACCAGCTGCAGTAAGTGTCTTGGTACCTTAGTCACAGTGTAAGAAAGAGTATCTTAGTAGTTACCTCTTAAGGGGCCCATTCACAGTAGTCCTACATGTAGGACTGCGAGCCCACACACTGTCCTGCAAGTAGGACTACAGACGTAATGTCATACATTTTACTCAAGGTCATTGGATGCCATGCAGTACTACAACACCATTCACGGTCTGATATTGGCATAGGACTGCATGCAGGACTACTGTGAATGGACCCCTTTAAGGAAATGCATATTCCTGTCTCGCTTGCGCTCCTCAGTATCGCACGTGCTTAACTCTTAAGATTTTCCTCATTGTATGAAATGACAGCTATCAGCTATCGGTGTCCAAGGTGTGTCTTAGTTAAAGGCAGGTTTATACAATGAGAATATTGCGGCGCCAATTTTCAGCTGCCAGCGATAGCATAGTTGTTTATACAGTGCTAGTTTTCAGCGCCATTCCTGTGCGCATTTGTATGGTTTTGCTCAGGGTTCGAAAGGATAACACTTCACTGTTTCAATAGTTTTTCTCATTTATTAGTTATTCATTGTGATACAAAACGAAAATGCCGAAGCCTAGGTGCTAGTTGGTCTGGTTATGAATGCACAAAAATTTCATAAAAATGTAATAAAACTTGTTTTCAAAAACAATTGTAATTATTGCCCTCCTATTTGACTTAATTTTATCGAAATTGTTTTTTCTCTTTCAGGCGCTAGGTCCACCACAAAACAACTACAATCCTCAAGGTAGCTTCCCACCGAGGAATGATTATCCAAATCAACCTGGTTATGACTACAATCACCCTATAGACCCAATGTCTCGGCCTGAACATATGATGAGGCCTGATCCTATGAATCGGAGACCTGATGTTGGTGGGCGGCCAGACCCAATGGCAGGCCGGTCTGATCCAATGCAAGGTCGCTCAGACCCAATGCGCGTACGTCCAGACGTCATGCATGGTCGTCCAGACCCAATACATGGACGTCCAGACCCAATGCATGGACGTCCAGACCCAATGCATGGTCGCCCTGGTCCAATGGCCGGTCGCCCAGACCAGATACCTACAAGGCCAGATCCATGGGGACCTAACAGTGGCAATAGTCAATGGTCAAATCAATCTGCTCCTAATCAACCCCATGTACAACAGAACTATAGTTATCAGCAACCATCCCAAGGGATAAATCCACCTTATGGTCAGCAGGTATGTATATTTTGATCATGTTTTTATCAATTGCTATTTAACTGTTGTTGATTCTATGTCAGTTTCGGTTTCACTTTTAGTGTTTTAAGAGGGTGATTAAGGATATTACCGATGACTTGTTCTTACTAATGTACATAATACACTGCTCTTAAATGATGAAGAAAAACATAGTGAGGAAACTTGCACACACTAAAGAAGAATTTGTGATGTGTCTGAAGCCTACCAAGCCCCCTCCCTGGCAGGGTAGGCGTGTGCCCTGCAGTGGGACCTTACAGGCTACATTAAGTTTTCATGAGTTTGGAGGTTTTCTAACTAGCATATTATAAAGTTAATCATGTAATTGTATCCAGAGACCAGATGTAAGACCGTTTGACCAGCGAGAGCCCTTTCCCTCAAGAGCACCTCAAAATCATGGATATGGGTTTTCTAAAGCCATCTTGGATCCTAGGGTGAGTTTATAAGACATCTTTTGATAAAGGCTTACAAAAACATTCAGCAGTTTTAAGGTATAAATATTTGTTGTTAAAGAATAATGTCCATTATATTAATATAAATACACTGTATAAATATTTTGTTTACATCATTTGTTTTTATGTCTCAAACCTTGTTTATGTTTTGATCATTATTAACTGGTGTAACCTATTTAACAGGTGTAAAGATTGATGGTGTAAACTATTTGTTACAACTCTAACCTATTTTTCTTTATCGATTTCTCTAACTTAGGTTTATGGGAGCTTTTTAGCGATAACCGATTTTATCTGTATTTTAAATAATTAAAATATTGTAACATTTTTGGTGCCCAATGGAATATTATGTATTAGTATTGATTGATTAAAGGTCAGTTGCACGTACGTTCATTAAAGTTAATCCTCCATTAAATCTCTTGCTAGCTTTTACTATGACAAGGAAACAAAAAGTGACGGCAAGAGATTTAATGGAGGATTAACTTAAATGAATGTACGTGCAACTGGCAGTGATTATTAAAAACAGTCATTGCATTGTCATTTATGACTACTACTTAATTAATGGGCCAGCAAATTGATAAGCCAGTAAAATAAATATCTTATTCTTGCAGCCTATAAATCAGCCGGAGCCTAGAGCACATGTTCTGCGCAGTGTGGAAATTATTGATGAACCAATAGTTCGTCAGAATGTTCAGGGGAACCGGTATTCCAACCAAGACTATGGAATGCAGCAGAAACCTGTAAGTATTTAAACTTACGCCACTGTCCCATATTCATACAAATCGGCAGAGTCTGTTTTCAATTATGTATGATAAGTCTGTCAAGTCTGCCTACTGACCTCCGTTTTATTTGTTAACACCTAGTTTGTTACAAACTCAATTAATTACAATAATTGAAACTGTTACCAAGTTGACAATTGTTATACATTTACCAGCTTTAATAGATTTGTTATCTTTTGCAAATTGTTACAGATAACAATAATGAAGGACAATTTCCAAGGTCCCCAGTACAACATGGACCGACAGGCTGGCTCACAGGCCCAATACTCAGGTGAAACTCATGCACCTCACGCACAGGCACCAACGTGGGCTCCACCGGTTAGCTTTATCATTTGATTATGATTAAATGTTTTGTTACTTGGTGTTGTGAACATTAATTAATTAATTAACATTATTTTACTAGGTGCAATCAGAGAAACCACAGCCTTTCTCCAAGGTGACTCCATCATATAATGACCCAAAACCTTATGACAGAAAATATCCAGAAACAGACAAAAGACCCATTATTTCTAAAAATACAGTTGAGCCGCCTCGCAATGTTCATGATAATTACAATAAAGGATATGATGACAAAGTTCCTGGACCTCGATTTTCGCCTCGAAGAGATTTGTCTATGCCTCACGGAAGAAATGATATCCCACCATCTGGGAGAAGGATATCTCCAAGTGGTAGAAGATTACCATCACCTGGCAGAAGAATTTCTCCATCAGGACGTAGATTGTCTCCACCTGGTCGAAGAATGTCCCCGTCTGGGCGAAGAATGTCTCCACCTGGGCGAAGGATTTCACCTGGTCGAAGAATGTCCCCATCCGCGCGAAAATTGTCTCCGCCTGGACGCAGAATGTCCCCATCTGGGCGAAGAATGTCTCCTTGTAAGTTCTTCACCTTTTTACCTATTGTAATTAAAAGATGTGAGATTCGTTTTTAGTTCTATTTTATCTATGTTTGTTGAAAAATATTTAGTTACATCAAAATGACGTATGGTTACAGCGGATAGGCTGTTACCTCGTCGCGAGTCGCCCCCGCGCCGCGCGTCTCCACATAAGCGCCCCGTGCCAGGGCGCAGGCCTGGCTCCCCCGGCAGACTGTCGCCCCCTAGACGGGAGTCCCCGGCTGGCCAAGCAATGAGGTATGAAACCTGATACTCTGTAACTAATATTATAAATGTGAAAGCTAGTTTGTTCCCCTTTACGTTTTAGCTATCAGATAAAATTGACAGATAGGAAGCTTGTAGTGTGCGTATGGACATGGGATATTTAATCCAGAAAACGAGACGAATTCTATTCGGCTGAAGCCCCGTCCACATGATAGTCTGTATACAACGTGTTAATGAATAAGCGCAAAACCTCATACACCCCAACTGATTTACAACAAAATAATTCGACTGAAACAATAATTTCATTATTTTGGTAATTAAAATTTAAAGTAATTCGCATTTTATGTTTTGAGGCAAAAATGATTTCTTATCATTTCAGCAATGAATGAAAGCGCTAACGTGTTCATGGATACAATTTAAGAATCTTGTTATGGTAGTAAGTAGGGTGAGAGTGCCCGAGCGGTGGGTTGAGATCGAGTTCAGTAAATTTTAAATTTTATAAATAAATTAATAAACATTTTGAAAAAAAATACCTATGTTGAAAACATGTTAATTCGATTCTGCTCTCGATTCTAAACAAACTACTTTCTAGTTTTGCGTTAATTCATTAACACGTTGTATAAATTTGCTATTAGAGTTTGTCATAATCTGTATTCTAGGCTGGCGCCGAAGCACGACATAGCATAGTTGCGCCTTACCGCCCTTTACGTAATCTAATCGTGCGTAACAGAGCGAGTGAAAACGTGCGACCGGGATAACATTGTCATTGCGCATCTGTTTTATGACCCACTTTTAAGGGATGGCAATTTAAAGGGTCATATTTAGTTGCAATTCCACACTTTCACTTTCTCGCTTTGTTTGTTTATTTTATGATCTTAACTATTTTGTGTATTATTAACATACAATTATTATACCTTCCAGGAGTAGACGAACTGACATGAGTTGTCAAATGAAATCGTTTTTGGAGATTTTCAGGAGATTATCGACAGGGTAAAAATTCTAGTTCTGTGTATAATTCTGAATCTAATGTAAAATCGTGGATAATTTAATGAAATAGTGTTAGTATATTTCACAAAATTATCTACTATTTCACTTTAGATTCACAATTATTCACAGAAACCGAATTTTTACCCTGCAGTAAGATCCCCAAAAACGGTTCTATTGCCTCGCGTCACGTATCTCTTTCTATTTTACAGTGGTGCCGCTAGGTACATCTCGCTCTCTCAGCTGTTAGTGACTTTATTAGTAACTTTATGATTATTAAATTCAATGATTGGAAAAAATGATGTAACAAGTGGTCCCGTGACCTCCATATAAATTGGGCCATCGCCATATTCCCGTTACATTTTATCTTGAAGACGGAGTATATTGAGGTGGCAGGAGTGATAGCGATAACTAAGTTAGATCATGCCCCAGATAGCCAGTAATTAATAATACTAAACTTTCAGTTTGTCAATGAGTAGTAATTTAATTCTAGATATTCGCCGTCGCGCCGACATGTAGAAAAGCTGCCAGACAAGTATGGCGCACAGGGCGCAACGCGCGCCTCCTCGAAGGAAGTGAGACCCGCCTACGAACCGCCCTCGCACTCTTCCCAGGTAAGTCCTTCTTTACTACAATTAAATTTAACTGTCTTATTTTAGGATAGAGCAGTTTATTCATCATACTTGTAGGTAGGTAAATAGCGAGTAGAAAGCAGTGCTGTGAAATGAATTGTTGACAAGTTGATTTGAAATTTAAAAATTGCTTCTTTGTGCGATTTTTGAGTGTATGTGGACTTTGGATAGTTTAGAATAAAATTGTGACAAGAATAATCACCTATAGAATACAAAAACTTGAACTTAATGTGGCTAAGATCAAGCAAGAGATGTGGGTCGTCCATCCTGGTGGGTTGATGTCGTCGTGAAGAGTTCCCGAATTTGTATAGACTTGGATGTGATTGGCGCAGCACCGGGAAGCATGACATAATGAGCTTATAACCGACTGCGGGTATACACAGCAGGCTGATGATGGTTTATTTATAATAGTGCAATTTATCGATACATATTATCAAAAACGTCACTCACGATCTATGCCAGGAGTAAACGGTGCTCTTAGTATCGAATGAAGTCATTTACCATGGGCAGATATTTAAATGGAATCAAAATGATTAAACTTTTTAGCTTCGGATGGCAAGATCACACGACAGAAGATTCTCGACGAATGCGAAGATTTTACGAATGAGCATAAACTCGTTCATAAATAATTGAAACACATTATTTGTTAATATTTTCGGACATCATAATCCGCGCTACAAAATAATAGTGCGAAGAGATAACTCATAAACAGGAAATGAAAAAAACTCGTAGACTGGAGTCTGGAGTCTGTAACTCGGGTTTACCAAAGTTATTTGAATATAAATGTTCGAGATCGAAGGAGTAAAGTGGTTCTTGAAGATTGCCCACATTATCAACGTTCAGAAGGTCTCTTTACCACAAATGCACAAGAAGATTCACAGTACATTACTGAAATCTCCTCGATTTTTTTCGCATAGTTCGAAATCTATCTAAAACAGTGGTAGCACCCATCAGCCGATTTTGGATACATCAGCTTTGGACATCTAACTACATTTTGGGAAAACTGACGGGCACTTACTTTAGTCTTTCAAGTTCATAGTGATCACATACCAGTATTAAAGAGGTCTGTGATTGTGATACTTGCCGACATCGACGTGCTTGCCGATCAGCCGCAGTGGACTCTACAAGCACTGGGTTAATCCACCTTTCCGTCTGCGACTCTTAAAATGGGTCGGTACTGGAAACACTCGGAAACTGCCCTAGGATTAGGAACTAACAAGATTGTTCAGAAAGAATGAAAACATGATAATTAAGTTGGCGTATGTGATAAAGCACTGCAGTGTCAACAATCAAGTAATTGAACGCAGTTTCTACAGGAATGGTAATAATGTATCTAATATTAATGTGAACCAATTCCAGTTCTCAGTCATACCGAAAGATAAAAAAAACGGTTTTCTCTATGGAACTACAGGATAGATAATAGTATATTAGTACTATGTACAGAATGGGCACTCTATGCAGATTCCGCACTTCGCCCCGCCGGAGCAGCCGAGCAAGAAGCACGCGCGTGCTAGTGGTACGGTGCTAGTGCTGACTCAATTTTGTTTCTGTAGAAATACTATTCAAGTATCGTGATATCGTTCTACGGAGTTCTGGGGTGTGATCGTACCACTAGGGCAAACAGTTACTAAGAGACTTCAAACAGCACTAAATTCCTTACACGGAATGCGGAATCGCAGATATTCCAGCGCTAACAAGATGCAATGCCTTAATAGACTTTCGAAGATAACGTTTTAACGCTTTCAAAAGTTTGCGAAAACATTAGCGAGCAATTACCACGTTCCAATTTATAAACTCTGCACACCAAAAAAAGTCCTGAGAATATTGCTCTTTTTTTTCAACAAAGATTTAAGACAAATGTAGCAAGAATGATTTCTCGGGATTATGATACATTGACGACGAATTCAAAATACATCCATTAAACAGTTTTAGAAGCAATTAAATAAAACTGTAGATTTAATCTTAAAATGTTTGCGGTGTCTATTAAACCAATATCAAGAACCACTGATGATACTGACGCTGTAATACAACAGGTATAATCCTGTTCCGCGTCCTGTCATGTATGTTGCTAAGTATAACTGTCGCGTGCCAACTGATAACGGGCTAAGCCAAAGACTCAGTCCTAGCGCTTATTCCGAGATGATCCATCTATAGATGAATTTCATACAAATAAAAGCGGATGCAAGTAGAGTGACCGATTAGAAAACATATGAAAGATGGAGCGAACATAACCCAAGTATTCGCAGCTTACTCTTTGAACTCTCACTGGCGTTTTACAACTGACGAAGGACGGCTGTTTTAAAAACAAAATAATGGTTTTCAACTTTGATCGAGAAAGAAGATACATCGTAGAAGATGATAGAGTTTAATTGTTACTAGGAATAAATGACCTACTCAATTTATGATAATTTTTACATGATTATGAAGTTAATAATGTACGTTATAATCCGATTGTGTCGAAATCATCGCCATTTTGTCGATTTTTTATTCAGGAATTAGTTTTAAATGCCCTACAACATATTTTCGTCTGTTTACAGTTTTATCTATTCGTGTTTGCAAATCTAATTTCAATTTACAGGCACAAAACCAAGCTATGTACGCAGGTGGTTATCGTCCAAACATCAACGACAACGTTCAATATCCTTTACTTGGTATGAGGCCGCAAGAACAACGTAGCTCTTCATGGCAACAAGACAGAGATAAAACCATGTTCTCCAGCTCCATGAAGAAAGATGACGATAGAAGAGACGTGACAAGAATGGCGAAGTTTGAGCCGAGAGTTGAACATCAACGTACCTTGGCTGGAAATATGGAGATAAAGAAGTCGCGGTCACCACGAAAATCACGTTCGCCGATGCGCCGTGACCGGTCTCCGTTACGGGAACGTTACAAGAAACATTCGCCTTCCCCTCGATCGCCTCGACGCTCTTGGGCATTGGAGAAACGTCGTAGCCCTGAAATGCACGATGCACCACCACCTCCGGTTTGGCCCGGACAAAACAAGCCAGAAAATCAACAATATAGACAGAGAGACGTTCCTAACTTCCCGGAAAGACCAGAAGATGACAAAAAGCGAATGCCAGTTTGGGAAAGACCGGCTTTTGAAGAGAAACTTGATCGCCGTGAAAGACGTCCGGAAGTCGAAGAAAGAAGACTTCGTGATGAAAGTACAGCAATGGGTCGTCCGGATCTGGGACCGCGACAGTCGATGCCGCAACCGAGCCACCCAGTTCATCGAGAGCCAACTCTACCAAGTCAGGGTTTCAAACCTGACAATCGTTTCCCTCAAAGGGATGCTAAGTTCCCACCTCGCGAAGACTTCGCAGCTCGTCGTGATGATTTCCGCCGACCAGACAGCGATCGTAAACCGTACGACAGACCTGACTTCAGAGAAATGCCGCCACGGTCCGGTGATCGCGAACATCATCGTGCGTTAGATGCGGTTCACACTCATCACGCCGATAGAAAGGAAGAGTTCCCCCGACGCGAAGAAGAAAGAAAACCACTAAGAGTACAGGAAGCGTTCCAAAAGGAAATTGATGATGTCTACAAAAGGGCAGTGGAGTTTAATAAAAAGGCAGAAGAAATGCGCCGGCGAGATCCCTCTCGCAGGGAGGAGTATGGAGAAGACCGAGGTCGTCGTGAAATGGATCGGCACGAGCCTAAAGATTACGACAGGCAGAAGTTGAATCGCGACGAGGGGCGTTATCGCGATGACCCTCATTACCGCGAAGAGCCCCGCCACGAGTTCCGACACCCCGACGAGCCCCAGCGCCCTGACGACAACGTTTTCTGGGATAAAGAAGGTCAACCGACGAAAAAAGAAAAGGCTATCGAAGAAATCGCTCAAAAAATGTTACACAAATACGGATCTGGTTTTAACAGTGATATGAAACGCCGTATCCTAGAAGAGTTGAGAATCACCCTGTTGAAGATAATGCGAGATATGTTTGGGAACCAGGATCTGTCGTTTATTGAGATGGTAGTAAAGTTCAACGCTAAGTTCAACGCAAAGGACGAAGCGAAGATGTTCGAGGATGTGATGTCCAGCTTCCCCAGTCAATATAGAGCGATGAAAAGACCAGCAGGAGGTAAGATTTTTAATTTAGTTTTTGCTAATTTCCAGTGTATAATCTCAGTGTATAATTGCGATTATTTATTTCTAATCATGTCTTGTGTAACTAGTTGTTCAGTTATGTTTCAAGTGAAGTATCATTATATTTAAATGAAAGGCGTGATTCTTGACCAATAAAGTAATTTTGTTGCCTTATTCAATTTCATCAGAAACAACTATCAAAGATTTTCGACAGAATTTTCTATTTTCGTTTTTTTGTGCTTAGAGTTCGGTGTCGAGACAAAATTTGAAATGAACCCTCGACGTAGAATGCACATTTTAATATTTCTAAATGGTTCTGAAAACTGTTTGTACAAAATTGATAACTGAACAACATTTAATTGTTAATTTTCAAATTGGCCGCGCCGATTTTCGAGTTTAGATTAAGATTTAATAAGGGTTCGTTTAAAACGTGTAAAAATCACTCGGGGAGTCTTTTCTATCTCACTCTAGCATACATACCTTCGTATGCTTTTTCTCTTTCGTATGTGTACCCCGAGTGATTTCCAAAAGTTTTGAAACGTAGCCTAACTTATGGACCGCCAGGAGAAAAGGAGAGTGAAACGGAAACGCTAAGGCTTTTATAGAGGGAAATCTGCGAACTTAATTATTCGTGTTGTCGAAAAATCACGCCCCTGGCACTCAATGGGATATTTTTTTTTATATCACTTAAAATGAAAAATGTTAGAGGTTATTCTGATAGAATTTATAATTATATTAAAATTTTTTCAAAGAACATGTATTTCGAAATATAAAATTATAAATTATGGTATCTAGCCAAGGTTTGTGACCACCACCGACTGCACGTGCGGTCGTGAGTTAATGTTTGTATGTACCAACACCTAAATGGAAAAAAATATTCATTCATTATCCAAACTTGATTCCCGCTAAAAGTGCACGCTTATAGAAGGGGTGATTTTTTTGGAGTAAAGTTTCTAACTACCCTCGTATACGGTCATGAGCAATAAAATATGTGTCACAAATCACATCGATTATGTATTGATATTTTATTTGCTATCTCTGTAATTCAGTTTGATGAGTCTGAGAAATCCTACTCTTTCGGATTACTTACTACTCATTTAAAGTAGATTGAAAGTTAATTTTGTTTAATCATGGGTCATGCTCTTGACAAAGCCATTGGTCGCTAGCACAGTAGTGCATTAACATACGAGAATAGTGAGGAATCTTTAGCGGATAATCTTTGGGTTATCAATACGATTAACTCGTAGTAGCTTAGTAGGTGTTAGCAGTGAAGTCCTTCACCCTCGCGCGTCACGCACTATTGACCTGACGCGTACGCCGAGTTTCACAATAGTATAGATACATAAACTGTGTCCGTAGTCTAAAAACATTGTAGTATCTAGTAAATACATAATATTTAATGTAGTGACCACAAACAATATTTCAGTGATTTATGAAGTGCGAATTTTATTACTTATAAGTAAAGAAGTAACATGAAATTGATCAACAAATTTTAGAAATAATTTTAAGTTTAGACCTGTCTATGCTTTATTAACAATTCTATTTTCAGAACACGGTGATCAAGTTCCTGCAAAAATTAGGCATTCCCCTGATCACGTCCTGAACAAAGGTAAATAACCTGACAATTATATTAAAGACAATAATAATTCTCCGTTATCTGATATTTTTTTTTCGTAAACATGATTCTACGAACATGGTCGCTTATGGTTTTCAATTTAACATGAGATAACCTTTTTAATGTTGGCTGGTGAATAAATGTTCTACACTGATACGGCGGCCGGCGTTGCGATTTCTATATTTTCCATTGAAAACACCCTGTTTGTTGCTGTTGCCACCACTTTTTATAAGGATCACGAAAATTTCTCCTTTACAGATATTGCGTCTATTGAAGGGAACAATACAAGTGGTAAGTACTTCTCTCAACCATTTCATCATTTTCGTAATTTGTTTGTAATAACGTAATTTATCTTAGTTTAGTTGAATTCGACACCGTGTATAAATTACTATTTGACCAGTTCCAGAATGGAATTTGAATAACCAGCCGGCGATGGAGACAGTCTCGTCCTTTGTTATGCCGCAGTTCGATATGCTATCACAAATGCCGATGGTAATGCCTGTGATGGTCCCCGCTCCAACCTATATGCCTACATTCGAAGAATTGAAACAAGGTCACAATGAATCTCCAGCGTCGGAACAGCACTTTATTAATCCAGCAATATTATCAAATGCCCACAACGATGACGGGTATAATCTGTTTTTGTGCAAAGATGATTTCGAGCCATACTCGGAAAATCAAGCAGAATATCTTAAGAAGTTTTTAGTAGCGCAGATAATTAAGGTTTCTGAAGCCGGTCACGGTTGGTCTCCGGATTTTACTCTAAAAGGGATAGATCAACATCGTCATTACAGATACGAATTGGTGACACGCGACGAGATCACCAAAAATTGGATTCTAAACTTGGATTTCAGTGAGTTTAGGTTGTTCAATGTTTTGGTTTATACTAAAGAGGAGTTGTGGTACGAACGTGCGGCCATCTGGTTGCCTGGTCATTCTAGGTGCCGCAACATTGAGCCGTTGGATAAACTTAAACTGCAGAACAGGCACCTAGAAGACATCAACGTAGGTAAGTGGAAGTTCGTTAAGAAAATAGTAACTGTGAAAGGAACGAGGGTTTATGTCGATATGCCACCTTCTTCGGCCCGCGCTCTGGAGAAAAAGAATATGCTGTTGAGTTATGAACTTCAAAAAGTCAATGTATTCTTAAAATCAGTGGCCGTCGATAAAAACGCTTTCGATTCTGGTTTGAAAGAAATTTCTGTTAAAGACCCGTCAGAAATAATAGAAGCTGTAAAGAACTCCCCGATGCCTTCCCTTGGACACGATTCTAATATTGTCAAGATAGGTTTGAAAGGTAATAAGTTACTTAACTTGGAACAAGCGCGTAAGATAAAAGAAATGATTATCTTTCATATATATAAATATCAACAACAGTATCATAGGCCTTGTAAGACGGATTTCAGTAAGTTCGGGTTCTGTTTGCCCGGCTACTTCGGCGTTGTCCCGGAGAATACAGAATCCAGGCGTTGGCTGCTGGCGCAGAACATAGGCAGGTTGAATAAACACGCGGTCGTTGTTTTGGGAGCAGAAGAAAATTTATCAAAATATATTAAAATGACCGTGTATGTCAAGACTGAGAGCAAACTGAATTTACCTCTTATTATGGAAAGATTAAAACAAGGTAATCAAGGCGTGAAGGGGCTTAATTTTAACTTGTGGAAGCCCCTTCGTCTTGAAAATTGCCGCGAAAGAGGTAAGAGTAAGACGAAATTTATAGTGGAAATGGACTTGGAATCTGTGGAAACTCTTTCCAAAATGAAGTACGAATTGGACTACTTAGATGACAGACAAAATTACACTGTTACTGCTAAATATGAGCAGTCTCACACGGCGCTGGAAGACCTCATAAAAAAATATAAAGCCGAGATGAACGATACTTATGACGTGGCTAACATGGATATAGCGTCGTCATCCGAGGAGGACGATGACATTATATACGTGGGAAAATTGTAATTCAAACATTTTCATTCTACCTACTTTCGTTGTTTCAACTTTAGTCTTAGAGTTATGGTAAGGGTTTATTGAGAATAACAAAATTGTAGTACCGACTTGTGTACAATAAACTTGATTAATAAGATATTATGATATTTTTATTTTGTAGAATTAGTTAAATAATAATTATTAAAACTAATATAACGAGAAACGGAAACTAATATTACTAAAAACAATCTGTAAGGAGATCAGATCAACATTACGGGGTCTACGTCTCGTGTACTTAATGGAATCTGGGAATTATTATATAAGTACCCTATGTATATAATTCCCTGATGCATGAGGAAATGGGTGTGACGAAAAATGGTGTCCACGGGAGCGAGTGCCGAGCGTGACGACTGGCGCCTATAAAAAGAATTATATTATACATAAAAATAAACCATTCTATGTTCATTTATTGAAACGTCATAATATAGAGACATAAACCAATGCGGTTGTAATGATACCAAATTATTCTTTTGATAAATTTGAGATTTCACGATGTGGCTTGGGTTTGTGGCTTGGAGCTTGTCGGACCGTTTCTTGCTGGCTGTTACGTGAAATAACGTTAAAATGCATTATCGAAAAGGTAAGGTATTCCATTATTAAGGTTGTTGTAGATATCGGATCAACGATATTTAAGCTTTTCTTATTATAATGATATAATTGAAAACTTTATAGTACTAGTTAATAATAAAAGTCTGTTTATTTCTGGAGAGTTTCAGTGAAGCTGTAGAAGAGCCAGCTACAAACTCATTATCTGAATCATCAAGAAGACTCAAGCACACACACACGAAGCAAAGCTCCTGCTTGTCTTTTACACATACTAGACGGACTGGTCTTGAAACTAGTTCTGACATCAAAATGTTGAAGCACTTGCAAGTGTTCAACGGTCGATGCAGATCAAATACTCGTTCGGCAGTCAACGGTGTCTCGACAGATGATGAAATGTCTCCTGTTTTGGAGGTAAATACTTGAGGAGTATGATTCTTTTTATTACTTTATATATTTGACAGGATTGCAGTGCACCGCACCGGCTCTTGCCGAATATGCTTTAAGGCGCAATTATGTAATTTGTAACAGGTATCGTAAAACATTTCCTTTAAGTGTTTTTCGGAAAATAATAATAGGAGTTCGCATCGTTTGGACGATGTTGACGTTTTTTGCCGTCTTGCAGGAAATTTATTTTATTCTTAATAGGCAGTTCCATCCTATCCGTTGAGCGTGGGCGAGATGGCGAGAGGGTAAAACAATTTTTTCCACAGGACACATGCATGATAAAAGTATTCGTACGGTGCTTTTAGTTTTCTACGTAAATTAAGTTATATAGTATTTCAGAAAATGTTAAATTGAGTAATTAGCTCTTAGTTATCGACCGAAGAAGCTGAAGCCTGTATGCTGCAGATAAAGAAAACTTCACGTGTTCGTAAATATTGAAACTTCCCTTTGTATGCAACGACATCAGATGTCAGGTAATTTTTTTTAGACGACCTATTGAGTGAGTAAGGTTTAGTTGAAAGAAAGCAAGCGATGATGAAATATATATATATATATATATATATAGATCGTATGTTCGTGGAACGATTCGCTGTTATTCAAGAGTTCGTGACTGTTGTTTTTTTTTCAATATTTTTCCCTCGCAATCCGGACATCTATTGTGTTTGATCTGTAGAAAACCTGCAGGAAACTCTTCAATCCGAAGAGCTACTCTCTACATGTGTGAACAAAATATATCGTTGCACTTCGCAAGTTCAGTTGGATCGAAGACGATCTACTTCTTGGTTACTACTAATTTGTCGCTGATCGGTTTTCAGAAGGTTCCTTACTCCTTCATCATTCGAAACTGTTCGGAAACCGAGTTAAGCGGTTTCCGACCAGTTAACCTTGCAATACGAAAATCTTCTTTTCAGTTTTATTATATCATAATGTATTTCATATCACAAAACATTGCAGCGGACCATTTCAAGCATAAACCGGCTTATATTCAGCACTCCGGAGTCAACGTCTTCCTGATTTCCTTGTTTCTCGCAGAATTAATTAGTTTCGGAGATATGTTTTAGAAGTACTTACATTTAACTGGTATTTTCATAAATGTTCTATACCGGGTGTAAGTGACAGCCTAGCAAATACTGAAACGGTGAACTCAGACCATCAAATTGAACATCTTTCACTATGGAACCTACCTCAGGAAACGCGAAAAAAAAATCTGCTGTCACATAAATTTTACTCGGGTAAGTGCAGCAGTTTTGTATGGGACTTTTTTTTTTTCGCGTTTCCTGAGGTAGGCTCAATAATGAAAGTTGTTCAGTTTGATGGTCTGAGTTCACCGTTTCAGTATTTGCTAGGCTGTCACTTACACCCTGTATAGCTTATGTTCTAAGTTACTGGCTTAGGGGTCCTATGACACCTAGTGAAACTGGACGACAACTACAAACCTCCCCCCTAATTAACGTTACGTGATTTTTTATCTCTCACAGCATTAATGTCCGTCTTCAAGTGCTCTCGCTGTAATTGGTGTGAAATCATTTAAAAGTGGCTTGGTTTTTCACAGCTAAACATGATCCAAGTCCGGTGATGAAAAAAGCGAGGATGGAACTTCACAGCAGAACCCAGCGCAGGACCATTGCTAATCCTATAACAAAACCAGCTGTCAGACCTCAGTTGAAAGGTGTCGTGCGTGAAAGAAAACCTATCGTACGTGACCTCCGTGAACGAAGATCTGTTTTTCGTGATGGCAGGATTGTCTTACGTGAACGAAGACCGATGTTAAATAGTGAACGAGTCGAACCTAGTAGTATCTATAGATACGTTAGACCTGGACTGAAACCTGTACAAAGAACCGTCAAAACTCTCCTTAAATCTTCGGAAACAGGAACACAGCAGGCTAAAGAAACAGAAGAGAAGGCAACTACTCGTGAAAAATCAGGTATTTTGTTGGTCTCTTAATCTTTGTCGTTCGCTTAAAATTCAAAGCCCGTTTGGTATGAAATGTATTTAAAATATATGAGTTACTAGAGTTAATACGCGAATTCTTGTGCGCTGACCCTTATCATAATTTTAGTTAGTGGTCTTGGATCACTAATAATAAACTAGACACAAAATTGCAAAACCAAAAGTGCATTCAAACGAATATCAGAGTGCACTTATTAATTAGATCAAAGTAAAATGAATGGATAGGCCTAAAGCGCGTTAAGTTGAAGCACACAACTAGTGCAATTGGTCCATGCAAACTAGCTAAATTGTCTGTCGTCTCGGTACAAATTTGAAGTATAACATTCATTTGTTTTGCCTCCATTTTTCTGGTTTGAAATGTTCGCATAAGGCCTATCCATTAATTTTACTTTGATCTAATGTCTTTACTAGCCCGCCACAACTACGAGTATCATTATACAGAGTGTAACAAAACACCCTAGTAATACTTAAGGGTTCAGACCATCAAACTGAATATCTTTCACTATGGAGACAACGTCGAGAAAAAATAAAAAAATCTGCTGTCCCATTCATTTGAGTCGCGACGGTGCTGCAGTTTTGTATGAAAAAGCAGATTTTTTTGCGTTATTTCGAAGTTGGCTCCATAGTGAAAGTTGTTCAGTTTGATGGTCTGAAGCACCCCCTTAAGTATTACTAGGGTGTTCTGATACACCCTGTAATATATCAGAACTAGTAACTTATCTTTTACTTTGTTTCCCTTCATAGTTAAAGAAGAAACATCGGCAAGTTCAGGTGGATCGAAGAAAGAAATGGAGCCGCCGTCGGTGGATTCTAACCAGGATGGACACTACGAGCTGAACCCACTCATGACACGCATGCTGGAGACAGAGCTACAGGACATTATGATCAAAGTATGGATAAATAGGGCTGCATTTACATCAACTACTTGTTTTTTCATGAGTTTGACTGTTGATCACGACAATTTTTATACACCACTAGTTTTTATATTATAGAATTACAATCCAATTGCAAAAATAGCCCCAAATAAAGTAGTTTTGTGTTACAAAATATTAAGAGGCTATGTGAAAAAAATAGGATTCTTCAAAGCATCATATCTCATGAAGTACTAACAGAAGGAGTATGATTTGCGGATATGTGTAAATTGAACATATAATTGATATTTTGATTAGAGCCAAAACACGATTAAGACACATTTTCTCGATAGAAAGACAAGCCAAAGTAGCCTCCGTCTTTATCGATAAACGCTTGGAAGTGCTAAACGGTGAATATTAGAAACAAGAGGCTTGATTTAAAAAAAAAGAGATTGATTTTTTATAAATTTTGATTAGAGCAGAATTGAACTTACATAAATAGTACAATTACAATTAAATAAAGTTTGTTTTATGCTTGCGTCGTTTTAGGCGCGCGCGCCGCCCTGTCTCTTTCTCTCGCATCAGGCAGTAATATAAGCTATCACAAGCCCATTTCGCTTCAATTATTTTTCGACATAGGCCCTTAAAAGTAATATTATAACAACTCGAAGTAATTACAAATAGCGTAGTTAGCGATAAAAAAAACGATGTTTCCACTAAATCCGATCCGATTTTTTTCCGCCATTTTTGAACAAAATATCCATAATGAAATTCATGAAATCTCGTTTGTACGACAAAATATATCGTTGAAATATAAAAGTTTTAGTTATATGTTTATTGTTTATGTAAACTATTATTACCATATTTTTATGACACCGTACATAACATTCGGTAGTTCAAAAATGTTCCGTTTTGGAGATTGTCTTTTATCAAAGTAAAGTCAATCACAGTGTTTTTTTCAATAATGTTTGCGAAATACGTTAATTTTATACATTATCTTCAGGTATGGCAGGAGCTACCCGATGAAGCACTGACGGAAGCTGAGAAGTTAGTTTCGAACAAGTTAAAGAATGAAGCTGGAGATGACCTTAGGAATGTGAGTGTTGTCTTATTATGATGGTGTTATATTGCGATGATTCTGTCCTCGTGCCGATTTTTTCTCCATTTGCCATTTTAAAACTCTGTTCATTACATTGCAATCAGTGGAACTATAGCATTTAATAGTTACTCTATTTTTTCAGGTCTTGGGAATGAATATTACCAAACGATTGTTGAATGTCTACAATCCTCTCTTTGTTAAGGTATGCCAAAATCAATACTGTATTCGTTATTTTGCTCTGAAGAAATAATTACGTTATGTTCGAAAATTATTCATTAAAAATAACCTTTAAAATTATGACTTTTAGGCGGATTTCTCGAAAAAACCGGACACAAAAAGCTTAAAAGCTTTCCTTCATAAATTCAACTGTGAGAAGTTAATGACTAATAACGTAATCAAGATAAAAAATATAACCGACTTTGACGTTATTTGCAACACTAAGGACCTTCGTTGCGGTGAGTATCCATATCCCTTCATTCATCGTTTTCATATCCCTTCCAATAATGAAAATAAAAAAAACTACAAGCTAGAAGGAAAGGTTTATTAAAATTAATTTCACATAAAAAAAATGTATTTGTACTTTTACAGGTAACGCTAAAGTGTACATAGTTCCATACTACAAATTCACGGAATGCCCATCGAAGCTCAAAACAATTTATAATGATGTAGAAGCAAAAAAACGAAGGGAAAAAGAAGCGGAGAATAAAAAAGCTGCAGAAGCTACTGAAAAAGACAACGTATCATCGGAAACAATTAATAATAAGGAAGTGGAGAAGAACTCGCAAAATACTGCGAGTGTAGTAAAGAATGATGCTATAGAACCTATAGATGAGCAACCAGAAGAAAAACAAATTGAAAAACCAGAAGATTCCAAATCAGATGTTCCCACAGAAAGCAAAACTGTTGTTCCTCGAGAAAGCAACACAATTCTTGCAACAGCAACTGATGAATCAAAAACTGATATTTCTACAGGAACTAAACCAGTGACTTCTACAACAACTAAAACATTAGTTACTGCAGCAACGAAAACAGTTGTTACTACACCTAATAAAGTAATTAATACTTCAGCAAATAAAACTGTTGCTTCTACAGCAAATAAAGCAGTTGCTACTACAGCAAATAAAGCAGTTGCTACTCCAGCAAATAAAGCAGTTGCTACTCCAGCAAATAAAACGGATGCTACTACAGCAAATAAAGTAGTTGCTACTACAGCAAATAAAGCAGTTACTACTCCAGCAAATAAAACGGATGCTACTACAGCACATAAAACAGTTGCTACTACAGCAAATAAAGCAGATGCTACTCCGGCAAATAAAACGGATGCTACTACAGCAAATAAGGCAGTTGCTGCTCCAGCAAATAAAGCAGATGCTACTCCGGCAAATAAAACGGATGCTACTACAGCAAATAAGGCAGTTGCTGCTCCAGCAAATAAAGCAGATGCTACTACAGCAATTAAAGTAGTTGCTACTACAGCAAATAAAGCAGATTCTACTATATCAAAGAAAGTATTTGCTACTACAGCAAATAAAGCAGTTGTTACTACACCGAATAAAGCAGTTGTTACTACGGCAAAAACAGTCCATAAAGCAACAAATGCGTCCAAAGTAGACCCACAAGCACGGAACAAAACTAATAAACCAACTGAAGGTAATACGAAAACCGTGAAAAAGTTTAATGATATGAAAACAGTGAATAAGAAAAGGGTAGAGGGCAAAATTACGAAAAATGATAAGATTAATCAAATCTTAGCTAGTGATAATAAAAATGATGACGATGAATTAGATGACGAGGATATTTTGGCATTAATATCTGAAGGGATAGTGTTAGATGAATGCAGTGGGTCAGATGGCGAATAAGATTTTCCAGATAAGTGACATAATTGCAAGTTGTGTACTAAAATGCGTACCTGTATTATAAAAGATATAAATCCACGTTTGTCTACGAATTTTATGTGTTATTTTGGTTATTTAGTATTAATTGGTTAAGTCTCATTTAGGTACAGTGCCAATATGACGATTTTTTTAAAGAATGTTCGGTTTAGGTTTGTCTTTATTATTAGTTTGGTTTTCGCTATTGTCTTAAGATAACCATTTTAGATATCGAATAATAATAATTTGGTAACAATTTTGTTCGACAAAACTATTCTAACATTATGTAACTATGTATTTAAGTAAATAGTCACAAATAAAAGACAGTTAAAGAGTACGGTGTCTTCATTGAACTATCGTATCAATATTGATCTTGTAACGTGGCAGCGGGGAAATGCTATTACAGTCGCCATCAGATATATCCTAACAAACAAGGTGTTCAAATATTTCTGAGCAGTGCTAATTTAAAGATGTTATCAATTATATCTAAACGTGTATTTTGTCATAAATATCGGAACAGCTAATTTTCAATAATTTCTTTACAATGTTATTTAAAATTGAAATGTAAAACAAAAGAGTAAGGTCTTTTTTCCTAAACTGTTCAGATGTTTATGATCACCGTACCTGAGTAGATACATTTGATACTCTAGGCGTGCTGATATCATTGATTGGTTATGTGTAAAGAAATTATTGATAATTAGAACTGCTTAGATATATTTGACCACCTTGTTTGCTGTGATATATCTTATGGCGACTGTACAAGGCTGGTCCCTAGTTAGTTATATGGTCTATGGAAAATCGGAACTTTCCCGTGGTCCCCCAGCCTAGTCCCTCGTGTGGTACCACGACCAATTTTTTTTTATCGAGGAACCCCATCTTATTTAATATATTTTTACTGCCCGTGGTACCACGTGCGAAACCTTTCGGGGGTTGCTAAAAAAATTGGTCGTGGTACCCCACGGGGGACTAGGCTGGAGGACCACGGGCAAGTCGCGTGGAAAATATCGTAATTATTTATTCGCCGTTTGAAAGTCACGTTATTCGACCAGAAGCCGTAGCATGTTACACGTGATACGGCTGTATCACGCCTTTTATCTCGTTCTTCGCGTGAAAAAAAAAAGAGCTAAGACGTGATAGCGCTATATCACGCTGGCATGCTACCCATGCAGATCTCATCTGTAATAATCACGAAGCTATGTTGGAATGACTAGGATAGTATAATAGTTTATTTCTTACTAGAGTTTACCCGCGACTTCCTCCTCACGGGTTCCCGTCATCGTAGCGAGATAAATGATATACCTACCAGCATCAGCACGTCTAGCATGATTTCTCTACTTGTGCGCGACTCGGCTTTTCCCCATACTACAAGTCGCAGCAAGCGCGGCTTTCGCCGTCCAAAAAGCGCGAGAACAGGTTATGTTGTATGCAGCGAAGGCGCGTCGCGCGCTTGTAGAGAAATCTACGAATACTAGACGTGCTGATTTTAAGTCTAATCATGGTCTAATCCTCTCGGTAGGGAGTAGTATATTCCTTGGTCTAATCATAAGCTTTCAATCAATCCATCAATCAATTATACTTTATTGCACACCAAAACAGAACATACATTTGAATACAGATAAAGAATTAAAAGTTGGTACAAATAAGGCGGTCTTATCGCTAAAAAGCGATTTTTCCAGACAACCTTAGGGTAGAGGAATTAACAATCGAAAAAATAGGTAGGCGGTGTAGCTAAAAATAAAGAAATGGCAATGAGTGTATAAATATACTTACAAATAATAAAATAAAATAATCTATAATAAACTAGCTGACCCGGCAGACGTTGTTCTGCCATTTTCCCTACCCTACACCTACCCTACAACTACACCTACAACTACCCTACACCTACCCTAAAACTACCCTACACCTACCCTAAAACTACCCTACACCTACAACTACCCTACACCTACAACTACCCTACACCTACCCTACAACTACCCTACACCTACTCTACACCTACAACTACCCTACACCTACCCGACACACACTTGGCCGTTTTTTTTTTATAAACCTTCCCTGGCATATGCACAACAACCCACCAAAGTTTCATCGCAATCGGTCCAGCCGTTCAGGCGTGATGCCGTGACCAAGGGAAATAGGGATTCATTTTTATATATATATAGATACATACATACATACATACATAAGTGACTACATACAACACGGAAGCAACTGTAAGAGGAGAAAACGAAATAAAAGTGAAGTTGAAAAGAAATCAGAGGTCAAGGAAATGATCTTTGACTTTCAAACAAAGAGTTTTATCAAAATCGGTCAAAAAGTTTAACAAAACTGCTGTACCTACTCGACTCAAGTGTATGAAACAGCTGATTTTCTTTCCGTTTCTGAGGTTGGTTCCGTAGTGAAAGTTGTTCAGTTTGATCGTCTGAAACAAAGATGTTTTTTGGTCTAAAAAAATCTTTGGTCTGACCCATGTCTGAACGTAGTATATTCCTTGGTCTGAACAGTTAATTTACCTCTGTATGAAAAAAAAAAGTACCTACTGGAGTTTTGCGCGGGAAACGAGAAGAAAGGATTGGCCAGGAAGTCGGCAAAGGTATTGTCTAGATAGGCTTTGTTTTTTAAATTAAGTTTTTCGCGGCTATTATTGTGATAAATGATAATGTGGTGAATTCGTATAATAATGTGCCATTAATGGAGAACAGTATAGTAAAAGTGAGAAATAAAGAACAGCGCTTCCATTTGATTCGGATTCCCTTGAACATACTTGGTCCTAGCCTAGCCTTGTACACACGGCGACACATCAAGCTACGCGAAACCAAAATAAGCTGGCTAGCTTAGGTTTGTTTTGCGTAGATTAGTGTGTCGCTGTGTGTACAATATACATTGGAATGGAATGCGTGAACCACCCTCGCATTTCAAGAGTTACAAATCAAGAACAGAAAAAAATTCTGAAGACAACGGCTGTAAGGGCTAGTTCCCATTGCCTTTCCGAAAGGAGGAATTAATAGATTAAAAAGTCCTTTGTGCAGTGTGACCAGATTTAGCAGGATCCTACGATTTTAGCAGGATTAGGTCCTATAAATTTAGGGCTAAAGTTGGACTTCCGATGCCAGCGGCAGATGCGACAATACTAGTTACTATGAAAGAAAAGGAGAAAACGGTGCCAATTTTTTCTTTTGTCTTAATTTATTCATAAATTGATTGATTTTTGAAGCTATTGTTACAAAAATATAATTTAAAAAACAGTATTTGAGTTTATATAGACAGTGTTATGTCTAATTGCACAAAAACTATGATTCAATTTGTTAGCATGACTTTAGCATTGTAAAATGGTTTAGCAGGATTTTGCAGTTTTCAGCCAACCAGCTAGCAGGATCCTCAATTTAAATCTTGTCACACTGCCTCTGTGCGTCAAACGTCAAAACCGTCAACTCGCTTTTCGTGATGATGTAAAAACAAAAGTATTTGGTGTGCTCCTGAAAGTAATATAAAATGTTTGGTTTATCAATAAAACCTGTGACTAAAAAATAACGAGAATCATGTCTTTCATCAACGACCCAGTTCTCAACATTATTGTGGTGGGATTTCACCACAAAAAAGGGTGCCAGGTAGGTGTTGGGTAGGCGTCACAGCTATTTCAATCGATAATGTTTTTTGGAAACAGATCTGGGGACTTGGAGACTGTTCCTCTTGAATAATTAATGCTTTTAAATGACCGTTCTCTATATTTAGCTGTAAAAAACATGTGGAAGTTTTTAAATGACTTACATATCAGCGCGTCATTCTTGTTTATTTTGTGCGTTGTACCGCGTTTATGCGTAGATACGAAAGAATGTAGATGAGAGTTATAGGCTGAGATTCATAGACGGTTTTTAAGTCTTAGTTCGAACTCCCGTATGTCAAAATCCATACATTTTCGCCCTACTTAGTTCGAACTAGTACAAAAAAATCGTCTCTGAATCTCGGCCTTAGTGCGCTATTTTGACTTAGATGTAAATGGTTGTTTTGGTTCATCAGGTGGAGCATTGCTATCCTGAACTGGTGCCAGGTCGACCTTCAGAGCTTCCTGCGGTATGGCGGCATCTGCCAGCGCTAGCATTACCTGATGGCTCACACAATTATCTCTCTGATACTATATTCTTCAACCTACCTGGTCTAACGGAACCAGCTCACACGGTCTATGGAATATCATGTTTTCGACAAATCCCTGTAGAGGTATGAATTAATCTTTATTTTTGGTATTTATAAACTCTTGAATACAAAACTGGAAGAGGCCTATGTTGGAAGACAAGATAAGAGGTTGTTATGAGGAAGAAATGTGTGATATAGAATATGTAAACTTAATATGTAACTATTTAGCAGTAAAGGCTATAATAATACAAATCTATAGGTAAATAAACACTCATAGGCACATACATTCTTCTGATTCTAACCTTTTTTTGTATTAATCTTTTTTTTTTGTGATTTTTAGTATAAAATTGTATGTACATGTCAGTCCCATAGATTTTACCTACTCTAACTTAGTTATTATAATTTACCTAATGAGACACTGATGAGTTTGCAAAGGGGAATACTTTTCTAGCAGCATCAGAGCCTGGTGATTTGCAAACTTTCTAAGGCAGGGTATCTCAAAGTGGGGTATGTCAGTTGGTCATAGGGGGATATGCAGCAAGGTTTACATTTAATTTGTGAGAAAAACACATTTATCTTTATCAGCACTATATTTTTAAATAAGAACCTTTTTTTCATTCATCACTGTTTTTATTATTTTCAGTTTTTAAATGAGGAATGCAGTTGACTGTGTTCATAAATGTCCTAATCTTATAGCCCCACACACCCTTCTTTAACACTAAATATAAGCTGACATGAACTGCTTAGCACTGCACACAATTACCTGAGATGGGAGACAATTAGAGCTATTTGACCGTCCTATGGTGATGATGACAGATTGTGAATATTGTGATGTTCTTTCTACAGCAAGTGGTCCAGAAAACTGAAGATATGACAAGAAGTTCAGTTCAAAAGAGTGTTTGCGTGATTTGTCGCGCACCACTTTTTGGACGTCTGGCTGTCAAGATGGAGCTGGTGGTTCGAGCGTGGTTCCTTCAGGGTGACTTCTCACAGACTAAACTACTGGAAGATGCATACAAACACCTGAACAGTTGCCCCGTTCAAATAGATCAGACACTAGAAGGTATTTATAAAACTACAATACTCATAAAACCGTTCCATGACTGACTGACTGACAGACAGACAACGCACAGTCTAAGCCACTGAAGTGCACAAAGAAAGGATTTTTCGATATTCTAATTTTACACGACCAAAGTCGCGGGCAAAAGTTAGTATTTCTACATTTGCGAAGAGGTACAAGAACTGCTAGGAATTTGTATTCGAATTTAATAATTGCGGTTCACCTTAGAGTTTATGATTTTGCCAATATCTAGATTAAATAGCTAAAGTGCTCAATGTTGTATGGTAATAAATGTTTTGTGACTTCAAGAATTGTTTTATAGCAAAGAGCTTAATTGCAAGCCTGGAGCAGGCAACCAACACGCATTCAGCCAATAATAGACTTGCAAAATGACTCCCAAAAACTGATATCACTATATTTTTGAACATGTGGTATTAATCAAATTTTATATTAACATGTTTGCAGGCAGTGAACGGATGTAGCAGTGTTAATAATAATATTGTTCACTGTCCATGAATAAGTTAATAGACCTTTAGAGGTTGTCTGACATTGAGCGACTAATTAAAAATACATTAAATTTGTTTCAAGGACTGTCAGTACAAAGATTGGTGGAAAATTGGAGGCATAAAGCTTTGCTACTGTTCAAATTAATGTTGTTGCGACGTAAGGTCTTAATATATGGTGCTCCAGCGGGCACGCTCTCTGCTGCGCTGTTGACTCTCGTGTCATTGATGCCACGCTGCTTGGAACATGGTCTCACACGTGCTGCCAATGTTACGTAAGTTTCTGCCCTTAATTAACTAAACAAATTTTTGGAACCTTTGTGGAAAGTGCAAAGTTATTGGTAATTTATTTTATTAAATCTCAACTCTTGAATCATTTCTTTTACTCAACTTCAGATATGTCATAAATAAGGATTAGTTTCAAAACGTGTAAAAATTACTCTCGGTGTCTTATCTATCTCAATCTAGCATACATATTTTCGTATGCTTTTTCTCTTTCATATTGGCATGATGAAAGATTTCCTAACGTTTTGAAACGTTGCCGTAATACTTATGTAGATCATAAGTAGTCTACTCTTAATATACAGGCAAGCAATGATATCTAGAGAGACATGTTATGTTTCTTTGTTTAAGAAGAATAAATAGTTTCCTACTATAAATATTACAGATTATCCAGACCATTGTCACCAGTTCCAGACACTAATCCATCTGATTATAAAAGCGAAGACATTGTAGACTCCTGCACTGAAGTGACTACTGAAGCCTTTATTAATGGCACAAGTCAAGTAGAAGAGCTATCTCCTAAAGAGACAGGCAATCTGTTGGAAGAGAAAGATAAAGTAAGCAGACACAGCTTTGACGAGACATTACCAAGTGATGTAACCGACAGGCAAGATTTGACAGCTAGCAGAGAAAAGTGTCACAGTATCGGCGAGAAATACAAGACACAGAAAACTGCAACAAATGAGGCTCAACAAAGTCCAACTATGGCTAGAGACATGAGTGTAGATGGATTATATAATTTAACATGTCAAATAGATCAAGCTGAATGTGGAATCCCACTGCCCTTATTTGAAGATGGCTATATCTGTTTACCATACCTATCATTGCAGTATTTAGACCTTTTATCAGATTCTGCTGTGGAGGCATTTGTTGTAGGTGCTTCTAACGTATTATTTAAGCAGAAGAGGCAATTGTTTGATGTTCTTGTCGAATTAAATGAGATGAGGATAGAAACGGCAGATATGATGCTAAGAAGGCAGCTAGTTCTCAGCACTGAAGATCTTCGGTTCGCTGACCATGTGGTGCGATATGGCCCGTCGCAGGGTGACGCGTGGATACGAGATCAATTCGCAAGCTACTTAATTTATCTTTTAAGAACATCCCTTCTACCAGGTATTTTTAATTTCTGCTCATTTAATCTTGTGATTTGGCCGAATAGCCTATATTGAGCAAAATAACCTTTTTTTTCAGAAGGCAGCCGTGAAATAGATTCGTACAATGTACAATTTATGATGGCATTTAAATGCACACCTGCCTACCAGCAATGGCTGAAGACAACTAACAACGGAGATATAGTAGCATTTGCTAATCTGGCGCCCGTTCATCCGTTTTCTGGACAGCTATCTGTGGCAGATATGAAATTAAAATTTGCTCAGTAAGTATACCAATTCAAATCGACATTTGTTTGAATGTAACAAGACCGTTTCAAGCAATCTTATGAAAATCGTTAATTTAATTTTCTAGATTATTCAGATAATCGTTATTCTCGCTTATTTGATATACTAGCTTTTGCTCACGATTTTGTACTCGTCGAATCGACTTAACCTGTCCTGTATAATCTCAAGCCAAGTATGTATATCTTTTTTTAAATACATGAAATCGGCATAAAATCGGTTCAGTAGTGTTGTTTGGCAAACAGACAAAAACAATTGGCTTCGAAGATGCTCCCAATACCAAATCCCATATTTTTTTTTTTAATATCAAGCTACGCAACACAAACATAAGCTGGCCGCGCGACGTTATACATTACCTACGCGCGGTCAGTTAATTTTTTTTTTGTTTTGCGTAGATTGATGTGTCGTCGTGACAGAGCTCTTTTACAATTTCATAAACAGTGTTAAAATATTACCCAGCAATCGGCTTGGCCATGGTTGTATAAAAGTACTGCAGTCAAATTTTGAAAAGAAGCTGTCTTGACATTCCGTTATAATACTTACTTTTATAATATTTTCAGTACCATGTCGACAACAGAAGGGGGTAGAAAAGTGACGGCAGCGGTGGCTAGCACGGGTCGCGCCGTGGCCACCACGTCCCGGGCGGTCGGCGGTGCGCTGTCGCAGGCCCGCGGCGCCCTCTCGGGCTGGTGGAGCGCCCTGACCACGCCCGCGACACTTAACCCCTCCGACACCTCCTCCACCGGCGACGAGAAGCTACAGCCGTCAGACGCAGAGGACGCCGTCGAAAATCTAGACGATCTAGACGACGACAACAGAAAAGAATGTACCGAAACTCCGGACCCCCCCGACAAATCTATAGAGGACAATACTAACAATCTTAGTAAAATACAGGTTATTTAATCAAAGCTAATCAGTAGTGTTGAGTATTATCAGGTTTCTTTCAGGAATTACTTAATTCAATTCAAAGTTTAATCTTAAACTGGTGTTTGTTCAATATTGTATACAACCTACCTAAGTAAAGCGGCACATCTGCCAAATTTACGCGACGTAATTTTAGCGTCTACTATTAATTGGCGCGTACTGCACGTCTAGCATGATTTCTCTACTTGCGCGCGACTCGGCTTTTTCCCATACTACAAGTCGCGGCAAGCGCGGCTTTCGCTCTCCGAAACACGCTCTACAGGTTATTTTCTATGCAGCGAAGGCGCGTCGCGCGCGTGTAGAGAAATCATACTAGACGTATTGGTTTGTCGCCGGTTTAGGGAAAAGTATTGCACGCGTAAATTCGGCAGATGTGTCGCTCCAATTAGTATTGTTTCTTCAACGACTAGCTTCAGTCTCAAACATTGGGATTGTGTATCTCATATAAAATATTATGATAAGTGTAATTGGTAGTATTTTAAATTTCCAACATGGTTTATTGTATTTTTCGGATTAATACTTATTGTTGCACAAGGCTGTCGTATCAGAAACATTCCAGAAATTAAGCGATAATGGTTTTATGACAATCTTATGCATAGCACAATTATTTAAATACCTAGTCGCATTGACCCGGTTGAACATTGAGAATAATAAAAAATAAAATAAACATACAGGTTATACTTTTGTACACTAGGTGCGCTTCCACAACAATCACGATGTATGGTAGTGTAAATGAATTTATGATCTAGCTAGTCCCAGTAGTCCCGTGACGGGACCATAATTTTTTTTTATAAGTTCCCTTTACGGAACTTCTGAGAGAAAATATTCCAAAAATCCCGTAACGGGACACCTTCAACGGGACTATTGGGGTAAGATCGAAAATATGTAGTACTTTGAAAATATATTATAAATACATATTATAATACATTGTAGACTTTGATACTGTTTGTGATCTCTAAAATAATTAATTTTAGTTCGTTGTTGATATTCTTGTGTAATTTAGTTCCTGTGTAAATGTTATAATCTAATAGAATATTAAGATGATCTTATCTAATTTATAAATTTTTTTAAATGTTTGTTTAGCTTTTGCTACTTAATTTTAGATCTTATCAAAAATGCTCTCTAAAATGTTTTGCATAAAATACTTAAAAACATAGAGAGAGCTATTGGAGTGTATAAATGTCGAAATACATGTTAAATCAAGTAATAATGTTGCCGCTGATATTTTAAACAAATTAATCATTTATTTTATTATAATTAATTCAGTTAGCTGTGGACGTTGATAATAAACATGATTTAAAATTGAAATAAGGTGTATTATTTGAATATAACCTCTCTCCGATAGAACTGACGTGACAACAACTTCCTGATCATCCCTATTGACAACCTACTGCTTTTTGAAGTCGAGTCCAAGTCGAGTCGGTTAACATTAAAACACACCAATTGAGAACAAATATATTTCCATATACTTAAGGTTATAATATCACAATTCTGGGATTAATCATAATCATAACATTTAAATGCAATTAATTCTTGTTATGTCTTCATTTGTGAAATTAAGTACTCTGTTACAAATAAATTCTTATGGTCAAATAACGAGCTATGTCACCATTCGATGCGCTAGCCGTTAATTATAGTATGTTATTGTTAATAAAATTTAAGAAAGTTCGTCCCGTTCTTGAGATTGTACCCGTCCAAGTATCAATCTCATATCTTCAAAACGATGTCGTAAGTCGTAACCCACCATATACGGCGCTAAAGATGACGTCTGAATAAAATAGACCGCGTCAAATGCTAGTAAAAGTGCTTCCCCGGAACGTCCATGTCAAATCAGACTGCGGAGTCAGGCTCGTCCCACGGCCAGGGCGGACTGGAGTCGAGCGCATCCTGGCGCCACAGGGCGCGCACGCTGTCCGAGGTGCCGCGCGCCAGCAGGCGCATGTTGTACGGCTCCACCATGTTGGAGACGGAGCCGCCGCTCTCGGCGCGCGCCAGCAGCCCGCGTGTTGCCGGACGCTCCTCCTCGCTCTTGCCCTCCGGCATCAGGTCGAAGTCGGCCGTGCGCGGCGACTCGAGGTCGGTGAGGTCGGAGCGCGGCGAGAAGTCCGTGCTGGCGGTGACGTCCTGCGCGCTGCGGTCGCCGCACTCGACGGCGAGCGGGCGCGCGCCGGCCGCTGCGGGCGAGCCCGGCGCGGTGGCCGGCGCCGACGACACCAGCGGAGCCGACTCGTCGTCGCTGCCCTCCTCCCGCGGCGGACTGCGCTCGCGCGACCCGCTCCCCCTCATAATCTTATCCTTCAGCCGAGACAGCCTCTCCGCCGAACTCACCTTCTTGAGGATCTCGGCGGTCTTTCTCAAACTTTTCAGTTTGAGGTCGACGACCGGCGAGCCCGTCTTGGTGGAGTCCTCGACGGATTTGGAGCGGACGGAGAGGCGGGAGTCGAGCGCGTCTTCGGGCGCGACGAGCAGCGATGAGGGGCGGGAGCGGGGCGCCGGGGGCGGGCGGCGCGTCGCGGCGGGTCTCGGTCGAGCGCTGAACGTGATCTGTCCGTCGTCCGAGTCCTCCTCGTTCTCGACGTTGAAGGTGACGGCGGGCGGGTCGCCGACGGGCCGGCGCGCGCGGAAGCTGCCGGCGCTCTTGAGGATGGAGGGGTCGCGGCGCGGGGCACGCGGGCTGCCGGCGGGGGAGGGCGCCGCGCTGCTGGCCGCCGACGCGCCGCCCGGCCGCAGCTGCAGCTGCAGCGAGCTCTCCTCGTCTGAAACGTAAAGATCTTGTACTAGGCCGGTACGGTCTTCATAAACTGATAGGTGCAAAGCGGGGAAGGGTTAGGGTAGGGAGCGGAAAATCACCTGCGTGCTGCGCCGCTGTAGTGGGAGACGAAACGTACTGTTGTGCGGTCACCGGCGACCTAAGAGAACTGAAACCATGCATGAGACGGGACTGAAATAAAACAATCTTAAGTAACTTTTGTACATTTTATTACACCCAATAGTGTTAAAACTAAAACATCTATGGAATGGTATCTAATCACATCATAATCAACAAATTTGGTTACATGACCTACGTATATGTACTGAAAATTATCACACTATCGATTTTAGGAATGCTGAGTACATCACATATTTTTCTAATATAATTTTACCAACTCTTACGAGTTGACATATTATTCCTTACAGAATTTTAACTTTTACTACATTTCACAACAATATATCGTTCATAATATTTTATTGACACTGGGCCCCAAACAGATTGCTATAGTATACTAATCCTAGTAACAACATTAATGTTGTAATCCTAACAGTATAAATAAGTACTTAAACCCTTAAAAAAGTTGTTATTATCATAATTTAGTATACCATGTTTACACTCTAACGCTAGTTATCAATTACAAGTAATTATGTTTTCCTTGATTGATGCTTGGAATAAATGAATAAATATTATAAAATTTGTACCTACCTACTCTATTAATTAGTTCACAAAATAACAATTAATGAATATGGCTCATGTCTACTACTTCTCATTATTACTACATTTTATTAATAATCTATCAACAGACATCTATTCAAAAACATAACGGGTTTTATATAGACTACATCAAAAACTGTATTTCAAATATCCATGATAATTTGATATGTTTCAGTGTTGGACCAATTTCCATAGTTTAGAAGAAATCTACACAACCAGGTTTGTAAACATTTCAAAATTGAATTGACAAAATGGTCACTTATATCTTGAACTTCGGTTATGAACGAAATGGATGACAATATGACAGTAAATTGATTAAAATTCTACCGGTCTTGTGGCATCGTTCGAACGTCGTATTAAAATAACATAGAAATACAAAAATAATACTGTTTTTTACATTCCGGAATTTGCATTAAAATTGTAACATATAAATGAGATCGAATATCAAAATCTTTACAGAAAGACATCATCAGTGAAGTTGACGATATGCTCGCGACGAGGTTCGTTGTCGGGTTCCTCCTCGGACGAGGCCGGTGTGAGGTCGGGGAAGGCAGAGGGGGACGGGGTGTCGTCGGGACAGGGCGCGGGAGGGTGCTCGCGGATGGTGTGGAGGGGCTCACCTGGGTGGGAGGGGGGCTCCGACTGTAATACGTCCTCCATCGCCTCCTCGTTAAGAGTTTGCAGAGCGCCGCATATCATCTGCTCCTCTAGCGTTACCTGCATATAAAGAGTAAGTTATAAACTGTAAGATACCAATTGCAGGACTCCGTGAAAATAGTAACGGGGCTAACTTCACCACGTTGGCCCAGGACCATTCAGAAAGGGCGATTTAAAGCCGTCATTACCCATGTCAAATTTATTCACCTTGTTTATAAAAATATTTAATATTTTTTACAAAACACCCTAGTAATATTTAAAGGGGTGATTCACACCCTCAAACTGAACTACCTTCTCTACGGAGAAAACACCGAAAATAAATCAGCTGCCATACATTTAAGTAGAGAAACTACTGCAGATTTGTAAAACGGTAGATTTTTTTTTCGTGAATTCTATGTAGTATTCATAGTGAAAGTTGTTCAGTTTGATGGTCTAAACCACCCCTTTACACCGTGTATAGCGGAGTTATAAAAGATCTCGAAAGAGAGAGTTTGGCGAAAGGTAAAGTAATTTTCACCCTTTGTATTTCTAAAAATATTATATTAAAATTAAAAAAAAAAATTGATTTATTATTTTGTTTGTCTGTATTGTGCTATTATTTTTCCGCAATGGTAATGACTGCATTAAAACGCCCTTCGTAATGACCCCCCAGTGCGGGTTATCTGGATATAAAACTATATTTAAGGTGCGTTTCCACTCAAGCGAACAGGCGACGAGACGTGCAGGAATAGATAGACTAATCAGGTTGACCAGGTTTAGAATTCAAAGAATGTCTCCGCTCCGCTTCGGTAGAAACGCACCCTTACGCACTGCGTCGTCGTTACAGATAAACGAAAAAAAACATGGATTTTGACAGTCACATTTATGATCCCGTCTTAGATGGAATGCCCAAATAAATAAATACCCATATCCATGTGATAAATGTCCATAAATTTTTTCGCGGTTCGTATCGAATTCGGATTGGACGCAGTGCGTAAGCGCTCTAAGAGTGTTGTGTTGTTAGGAGAGTGAGTGTATCTTAAATTCGTTTTGGGCTCGTGTAATCGCAAGATGACCAGCCCCCCTAGACGATTGAAACATTTTGACGATCGCTAATGCCAAATCCATACATTCTGTCATTTTCTACTAGCGTCAACGCCAATAGAATGTCACTTTGTCTAGGGGGGCTGGTTCCTCTTATTTTCATTTCCCTAATTAACCCTTTATTAGACCATGGCCACTATACTACATTCAATAATGAACTTTATTGATGAAGTATTATGTTAGTTAACTATACGGCCGATGAAACGTACTTGGCCCACCGAGTAGATATTCTACAGAGAAACAGCTACGTTACGAGAGCGTGCGGCAGCATCGCTACGCATGTGGGGGTGAACCGGCCCGAGGTTGTATGACGCTGTTTCTCTGTAGAATATCTTAACTACTCGGTGCTATACCTGTACAGAATATAGTCACGAAGACGCTGAGTTCCCCACTAGTTTATGAAAATGAAAACGTCAAAAGGTGGTGGTGATTAGCGAGCTCTAATTGGTTCGATTAATGACATGTGAACCAATTATATTATTTCATTTGAAAATTATATGCAGTAGTAGAGAAAATGAATGGTGTTTTGATAATTCCCAAATAATTGTATTGCCATCAATGTCGTGAATATTTGAGGTGCCAATTCTACTAAAATCCTAAAATCGTGCAGTGAATACTAAATAAACCGCAAACTACTAATAATCACCTGATACTCCGTATAAGGCTGTGGAACGTACAGTAAATATGAATATAACTTTCAACTCAAAGCAACTTTCATTTAGGGTTGGTATTGAATTAGGAATGAGACACATTACCCGACGGCGACTGACGGCAAGCCCATACAAAAATGACATTTAGGGTGCCTGTCCATTGACGCGGAGATAGGCGGCGGAGCGAGAGCAACGAACAAAGAGCGATGATAGTCCATACGGAAGAGAGCTAGCGACTCGATCACGGGCGGCGGTTCGATTCCACTAACGACGGCGGTGAAGGAAAACATCGTAAGGAAACCTGCATACACGAGAATAATAAAAAAAAATAGTTCGGATGTATGTGTAAAACATGGGTGAGCTTAGGGCGAACACAATAGACCAGCAATGGTCGCAGTGTTACATAACGACCCTTGCTTGCAATAGCCCAGCCAACTATAATAATAATAGGCGACGGTGCGGAGAAACTGAGTTTTATTTACCAATAAGATTGCATAAAATCTCAGCTCCAAGATATCATGCAATATTATTGGTTAATAAAAATCCGTGTCTCCGCTCCGCCGCCTATCTCCTCGTCAATGGACAGTAGGGTGGAGTGAAAAAATCATTTTCAAAATTTTAAGATTCCTGTATTATCAATCGATGATACGTTATACTGGAAGTGTTCATGCAAAATTTCAGCTATTTTAGTCAATATTTTGAGGTGGCGCACTTGGTTTCAATTTTAGGAAAAAAACTTTTTTGGGCTTACAAACAAAACTTTATTTACGACTATATTACTATTTTTACTACTATATTGATACTTAAAATTACTAAAAGAATGAATAAATATGAAAAACACGCATAAAAAAACAGAAAAAAATACGTTTTAATATCCTAAATCGGTAGTTCTAGCACCATCTTTTTGATGAAAATACTGAGATTTCGTGTCGAAGTATTTAATTGTTATTGGGGGTTCAGTTATCATTTCTTTCTCTCAATCTATTAAATCAGAATAACTTGTCACATCAAGCTTTAGTTCTGGAAGTTGGAATTCGTGAACTTTTTCCCTTTGCACTGATATCTTGCCTTAAAAACTCTCTGATCAGCTAGTTCTCGTACGTGTGACTCATCATCTTGTTACTTAGCCAGGAACACATTTTCTGGGTGTGCGACATATGCATTTCTTTGAATAGTTTCTAAGACAATGCTTTTCAGGTTTTCTCGAATAAAAACAACTTTTAATCATGTTAAATACATGTATGGGACCATATTTACGAAATGATTTTGCCTTGATATCAAACCAATTTTGAGTGTAAACTTTCATGATAAAAGTGGCTAGTTCCTGCAAATTTTTTGTAGGTTTTGCTTTTCCAATAATTATATAAATGAAGAATCCTGTTTCCGAAAGTCAAGCATCGAAAATGGGCCAGATTTCCTGGATCTTAGATAGCCAAGTTTGATGAGAGCGGTTATGTAGAAAGATAAAGGTATTTTTGATCGGTGCTTAACAAATCGGTCTTCAGAACCGGCATTTCTTTGGGAATGGGTTTCAAATGCTTCTACTTCGAAGTCGAGACACTTGTTGATCTATTTCCTTTGCTACCAGAAAAGCTATTAGGGCCTGCTGTAGTGTCGTCGAGACTGGAGAACAAATGGCGAAGAAGCAATTTGTTTGCGTGTAACAAGCACAAAAACCAGTTTAAAGGTCGATTCAGGTGTTTTTCTATTAAAACAATGACTCCATTTTTGTGCCCCGTGTTTACAGCGGTGCCATCGCAGCCAAATGCCACCAAAGAAAATTTTTTATTCGAATCGCATTTCAGGAAAGTCAAAATGCCTAATATGCAAATATTTGCAGCACCAATTAATGACATATAACTACAAAATAATCCATTTATACGCGAGATAAGGCTAAGAGCAAAGTAAAAGTAGTATGTTTATGACAAAAAGTTGCGAAATTACTTAAATTTTTCGGGTACAACTTAGAACTAAAAACGTAAGTTTTTTATAAACTGTCCACACGGTGCGCCACCTGAAAATAAAGTCGTAGACTTTTGGTTTTTTGTACGAATGAAGCTTTATTATCGGGTCATCTATTAACGATACAGGAAACGTGAAAATGAAAAAAAATTTTTTTTTTGCTTGTTTCGCTCCACCCTAATGGACAGGCATCCTTCGTATGGGAAGCCGTCCGCCATCGACGCGACGACGACGGCGGACGGCTTCCCATGCTAAATGACATTTTTGTATGGGCTGCCGACGTTCGCCGCCGGGTAATGTGTCTTAAACCCATAAGCAATATAAAATTATTACCTGTTTTTCTACGTTCGACGGACGACTGCGTTGATGTTCTAAAACTGTTCTTGGTGGTTTAACAGAGTCTGGTTCAGTTTCTGTCGTTTTCTCAACTATCACTGAAGCAAAAAAAAAATGCATCAATATATTATTTCACACCAACACACACCCTCTCTGAGGGTAGGCCTGTGCCATGCAGTGGGACATATGTAAATGTATGTGCATTAATATTAAAGATTGAAATTTTTTTGTATTGGATTGGACGGGATTTGAATCCGCAACCTGCCAATCCGGGGCTGCGCTTTCGTCCAATTATGCTACCCGGTACCATACCGATAGTATCTTAAATGTCCTCTTGCCTCTTTAAGGGACCTGAGCCACATCTTGAACACTGTCAGCTGATAGCTGTAATTTCATAGAAATGGGAAACATTGAAAAGAATAGTTAAGCGTGTGCGAGCGAGACAGGGATACGCATTTGCTTAAGAGGAACCACGATTCAACCAGAAGGGGTGAGGTAAGAAATTGGTGGGAGCAGGGAGTGTCCGTACTGTATTTAGTATTAGGTACTCTTTCTATGCTATGCCTGAGCTACATTTCCTTTTTAAAAGTTGCAGTGCCGAATTAATTCCAGGAAGTTATTCAAGTCCCAGTTTTTAGGTTTTAAGTAGTTATAATAATATTACTGAGTCATCTTAGGCCCACTTGCTTCAAGCCGAGTAAGTTAACTATGAGTTATCTAGCTTTATCTGATTTTTTTCTAAAACAAAGTCATGGATTACCAACGTGGAGTTAAATGCTAAAGTACCTATTTGGTTCTGAGGCCACAGCTAAGAAATTCGAGGCCTATAGTAGCCTATATGCATCTATTGATAATAAGGCAAAGGGAACATGCCCCGAACGCACCACCTTAAATAGTTACGTGATAATGGCGATTCTATAAAGAAATACGTACCATTAACAGCCGGTGCGCTTGTCGGCATGTTGGCTTCCAATTCCCGCATGTTAGTTACGAGCAGTTGTAACAGTTCCCAGTCACCGAACGGTAGGTCGAGATTCTACAAGAAAACATTTCAAATTGACAAATCAAAATAAAAACCGACACTGGTATGAAAGTTATATGTAGCGTAATATTATTCGGATCATGTCAAAGGTGCAAGTGAGCAATCTCTTGGCTGAAGGGAAACATAACGACACAGAAAATTTTTAACGCCAAACCCATTCGTATTTCAGTCTTCATTTTATATTTTTTACGGATAGAAGATGTAATTTTAAGAAACCAATTTAATTTTTATTGTGATTCATCGAGTTTATCAATATAAATTTAATTTTTAAATTACTTTGATCTGTAATCTCGAATTGAATGTCAACGTTTATATATTCACACTGGTGTTCCATTTTGATTCGGACAGAAACTTTGATATTACTAGAAATTATCTTTTAAGGATGCAATAATTGTACGCAAGGTTAACTTTAAACCAAGTTAGGTTTCAAGATGAAATTAAGTTTCAAGTGTGGCTGGTCTTTCGCTGACAAAAACATTCTAAAAGAAACATTACTCATAATAACTTTGCGGCATAAAATCCGTTCTAATGAAAATAATTCACTATTTTAAGGGCGAAGTTGGGCGCGGATTAGCGTGAATGATCCTTTATTCGTGAAATAATATTGGTCCCTGCTTCATTGGGAGATATTTCGGCTGATGTGTGAGGTACTGTGCGGGATGAGATCGGGCAGGCGGCAGACGGAGAGGGCCAGGCCGCAGACGTGATGCCTGTGTAGTATGTGACCTGCAGTAGTAGCTATCTTGTATGGTGTATGTGTGAATTACGTACGGGCTTGAGGTCTGGCAGACGGCAGACGGAGAGGGCCAGGCCGCAGACGCGGTGCCGCTGCAGCGCCTCTGCCGCCGCAGCGCCGCCCGGACCCAGCGCCGCGCGCACCACGCCGCACACACGCTCCACGGGCATCGTCGATAGCCGCAGGTTCGACACGTCGCTCTGCTCACAAATAAATTGGTATTAGGATACCAGTAGATGGCGCTCACGTCCACTTAAGACGCAATAGATTTAACATTTCGTTCTCTGGGTAGTGGGCTCGGTGGCGAAATTGGATAAACGCAATTCCCCGGTTTGGACCAGTGCGGGCTCAAGTCCCGCCCGAGACTTAATGTTTCAATCTTTAATTTAATTCGAAATAGCACAACATGGCTGTAATATGTTTAAAATCAATAATATTTGAAATCGGATACCGTCTTTGATATTCACAATGTTCATATTTTAACAAAAATGAAACATTAAAACGGGTTCTTACCGTTCAAAATTTGAACGAACATGGTATTTGAATGAGCTAGAAGCTTTTATCCTGGGGTAATCCATAGATATAAATACAAGGTGTTACAAAAATACAAATAAACATTTAAGAGGGTGGTTTAGACCATCAAACTGAACAACTTTCACTATGCCTATGAGATCAATATCGAAATCACGAAAAGAATCTGAAAAACTACAAATCTACTCGAGCTAAATGTATGAGACAGCTGATTTCTTTTTTCGCGATTTCGATTTTGGTCCCATAGTGATAGTTGTTTTGTTTGATGGTCTAAACAACCCCCTTAAAAGTTTTAAATGTTTATTTCTATTTTTGTAACACCTTGTATAAATAGTACAAATGTAATATACCTTAAATTGATTGACTTTTTATGCAGTCTAAGTTCGTTTATATGCACAATGAACTAACATTTTCGGTGTTATTACGTATTTGTTGTTAGTGGAAAGTTTATGTATTGGCAACACCACCAATGTCATCCTCATCTCACTGATGAGACAAACCATAGACAAATATCAATTTTATACTTTCACACGTTTTTTTTTCAAATTAATATTTACTGATTTTCCATTTGACTAGTCATAGAAAACGCGTCATTATGTCAGTTAATGAACAGTTTTACAGCACTTACCAGTCCCGGGAAGGCAGTTTTCAGCGTCATGTAAGGGTTGCTAGCGGGCACGGGCGGTGCTTGGGGCATGTTTCCGAAGGGGGCCGGCATCGGCTGCGGCATGAACCCGGACCCCGTGTTGGTCCAGCCTACCCACATGGGCTGTGGAGCTACTGGTCCTGACACCGCCGTCTGGTTTGGTGGTGAAACCCGCTGTTCAAATAAAATTAAAAAATGTATTGCACATAATAAAATGATAGTTTGATAATACAAGTAGATTCAATAATCATCCCAGAGGAAGTTAAGCATTTAATTATTCGTGTCCTGGACCAAAATTGGTTAAACGGTACACTTATGGAATGTCTGTACGTGTCCGTCTATCCATGTCACACTCGTTACTTTATAATCATAATCACTACTAAATTAGAGTTGGAAAAGCGTGCAAGAGATAGTTTCCTATGGCATATGTACGAGCACGCTATTTTCAACTCTGTCTAGTACATTATCAAATTATCAATAAAAACTGCTCGAGTGTTTTGCTGCTAGGTGTGCGCTGACCTGAAGAATGTGTTAAATGGCTTTAAAAAGGAGAACAATAATAGACTAACGTGTTTCCTATGGTACATTTTGGAATGTGGTTGTCGCAGATGTTGGGGAGTACCCCACGGCAGGCCCGCTGCGCCGCCCGCGCCAAGGTCCTCCTCCACGCCCGTTTGTAGCTGTTCCTCTGTTAACAAAACATTGCAAGATTATCTGCTAGGGAAATCAGTTTTTGTTTTAATGAGAGGTAAGAGGAGAAAAAGGTTTTTTCAGAACTTTCAATTTTTAATATAAGCAGGCGTGTCTCACTCCGCACGTTCAGTATAAAAAGGTCGGGCTTCGACGTCGAGGTTTAATTCAGTCGAGTGTTTTGCTCTCATTGTATCTCACCGAATGACCTACATATTGGTTTTTTCGTTTCGAAAATTAAATTAGTATCCTATACATCGTCGGATGTATGAAGTAATATCGTAATATTTTTAATTTTTAGGAATTATTCTGATGACTAAGATGAACCAAAATGTGTTTAGTTCAGTGTAGCATTAGTTAGTGTTCTTTTGCACGACTCTTTCTCTTGTCGTCAGGTCGGTCGTATTTACCACGATTTCTTCCTCGATCGAGCTCAACATTCGTTCGTTTGGAATCGGAACGTACTACTGACATCCCTTGCACATCGACGCACAAAGAGTCAATGTGTGCGTGACATTCACGCACAGAGAGTCAATGTGCGAGTGTCAGTCGCGCTTGGTGCGAGCGTTCTTAGACAGTGAACTTTCTGTTATACTCTTAGATATTCCGCGATATAAGGGAGAATTCCCACTGAAAGAGCAGCCGGCAGCTCGCGGTATTTTACTTAGCATATTGTACTTTATCTATTCCGAGATAAGTTAAAATTTCCGTTGACGTGACAGAACGGTAGCCACGCCGCAATGGTTGAACTGTCAAACTATCCCGTCAATTGGAATGTTATCTGATCTCACTGTAGATAATGTAAAGCGCCGCGCGCTGCCGCCCTCTGCTTTTTCAGTGGGAATTAACCGTAAGTAAAAAAAACAATTCTGGATTTTGGGTTATAACTAGAAACGTTTTAAATCACTATTAAGGCTTATTTTAGTACTCCATAAGCGACATCGCTATGTCGTCTGCTTTTTGTATCAACTTTGGTCCGTCGGAATCAAATAAAATTAACTCCCACCCTGACGTAGCGAGCGCGTTATGACCACTTGTGTTTTCTTTTGTAAATATTTCTAACAACCGACGCAAAAAAGACGCTTTTGATAATTTGGAAGCCTTTCCGCCAGCACCATCGTAGATCCACAACGGATGATCCGATTACAATTCTTTTTTGATACGGTATTCATAGCTAACCTTTGATGACCTTCTTGATGTAGGGGTCAAGGTTGATGGTGAAGGGCAGGAAGACCTTGAGGTCTGCGGCGGTGAGGGTTGCGCGGTGGAAGCTCAGGAACACGTCCAGCTTGCGTTCATCGCGGTCCAGCTCCATGAGCGTGCTCGCTTCACGGAGACCACTCATTAGAGGCTTCACTCTGAGAAGAAGAATAATTTGTGAGGAGATCATCATCAGCATTTACTGTACCCAGTACTAGGGCACCAAAATGGATATCCAAAACCGGGAGATCTTAGGTTTCTTCCCCTCAATGGTATTGCCTCCTTTATCTACCATGAATTCGAAGGGTGAAAAAAAAAGTTTAGGGGCTAACACAAAACATCCCACTGGGTCGAAGTGTTGCTGGCTTGCCAGCCCCCAAAATAAGATAAGATAAGATATCTTATCTTGTTTTGGGGGCTGTAAACTGTAAGCGAAAAAAAAAACGAAAAAATCGGCATGTGCGCGCATTTTATTGTGCATCAAGTGACAAAGACTGAGGTACATCTCGATTTTTCTCGATTTGTGGTAGGTGGCATGCTAGGCCCACTGGTATGGGCGTCAGACTACCACGCGTGCCTTACTATCGTTTTACTTTGATCGAAGTTGAGATCGAATTGCAAAAATATCTCACGATGATTTGCTTCACCGTTTGAAAGTATTTGGTATTGCGTATAAAACTCATTGGTAAATAGCATGTCGATTTGCACTCTGATTTCTTATTAACGAGAAACACCTAAATCCCATCTCCAGGGAAAGAGGCTTAACCAAGTCACATTTATTAAAATCTAGCCCAATATCAAAGCGTACAACAAACTAAATGCTAACTTTTCATAAATGTGTTTGAGCGAGGTGGAGTCGTCGATGTGCTCCTCGTACGTCTCGTGGTGGTAGATGATCCACGACGTGCGGAACGGCCACTGCTCCGTCAGGTTCACCCACGATGCCAGCTGGTACCAGTTGAACTCTATTTGGAAAGCCTTTAGCAGACGACCTGAAATGAATTTTTCACATTAGAAAAGCCTCCATCGCTCGACCGTACCGTACCGCGATAAGTGCCTTTACTTTCGGGGGGAGCCGGCACTACCTAGCCAGTCTATTGCCACGAGAACAAAATGTCGCAGCAAGAAAGAGGTAGTTAAAGCGTGCGATTTTATCGTTCTATAAGGGAGCGACGTATCCAGTTATGTAGTAACTCTTTAATCTGTTGTATAAGGCCCAGTATCGCCCAAAGCGGAGATGAGCGGAGAATAGAGGATTACCGGCTAGGGTGTATCCACCGAAGCTGAGCGGAAATGTGTGCTGGCTAGAGGGTAGCTGAGATTTAGCGCGATAAACCGTGTTGCTAGCCGTTCGCCGCAGTCGGCTTATATCTTTCGTCTTCGGTTCGATCGTGCCATACATATACAGACATCTCTCCTCTCTGCTTGAACCGTATCTACTAAAGCAAAGCGAAATGGAGATAGGTAATTAAGTAAATCTATAGGTTGTTTACGTTATGACACGTCTCTCCTCTTCACTTTGGTGGATTCTGAGCCTAAGTATCAAGCCTCAACACTGATCCAGCTGCTGGCCGGATCCAGGTAGAATATGACCTACTTTCTTACATTATCTACGTATTGTGCGAGATCATAGCCCCGTAGAGAGATTCTACTGCTTATCTAAACTCGTGGGAGAAGACCCGATAGAAAGAGTAAATATTTTTGAAAAGAAACCTTAATTACCTTAACCTTAATTGTACCGTCGTCTTTTTGCCATTTTTATTTTTCGACTACACACAAAACACTCACCGGTTACATATAGCACATTCATAAGCCTCCTCATACTCCTAGGGTTGACGTCGCTGAAGTAGTCGTCCGTCAACAGCACCCTGCCAAGATCCGCGGCCCCGGCGGCCGGGGCAGCTCTATGTAGTCCAGACGCTACGGACGAGGCGACGGACTCTGAGGGCCGTAGTCTTCTGGCGCGCGCTGCAGCGGTACTACTAGAGGGGCCATCTTTACCGGGCTGGTTCTTGATGCGCTCCTGACTTGACATTAGCTCCGATGTTGATGATAGTCTTCGAGCCGATACCTGGGAAATTGTGTCGTGAGATGTATTTACCAGTATGTAGAAAACCGCTACATTCAAGGGGGAGTGAGCCGGTCATATTAGTCGAAGCCGCCTGGTGAAGTGTTACCTGGATCTTGAAAAATTGTTGACAGTAGCCAGGCCCACCTTGAATAAAGTGGCGTAACGATCTGGCTTTTTACAATAAGTGACCAAACCTTGACTAGAACAGGTTGGTAGATTAAAGGACAGGCCTTTTAACACTTTCTTGTAAGCTATGCGTATTTTATAGTGGTGCCTAAACCTCATATATATGTCCATCCATACATTGGCGCATCGCGAACGAATTAAGAGTGACGCACTGGGTGAAAATATCAAATGGAGGTAACGAATGTTTTAATCAAAGCTTTAGTTAGTGCCAGGATATTTAATAAACTTACAGATCTCTGGAGGGATGTAGAGAAGTCATCTGCGGTGATGGCCTGCATGCGCTTGGCCGCGGTAGCCTGCGCGGTCTTCACTCTGCGCAGCGCAGAGTTTTGCAAGTAGAACGGCAGTTGAACCATGTTGCGGAGATAGTCCCAACCACCGATGTTGCTTTCAGAGAACGCTCTCCTGCTGTTTATTTCTACCGCCTGATGGATATAACGATCAAATCAAAATTTAAACAAAGTTTAAAGTGTCCTGTTTGATTCACTTCAGACTTCCTTACGAAGTTTTGTTGAAATATTTGTCGATGTTATTATGATATGTCTTATTTACACATTTTATTAAATCCAAACTTCTGTCTTTAAAAAGTAACATACATGCAACACCGAAAACTAAATAAACATCACATGACTCATGATAATGCCAAATTGATTGACTGATGTCAATAATCATGCAAGATCGAGATGTAGAACTGAAACCAAAGGGGACTTGATCGCACAACATCAACATTAAGGAGGTAAAATATACACCAAACCACCGAACGCTTGACTAACCTCCATCCAAGCAACCTGCACATATGTCAAGTGTTAACTAGAGCCGGACATTATTTTGGAGTGAGCAAATTAAAAAGATACATGTTCAGTTACAATGAAAAGCTTAGCGTATGCAACTACGTTGGTATTTCTAACAATAACAAGAGAAAATAAAAATCTCTACTGCTGCGGTAGTGCCCGTCATATTGAATTTATGATGACATCATGTCCACCATTTATCCAAAATAGTTGTGATGCGTTTCCGTAGATAACAACATTCATACATACTTACATCAGCGTTAAAAAACCTTATTCCGCTTTTCGCTCCACCCAAGATTCGATTTTCGATTCGATTCAAAAATAGTTTTTGGCTACAATTAATTCTTTAGGTTGTTGATACGAAAAATTTATACTGAATCGTGCTATGCTGAGAGTAGACAGAGACTCTCCCTAACAAATATCACTAGTAGACCGATATACCAGTAATTCTTAACCTTTCCTCACGGCGTCTTACTTAATCACATAAAGGAAGTATCACAAAGCGTAGTTGTCGATATCGTCGCGAAATCGCTGTGTGTTAACGCTGCGATATTTCTGAGGTAGTTTCCGTTATCTTTCAACGATTTTTTTATGAACAAACATGACAATTACCTTGCTTATTATATGCGGATCGATGGCCAATAGAAGTATGAAGGGGCTCTTGGGGTCGGAGCAGAGCGCGTGGACCGCGTTGAGCAAGGCGAGCACCTTCTCTTGTTCACAGCTGTCCAGGGCGTCAACTACCACTACCAGACGAGTCTGTTGTCCCGTGAACGCGTCTAGACATGACACCTGCAGAATGATACCTTTGTGAATAAAGCATCTCGAAGAAATAAGTAAGTTTAATACAGCTTAAAATTTAGCCACGACAGGAAATCGTCTATCTACAGTTTATCTGTTTACACTACAAAAACCCCATTTGCTTTTATTATTAGGCTCCAAAATTGCAAAGGCTACATAAAAACCACAGATCCATTGTTATTTTGAACAGATAACAAACTTTTTGCTCCTGGCCTTTTCTTTTTCCTGTCATAATAGTAATAGTAGATGGGGGAGAACCTTGCCCAATAAAGTGGATGAAAAATGGTGAAAACAAATAGTAATGGATAAAAAAATGTTGACATAAATGAATAAAGTCTGGACCTCAGGTGTACAGGTTCGATATTAATAAACTCACAATGTGCGTCAGCGTCTGGACCTCGGGGCGGAGCGCGAGCGTGGGCGCGTCCCTGCGCAGCGCGCGCACCAGCCTCGCGCGCGGCGGCAGCGCGAGCGCGGCGAGCACGCGGCCCCACGTGTACAGGTTCGATATTAATAAACTCACAATGTGCGTCAGCGTCTGGACCTCGGGGCGGAGCGCGAGCGTGGGCGCGTCCCTGCGCAGCGCGCGCACCAGCCTCGCGCGCGGCGGCAGCGCGAGCGCGGCGAGCACGCGGCCCCACGTGTACAGGTTCGATATTAATAAACTCACAATGTGCGTCAGCGTCTGGACCTCGGGGCGGAGCGCGAGCGTGGGCGCGTCCCTGCGCAGCGCGCGCACCAGCCTCGCGCGCGGCGGCAGCGCGAGCGCGGCGAGCACGCGGCCCCACGTGTACAGGTTCGATATGAATAAACTCACAATGTGCGTCAGCGTCTGGACCTCGGGGCGGAGCGCGAGCGTGGGCGCGTCCCTGCGCAGCGCGCGCACCAGCCTCGCGCGCGGCGGCAGCGCGAGCGCGGCGAGCACGCGGCCCCACGTGTACAGGTTCGATATTAATAAACTCACAATGTGCGTCAGCGTCTGGACCTCGGGGCGGAGCGCGAGCGTGGGCGCGTCCCTGCGCAGCGCGCGCACCAGCCTCGCGCGCGGCGGCAGCGCGAGCGCGGCGAGCACGCGGCCCCACGTGTACAGGTTCGATATGAATAAACTCACAATGTGCGTCAGCGTCTGGACCTCGGGGCGGAGCGCGAGCGTGGGCGCGTCCCTGCGCAGCGCGCGCACCAGCCTCGCGCGCGGCGGCAGCGCGAGCGCGGCGAGCACGCGGCCCCACGTGTACAGGTTCGATATTAATAAACTCACAATGTGCGTCAGCGTCTGGACCTCGGGGCGGAGCGCGAGCGTGGGCGCGTCCCTGCGCAGCGCGCGCACCAGCCTCGCGCGCGGCGGCAGCGCGAGCGCGGCGAGCACGCGGCCCCACGTGTACAGGTTCGATATTAATAAACTCACAATGTGCGTCAGCGTCTGGACCTCGGGGCGGAGCGCGAGCGTGGGCGCGTCCCTGCGCAGCGCGCGCACCAGCCTCGCGCGCGGCGGCAGCGCGAGCGCGGCGAGCACGCGGCCCCACGTGTACAGGTTCGATATTAATAAACTCACAATGTGCGTCAGCGTCTGGACCTCGGGGCGGAGCGCGAGCGTGGGCGCGTCCCTGCGCAGCGCGCGCACCAGCCTCGCGCGCGGCGGCAGCGCGAGCGCGGCGAGCACGCGGCCCCACGTGTACAGGTTCGATATTAATAAACTCACAATGTGCGTCAGCGTCTGGACCTCGGGGCGGAGCGCGAGCGTGGGCGCGTCCCTGCGCAGCGCGCGCACCAGCCTCGCGCGCGGCGGCAGCGCGAGCGCGGCGAGCACGCGGCCCCACGTGTACAGGTTCGATATTAATAAACTCACAATGTGCGTCAGCGTCTGGACCTCGGGGCGGAGCGCGAGCGTGGGCGCGTCCCTGCGCAGCGCGCGCACCAGCCTCGCGCGCGGCGGCAGCGCGAGCGCGGCGAGCACGCGGCCCCACGTGTACAGGTTCGCCAGCACCACCACTCCGCCCAGCGCGCAGGCGCCTATCATCAACCCCTGCTGGACATCACGCCGTCTGACCGACGACGACCCACTCTCACTGAGTCGTCGTTTGTCTTACACACTTATCTATACCTTACTTACTACATTACAAAAGGCTATTTAAAAGAAACTGATTGAAATGGCATTTGATTAAAAGTTAAGATTTGATTTTATATTATAGAAATGCATTCTTAGTGTTTCTCAAAATATGGAGAGCTTTTACAGCTTTTTATTACACACTTCCGTTCTCTGCAACTCATGACAAAACTCTTTTTATTAGAGATGTTTTGCGCTCGCGCTATGTATGCAAAGTCCCGTCTCTTGCTAGAAAGATAAAAGCTTACTGCTGATCTGTTTCTCCATCTGTCAGGAACATAATGAGCACGCACAGGCCGACGAGTATGCACACGAAGCACAGCTCGAACGTGACGATGTGCGGCACGCAGCAAACTCGGCGCCATCTGTTGTTATGAGTTATGTTACCTTCATAGTAAAATTAAACTTAAAATTACACGGCATCATAGCTGTTACGCTCGTAGTATTGCTTGACGCCGAGTATCGTAAAAAAAACCAATTGAGTTATTTTCGAGTCTTCACTTTACGCACGCTAGTAACATATCTGACTAATCTTTTTGTTATAACATTTTAAACTACAAATACTTTGCTAAGATCAAATCAATGATACTCGCGCATTGCTAAAATTGACGCCCCTAGGCGAAATGCAACAGAACTGACTTGCTACGTGGGTTCTTACGCACTGCGGTCCATTTGTTGCTCACCTACCACGTAGGTCGCCAGCAGCCACAGTGTTAAAATATTGAATCAGCGTCTTAATTGACTTTCCGTTGTGTCTATTTTAGGTACACATAGAAAGTGAGACCGCTAAAGGTCACTGAAAGGGTTAACAATAAGAGTATTTCTCAAACGGAATTTAAACTTGCAATCGGCCTACACGGCTCTAAACTGTTAAGCGGCCATTCTAACGGACGATTTACCGCCGTCATTCCCAAAGATAAACTAAATCGTAAAATTCATCACATAAAAGGTAAGTAAGTGCTCTTGGTCCTTTATAACTGCGCTATATAATATCATAAACTTTTTCTTATAAACAAGATGAACATATTTAGCCACAGTATTAACGGCGTTAAAATGCCCGTAATATCGTTCACCACACACAGTTGACAAGGGGATTAGCAACAGTTAGATAGGAGAAGAGATCTACAACGATAACATCGACCCGCGCCTACAAAATGTTTGCAAATGCTTCAAAAGTGTGTCTGCTGAGACGGACATATGTAGTAATAAAATAAAATAAAATGAATTTATACAGAAACAAATACACGGACTTGTTGATCGACTAGCGGTTCCAGTAATTGGCTCATCAGTATCACTATGACCGCGGACCATTTTATTATCGTAGTAGATCTCTGACACGTAAATCAAATATACTGCCCATTCCCCTGGAAAACTCTTCAATCTTTATAAAACATTTTGTAAAGATGGTATTATAATGGCTATGTAAGAATGAACACTACTAACTTCCAGCCAGAAGTAGAAGAGACAGGCCTCGGCCGGAACGCCCGCGCCAGCCTAGTGCAGATCTTGCCGTATTGGCACTCGAGCGCCTCGGCGAGGCTCGCTATCATTTGCACCACCATCGCCTCGCCCTCCTGGCCCCCGCCGCTTTTCATACCCTCCGTGAAGTGGAATCTATGGACAAGTTCGAATTTTAGATCACCTTATCTTATTATTGGGGTTGGCAAGCCAGCAACACTTCGACCTAATGGGATCTTTTGTGTTAAAAAAATATGTTAGAAACCCTTCCTTAATCCGCCCAATTCAAAAGGGAGTGGTTCACTTATTCAAACTTTTAGGGATCCTTGATTATCCCGCAGGGTCTTACTCCATTATACAAACCAAGTGCGAGTTAGTGGTCAAAATGCAGTCTGTTTCCAGTCCGCCCCAAGGCCTATCTTGGCTAAACCAATAAGCGCCATCTAGCGGCAACCAACATGATCAGCATATGAATGTCCACTACAACAGTTCAAAGAGCTCTCACGAATAAGGCTGGACGTCAGCCAGAGATATGTGAGGCGGCGTGTTAAGAAATAATCCACCAATGGAAGCGTTTCAGTTTAATTATGACGTGATTGAGCGAGCGCGCTATTGGAGGATTATTTCCTCGCACGCTCCTCCTTAGAGGTAGCGAGCCACACGAAGGCGGTCTACTGGCAGTATTCTTGACTGCGGCATCATCTATTTGTTAAACACAGTAGAAACCCCCCCAGGGAATATAGTCGTGTGCTTCACCATCGTGGCTTATCAAATTTTCTTATTTTATGATTTTGGTGTGTAAATAAAGAGGTAAGACAATAATTATAGTACCTGATAGGCGTGGCGGGTAACGCCCGAGGGTCGTTCGGTCCCGGTGGGTGACAGAACACAACTTGCAGGACGAGCAGCAGGGAGCTGAATTTACGTCCTAACGCTGACAGCACACCGCCAGCCCACCACCATTCATACCTGCATACAATAAATAAAGTTAAGAAATATAATACACAAATAAATATTGTATTACAACTGGAAATGCAGATTGTTTCTAATGCCAGAAAAATTAAACACTGTGCCTTCACTGTACAAGTAATCGCTACAATTCGTTTTTAGTTGCCACGTTGCGAAAAGTCATTGGGACTAGTTGCAACATCGACTAAAAAGTATGACAGTCTGATTTATGTCTAAAGGTTATACAACGTGTTAATGAATAAACGCAAAACTAGAAAGTAGTTTGAGAATTGTATTCGTAGAATCGAATTATCATGGTTTCAAAATGGGTAATTCTTTTCAAAATATTAAATAATTTAATTGTAAAATTTAAAATTTACTGAACTCGATGTGAACCCACCGCACGGGCACACTCACCCTACTTGTTACCAAAACAAGATTGTTAAAATGCATCTATGAGCACGCTATCGTTTTCATTCATTGCTGACAATGATAACAAATCATTTTAGCCTGAAAACTTAAAATGCGAATAACTTTAAATGTTAACTATCAAAATAATGAAATTAGTGTTTCAATCTAATTACTCTAAGTTTAATTCAATATTGCCTTAAAATTTCGTTGCTATTTGGAATGGAGTATAGGTATATTTTATTTTTAATTTTATTTATTAGGTTTGCCAACAGGCTAACATCGTACACTATTAAATAAATATCCTGGACACAATTCATTAAACGAAGTAGACCCAATTACAGGCAAACACAACTTGAACATAAAAATAATAATGTAAGGTAAGGCTTACTTTATATATAGGTATTAAGGTTAAATAATCTAAAACTATACTTTAGATTTACATAATGCATCCATAACTTATCTTAGCTAGATTAAACTAAGTTTACACTAAAGAGAGTACAATGTTTAAAGGTAGGTAATGAATTTGAGAATATATCAATTTGTGAAGATTTAGAAAGCTCATTATGTTCACGAAAAATTCGAGGTAGCAAACTATGGTGATCTAAGTTGGTTCTGGCGGTTTTTACATGAAATGGTCTACAATTTATCAGCCTACTATTTTGTCTAGGTACAAGGAAATCAATATGACCCAAAAGATCTGGACAATCTATGAGCCCTCTAATTATTTTAAATAATGAAATATATAATATATGGCGGCAAATATGGAGAAGCACAGCGACGTAGGAGTTTAATGCGACAACGCCACGTGCCACGCGCCCTACGACACCGCCCACCACGTATGACATTCTTAATGTTTACGTAATATTCATAACGTCACTGACCTGTTGCCCAAGTACCAGAGAATGTAAAGAGCTAGGTATATGGCGGCGAACAGCGAGAAACACAGCGCGACGGCGACGTAGGAGGGCGCGCCGGCCACGGCCGCCAGCGCGCCCAGCGACAGCGCCGCGTGCCACGCGCCCCACGACACGGCCCACGACCACGTCCACCCGCTTTCGCTCCACTGCCGCGCGAAGTTCTTCATCTCCTCTGCAGATGTTTAAGGGAACATAATTCGGAACGCGCTCCATACAAACGAAGCCTGCTGATATTTTTAATACTAACCAATTGAAGTCAATGAAATTTTTCAAAAACAATCTAGAAACTAATCTCTGTGCTTGTATGAAGTCAGATTTTCGTTAAAATTTTCGTTTTAAAGTTACAGTGCCTCAAATCCTAAATTAATCCTAGCATTAAATCCCGATCGGCAATCGCGTTTTTCATAGAAAATATTCGTCTGAACCTATATAATCCCTTAAAACAGTAAAGTCGCTTATTTTAACCTTAGTCAGCGTCAGAAAAATCCACAGACGAGAGAACCCGCGTGCCATTGATATAGTCGATATACATATCTGTCCATACATTTCGTTCAAAAAAGGTCATAAGTCACTATGACAGTTCAGCCAAGACTTATGAAGATAGGTTGATTTTAGTTTGATTCGTTTTTTGGTCACGCTAGTACTCGAACCAAATAGAAATAGACCTTATCCTTTTTCTACTAGTTCTCTTATTTCTGTGGAGATATCTAATCCACTGAGTATTAAGAATTTGAGGCACAAGCTACACGCTAGGGATCAGGTTTCTTTGAAGCTCACTGTACAATCAACTGCATGTCTATTATGATTTCTCTACACGCGCGCGACTCGCCTTCGCTGCAAAGAAAATAACCTGTTCCCGCGCTTTTCGGAGAGCGAAAGCCGCGCTTACCGCGACTTGTAGTATGGGAAAAAACCGAGTCGCGCGCAAGTAAAGAAATCATGCTAAACATGCTGATATTTTAAAAAAAAACGTCTGCAGGAAGATAGTGAGCAGTTCATCATAAAAAGCCGTTGTGGTCTGTTGCGAATAACCATGCCTGACGAGGCGATAGTTCGAGCCTGGATGGGCCATGCCGACTAGTAACAATGAGTTATCCAAAATATTTATGTAGGTACGATTTGTTACATCACAAACTTTTCGGTGAAGGAAAAGATCGTAAGGAAACCCGCATGCTTCAATTTCGAGGCATGTATTGTACCCACTGTCCATTAAAAGTGGCGACAGGCTCACTCCCCATCACACTGGACAGCTTCGGTACTAGGTACTAGTGAAACATTGATGTTCCGAGTTTTTAGAATATATCTTGGAATCCCTCAGAGAATATAGTTATGAGCATATACTATGATATAATCTAATCAACCGTTTTCAAATTAGAAGCGATCAAACGTTTAAAATTTACCTCTAAAAATGTTTCACATATACTCACCCTTAAGTTTATTGAGCAAAAACGACTTTCCGGACCCCCACCTCGCATACAAGCCCACAGTGATAGGCACCGACAGACTCGGCTCCGACAACATATCAGCCAACGCAGCACTATACAATTCATACCCCAGCATGTTCTCATTGTCTTCATTTGTATTTAATTTGCGAGCTCCGAATATCTGACCCAGTATGGTCTTGTTGTAGCTCATGTCTATGTTGTATGGAGTCTCGTTCACTTTGTTAGGCTTGTATAGTAATTGACTATTCTTTGGATTCCTAAGAAGAATTTCTACTATTTGCTGTTGACAAAAGGAAAATATTATTGATTACTTTAAAGTTCTGGTTGTTTATTACGTGTAGGACTATACAGTCATGAGAAAAACTGCTTCTCCTATCATCATCAGCATAAAATCATCCACTGCTGAACATAGGCTTTAACAAATCTATCCTCGGCCTTCCTCATCGAGTCGCTCCCGCTACCTTTCTCTTGGTCTCAACTCACTGCTTAAATAAACTACAGCAGATGGAAGGCATATGATGATGATGTTTATTGTCGCTTTTTCGCAGTTGTCATATTAAATTTGCTGATTGTAACGTACAGATAAAGATCCAGTGGCAGGTGAGCAGATTTTATCACTATTTCGATGTTACTTGAGAGAGTTGTTCATGCCATAGAGAACGTTGTTGAGTTTCATAGTCTGATCAGTCCCTTCAAAAAACTCGGTATATTAAGCAATACCTTATATACTAATATTATAAACGCGAAAGTTTGTAAGTATGGATGGATGTTTGTTACTCTTTCACGTAAAAACTACTGAATGGATTATAATGAAATTTGGCACACAGATAGAATATGATCTGGATTAACACATAGGATACTTTTTTAAGGTCTACGCAAACGGAGTCGCGGGCAACAGCTAGTGAACAGATAATAGTAGCACGCTATAGAAACTAATTTACCGCGTTAAGAAATATCAACCAATAGGATTGCATAGGATATGCAATCCCATTGGCCAACATTCCCTCGTTTCTTCGCTCCGCAGCCTCCCTTCGCTTCAGTGGACATGCAGCCTAAATGTCAAGAGAGGCCTACCAACAAGCCTACCATCTCGTGTTGGTTGAACCATAGTTTCGGTTCTATAGTGTACTATTATTATCTATTCATATGACAAGACCCTGTATAATGTTTACCTTAGACCTCGCTCTCATAGCTATATGAAGCGCAGTGTCACCACGGTTATCCGCAACGTTGACGCGCGCCTTCCTCTCCAATAACAGTTGCACTATTTCAGCGTTGCGAGACCGCACCGCACGCAGTAACGGTGTGTCACCATTCTGAAATGTACAGAAATAATTACTAATTATTGCAATATTTTTCTAAAGTACCTAGTATTTAAATAACATTCATAACGGGTTCCTGAAATTATCACGTGTTTTTATGTTGTTATTCGCGGTATTGATATACAGAAGAAATAAAGTTTTACTTTAGAAACGGCACGACCTAAAGTACTGTGTCGAACAACACGTTAGGCTGTAGTTTTGTGACAAGAAACAGAATTATGAAATAAATATCATGTCCTACTAATCCTACTTCATTAACAATATAATGTCTAAGCCACCGTCTTTTTATTTTTAAAATATTTTTGTAGTAATTATAACTAGGCAGACCATTTTATCTACACTAATATTATAAAGAGGAAAGATTTGTACCTATTTTTGTATGTTTGTAATGAATAGGCTCAAAAAGTACTGGGCCGATTTAAAAAATTCTTTCACCAAAAAACATTCTTCCAATTTGACATAGGCTACATTTCATTTTGAAAAAAATTAGGGATCCTTGGTAAAATTTGAACAATGTAACCGAAGGTGTAGAAAAATGAGTCTTAAAATTTATTTGTCTACCCAGTGCGAAGCCGGGACGGGCTGCTAGTTATGTCATATAATAAAAACGGTCTTTCTCTTTATTAAATTTTCAATTCTTTAACACTTGGTTCAATTGTCAATTAGTGATACAAGTTTCCAAAACGCGCCGGACCGCCGGAAATCTGTCGACACGGACGAAACTGTCGCGAATCCAAGGCGAAATGGTTTCGTTTCGCGTTCGGTCCGCTAGCTGTATGAGACGCACCATTCAAAATCATACAAGACAGTGTTTAGCCGTTTCGCTGATGTTTCGTTTCGTTTCGCTTCCATTTCACATTCGTAGCAGTGTGCTAAAGGCGTAACAGTGACAGACCGAACGCCATCTGCGGCCGTAGTATGATGCGAGCGATATGGCTATTTCACGCCTTTTATCTCGTTCTTTCGCGCGAAATAGAAAGAAAGCTAAGGCACGCTGCCACACTACGGCCGCTGAACCTTAGAAAAATCATAGCACAAAAGAATTTACCAGCTCATTTTATGCCATTAAATAAAAAAAGATGTTACAAAATCTAGATAGCATACACTGAAAGGGTGGACTCAGACCATCAAACTGAACAACTTTCACTATAGTATTCAGTATTACCTGAGGTAGGCTCACCTCAGTAAACGCGAAAAAAAAATCAACTGTCCCATACAAAACTGCTGTACATACCCGACTCAAATATATGGGACAGCTGTTTTTTTTTCGCGTTTCCTGATGTAGGCTCCATAGTGAAAGTTGTTCAGTTTGATGGTCTGAGTTCACCGTTTCAGTATTTGCTAGGCTGTCACTTACACCCTGTATAGCATATAACAACTCTGTTCAAACTTTAAGCACACAATTTACTAGAAGTAAGTATAAAAATTGAACTGCAGAGTTACATATAAGAGGAAAGATCTAAATATAGACAAGAATCTAAAACGGTGACAGCACATAACAGTGCTTAAGTATCATTAACTGAACTGGTTTGACTGCAGTCTGACTGCCATCTCCGTTATCCTTAGTTTCTAATTACAATGTTGGAAGAGAAATGGAAAGTTATGTTTGTAAATGTCATATCAGGCAGTATGACTCGTATGTTTAACTTGCAAGCTAATGCAATTATTGAGAAAATATCGTAACTATTATGAAACTGTAACAGAAGTTTAGTGTGTCTGTAAATTTAGGATATTTAAAAAAAGTTACTGTATGGTTTTTAGGTGTCCCTGATTCCAAATCACCAATTATTTCATTTTTATCCGTCTGTTTGTTTGTTTGAGCATAACGCAAAAACTACTGAACCGATTTTAATGAAACTTTTTTTGTTTGATTGCATATGATCAAACTTAAAAAACTTATAATCTGGTATATAATTTGTGCGGACGAAGTCGCGGGTTAACTCTAGTAAATTATAAATCTCCGCCGTGTGGTATCTTCATTTAAAATCTTGCCATGCAGATGATACTTTCGTATTTGATTGATACTACTATTTGGTAACTGTTTAGTGAAAAGATACATTAAATGTAAAAATCTATCCATTTGACATAATTCGGAACTTACTAAATAAATAACGTCACTGACAATTGTATTGTAATAAGTACACGAGGTTTGGAAACTAAATTCTGAGAGTCTGGGTTCGAATCCGCACGGACGATGCCATTGCCATGTACCAATGAATTTTTCCAACTTTATGTAAGACTGCTCTCAAACGGTGAAGGAAAATATCGATAGGAAACCGGTATACACTGGAAAAGAAATTCCGATGCTTATGTGTTGCGCACCAATCCGCATTGGGCACGCGTGGTGGACTAACGCCGTAACAGGGTGTGAGGGTAGGTCTGTGCCCCGGGGACGTATATAGGCTTATGATGAAGTACACTTACTATAGTACAATGTTCGAGTTCAGGATTGGAAGCCAGCAGCAGTTTCAATATAGAGACATGTCCTTTTTCAACGGCCGTATATACTGGTGTTTTCTTCTCCTTGCCGGGAAGGTCGACGTCGACGTGTTTCTTTAGTAAGGCCTCCACAATGTTCTTGTGACCGCCCTTGACTGCGTGGATGAGGGGAGTGTCTTTTGAGTGGTCCTGAAAAATGAGTTTATTTGATTTACTATTAAAGTAAAGAATGTTGAGATGAATGAATGAAAAGGGTACCTCAGAAGGCCTCCGAATCTCGACGGTACCAACCGCGATAACTGCCTACACACTCAGGCAGTACCGGATACTCCCTCGCTTGTATATTGCCACGAGCGCAAGCGAGAGCGCCGAACAAAATGTCGCAACGACATTGTCGAAAGAGAGGTTATTAAAGCCTGGGAATTTATCGCTTTTTAAAACGGGTGTTATACGCTCAGTCTGGCGTCAGTCTAGCCCATCAGTCAAAATGTTCGGGCAGATAAATTATGGAGTTCAAACGCCCTGAAGATTCACCACTTTAAATTCAATGTAGACACTACGTAATAGTTCATTTTAGTGGAAATTTCCATGGCGTGGTGATCGTGTCGTGCCCGTAAGATAGATTGAAGTTAATTTGTACCTGAACATTGATATAGGCGCCAGTATTGATGAGCACCAACGCGATGTCATAGTAACCTTCCTTGCAAGCGATAGCTAGCGCCGTATAGCCGTCCTTGTCTAACGCGTTCACGTTCGGTTTGTGTTCGAGCAGCATCTGGACGATCTCGAAGTGGTTTCCTAGAAAGAAAAACAAACTTATCAATAACATACTTCAAAGAACCGTGAACTAATAATTACTTTCAAAGTTTGATGGATTTGTTAGTTTTATGTTTGCTCTATTGAGGCCAATACAAATTGGTCCTTCGAATCTGTTATGACCTCTGCTCCGGACGGATAATTAATATACAATGTAACGCATTTAATTTTACACCCTGTATCAGTACTAATAGTCTTGTCTGAGAATATACAGGGTGTAACATAGGGTAGTAATACGTTTAGAGTCTAAACCACCGTATTGGCTCCAAAGTGAAAGTCATTCAGTTTGACGGTCTAAAGTTTAGACATATTCCATAAATTGGAGTCGAACCTACGGTCTGTACTACTGTTTTAATTATGAAGCAGCAGACTTTTTTTTTAAGTTTTTCAGTTTTATGGTCTTAACCACCCCATTAAATATAACTTGGTATTTTCTTTTGTTACAGCCGCACCCTGTATAAAACTCACGACGTTAACCACTTTTAAGATGGTCTTGAACTTTTTGCCACAACAACCTTTTTAAGCGTTCAGTAACAGTAGCAGTAGTTCATTTCACTTATTGCCCAGGACTTCGCTAATATATTAGAAAATCATATAATAACCATGGATAGCTTGAAGCAGCAACGTCCAGCAGTACATGCCGGCGGTGTTGGAGTCGGCGCCGCGCAAGATATGACGTCACCGTATCGTGCCGCCCATGTTATCGCTGACGTCGCGTATTTCTCGCAAGAGTTAGCGCGCGCGCCCGAAGCTACGACTTGGCGTGATTATTAAAAAACATATAGTAACCATGGGTGGCTTGAAGCAGCGGCGTCCAGCAGTACATGCTGGCGGTGTTGGAGTCGGCGCCGCGCAAGACATGACGTCACCGTATCGTGCCGCCCATGTTATCGCTGACGTCGCGTATTTCTCGCAAGAGTTAGTGCGCGCGCCCGAAGCTACGACTTGGCGTAATTATTAAACAACATATAGTAACCATGGGTGGCTTGAAGCAGCGGCGTCCAGCAGTACATGCCGGCGGTGTTGGAGTCGGCGCCGGCGCGCAGCAGCGCCGCGCACGACGTGACGTCACCGCATCGCGCCGCCCACGTCAACGCTGAAGTCGCGTATTTGTCGCAAGAGTTCGCTCGCGCGCCGGCAGCTAGCAACCGTAGTACCACACCACTGTGCTTTCTTCCCGCTGCCCATACTAACGAACTGTAATGAAATTTTTATACTTCATTTCAAATAAGGACGAAAAGATTTTCCGTTTCCTATATAGCTTTCTGGCCAATTCTGATTTGCAAATATAATTTTTTTATCACAAATATACAATATGTTAATTATTAACCGTAAAACCTCATACACCCCAACAGATTGAAACAATAATTTCATTATTTTGATACTTACAATTTAAAGTTATTCGCATTTTAAGTTATGAGGCAAAAATGATTTGGTATCATTTCAGCAATTAATGAAAGCACTAACGTGCTCATTGATACATTTTGAGAATTTTGTTTTGATAGTAGGTAGGGTGAGAGTGCCCGAGCGGTAGGTTGAGATCGAGTTCAGTAAATTTTTAATTTTACAAACAAATTATTTAATATTTTGAAAAAAAATTCCTTTGTTGAAACCATGATAATTCATTAACACGTTGTGTATTATCCGACATATCTTAGACGTTACTAAAGCTGTTCTAAGAATAAGTGAGAGGAAGTGTTTCAAATCTCTGTTCCTGTAATTCAAATTAGCCTTAAAATTTCGTTGCTATTTGAAATGGAGTATAGTTTAAAAAACCGGTTAAGTGCGATTCGGACTCACGCACTGTTCCGTACCCCACACAATTTATTAAACAAAAAAGTTGAGTTTTCTACAGGATCCTTAGCGCGAGGCAGGCTCACACTTGGCCAGTTTTTATTGTTTGCTGTTAAACTATAGTTTGAACTATAAATACCCAAAAATGATTACTTTTTTTTTATTATCTCCTGTCAAATCCAATACAATAAAACATATTCTTTGAACAACCGTCTAGCTATTACGGTTCAAAAGAAACAGCCCTTTAAAGGTAGGACGGACGGACAGCGTAGGCTTAGTATACCAGTGGGGATAATATACCAGCGGGAATGCCATCGCACGCGGGGTGCTGCCGCGTGCGGTCGCGTTCCCGCTATCTTATTTTTACTAACAAATTACGTTCCTGAGTGACAGAAAAGAATAGAGCGACGGAAAAATGCGATGCGGTGCTGGCAGATGATGTTTAACCCTAACGATGAGAAAATATGCCTTATTGTACGACAAGCAATCATAATTTGCATAAATTTAACACTAACCACAAACAATACACGCATAAACGTTTTACAGCAAATGACACGTATTGTCATTTGGTATGATAACAATTGGTGACTTCTCGTCATGGTATCATGTGAACACTGAACAGCCAGTCAAGTTAATGAAAACTATATCTAATTTCAAGATTTTTCCAAGACGTCAACCAAGTGTTTCCAAGGTGACACCAAATTTAAAAACATTTTACATGTACGCTCAAAACTGTCTGTAAACTTATCTATCGATGACATTCTATACACATGGACTCACCACGTCATACAATGACAAAACCAAAAAAAGACAGATGTCTCTAAATCAACTTTTTTTTAAAGTATTTATAATTAATGGCTTGTGCATCCGCACTGCATTTCCGCCGATGTCAAGTAGTTTGTGGGAGTATCTGTCCCAATCTCAGGGATTGTTTTTGATCGGCGCGGCCAGCTTATGTTTTTTTTGCGTAGCTTGATATGTCGCCGTGTGTACATAAATAAATAGTTTAATAGTACATACGTGATGTTATAGTTGCCGTGTGCATGGACGTCTGCGCCCTTTTCTAGTAACACAGCTACAACGTCCTCGTGGCCCTTGTATGAAGCCCACATGAGCGGCGACCATCCACCCTGTTAATAAAAGAAACCTTTTATTTACTCTTGCGTCAAAGATTAAGGCGCCTTAGGCGCGATTTATACAGAAGAGATGTGTGGCGGTGGCGGATAGTCAAAGTAACACAATTATAAACCTTATGGTGCGTAGCACAGCGGCGTTTGGAGAATTACCGCGCCTCCAGGCGACGTGACCTGGAGCGCCTCCAGGACGCGATCCTTCCTTACGACAAAAACGACGCTATGAAATATACGGTTTATATTGTGTTACTTAGATTATCCGCCACCGCCACACGTCTCTTCTGTATAAACCGTGGTTTACAATACTATACAACGTTACATTAATACAAAATTAGGACGACCAACGTTTCCATAAAATATTCCACATTCGCTTATCATAATCATGATTTGAAAATATTGAAATCTTAGCTAAGAAATATTCAACAAATCATTAAATAGTTACGACAATAGAAACAACGGTTTTACGTGACGACGATTACCATCAAAACGATAAAAATAGTTCTAAAATTAAACAAATGAAAGTTCATTATTCTATAAATAATAAGCCAATGATTCATACAAGTCCACAATACGGTGCGCGTATATTTTGACTGGATATAAGAATGCGCTATAGAGCATGTCAGTGACATTTTGGCAAAGATCCATCCTCTGTATAAATATACTAATTTTCAGTACTAAGTCCGGAATACAATTTGGTCAATGCTCTATTATAGTATATAGGTCACATTATGTGCATGCGTATGCTTGCATATTTATATTCCTAATATTATAAGGCGATATAAAATAAATCCTACAGCAAATAGAAACTGATGATATCTGGAAATTTTGTGCTAAGTTTATTTCTCGACAATGATTAATCTGAACAAGTCTCAACTGAAATTTATAGTGTGATGTTAGAATCACTAATTAAAATAATATAAATTTAGCTTCCAGTTTTCACATGCATCACACATGTCATGACAATCGTAGAGTAGGAAAACATCCGTTGAACTGCCTACGCTAAAATACAACGCTGACTTCATAAAAATAGACGAGAATTTTTCAAACAGCTGTGATAACTAAATAGAGCTACTAATAACTTTATGAAGATAAACAATGAACTCTAAAGTCTAGTTATGTTGCGTAACGAAACACAAATGTTGGTTTGATTCGAATATTTCATTTAAATTAATGAGTCTTAAACCCGAAATATTTTATTAATCTTACAAAATATCGACGTTAACAATTTAACGTTCAGGCAAAAGTCATAATAAGCTCTTTTGACTGCTTTCTATGTAATTGGGCCATTAATTACTATAACTATGCTAAGATTATTTTGCCTCTTATATGCGTGTGACAGACGGACAGACAGATACCAAGGTGATTCCACAAGTGTCCCGTTATGGAACAGTGGATTATTCATTAATATTAGATAATCTTTCTTAATTAAAATAGGTCATCCCGCGTCTTTTCTATCACCCCACGCCGCAGAAAAGTGAGAGACAAGACGCGACTTTGCTATGTCGCGCTGCCATGCTAGCCCCACAAGATTCATAGCCCAATGTTGCACTGAGGCTTACAGAGTGCAGCGAGGCGAATGATTGAATAAATGAGCATTACCTATTATTGCCTACCACCCTTACCTTACCTATATTTAAGCAATTTAAATTTTACCTAAAAGCCTACCTTAACTTCGTGATTTTTATAAAATAATATTCTTCGTACACCAAATGGTTTAGTATACGGACATTTTAAACAACTATAAGACCTTATGTACTACTCTTGAACGAATAAACGAATTTCATTTTGTGAAATTATAATATTACGTTTACTAGTATATATAATACTAGCTTTAAGCACAGAATAAATACTAGTACTACCCGTACAGAAGAATCACTTCGAGAACAGATTTTAATAAATTGCGACTCTCTCTGCACGGCAATAAAGTGCAAACTTATTCGCACCCGTCCCATCGTACAATTCGCAAATAACCTACCAACCGTCACAACGGTGCGCGGCAAACAAAAATGAACCGAGTCATTAGACATGAAAGCTTCCTTTACATAGTCTCCCTCTTTTGTGACATCACTAGGGTTTTCAAGTCTGGCTACTCACAAAATGGCGGCAAGTCTAATTAGATTCGACCAAGAAGTTTACACGGTATACCTTACCTATTGCCATTCACCCCTCGGTGGGGATCGGCTGTCAAGCGTACCTGAGCTGTGGATTGAGACAGGCCTGCTTTAAGTACAGAATGACTCAACAGAAAGTAGAGATAAATAGAAAAATAAAGGTCATGCCATGCATAAGCATCCTGGCAAAATGTCAAATGAAACCGCAACGTACGTACGCACAAGCCTATTCACTCACGCGTCGCGTACATGAATGTACATCACACATCGCTTAGTCTTACGTTTTAATGTTCAAGAATTTCAATTCATTTAATTTGGCTGGCAAGTAACGGAAATATCACAAATATACATTTGTAAATGTGTCACCGAGGAAGGAAAGCAAAACATTAACGTGCAGAGTAATAAACTTATAATCCAAACTAATGTATGGTAGTGAGTGCTGGGTATGGCAGAAGACGCATGAAAGTGCGATTAATGCTGTTTAAAAGCATTCCTTGTGAAGTACACTGACCTGCAATAATGAGTACTACACTTTTAATATTTAAATTGTTTCTGAACTATAGAAATTCGAGATTTAAAATAACAACTTTTTATAGCAAATGTTATCAGCTTTCTTTGTAACTAATTATTAACTCTGTTTATTCGAGTCCTTTTTACCCGACTGCGCGACGCAAAGGAAGGGTAATGTGTTTATCAGCCTATGTATGTATGTCTGTCTGTAAGTTTGTTTTTTTGTGGCACACTAGAGACCAAACGCGTGGGCCGATTTTGATGATTCTTACGTCAATCGCTTTGTCTTAATCTTGCGAGTGTCACTAAAGATATGAAAGTCAACATCATTCAATATGGCGACAAGCAGACGCCGTGATCGTTTCCAATACCGAAGCTCCACTACGCCAACGAGCGCTTCATTTAATGTAAATAAATAAAAAACTCACACAGTCCCTCGGGTCAACACGAACACCGGCATCCAACAGCTCCTTGACGATGGAGAGGTGTCCGCCGCGGGCCGCAAAAGCGAGTGGGGTCCAGCCGTCCGCATCGGACGCGCTCGCGTCCGCCCCGGCCGCAAGCAGCAGCCGCGCGGCTGCCGTGCGTCCGGTCTCGCAGGCGCACATGAGCGCCGTCGTGCCATTCTGTGATGCAATTGTTTATCATTGAAGAACAAATGTATGATATACAAACTTCTTCATATCGTTTCGCAAGGAAAGGGGGACCTGGTAGAAGAAAGTATTCTTGACTTAATGATCTGTGTATATGACCACCAACTTGTTTAGGTCTGTAGTTTCATTGGAACATCCACCATTCTCGCTCGTTCTTGGTCCGAATAGCTCTAATGATATACGGCCAAGAACAAGAACATTATGATTTGGTCAAACGAATAAATCTTATACTATAACTACAATAATAATGGAGATGATCTAATCTGAATTAATCGTGTACACATAAGATACCTAAATAAATAATGGTGGAAGTTTGATTCATTACTTAATTTTCAGTAGCATGGCCAGGTTTTAAAAGCTTTGGTCAGGCTTTATCCTAAATTATTTACATACCAAATCCAAACGAAAACAATTGTTTTCTCGATAAAGTACGAGTATTACATATGTATTTCAATAAGGATGAAAGATGACTAATTCGTTAAGAATACAGGGTGTCTCAAAAGAAATTTTATATTTATTTAGCTTACTGCGTGAGCGCAACGTATCCGAGGGGCGCGGGGGTTATGTCAATCGGTAGCCTGGCTCTTGGGAATTCAGTCGCTATGGAGCGTTTCTCGGGAGCAGACCGCGCGTTGTGCGTGCGAGAGTTTTACAAAAACGGTGATTCGGCGACTGTAGCGCGTAGAAAATTCCACTTAAATGATGCACAAAGACCTAAAGCTGCACCCCTACAAAATTCAATTGGTGCAAGAATTAAAGCCCCAAGATGCCAGTCAGAGGCTTCATTTCGTAAATCAGGTGATTGAGCGATTTTCAACGTTTACCAACATTTTGTTTTCGGATGAAGCTCATTTTCATCTTAATGGCCACGTAAATAAGCAGAATGCAACGAATCCAAAACGCAAACATCAGAAACCCGATAAACCGACTTCACTGGCCCATTTGAAAGAAAATATCCGTCACGAAATGGCAGCCATCCCTGAATCCACCTGCCGAGCCGTCATAAGTAATTTTACTGTTCGATTAAATGAGTGCCGAGAACGCGAGGGTCTACATTTAGACGATATCATTTTTAAGAAATAAATCCCCAAAAAGTGTATTTCAATAATTAATAAACATTTTTTCTATATACGGCTTACTTTTTTTTTAATCGATCCACTAAATATAAAATTTCTTTTGAGACACCCTGTATTATCGTGGTTGCTTTTAGTATCAGAAGCATAATAAAATTTGAACATCAATAAATGATCGCGATAACGAACATAATTTTCCAAAAACGATATGAATATAAATGTTACAACAAAATAACAATAATAAATTGCCTACATCGTTTGGTTGCTGATTAGATAACACTCCTATTAATTACTTTCCCTTGTGTTTATGAACGTATTTTAGTGAATTTAGTTTGGTAATTTTGATGATTCTAGTTTTCAAATTCAAGGTAGAATTTCAGGCATGTCCAGACATTATTATTGGGTAACTTTTCATTTGCAGAAAAAATCGTATACCTATTCGAATTAAATGGAAAATGTTATTAAATGGGAAATAGATAAATGTTATTGATATTTTAACAATATCGTATCAGAATTCGGTAGGTAATTTTTTTTTTTGGAGGGCTGAATCGAAAACCATTTCGAAATAATTGTCTCAATAACAATATTTTTTATGTCAGAGATTTTAAAATGAAAGGATAACAGATATTTTAAATAAAATAAAATAGTTGTTCTATAAAATACTTTTCACCCAGAATAGATTGATAGTGAGGATAATTGAACAATAACCAAATTTACCTCGTCCCTGTCGTCGATGTTAACGTTCTTGTTGCTGGCGAGGTACTGCTGCAGTTCGCCGACCCCTTCGCTGCTCACCAGCTGCGAGAGCGTCTTGAAGCACGCCAGCGACACCATCGACTCGCTCCGGTGGAGGCTCTGCCAGGATAATAACAAACACATTAACAATCCGCCCAATAACTTAAACTTATTACTAATGAACTGCCAAGAGATGCACAATTGCACAAAGAAAGATACCAAATCAATTTGACATTTTATGAATGAATTAATATTATGGTACCCTTTTAAATTTTATGGATCGAAATGAACGCCCTCTAATATTTAACGGGTCTTTCCTTTATGACTCTTGCTGCTTGGTTTTTTTTAAAACGTGGTTTTAATATCAGTTTTAAGGAAAGTTGCACACTTATTCGATGCAAACAATATTTATATATTATAATATTTTGAAGCAGTTTAATTATTACAGATATGCAATAGCACATGCCATTAAACTAACATTTAGACAATTCATGACTTTTCAACATCATGCTACATCACTAGTTACAAAATATGTTATAGTTATATCATTTCACTAAACAAAATTAATTTTGCTCCGAGAACGATAACGACTACCTCATTTAGATGTTTATTCCAGCGCATTGTAACAGTCGGCTTAATACACAGAATGAAACGAATACAATGTTCTAAAATATATTCAATATATTCTAAAAGATATTCAAAATGTTCTGCAATCCGTCACACTTCACACGAGAACAAGTATAATCGTTGTTCAGCGCAGTGCAGTATAAGACTTATAGTATATATAATTTATAGATAAAGATAACGAAAGATATCACAACACAAGGTAGCCCATCAAATGACTACTCAAGATCAATAAACAAAGTGAGACATATTAAAATACTCAACTTCCTGTTTGTTTAGCGCCGTTGCACTTGATTAGTATTGTATTGATAAACCAATACTTCAAATTTCACTGCGTTTATGCTTATACCAATCTAATATACAGCGAAATTTTTTCAGTATTCAGTATATTATAACACTTCACTTATGATGTTGTTAGTAGTGAACAGAGTGCATGCATCAATCAATTGTGAAATAACGTGTATCCGAAACTCACAAAATATGATTAAATCAACTATTTTCAATAACAACGACACGCGAAATTAGTAATAGTTAGTATTTCATCTCCACACAACATTTTACAGGTCAGTATTTGTGCACTGAAAACCATGACAAGAACACACTTGCAATCATTCCCAGACCGTGTTAGAATGTCGTCGCAGAGCGAAACCATGGAAAGCGGAGAAGCCATGGCTGTGGCGGCGCTGCTCCCCGGGCGGTGCAGTGACCGTGAACCGCGGCACACTGAGGTGGGCCCCGGCGGACAGCGGGCCCGGGTCGGCGCCTCCACCACCCATGTGCAGCTGCAGGAACGACTTCCGACGCTTCTTGCCTTGATGGTTCCCCGGCGGCGCCAGCAAAGAGCCCGCAAAGCTGTTGCTCTTCGCGCGTGGCGTCGGGGTCACCTCTTCTTTCGCTTGAAAATCCGATCGTTCCGATCCAGATTCATCACGTTCCGTATCCGACGACGTCGGTGACTCGCGAACCACATCCAGCGACGACCCAGCATCGTTGGTGACTGGTGGTCTGGACACATTCCTCGGCTTGTGCAAATTCGCGACGAGGCATCGTACGTGCACATACTCGTTGTCAGCGGATGATCGAGGAAGGTCCGGCGGCAGGGACATGTCTCCGGCCGCATAATAAGACGAGCGCGCTGCACGGCGTCCTGTGACAGATTTGTGAGCGTGGTGACTATGTCGCGCTACGAGAAGCACGACGACGCGTCTCGCGTGACAATTTCGGGACGGTTATTTAGAGCGCGGCTTGGTGCAGGGCGGGAGGAGGGCGGGCGTTGTGAATGAACGCGCCCAGCGGATACATACAAGTGAGTAGGTGCTGAAGGTACGCAGCGAGAGGCGCTTGATAAGCGAGGAGGCGGAGCGGTGAGCGGCTCGTTCAGGGGGCAGCATGTCGCGCGGAGTCCGGCCAGACTGTGTCGACCACGCGCCGGTCGAGAGGTCGACGTCGAGAGCGGAGCCCTCCCCGCCGGCCGCGGAGGTCCATTAAGTGCTTCTTATTACACGTTTGGTCATTCAATCACTTACTTTTAAATTAACAATTTATCAGGCACTACATCGTGAACGTTCGAAAACATTTTCGACGTAAATTACATTTAGATAAATTAGGCAGAATATTTTTTTTTCTCGCACGAACAATGATGGCTGATCACAATAAACAGGTTTAATAATATTAGGTGGATATACCTAATGGCTATGATTTTCCCCATTCGAAAGGCAAAGTGTTAAATTTTGAAAACTTTATAGAAATTAGAAATAAGTCTAATGGGAAATCGATCACCAAATCGAATCGATTGGTTGGAGGTCTTATGGTACCAAAGTAATCGATGAATCATTCGTAACAAAACCAGTTAGAACTCTAGGCACTGGGCGAAAAAGTAAAAAAAGATGCAGTTGAAGATCCACAAAGTATGCAAGAGCAAAAAAAAGAGTAACGGGGTTACAGGATTCCGCTTAGTCAAGCGCTCCCACTGCGGCGCCAGTCATGTGGAATACTCCGTATGAGTTACTTTGAAATTATTATCTCGTATAAAGGCTGTTACTATTTTAAACTTTACAAATTGACCTTCTGGCATGTCCATCGAAAACCTACAGAATAGATACACAATCTAGAATAATTCACGTGCATATTACTACGTCTATGTGCTAATTTTAAATATCTAAATAAAATCATAATGGTAATGTCCGGCATATCCCTCTACGAGAGGAAAGACTGGATTTGGCAGAAAACTAACGAATATCATCGCAGAGAGGAGATGGAACAGCTAAATCGAAATGTAGTCCGAACGAATAATTCGATCGGAGTAAGAATGAATCGAAACGTCCTTTTTGGAACCGTGGGAGAACAGAACACCGAGAGAGGCATCTCAGTACTCCCAAAATGCGTTGGATAAACGATAAAATACAAGGGAAGCATGCGGGATACGAATGGATGCGTAAAACGACGAAACCCCAGTCATGTTACACTAAGAGAGATCTAGAAATTATGATAGCTTTGGAACATTACTACTGACGTTTTTATAATAAAACATACATTTGCTTACATCAAAAATAAAAGGTGGCCGAATTATTTTTCACTTTTTAAATGTTTGTTTTTGGCGTTGGGGTTTTTTAAATTTGTAATTTAATGTTAAATCGTAATTTTTAAAGTTACTAGAAAACTGCTGAACCGATTTTCATGAAACAAAGCTAAAATACTCTCGCAAAAATTAGCCTTCTTTTAAAAATCCGCATCTAAGCCGGTTCACCCGTTTGGGAGCTACGATGCCTCAGACAGACAGACCGACATAGGCGTCAAACTTATAACACCCCGGGGGTTAAAATTGTTAAACAACAGTCCATCTCAATCAGTCTACTCAGTCCATATGAGGAAAGACAAGGATGTGAAAGATTGTATGAAAATAAAACGTACATAACGTTATGTACGTTTGCTTTTTAATTTCTGTCAAAAGTAATAAGTTTCAATATACATTACTTCCGAATTTTAAGACTTACAATAAAATAACCCGGTTAAAGTAAACTGTAAATATTTGCGGTATATTTGGTGATAAATGTCATTGCAAATTCTTCTTTTATATAAATTACCTGTCATACACTGTCTTGATAATTTAAACTCTTTGAAAAATTGAATTAGAAAGCTAGGTCGAGAGCGTTTAGCAAAACTAGATAGGCATCTGCTAAGTGTTCTATGATACAGCAGATTTTTCTTATGATATCAGAGTTGCTCTCGAAGATCTTTAAGTTATTTGCACCGCAATTTCTTCGTTCAGCAAATCAGAACACCCAATATTTTATATGGCAAACAAATAAATATAAAAGTAACTTTACTACAGCCTGTACAGATAAAGGTCAAACAAAAAAATGGTATACCTGTCCATAGCTCCTTATAAAAGATGCTGCGCGAAGCATCACGATATAACAGCATCAGATTGAACCGCGGTATGATAAATCTTTATTAAAATTTAAAAGGCATTTCGCACATGACGTCAATTCGCAAGAACGTTTCTTAGTAATTGTTTTTTTGCAGCGGTCACACTCTTATACCCCTTTTGTTAATGTAAGGATTATGACTGTACATATTAGGTTAACCAGTAGTTGGCTAAACAAAGATTTAGATAACGGGAAAAATATACTACCATTACACCATAATTTACACTATAAACCTTAGAGCATGGAATGATAATGTAGTTTACCGTTACACTTGGAAACTGATTATGATCTAGATTACATGCTATTTTAGTGTCATCGATACTGTTATATAATTTTAATAATTATAATGTCAAGAGTTCCCAGTATACTGCGGGCCTTTATGTTACAAAACTGCAAATCTACTCGACCCAAATGTATGGGACAACTGATTTCTTTTTTCGCGATTTGGATGTTGGTCTCATAGAGAAAGTTGTTCAGTTTGATGGTTTCGTCATTCCCTTAAAAAACCCGTCAGCATATTAAGAAAGACCCTATATTTAGAAGATACATTATGAAGTAAAACACTTACAAAATATATTACGTTTTAGCGATGAGGAAAATACACCACTATGTTTTAATTACGTAACTTTAAGGGTATATTAAGACCATGATTCTTAACAACTTTCCCTAAGGAACATGGGACGAAAAAAGAGATTTTTTTGGGACACATGACTCTAACAAAAATTTTCACTTCTAAGCTTAATATTTTTATTATTACAAAAAATAATTTTCCCACACCTACATTATTTTTAAACGACCTATCCTACGATATCCCACACCATGGGATAAACGAAAAAAAAAATTTGCATCCCCACTTTTCGTGTAGGATAGAAAAAATATTTTTCAAGATTTTATTTTACCACTTTGTTGGTGTGATTAATATGTTACCCATGTCAAATTACAGCTTTCTAGTACTAAGCGTCTCTGAGCTAAGCCGCGGACAGACGGACAGACGGACGGACATGGCGAAACTATAAGGGTTCCTTGTTGACTTCGGTACCCTAAAACTAGTTTTCCTGATTCCTTCCCTTCAAAAACAAGGAAATCAGTACCAAACGTAGTTGGAGACATTTAGCAATCCTACTTTCAGCAATCAATCAATTTGCAATGCGATCTGCCGATCTGCCAACGGATTGCGTGCGGGGCAGCGACGATATGGACCGCAGCCGCAAGCCGATCATACAAGACGTGTGCGCATTGTATACTGACACTGTGACAATATAGTGATCTATTAGTCGACCAAGTTAACAACTGAGTGCTGAATAATATTGATATATAGAGGAATGGGTAAGCAAAATGCAGCAAATGAGCAGTGGTGAGTAGCCTTGCCTGCCGTGCAGGAGGCGATGGTTCGATCCCCGTCCAGGCCGACTCGTACCAATGATTTTATCGGAATTTATGTACGATTTGTAACACCACTGGCTTTTCGGTAAAGGAAAACATCGAGAGGAAACCTGCATGCATCAATTTCGAGGCATGTATTGTACCCACTGTCCATTTAAAGTGGCGACGGGCTCACTCCCCGTCACACTGGACAGAGATTCGATTGAGTTATTTAATACTAAACTTTAGTTGAAATAACAATAACGTCACAGAACCCTATCACACACAATATTAAGATATTATAAGACTGTTACTCTGCTTACTATAGTTTTGAACAATGTTGTTTTATTTTATCCTTGTCATGTAAATACTTGGAACTGAAAGTTGTTATTTATTATTTTACACCACAAAAATTTGCTGAAATTAGCAAGTGGAATGTGAAGCTGAAAATGAACAGATATTTGAGCACGCACTGTTTGTATTGGTAAAATATAAACAAATCCTCAAAATTAAACTTTCAATTGAACAGTATCAACATTTTAAAGTTCTACAAAAAAACTTTTCATCTTTGTGCCTTTTAACTTTCTATATCAAATACATGTTATGGAAAAAAATCGCCTCTACACACCGACACTAATACAAGTTACTAAAAATTTTAAACTGAAATAGAATTGTTTTAGATACACAAGTATCTCCTTTCAAAATTATTAGTACTCATATACAACGTGTTAATGAATTAACGCAAAACTAGAAAGTAGTTTTTTTAGAATCGAGAGCTGAATCGAAATATCATGTTTACAACATAGGTAATTTTTTCCAAAATATTAAATAATTTGTTTGTAAAATTTAAAATTAACTGAACTCTATCTCAACCCGGCTCAGGCACACTCACACCCTACTTAATACCAAAACAAGATTCTTAAAATGTATCTATGAGCACGTTAGCGCTTTCATTCATTGCTGAAATTATAACAAATCATTTTTGCCTGAAAACTTAAAATACGAATAACTTTAAATTGTAATTATCAAAATAATGAAATTATGGTTTCGATCTAATTATTTTGTTATAAATCAGTTGGGGTGTATGAGGTTTTGCGCTTATTCATTAACACGTTGTATAGGGTCCTTCTTAATATGCTGACACTTTTTAAGAGGATGATCAGACCATCAAACTGAGCAACTTTCTCTATGGGACCAATGTTGAAATCGCGAAAATAAAATCAGCTGTTCCATACTATACTGAAATCTTACTCGACCCAATTATATGGGACAGCCTTTGACTAATTATTATAAGGACTAGCCTTGCGGTAGCATTTGCCCTCTGCCACGGTATAAGCACAATTGATCTTGTGCATTCACATTCAATTTTACACCTTATCACTAAACGAGACAGCCTATAATTGCGAAATAATAACTTCGAACTTCGAACTTAGAACGTTTGGGGTTCACACGAGACTACTTTTCATGATTTTTAACATTCAAAATTAGAATCTAAAGTTATGGGGAATAAAATCCAAAGTTGCGGATTTCATGTTACCTCGCCCCCCGCAAAAAGTGGCAGAAATGTTTGTTAGTAGAATTACACGCGTAACCAGTCCACATATAAATAGTCAAAGGGGACAGCTGATTTCTTTTTCGCGATTTCGACATTGGTCCCATAGAGTAAGATGTTCAGTTTGATGGTCTGATCGTCTTAAAAAACTGTCAGTATATTAAGTTGGACCCTGTATGTACCTACGGGGAACGAAATACGAGTAAACCAAGAGTACGAAATTCGGTAATTTGTAACTGGAAACCAGCCAGATGAGTCAACTCATCCGGGACACCTGACAGCCCACCCACCACATTTGATGCCACTTGCAGAGAATAACAAACAAAACAATAATTCATAGGTAAACAAAGTGGGGGTTGTGAATGCATTCATCATGCGGTAACGATCATTTTGACATGAGCAGCGCGGCGGTACACTCTGATCAATTATAGTAAGCCAAGGTAAAGCTCTTATGCGATCGTAATAAAAACGAAAAAGGCTTGATTTAAGAGAATTCGTATAGGTATAGAGTTTAATAAAAATTTTAGAGTAGAATATCAATATAGGTACATATACTTCCCCACTTTTTACATTCTGTGGGGATCCGTAGTCTCTTCCTACAATTTCCGGGAAAAAGTCGAGAGTTTATTGTTTTAAAAGTGAACCTTGCTTACAATTGTACCGTTAAGGGCCACACCACTTCTGGATAAGTAATAAAAAAAAGGAAAGCAATTGTACAGTTCTAACTTCGAAAAAAAAATATATTATTCTATGCCCGCCGTTACAAGGTTATGATTGATGAAGTATCAATAGATGTCAAATGTGGCTTTTTAAATTGTCCCGACTGTACAAGGTATTAAGTAGTTGGTACTTGTATCTTTGTGAAGTTTAGTTGTTCCGAAATGAATACGGACGTGAGTCCATGTTATGTGTTTACTGTTTTTGCATAATTATTGATAGACACAACAAGTCGTCATAATAATACATAGTAACATTCAGAACACGTTTCGTCACGCCACAAGAAAGATTAGAATTTTCTGCAATGAACGTCGTCATTAAAATAAATAAATCTGCAATACCGATGCATTTACTTAAGGGAATATAATTCATCGTGCTCCATACAAACGTAGTCTGGTGATATTTTCAATACTAACCAATTAAAGTCAATGAATTCAGAAAACTAATCTCTATGTTTGTATGAAGTCAGATTTTCGTTAAAATGTATAGTTTTAAAGTTACAGTGCTTCAAAGATTTCCATACAAATCTTAAATTAAACCCAGCACTAAAACTGTATATTTTAACGGAAATCTGACTTCATACAAACAGAGATTAGTTACTAGATTGTTTTTGAAAAATTTTATAGGCTTTAATTGGTTAGTATTGAAAATATCACCAAACTTCGTTTGTATGCAGCGCGCATTTACACATTCGGAATAAACTTCTCTTAAAATAAATAATCTGTATGCAATCGAATAAACCGCCCAGAATCATATCCTGCCCAAAGGTGCTGACTGAATTGCAAGCCAGAGATATCCTCATGATGAGATATGCATGACTCAGACCAATAGTCAAGACCTTTTGGACTGTGTTGTTAGCATCACTGTAGTCTTGAAAAAATCGTTGGCAAGAGACGAAAATTTAAGAAAAAAATTATATTTTAATGACCTTATCATTGATGAACTTCCTCGTGTTTAATCAATACAAAAAAATCGTGCCGTTTCTGTTTCCCAAACAAAATTTAAAAAAAAGATATATCGAAATGTATGGTAATAAAACCAGTGAGGTTAACCTCGTGCACCGAAGGTCAGTGACGTCACACAGAAGGATGACATACCTCATGAAGCACAGAATCTTCAACGGTATTCTTCAGGAACTTGTAATAAGGGAAGAGGCTGCCGTAACTCCTAGGAACTCTGACTGCCAGCATGAGCGGCCTGCGCTCTGCTGGCGACCTGGAAGTACCAGCTTCCATACACGACATTTCACTACACCACTAGTCCGAATAAAATTAACACAATACATCGTATGCCATATCCACATTTGCACTGTTTACTAATCTGTGTTCTTAGTTAATGATTTTAGAACTGACAATCCAATGACAGTTTTGTCATGCTGCGAAACTGCAGGTAGTTATAAATTTAAAAGTAAAGTGAAATTAAACGGTATATTTGTGAAAGGAGAAGCAAGTCCTGCGATATGCGTCGAACTGTGCCTTGTATTGATAAGATTTGACGGGAGTACCTCGCTAGTACACTAGTATTCAATTATAAGACTTGCTTATCTATTTGTAAGTTATCGGCATTGTTTGCTCAGTCACCACTAGTTTATTACGATTCGTATACTGATATCCAATAATACTGGTTCCAATGCAACTAGTAGGTATTTTCGTATATTACAACATAAAAACACTAGTCCGTAAATGGTTTAAAGAGTTGCGATGGGTACAATAGTATTTTGAAAATAAGATGGAAAATGTAAATTAGTGTGAAAAATAAAATACTACTGTATCGGTTGCGAGTCTGCTGGAAGAAATATCTTTAGAGATAACCTCGCCCTTTGTACAATGTCTACTTTAATAGTTTTCATTTTATATGGACAAGCGGCGATAATAAGCTGGCCTCGTGACGTTATACGTTATGCCACCAAAGCGAGGCCAACTTACGTTGGTTTTATATAGTTTGATGTGTCGCCGTGTGTAGGTACACTAACAATTTTAAATAAATAGAAGAAAATAAAATTTAATGATCACAATATGATTCTGATTTTTAAATTTTAATTGTATTCTTTTATTCAGTGACTGTGAGAAAGATAATAATATTTCGATTCTACACTAAAACCAGAAAATTACATTACTAGCGCCATCTAGCGAGTTTTCATGGATTCAGTTAAAACATCAAGTAGCCTACACCACGATGCGCATGGGCAAGATCGCTTGCCAGAAAATCGTACAAAACTCTAGACGAATAATTTTTCCCGTTCAACTGTAGATGGCAGTGTATGTCATCACATTTAATAAATGCACTGAAAAATAATACCGATAACAAAGCGATAACATTTATGAGTATGGATGAAACCGTAATATATGGATGAAACAGTAATATATGGATCATATTAATTAAAATAAAATTAAACAACAATTTTAAGAAAACACACAAAATATACAGTTAAAAAACATATGGAGTCGACAATCATTCATTTTTATCTTCAGAATTCACATACCTATAATTCATTCCAAATAAGGACGAACAGATTTTCCGATTCCTATTTAGCTTTTGGTCAATTCTGATAAGCACATTTTTTTTTTTTTGAAAGATGTACGAGTAAGTACTATCTGACATAATATGGTGGACGTTACTAAAGCTATTCTAAGAATAAGTGAGAGTAAGTGTATCAAATCTATAATTCTGTAATTAAAAATTGTCTAAAATTTTCGTTGCTATTTTGAATGGAGTATAGTTAACAAGATTTATGAAGTATTTTTTTTTAAACATTGGTTTTTCTATTTACAAAAAGAATTCTGCTGTTCCATATAAAACTGCAGTTCTACTTGACCCTAATGTATCTATGGGACAGCTCAATTTTTTTTCGCGATTTCTACGTTGGTCTCATACAGAAAGTTGTTCAGTGTGCTGATTAGAACCGTCATACATACCTCCTACTAAGGTGGTTGCAGAGTTATCAATTTCATACAAAAGTTTGTCGCAGTATACGCGTAGGTAGACGGTATTAATAAAAGTCATATTTTATAATCATACATGGAAAAATAGTTAAGAAAATCTAGACGCCGCGCGTCATAAATAATATTTGCTATTTATAATACAGGGTGTAAGGAAAAGTATCATTAACCTTTAAACCATATACGCTACCAATCACACAGTTAAAGGTACGTTTCCTTACAACCTGTATAATTAAATTACTAAGATAAGCTTTGAAATTTTATATACAGGGTCCTTCTTAATATGCTGACACTTTTTTAAGGGCATGATCAGACCGTCAAACTGAACAACTTTCCTTATGGCACCAACATCGAAAACACGAAAAAAAAATCTGCTGTCCCATACATATGGCTCGAGTAGGTTTGCAGTTTTGTATGGGACAGCAGATTTTTTTTCGCGATTTCGATGTTGGTCCGATAGAGAAAGTTGTTCAGTTTGACGGTCTGATCATGCCCTTAAAAAAGTGTCAGCATATTAAGAAGGACCCTGTATATATATTTTTTTTATTGGAAAACCAACAGCAGTACAATACAGTAGTTACCAGAGAATCTAGTTCTAAGAATAACTTGGACAATAAGGAAATGATTGTACAACGAATTTGTTTAAATTTAATTGTACCCATCTACTCTCGGCCCATACAATAAAGTACATTAAAGAAATAACTACAATATCAGCAGAATAATTGCGTAAGTAAAGTGTTACAAGTCAACCAAGGTAGGTATTTAAAAACGTTATTATTATTTTAAAACAGTCATAAAATACAGCGACAGATACAAAATGACAGTAACACCAAGGTAAATTTACTCGCCCACCTCGAACAGGTGTTTTCATAGTTAATTAATTGAACACATGCGATATTTTAAATAACAATGTAGTTTATGTACAAATAAAATATAGTAGTGTATAGTATAGGGTCCTTCTTTATATGCTGACACTTTTTAAAGGGGATGATCAGACCGTCAAACTGAACAACTTTCTCTATGGCACCAACATCGAAATCGCGAAAAATAAATCATATGTTTCATACAAAACTGCAAACCTACTTGAGCCAAATGTATTTGACAGCTGATTTTTTTTTCGCGATTTCAATGTTCGTCCCATAGAGAAAATTTTTCAGTTTTAAGGTCTGATCATACCCTTAAGGGCCTATGTCGAAAAATAATCGAAGTGAAATGGGCGTGTGATAGCTTATATTACTGCCTGATGCGAGAGAAAGAGACAGGGCGGCGCGCGCGCCTGTAACGACGCAAGCGTAAAACAAACTTTATTTAATTGTATTTGGACTATTTATGTAAGTTCAATTCTGCTCTAATCAAAATTTATAAAAAATCAATTTCTTAAATCAAGCCTCTTGTTTCTAATATTCACCGTTTAGCACTTCCAAGCGTTTATTGATAAAGACGGAGGCTACTTTGGCTTGTTTTTATATAGAGAAAATGTGTCTTAATCGTGTTTTGGCTCTAATCAAAACTTCAATTATATGTTCAATTTACACATATCCGCAAATCATACTCCTACTGTTAGTACTTCATGAGATATGATGCTTTGAAGAATCCAATTTTTTTCACATAGCCCCTTAAAAAAGGGTCAGCATATTAAGAAGGACCCTGTATGTAAATACCATAAAATCGTAATAGCACGGTAGTCTCATGCAATATCGTAGGATGTCATTATTTCTTTTGTATGTTTTCGGACTGTTTAATATTTTACTGAAAGTAATATACTCGTACATATCTTATGAAACCATACATACTATGCTACGCAAGGAACGCTTTTCAACTACAAGCGCGTCCATGAAATCATACCTGCATACAGGGTCCTTCTTATTATGCTGAAAGTTTTTTCCATCAAACTGCACAACTTTCTCTATGGGACCAACAACAAAACCGCGAAAAAAAAAATTGTTGTGCAGTTTTGTACGGAAGAGCTAATTTTTTTTTCTTGGTTTCGATTTTGGTGCCATAGAGAAAGTTGTTCAGTTTGACAGTCTGATCATCCCCTTAAAAAAGTGTTAGCATATTAAAAAGGAAAAATAAACATTTAAAACTTTTAAGTGGGTTGTTTAGACCATCAAACTGAACAACTTTCTCTATGGGACCAACAACGTAAACACGAAAAAAAAATCTGCTGTCCCATACATTTACCTCGAGTAGATTTGTAGTGTAGTTCAGAACGTAAGATTTTTTTCGCGATTTCTATATTGGTCCTATATAGTGAAAGTTGTTCAGTTTAATGGTCTAAACACCCCCTTAAATGTTTATTTGTATTTTTGTAACACCTTGTATATCTACAGGGTGTCAGCACAGATTAATAATAAGTCACTAGGGTAAACATGTTACATTGCTTTAAGGGGTGGGGTAATAACCCTTCGGGTTATGTTTTTCGAGTGTTACGTTTCTGGCGCAGTCGGGTAAAAATATAAACAATACAAATATATGAGAAAGATTCTCATGTTATAATCATTATTATCTTAATTAAAGCACTTTGTGACGACTCCAAAGTGTTTATTGCATCCCGTCTGGCAAATGTTTATAATGGAAATGATAGTACTCGACTCAATCTAGCTCTATTAAGATGGATGGATGGTATCAATTGAAATCATCTGACACTATGTGCATATTGTGTACTCGTGCTGTAATAAGAATATTTGCGTCAATGACTCTCCCGTCAGTTAGATTATCAATCTTTACAACTTTTTGGGAAAGAATGATAAGTATTTATTATGCTTTATACTCCATTTTAAATAGCAACGACATTTTAAGGCTATTTTGAATTACAGAAATAGAGATTTGAAACACTTCCTGTCACTTAATCTTAGAACAGCTTTAGTAACGTCCAAGATATGTCCGATAGTATATCTTTCTGATAAAAAATTATATTTACAAATCAGAATTGGCCAGAAAGCTATACAACGTGTTAATGAATAAGCGCAAAACCTCATACACCCCAACTGATTTAGAACAAAATAATTAGATTGCATCAATTATTTAATTTTTTTATAGTTAAAATTTAAAGTTATTCGCATTTTAAGTTTTCAGGCAAAAATGATTTGTTATCATTTCAGCAATGAATGAATGAGCTAGTGTGCTCATGGATACATTTTAAGAATCTTGTTCTGGTAGTAAGTAGGGTGAGAGTGCCCAAGCGGTGGGTTGAGATTGAGTTTAGTAAATTTAAAAATTTTCAAACGAATTATTTAATATTTTGAAAAAAATTACCTGTGTTGAAAACATGATAATTCGATTCTGCTCTCGATTTTAAACAAACTACTTTCTAGTTTTGCGTTAATTCATTAACACGTTGTATAGGAATCGGCAAATCTTTTCGTCCTTATTTGAAATTAACTTTAGCTATATAGCTAAAACAATCCTTGAAATTTATAGTATGTACTCTGCAAATTTCATTAATATTTTTTAGACCATAGGTATTTAGACAGAAGAAAGCAGAGCTATTTTACCAAAATACTTACAAATAAAACCGGTCAAGTGTGAGCCGGGCTACTCGCGCACCGAGGGTTCCGTACAACATAATTAACTTACACAAAAGTGTTGTTTTCTCCAGGACCTTTAGCGTGAGACCGACTCACAATTGGCCGGTTTTCATTATTTGTTGTTATACTGTAGAGTATGCTCTATAATCACACGAAGTTTGACGCTTGTATGTATTACTGTTTTTACGATAGAACATTGATAAAAACTAGTTGCTTGTATGAGGACCCACCCTTAATTTTTAACTTTTTGATATTTTTACTAGCAAATCCACCACAATAACGCATATTCTGTGAAAATTTCAACAGTCTAGCTACTTACGGTTTAAAAGTTACAGCCCTAATAGGTAGGACAGACAAACAGACGGACGGACGGACGTACGACGTGGGCAGAATAGGGTCTCGTTTTCACCCTTTGGGTACGGAACCCTAAAAAAATTAGAATTATAAGGAAATTTTCAAATAACAACAAAAAACCAGAACTGTTTCGATTTCCGAAGCTTGTTGTTATCAGTAAGGTAGGTAATAGTGTATTTATGACAAAATTTGTGCGACATGTATTATATTATAAGCATATGCTCACGACTATATTCCCCGAGGGGGTAGTCAGAGATATTCTGAAACCACAGAACATCCACGTTTCACTAGTAGCACCGAAACTCTGTCCAGTGTGACGGGGAGTGAGCCCGTCGCCACTTGTAATGACAGTGGGTTCAATACATGCCTCGAAATTGAAGCATGCCGGTTTCCTCAAATGTATTACATTATGTGTGGTGTGACTATAAGGGATAGAATAAGGAATACTGTAATTAGGGAACGTTGTGGTTTGAATGAAGATGTCCACTACATCTTCATTCAAAGTTCATTCTTCGTTAAAGTAGAGAAGGGAATGCTTCGATGGTTTGGACATATTGAAAGGATGAATGAAAGTCGACTTACGAAACAGATATATATGGCGTGTGTGGAAGGAAACATTGGTAGAGTCAGACCTAGGAGAGGATACCTAGACCAGATCAGGGACGTCATTAAAAATGCCAGGTTAAAATTAGCCGAAATCGAAGGGAATGTATGAAAAGATGTATGGACTTAGAGGAAGCAAGAGAGGTGTGTCAGAACCGCCCAAAGTGGAGATCTATAGTTTCTGCCTACCCCTCTGGGAAAAAGGCGTGAGTTTATGTATGTATGTATGTATTACATTATGTATACGAGTATGGCTGAGAAGCTATATAAACTTATGTTGGTATAGCAGATATAAAATAGCGATACCCTAAGGTCGGATGCCGACTATTGCCGACTGCATTGCATACAAATGATGATAGTGCAATTACTTTGCATCGAGGAGACTTTAGATACGTAGATATACATATAATCGTTATTGCCATCAGAATTTTAACAAGCAACTGAAAAAGTTTTAGGATAAAGTAAAGTATAAAACTTTTGTTCGTCTTCCAACAGACAATTCAATAAATCTTAAGTATTATAAAACTGTAACAAAAGTGTGTCTGTCCATTGAAGATATTTATATGAAAAAGATTACGATATGGTTTTTAGGTTTTCCGGACTCCAAATCAACCTTTTTTAGAATTTTGGTCTGTTTGTATGTTTGTAACAGCATCACGCAAAAACTATTTTACAGATTTTTTAAAAACTTTTTTGTTTGATAGCTTATGATCTGACTTAAAATCTGGTATATAATTTGTGCGGACGAAGTCGCGGGTAAGCTCTAGTTTTATCTAAAAAGGAGACACAAGTTCAGCAGTGGGTGGATGTGGGCAGATTTTATTTCATTTTGAATTGACTATTATTAAAAAAGAATGGTTACGTACATTACGAGAAATTTTGTATAGAAAAGTTATAAAGCTCGCCGGAAGGCACATCGTGCATACATTTTACTAAACCCCGCACTGTAAGAAAAGCCAACGCCTAGAAATGGTGCCTTTTTTCTTTACGCCAATTTGTTTTGCGCGGCCATCAATTAGACTTATAGTTCAGAATAAAATCAACCAAACTTGTTATGACAAGTATATCTCTAAACTCATACGAACGAAAATATAAAATCTTGAAGTAAACGTAAAGGTGTGTCTCTAGCGCTTGTTTTTTAGCAGACATTACACAAAAACAACATGATATAAAATGGCGTCGCCCCATACAATTTTGTCTCAAAGCAAGATGGCGGAAGACAAAAAGTGAAGATATGTTTTGTTTTCTTTGTACCAGACACAGCTAAATTAATATATTTTTTAAAGCCGTGGTGGTCCAATGGCGAGTAACCTTGCCTGCCGTGCAGGAGACGATGTTTCGATCCCCGTCCAATTTATGTACGATTTGTAACACCACTGGCTTTTGGTGAAGGAAACGTCATGAGGAAACCTGCATGTTTCAAGTGGCGACGGGTTCAAATCCCCGTCAAACTGGACAGAGTTTCGGTACTAGTGAAACCTGGATGTTCTGTGGTTTCAGAATATCTCTGACTACTCCCTTCGGGGAATATAGTCGTGAGCATGATGTATGTATGTATACGTATATTTTAATACGTAATTTAAATTTGGTTGATGGAAAATAAGGCGCCAACCTTCCATACCAAACCCGCATTGTCTTTTGCCGGACGGACGCCTACGACGATTCTGATTGGTGCGCGATTTTCCGATAGAAAAACTCTTATAATGTGTGAATGGCCTAAACAGGCGGCTGGCGCACGTGGAATAGAAGTTACCTCCAGCTCGATTGTTTTAGACTTAATTGGACACAATATTTCTACCCACGAGCCAAGGCAAACTCTGCTAAAGGATCGGTTTTATCATTTTCTATGTAAAATTATCCATCTGAACTTTTTGAACGTTTGTTGTGTGTGATAAATAGCGTGAAAAGAAAAAAATAGTTTAATGAACGTACATAATAAAAAGGTACATGAATTCACGATCATAATCCCCATAGAATTGGTCAGATTTTCTACAACTCATCATCATCAGCCTAATAACGTTCCTGGACTGGAAATTCATGTTTGACAGTTAGTGTTGTTACTTTAAGCAATGCTCAATATAGGGTCCAATTTAATATGCTGATACTTTTTTAAGGGGGTGATAAGATCAGACCATCAAACTGAACAACTTTCTCTATTGGACCAACATCGAAATCGCGAAAAAAAAATCAGCTGTCCCATGCATTTGGCTCAAGTAGGTTTGCAGTTTTGTATGGAAGAGCTGAACTTTTTTTTGCGATTTCGATGTTGGCGCCATAGAGACAGTTGTTCAGTTTGACGGTCTAATCATCCCCTTAAAAAGTGTCAGAATATTAAGAAGGACCCTATATAATTAACATTAAAAAAAGAAATTCGTAGAAAAATAAAACCTTTATGAAACCATTAAAAGTAATTTAATCAACGCCGAAAAAAGTTGGCAGTAAATTTTTTTAATACCCGGATTTTGCCAACCCTATAATTATTGCAATGATTGTACCTACGCATTTAGTTTAGTATAGAGTCGTTATCGGTTATAGCACAGAGTACCTACTATATACTACCGTAAGGTTATAGTGTCGTCGTAATGTAGGTAGATATAGAATCGTTTCTGTTACATAAATGGTACCTTCTGGCGCTTGTTGCTTACGATAGTTCGATGTTATCGAAATTATAAGGCTCCACGACCTCCGTGTCGAGAGCCCAATACTTTTAACCATTAGACCACGGAGGTAGTCCTTAAGGTGGAGTTAATCGCTAACCCAAGATGAAACAAGTGGACCAAAGTAATCACTACTTAATCTAAAATAGAGGCACTGAATGAAATAAACGACGATAACAACCAACTTTTCGTGAGGATTGACACATTTTATGACCAAGATAATAGATCTAACGCAATTTTTTTAAATGATAATATTCAGCTTTATGATATTTGCAAAAGTAGTAATAGACAAGACAAGAAATTTTAGGGGACAGATCATAATAATATGTCTTAGTGTATCCACATATCGTAAAATTTTGTCTGTCTGTCACCTCTTCACGTTTTATATATATTCCGCTTCAGTTTGAGGGGCATTCGGGTAACCTGCGCCACTAACAACCCTGACTGATTATCGTTTAAGTTTCTTAAAATTTAACATTTTGTGAAGATGAGAAATCGTTAAAGTGCGATAAACAAAAGTACCTAATAAATCAGAGTACTTATCAATTTTATCAAAAAATATCTCTACGATTCATCGTTTTATCAAAAAGATGATAAAGATAGCGATAGAGACATTTTGAAATGAATTTCTTGTAATCAGCGAAACAGATTTATGAAGAAAAAATCCGTTCGAAAAGTAAACATCGGTAAACGTTTTCCTTCAGGGGAAATAGCCATTTGGGTATCTCCCTAGAGTGGTGATGTCATTGTGGGAATAATGACACATACTGAGACAAGATACCGAGTCGAGACGTCCTTGGGCGATTCACAAAACTAGCCATGCCCTGATTTGTATAATGGACATGCCTACTTATAAATATAGCTTTATCTTTTATCTATATAACCGAGAACATAACAATTCAACGATTAATCTTTATAGTGCTGGTGTAGTTTAAATGAATAAATAAATAATACATAACGATTATGTATATAAAATTCATGACTGTGGTCAGATTACGTTTCCACAAATATACTCCATTCCAAATAGCAACGAAAAATTAAGGCTATTTTTTGAATTACTGAAACAGAGATTTGAAACACTTCCTCTTACTTCTTCTGAGAAGAGCTTTAGTAACGTCCCGTCCAAGATATGTCGGATAGTATATCTTTATCATAAATAAATCATATTTGCTAATGAGAATTGGCCAGAAAGCTATACAGGAATCGGAAAATCTTTTCGTTCTTATTTGGGATGAAGTATAGGTCTGGTGCCTTTTAAAACGTACTGTTTTTATTCATAGGATTCCGTTAGGCATATTTTAGAAATTTAAGATACTTATGAAGTAGCAGGAAAACGTTTTACAAAAATCCTTGGCACATTAAAATACACGTGGACGTAAATTCAATAGTCACAACCGGCAGTTTCGCAAATCATTTTCATTAGATACGATTATTTAGAGCAAACTGAATAATATCGATGCGTGTTTGAAATATTTACACTATGAGCACCTTGACAACACTTAACATTAAAGTATTGGCTATGTGCGAAGTGGTGATGGGAACTGACAAATCGATCGCAGCGCCCGGGGTGGCAGAAATGTGTACTTTTGTAGGAGAACACATACATGAACTCACGCCTTTTTCCCAGACAGAAACTATAGATCTCCACTTTGGGCGGTTCTGACACACCTCTCTTGCTTCCTCTAAGTCATACATCTTGTCATACATTCCCTTCGATTTCGGCTACTTTTAACCTGGCATTTTTTAATGACGTCCCTGAATTGATCTAGGTATCCTCTCCTAGGTCTGCCTCTACCAATGTTTCCTTCCACACACGCCGTATATATCTGTTTCGTAAGTCGACTTTCATTCATCCTTTCAATATTTCCAAACCATCGAAGCATTCCCTTCTCTACTTTAACCACTTCACTTGTAGGAGAAGCTGTGTAAAATATGCTTGAACCTATGCAAATCCACACACTAACTCAACACGAAATCTCCAAAACTGTAGACTACAAACTTAAAATTTGGTATGGAAGTTTCTATTGGCATCTAGGTGCTCACTAAAAAGGGTTTTTCGAAATTTTATCTCCAAAGGTGTGTAAACCGGGATAAAAGTTTGTACGGAAATTCGCACTGCAAATATCGATATTAATCGATAATGATGCTATTTTCTTTAGTTTTCACATTATTTTATTATAAAATATCAAACTTTTAACTAACATGTTACTTGAAATAATTCACGGTAGTCCGACACCGCTAGGGGCGCTAGTGTCGTGCACATAGCCAATATCTCTGTCTGAATTACTTAGCAGTGATCATTTACCGAGGTCATGGGTGATAAGCATATTAAAAGACCATTTTGTCACGTCATCGTCCCCGTGTTTACCTACACCCACGCTCTTTTCGGTGGTGGAGCAATCGCAAAACTCTTTTTTACCTCCTTATATAATCGCGAAGTTATTTGTTTAGCAATATTAAAAGCCTTTTCATTATATCTACTGTACGTCCCGTACTTGATATAATCAGGGATTTATGTTATGTAATGTAATTATGACTTTATGACATTAGGCGCACGACTGTACCTATATAATATAACACCGAATAAAGGCATAAGAATAACTAATGGTATAAGTCCTTCTTTACCTTAAGTTGCAGTTGCATTACTTTAAGGGGTGATTGTACCCATGCTTAGAAAAAATATGTCTAGAATGAGTTTAATGCTTAAAACAAAACGGGCCAACTTTCTTAGATTGGTGTGCGTGAGGCGTCATACAAATTATGTATATGTGCTTGTTTACGGATAGGGTTTAGAGGCCAGAACTGGTTGATATTTATTTCGACGCTTTCTTAGCTGTCATCTTCAAATATAAATTATCCAAGTAATCATAATACTGACCACCATTTCCTAAGAAACAAATAGGAAATTCACAAAAAAAAATTGTGCACTTTCTACCTATATATACTAAATACAATGAGCTGATCGAACATTTGTATGACAAGTCGATTTTTTTGCGAATTTCCTGTAGGTTTCTAATGGAAAGTTGATCAGTATCATGGGTACAATCAACTCCTAAAAGTAATGCAACTGTTTACCCTAACAACCTGTATACGGAGAGAGATTCTTTAAACTTTGGTGTTCAACAATGTTTTTCTGGTTATAATTATGTTTAACGTTTACAACTCTTCTCCTCGGCCATTCACAGTAATTGTTATCAGATCTGTCCAACTAATCACCTCAACGTGTGAATAATTATTTTACATTACTACTGATCTTTACAAAGCTTTGAGTCTTGCAACCTTCTTGCAACACATTGCTAATATTAGCGTTGTTTATAACCAATCTTACGGAAATGTGAAACTAATCAAATAATAACATAGTTCGATCGAATACGTCTGAAATACTGGTTATGAATATGCTAATGAAAGAGAAAAGAGTAGTGATGACATTTGTACACATTTTGTGTTTAAAACAAAGATGTCCCAAAAACACAATTGATATACAAATTAATAAATCAAAATCTCTGACAAAAGGTTTATAGCTACAACTTAAAACGCGTAGGTAGAGCGGACATTTTAACGATATCTCTACACTTAATTTAATTGGTAGACGAGCAGTAGCAGATACGAAATTATATTTTTGCTTACGTTAAAATATAAACAATCGACCGCCTGCCATACATATTATACAGTAGCATCACATCAATGCCATCTGTAGCACGTGGGTCAGAGGTTCACCATCATAAGATTAACTGAATAGTGTTCTCTGCGTCTCGTTTACACAATTTGTTTATGGTATAAACTTAATTACTATTTCTTGCAGGTGTAAGAAGAAAAGAAACGTAATATTAATATAACACTGGTCATAAAACGTAGCGTAGGTATGCTAAGAGCGACAAAGCACTGCGACAAACCTTTCTAAGTAAAGTTATAAAACGGTTAAAAGGCATGCTGAATATGTAAAAAGTCTTTCAACGTGACATTTTTCTTTACAACTCTGGAATAGGTTGGCAATCGCCTGTACTTTTCAGCGTCGAGGTAATTACCTCGAGGGTGTAAAGTACATCCGGATTTCGACTCATATTAACTAATTTAAAAGTTAGTTTTCTAGCATTTTAAAATAATTATAATAGAACTTCGTGAGATTGTAATGTAGTTGTTATGTTAAGGCTTCATTTACATAGTTTTTCTACTCCTCTATATAAACTAACTACCCAATACATTATTGTAATGAGCAGTCACTAACAAGTTAACTTTATGTCACTTTTCATTGTTTCTTTGACAAAATATATTTTAACGACCGTGATTTTGGCTTTATATTTTTACGAATGCAGAGAAAGAAATTAGTCAAAATGTGTCAGTCAACCAAATAATAGAACTCATGCGACTAGATTTTAAGATTTTTAAGTATATAAAGTTATAAGCCATTCGCCGCGGAAACAATTCAGTTTGCAATGTCATAACATCATTTGACAATGTTCATTAGAATAACTAACGATACTAGAGTTCTTCGCAAACACTTTGCGATCCGAATGAGTGACAATTAGAATACCATATATCAATCTTAACAATCGTGCCAATATGTTACAATGCCATGCCAGAGTACAGAGTTGAGTCATGTTTTGTGACAGAGTTTAATTTGTAACTTTGATATCAAACGACGCGTTAAAGAATAAAACTGACGAGAGTACCCTACGCATCGCAATATTGCTATCTATAGCGGATGTGCTTGCCAAAGAGCTCACGGGTAATCCTATTATGACTGTAATGAACAAATGACTGCCTATTATGTTAGATCATCAAAACGTTAATCAGCTATTTCAACTTGATGGAGGACGTAAATACCATCCCAATCCCAATAAACATCTACGAATTTCTATGACATTTTATTAAATTTATCTCTACAACATAGACAAAAAATATAAGTTGCAGATACTTTTTCAGTCTGTGACTAGCTCGTATCTCAAGGTTAATGTCCAGCTATCTGTAATAATTTTGCTGCTCAGTCACTTTACAAATTAGCATTATTATGGGTGTTTTGTTAAAATATTTGACGGTTCAAATGAAATGACTCTACAAAATCCTTACAGCCAGGTCAGTTCGGCGAGGCAGGCAAAGTTAAGTAGTTAATATCCTACGGCTAAGTACTTTGTATTGTATTTGTGATATTGTAAAGCTAAATGCGGGCGAGACCAGCCACGCCAGTAGCTCGAGTTGAATTGGTACAATTAAATTGAGTGCACACGGCTTATTCTTGGTAATTTATTGGCTTCGTCATAGTCATACATTGCATTCGGATTCGGTTGAAAGCGATGTCGCCACACTATTAGTGCTTCTCGATTACGCACAATTTAATTTTGTCTCTATGAATGACATTATAGTAATCCCGAAACAAGAATCAAGATCTAAAGTGCTATTTTCGAATCTCACACTTTCAAAATCATGACCGAATTATGCATAATCTCTATAGTAATTTTGATATTTTTATTTTCATGAACGTGTGACTTTCAAAGTAGCACTCCTGTTACAAATCCATTTGCTTTCGTAAAAATAACGCGTCGATCGACCATGCGTCCGCTTGTAGTACCTACTAGAGCTACAAATGTACTCTTTGGCTACAAACTAGCGCAGGCAGTGCGTGACACACATTTCAGATTCATGATCATGAAAGTGGACTGTGTCAATGGCGACTAACACCTCACGAGAGCAAACTTTAGGTCTGTTTTCAACTATCTTAAATTTTAGTGTAGATAAAAAACGGGATTTACCGTAACTCGTAAAGTTCATGTGTTTATCTCTACTAAAATAAGCAATTGTTAAACAATCTTCAACAAAAAGGTTCAGCTAATTTTCATTTGTTTATTGATGCATAATTTTACGGGTCGATGCATTTTGTAAACTAGACAGAAATAGACCCAAGGTCGAGTGTTCAATGAACTTTATTTTCGACCTATTAAATCAGATCGCGTTGTTAGCCGTTTTAAAAAGCATTTACGAAACATGTAACAGCAGTGCGGGTTCGTTATGTAGGTAGCTGGACTATTGGTGTTCCATTACAAACGGTCAAATGAAATACAGCACGACACATGTCCAATTACGAAGCTGGTAATGGTATATACCTAGACACATTTAATGCTCAACTAAATAAAACCAAGGTTACAGACAGAAAAACTCAATTGAGTAAGTACTTAAATATCCGCAAAAAATCCACGGGTCTACGAAGGCTAGCAATTAGATAAAGCAACAGTTTGCTGAGAAAATAATTTACGTTATTTACACTAGATTACTGGTTATTAAAAGTATTTAAGAGTTATAAACAATCCATGACTAGTCATTATGAGCATGATAAACATCAGAATGTGACCTGCATGTCAAGAATGTACAATGTACAACAACAAAACCACAACATCATGCTGGTGATTGTTACAGGTAGTGGCAGTTTACACCTAGTTACCTAGATCATTAACTTCAATACCTCATGGCCTTTGTGAGGCTCTCCACCCCAGATGTCCCTCCAATGGATGAGATGGTGTAAATGGTTCATATAGTTGTGCTGACGATGGGGGTGCTTCTTGCGGGAGTCGGTAGGCGAGGGCGGAGCTGTGAGGGACTGCCGACGTCCCCTGGACGCGGCCACCACCGCCGGTGGCAGCTGACAACTCAGCAGACGCTCCGTCTCCGGACCCTCGTCAGACGACATGCTGTCCGTGAGCATCCGCGCCGGCCTAGACCCGCGACCGTCTCTACCCAAACTATACTGGGAGTCTTCTTTCTTCATTATGAAGGTTAAAACCCTAGCGAGTAACTACATAAGAACACTGATTCAAGTGAAAGCTTAAGGGACATTAAATTTGATAACATTTCGTATCGCGAGAGGCGAGCCGCGACGTCCGGTGCGGACAGCGGCGGCGACAGACTGCGGCGCTGGCGGCGCACGTGGCCGGCGGCGACGTCAAAACAACAAGGCATTCGGCGTCGCACCACCGGCACGGCTCGGCCACTAACCACAAATGAATTGTTTCTGCCGCTATGTTTACAAACAGACCTACAACTTCTAAGCTGTGCTGACAGGTTATTTAGGGTGTGCCTGTTGGACTGAACTATTAAACAAAACAAACTCTTCTGTATAGAAATTTGAGTTTTATGCATGAGGATAAGAAACTGCAGTCGAAATTGGGTTGTTACAACTTGCCTGATCTTGATGGTTGCTTCAGGATATGTAATTGTAATTGCTGTTATTGTAAGTGAACATCTCGGTACTGGATGAAATGTAGAGTGGAATACATGTCTTTTAAGCCAACAATACGATCTTGTAGAATCTGGGTGAACAACTTGACATCATGTTTTTACATTAAGGCAAATCCTAATGAGTATCATTTTATGGATGATGAATGTCAGTGAGCCAAAATTAGTAAAATGTTCATCTAAACTATTATAAAACTGTAACAGAAGTGTATCTGTACATTTAAAATATTTACAAGCAAAAGATCACGGACGGACGGAATGTCACGGACTCCAAATCAACTTTTTTTTAGAATTTTTGTCTATTTTTCTGTTTGTTTGTAACAGCTTCACGCAAAAACTACTGAACCGATTTTGATGAAACATTTTTTTTTGTCAGCTTATGATTTGACTTAAAATCTGGTATATAATTTATACCAAAGAAGTCACGGATAGACACATAGAAAACCTATGAAGATTGATAATGTTTCATGGGTTAACCCCATTACATCATTAGTAACTTTAAAATGTGCTTAGGACATCATTTATCATCTATGTGGAAATGTAATCCAAATACCTAGCCAAAGTAAATGTAATAATAGTGAGCGCGCTCTCGGGTCGCGACAGGTCTATAGTGCGCGGGGTGCGGGGCGCGGGAGGAGCGCGTCTCGGCCCACTCTGCCTGCGGGCAGTACCCTAAATCAACAGAGACTTAGGGTACGCGCCGGCAGCAGTGTCAAAATTTATACTTGCGAACGCGCACGTACCACAATGGTTCGAACTGGTTGTATTGTGTACGGATGTGATTCCACATTGAATCAAAATAGAGATTTGTTGGAAATAAAGTGGTTTGAAACATTTTTAACGCGATTTGAAACTTAGTTGTTTTTACTGGAGGTACCGTTTGAAACTTCAGGTATAAATGGGTAAGCTACGCTGCTACATTATTGTTTTTGTACATAATACATGTTATTAATTGAAAAATAATGTATTTTTCTTACAAAATGTTGAATTAAAAACGTAAATAATAGTTAATAACAAAAATAAATACCTAGGTAGATATATGATCACTACAAATTAATAAAATATTAAACAATTAGAATTATATCATATTGATTATCTTTTTATTATTATTTATTTCATATCCCCTAAACATGATTGTAACAACCCTTAGCATGGCCGCCATCTTGCCGTGTCGCCGGCGCGTCGCATGGTTTCTTAGAAGCGCGCCTACTATTATCGTATATGTACTTTGACCTAGCTTAATTGAAATCCAATCAGCGATTTTATCAGGATGGAGTATAGGATCAAAGGACCACAAGTCTGATGAAATGTTTGCACTGGTCTAAGGGTGGTTTGCACCAAAATGTATTAAGGCTTAAACATGTTTATATATGATGCTGTCACTGTCATTTGTACGAGCAGTGTGGTAGACGGAGCAATCACTCAATATGTTTAAGCTTAAATAATTGTTAGTACAAGCCAGGCTGTCACTGATTTTAAGTTTGAATTGGTACAGCCAGTCCAAAATTGTTGTAATTTCCTATTTAAAAATCTACAGTCCTCTCGCTGCATTATTACCTCTTCACTTCACTATATCTAGAAGGGTTTAAGGAGGTATTCAGTGAGTTTCATTTTGACTGCAATGTAGTCAGTTCATGTACCCACGGCGACACATCAAGCTATACAAAACCAACATAAGCTGGCAGCACTCAGATTACATAACATAATAACATCGTGCAGCTAGCTTATTTTGGCTCTGTATAGGTTGATGTTTGATGCCTCAAATAACAAAGTTAATCCTAATGTATACTTTTAGGGTAGGGAATAAGGCCCGCACTGCCACAACCTGCATACCGCATGACATCAAAGTTACACCTAATCTCTCTTTCATATGGTACGTAACAAAGCAAGAGAAAAGGTCTTCTTATCGTGTGGGCAGCAAGCCCCGGGGTCCGTTTTTTCAGACCACCTTATTGGCCTCTGACGTGGTTTTTATGCAACAACTTCTACCACCAGAGATAGTAGCCGGGACCAACGGGTTAACATGCCATCCGAACACAGAATCATCTTTCTTTACAGACAATGAAGTGATTCAGCCTGCAATGTCCTAGTAGCCAAAAGGGCAAAAACACAAAGTGAAACGCACATATCACTAGGTGTCCCCCGTGGGAATCGAACCCATGACCTCCGTGTCAAGAGCCCAATGCTCTTAACCATTAGACCACGGAGGCAGTCAGGTGCATGGTAACATGCTAGGGCCTGTCTGATCATTAGTTAAACAAAGAGTTTATTTGACTGAATCATACCTAGATTTACAAGTCTTAGTCATAATAGATTTTATTAAAAATTTGCTACATGATATAAAAAACCGGTCAAGTGCGAGTCGGGCTACTGGCGCACCGAGGGTTCCGTTCCACACCACCACACAAAATATTAATAAAACATTTTTTTTTGTCCTTGTCCTTCAACTCGTGACAGACGTACATTTGGCGGGTTTTTATTATTTGTGGTTATATATTGTAGAGTTTGCTCTATAATCACACCAAGTTTGAAGCTTGTATGTATTACCATTTTTACGATAGAGCGAGAAGAAAAAACATTGATAAAACTAGTTTCTTCACCCCTTAAATTTAAACTTTTTGACTGTTTTATTATTTATTAACAAATCCACCATAATAATGCATATTCTGTGAAAATTTCAACTGTCTAGATATTATGGTTCAAAAGTTATGGCTCTAAATAGGTAGGACGGACGCACAGACGGACAACATAGGCTTAGTAATAGGGTTCCGTTTTCACTCTTTGGGTACGGAACCCTAAAAACCAATCCTACTATCTTAATAAAACAAAGATAACTACATACATACTTAAGACAAAATCAAATATAACGCTTGTCTAAATAAATGCAAATAACGCTGGTAGAAGGTTATTGATATAATATAAAATATGATTGGGGTCCAAGTAAAGAGACCAATGCTGAAAATTGGAGTATAAAGATTTCAGTTTGCTATTTACGAAGTCGGTTTATAACAGACCCGTATCTTAGGAGCTGTACAAACAAATAAAAGAAGAATAATGTTGTATTCATTCAAAAACTTTGTTCAAATCCGTGAAAACGTACAAAGAAAATTCAATATTACGAACTGTAAAAATTTGGATTTACCTTGAAACGGAGTCGCGATTCAGTAGTTGTTACTGATTTTCAGCACATTATTAAATATAACATCGTTGATTACACGATTACAGTCACTACCTACCAAACTCAAACACAAATTAGGTAACATTTACTAAATTCGTGGAATTTGCGAATTGCTAATATTGTACCAATTTCACATTTTGACAGCTATCGGATTTTTCGGTTGTTGTTGTTGTTTCATTTTTCCTTACGGAAAGGCAAAAAGTACACAGCCCATGCAGCTGAAGTCTTTATATAACGGCTCTGGATACTGGTCCATCAGATCAGACATAAATTTTCCTGACGACACTAGCAATCACGAATTCACGACCGTGAAGCATTTTTCGCCTTTTGTTTTTCTCACCTTTGATGAGAGAAATATAATGCTTCCATGCTATCCATTGTAGTATCCATTCAAGCTTCTTGACGCTATCGCATTTCCATTAATAAAGCGTACTGTGTTGTTGCAAAATGTATCCTTGCTAAGGCGAGGAGAAGAAAGCCCATATAATTAACAAGCTTTATTTATCAACCTCGGTAAGTTTTGTTTTGTTTGCTGACAAGAGAGATCACATCGGTAAGCTAAAAAAATGCTTCACGGTCGTGAATTCATGATTACTAGTGTCGTTACGAAAAATTATGTCTGATCTGATGGACCAGTATCCAGAGCCGTAAAATAAAGACTACAGCTGCATGGGCTATGTACCCTTTGCCTTTTCGTAAGGAATAATGAAACAACATTTAAAAAAAAACAACCTGTCAAAACCATGTGGCAATTCTTTCAGTGATTTATTTAGAAATAATTGAATATTTTGTACAAATATTATATAAATACAATGTCTCTACCCCAGAAAAAATATTACAGGCAACGTGCTCATTCAAATCCTATCGCAGATCACTGTTTTGAGTAGTAAGTACAAATTTTATTTTGCCGCTTTTTAGTTGTGAAAAATATCTTGTCGAGTTTTCAACTACGGATTTTACTGTAACATTTCAGTCCTGTACACCCAGACGATTATGACTGGTCCTCGTTGTATCCGATGCTATTGAAAAATGAGGAAAAAAATCAGGTAGAGTTCCTAGACGTTGGCTGTGGTTACGGCGGTTTACTTGGTTAGTATGATTACAATTCAATTACGCCACAATGTCATTAAACTCATGGAGACGAGTTTTTTCTGCATGCAGTGCCTGATCTTCAGCGGCAGTGGCAGCAAGCCCTGGTGTCAGAGTTTCTTCAGACTGTCTTACGACCTCTGAAGTGGGGTTTATGTAACGACTACTACAACCAGAGATAGTAGGCTTAACGTGCCATCCGAAGCACGGAATCATCTTTCTTTTCAGACAACCAGGTGATTAAACCTGCAATGTCCTAGCTAAATGGGGGAAAAACGCACAAAGTGACATATCACTAGGTGTCTCCTGTGGGAATCGAACCCACCTCTGTGTCAAGAGCCCAATGCTCTTAACCATTAGACCACGGAGGCAGTTAGAAGCTGTAGAAAATGATAGCAAGAGTTTGAATCTTGGGTTGTACTAAAATCGTGTGATGGACCATCTGCATCACATAGAGCTGCTCTTAGATTTACCATAAAATAATTGAGAAATATTATATATAGCATTCATATTAGTCTTAATTTCCAATGAGACGGATGTCATACAGCAGTACAGTACAGGAAAATAATTAACCTCGTCAATCTTAATTTGTACAGACCCCGACAAAACCCAAAGTCATTTAGTGATCAAAGGGTGCAAAGTCGGATAGCAGCGAAAAGGGCGCCAAAACAATCAGCCAATCCTGGCAAGGCATTGAAGGTGGCACATGCTGATTGGTCTATATAATAACACGCATTTATACAATTTTTCAACTGCAGGTATATTGGGAAACATAAATCTGGCACTACTGTAACAGTGTAAATTAACTAGTGGTTACGCTCAGCGCTACCACTGTATTATAATTACGCTATAGCAGTAAGTTCACTAATTTTGCAATAAGATGCACCAAATTCACACTTATATCTTAAATTGCAGTTACACTATCTCCTATGTTCCCCGACAACTTGATGCTGGGCTTGGAGATCAGAGTGAAAGTATCCGATTATGTTAATGACAGAATCAAAGCTCTGAGAATACAACATCCTGACCAGTATGAAAACATCTCTGTATTGAGGACCAATGCTATGAAATATTTACCAAATTTCTTCCATAAAGGACAGGTAATGTACATAATGGTTGTTACAGTGGTCTGAAGTGCTATTTTTAAAGTTTCATGTCATTATAGGATCATTATAGGGTTCCGTACCCAAAATGGGGTGAAAACGGGACCTTATTACTAAGCCTACATTGTCTATCCGTCCTTCTGTGATAGATAGACAGTTGAAATGTTCACATAATGTGCGTTATTATGGCGGATTTGCCAATAAATAATAAAATTGTCAAAAAATTAAGGGGTCCTTATACAAGAAACTAGTTTTTAATCAATGCTTTCTCTTCTCTGTCTATTGTAAAAACAGTCATACATACAGGCGTCAAACGCAAGCAAATTCTACAGTATAACAACAAATAATAAAAACTGGCCAAGTGTGAGTCGGTCTCGCACTAAAGGTCCCAGAGAAAACAAAACTTATTTGTAAGTTAATATGTTGTGTGGTGGTTTGGTACGGAACCCCCGGTGCGCGAGTTTTATTATAGTAAGCTCTTGAAAAAGTTATTGATTTTCAGGAATGATTTTCAATTTTGCAATCATTTCTATCTTGTTGTGCTGTTTGGCTTTAACTAGGCACTAACACAGAAATAAATGTATTTCCTATTTCAGCTTAAAAAGATGTTTTTCTTGTATCCAGACCCACACTTCAAGAAGGCAAAGCACAAATGGAGGATCATAAATAAATGGCTTCTATCTGAATATGCTTATGTTCTTGCTGAACAGGTATGACTGCAGAAAACAATATTATTAATTTACCTTAAATGATGCAGTTGCGATTTAATTTATTTATTTTATTTTATTTTACAGGGTATTGTTTACACAATAACTGATGTGAAAGATTTGCATGAATGGATGGTATCACATTTTGAAGATCATCCATTATTTGAAAGAATTCCAGAAGTGGACTTGGTATGTTTCGTAATTATTATTTACAAGGTGTGCCCGCGGCTTCGCCTGCATGAAATTCTGATGGGATAATATACCACCTATGTCCATCCTGAAGGTCCATTCTAATAAATATTAGAGATGTTTTTTTTGAATAGCTCAATTAGTTTCTGAGATTACCTCCTACATCCGAACTTAACCTCTTTATAATATTAATGTAGATGTAGATATAGTCATTGTTTATACAGGGTGTTAGGGTAAACAGTTGCTTTACTTTAAGGGGTGATTGTACCCATGATACTGATCAACTGTCCCTAAGAAACTATAGAAAAATCTCAGAAAAAATTTTGCCCTTCCCATACAAAATGCAATCAGTTGATCAGACTTTTATATGACAAGTCGTCATTTTTTTGTGAAAATTTCCTGTACCTAGGTTTCTAAGGGATTGCTTATCAGTATCATGGGTACAATCACCCTTTAAGGTAATGCAACTGTTTAGCCTAACACCCTGTATTATGTGTTAATTTGAGTTATTTATCCGAGGTTCTTTTTATTTCAGAAAACTGATCCAATTGTCGAAAAATTGTATGCAAGTACAGAAGAAGGTCAAAAAGTGACTCGAAATAATGGTGACAAGTACCTTGCTGTATTCAAAAGAATAGCTGATAAACATAATATGTTAAATCAATAGACTATTATGAATTTTATATAATACATTTATTTCATTTTATACTTAAATACGTATTTTAATGGTTACTTAGAAACATTCGCAACATTAAATAAAAAATTACAAAAATGATCAATATTTGATATATGATTGAGGCAGTGAGAATATCAGAGCAAGCACTAATTATTAGTTGTTATTGTAACAAAGTTACGTTTTTACTTGAAGTTTTTTCTCCATCAGATTAACCCATCTACTCATTGGTCGCGTCACTTCCAGATGTTTCCGCATATACCCAGCAGCACTCAGTATCCAATCTTTTCTCTCTATCCACATTTTGTTTGATAAAAGAGACAGCAAAAGTGCGGCCCATATTTCTGCCTTGCATGGGTACAAATGTAGACCTTGTTTAGCCAGTTGCAAAGCTCTAACTCGATTACCGGCTGTGTGTTCTGCAATACTAGCTGTAGCAATCATTTTTGCGGCGTCACAGTCAAATTCGCTGTAGTGTGTAGAACACATGGCTCTTTGTGCACAACAACTAGCAATCCTTGCTCTTGTACTTGATGATCTTAGACAATATTGTGCCATGCAAAACCATAAGAGGGCATTACTAGGATGATCATGAAGAGAATCAGTAAGTAATTTTATTGCTGCTTCCATTTTGTCTTGGCAGACAAGTAAATAAGATTTTAAAAATCCTATGTCATATCCGAAGTTGCTATCTTTCTCGTATTTCTGCAACTCACCAATTGCTAATTTAGATAGGCTTTGATCGGAATGAATTAGTCCAAGAGAGCAGATTGCAAATAAGCTGTAAGCTGTTGGTTTCTTTTGCGATATTTGAATACTGTGAAACAGTAATGTTTTCGCGTCATCTGCACCTTTGAACATGTAGATTATACCAGACATAGCAACAAGAAGATCTGCCTTTTCATCATCATCGTTGCTCAACCAATTAAGGGCCGTATCATATGCTGAATATGATTCTTCATAAAGACCTTTCTTAAATAGCGCAAGTGCAAGACCACTAGTGGAATTAAAGCTTGCTTCAGTTATCGCTTTGTACACTTTAATAGCTTCATCATATTTTTGTAATCTAACCATAATTCTACCAATATTTAAAAGAGCAATATTTTTCTTGCTGTCTTCTGCATATTGAAATGCAGTTTCAAAAGATTTTATTGCTGCAGTCAGCAGTCCACTTCTTTCCTGTAAAATACCGAGGATGGTGCAAGCACATGCATTGTTTGGTTCAAAATTGGAGTACCACTGTATCAAATCCATGGCATATGGTATGGCGTAAAGTCCATCTATAACATATTTGAATTCGGGATCTTCTTTGTAGTCCTGCTTCTTTAAAGTACGACAAACCCAGTCTGCATATCCAAGTGCACTCTCGGGGTGATAGCCAAGTCGTGATGCGTGCCTGAACAGATCCATGGCTTCTTCTTCACGAATTTCTTCTGCAATTAATCCTTGACCTATCCAACTTTGTGGATATGACGGCAGGGTTGATTGGCCTCTCCAGAAGCAGTAGTTAGAAAGTTTAAAAAGTTTTAGTTTTAAGTATAATGTTCCTAAGTTACACCATATCTTAGCAACAGACCATTTACGAGTTACTAACAGAGCCTTGATGAAGCAATGTTGTGCCAGGTCATATTTTTTCATGAACAGGCAGATTTTTCCAAGTATGTTCCAGTTTCGCCAAGCAGATGGCTTCTCCTTGATGCAACTTGTGGCTAGATTAAAAGCTATATTACAGTTGACTAGTTTCTTTGTCTCATAGTAAAATGCAAGGTATGTCGAAGCTAAATCATAAGATGCCAATTGTTGCTTTCTTTTAGCTATATAAGAATAACATGCAATTGCTTGAGGGTATATTTCAAGTTTATCTTTCTTAATTAGTTCCTCATTGGAGTCATTAAATGAGTCCTTAATATACACATTAGCATATTTGTTAGGTAGTTTGGTGATAAAGATCAGGGCATCCGCTAACAGCTTCCAAAGGCAAGTAAACTGCTTTTGTTTAGATAATGCTTTAGTTATATAATTGATAGCATGTTGTGTACAGTCTCTAGCACTACCATACATTTTCGCAACTTCTTTTTTCTTGGCAACTCTCATCCATGTTTCTGCAATTCCCTTTAATGCTAAAATAGAGTATGGGTCAGAAATGAATACTTTTTCAAATGTCTTAATTGCCTCTTCATACTGTGTTAACAAAGAGTAGATGTATCCTATTCTGGTGAGACAGTGAGAGGTTGAGCTTGGATTTAAGACAATCATTTTATTATAAGCTCTCAATGCAGATGTGAATGAACCTCTGGAGTAGTATGCATCTGCCAAACACTCGAATGCGGTTATATTGTTGCGATCACTCTTGATAACATTTCTGAAATTAGTGATAGCATTTTCCCAGTCTCTTCTATTCAAATAATGTAATCCCAATCTGAAGCTGATCCATGATTCATTAGTTGCTATGGTTTTCTGTGCTGTGTTTAGCAGTTCAAAGTCAGAATCCTTGAGTTCTAATTTAGTATAGATTTCACTCAAATGCTTCACAATATGACTTTCAGTAGCATCCAGGCTGTAAGCTTTTTCATAACATTTCTTGGCCTTGTCCAAATCTTGTTTTTGAAAATATAAATGGCCTAAATATAAAAATGTGCTAGCATGGTTAGGATTAATTTTGGCTGCTTTAAGTAGATTGACATGACATTTATCAAATTGTTTGAGTTCCCAATAGGCTTTGGCTGAGTAGAATAAATTGATCGGATCCTCTTGCGAATTTTCTAACAGTGCTACAGTTTCATTATACTTTTTTTGTTTCAAAAGTAAGAGTGCTTGAAGCTGTATGTAGTATTGAGTAGATTGCAGCTTTTCTAATAAATGGTCTGTAGATTCATTTTCTTCAACGCAACACTCTGCAAGACTTGCTACCTCACCTATATTTAATGATTCTAGTGGTACTTCCTTTACAGTTAAAATAGCTTGTTTCCATTTATGTTGTTTGAACAGAGATAAGAACAGGAACTTCTTCAGTTCAATGCTGAAAACTGGATCTTTTGCTTTAGTCATGAAATTTGTAACAAGCTTTTGTGTGACGGACCACTTCTCAAGTTTGATGGTACATTTTATAATGAAAGTGGCCTCGGTAACATCAGCTTCATGATAATTTATCAATGGTACACATTGTTTGTAAGCATCCAAGAATAATCCCTTCTCATAGCAGAGTATGCTCCTCAATAAACCCGGGTATTTTGAATTTTCTATCCCATCAGTGACTTTATCTATGTATGTTTCAATGGGGAAGTTGTGAAATGAATCTTTTTCAACATATTTTTTACACAGATATTTGCAAATCATCTCTCGCAATAAAACGTTTCTGCTAAAGCATGGTAACTTGATAACTTCTTCAACTGCCAATGCAAAATCAGTTTTCTGTAAAATAACTTTGCCATAAATCAGTTCTAAGGCATCACTTGGGTTTTTGTCACAGATTTTATCCAAGGTAGTTAAAATTAATGGTATTTCTTCCTCTTTACAAGGAACTTCCGCTTTCAGAATCTCAAGAAACTGTTTCTCAGCTACATCATAAAGCTTTTCACTGGGCTCTGTACTCATATATTTCATAAGTATAGTGAGGGATTCACCGTTCTTTAAAGAACATCCTAGTTGACCAAGTTTTGTCAGTACTTCTAGAGATTTTTCTTCATCAACTTGTAGCTTTAAAATTTCATTGTAAATAGGAAATAGTTTTGATTTCAATGTATTGTCTTCCTTCCTTTCATAATAGTTGGCCAGTCCCTGCCAAGCCAGTGGGTGGTCTGGTTTGCTAGATATAGCTTTTTGATATGCCAACGGAGCTTGATCGGAATCTTGAAGGGACTTACCGAGAAGCACTAAGCCGAAATAGTTCTGCTTATCCTTCCGCAATATTGACTTGCAACATTCTTGAGCTTCTTTGAAATTCTTTTCATCGACCAGTTTCCTTGCTTCTTTCAGCAGCGATTTAATTTCCGCCATCTGGAAACAGTATTTTATATGAACTTGTTTGGTTATGTGACGAGTTTATATCCTACTATGAGGATTATGAGTCGTGGAACGGAAAGTTACAGATAGGGCGAGGTATCTTACCTTGCGAAGGTCTGCTATTCACAGCAGAACGATAACGTAATAGTAGGTAATGCAGCTTCTATTTTATTATCTGCTATTCTTATTCTTTCTTTCCAAAACTTTCGACATTTTGTTGTTGACCGACAATTTGACAATTGACATGATAGTTTTTTTTTTTGGTTCAATTCAAGGCAAAGGGTTATATATCCCATACAGCCGATGTCTTTAATAAAATTCTCTTATTTATATCAATTAAAACGTTGGTGTTCGACGTTTTGACGCTTCTTTGGAGTTTTTGGAGACACCCGAAAGACGAAGGAAACGGAGAGAAGTCCACAGGAAAGAGGTGAACCGATCGCTTTGCCGCGCTACAAATGACGGAACACTTTTCCTGTTTACGACCCATACACCATCATATTTCACAGAACTGTATATTGTTCACTTGCACGACACTTTGTTACGCAAAACAACACCAATTTTACGAACCAAAACTCACTATAAACAATAAAAATTCGAAGAAATATGAGGACTCCAAACGTAGCTGAAAAATTCCCGCCAAAAACTCCTTGACGTGATAGTGTCAAGTTGTTGTTGTTGTTTAGTTCTTCTTCCTTTCAGAAAGGCAATGGGATCTAGCTCTTACAGCCGTTCTCTTCAGTAGTTTTTCGTTTTATCTTAACCTATTGAAATGCGAGGGTGGTTCACGCGGGGATATCAATCCAAAATAAACGGTATTGCCTTTTAGTCCGAGATTCAGAGACGATTTTTAAGTAATAGTTCGAACTCCCGTATGTCAAAATCCATACATTTTCGTCTTGCTTAGCTCGAGCTAAGACTAAAAAAATCTAAATCTCGGCCTTATTTCCCTCAATTTTACCATATTGTTCTCAGGAAGGTGTCATAGGTAATGAATAATGATTGTTCTCCAGTAATATCACATTATTATACTCTACAAAAACTCATTCTAAGCAAAATAGGAATCATGAAAACAAAAACCCTTTCTTTTTTTGTCGGATAAAACTAGTATTCAATACGTCTTGTTCCTTAAAAACATCCATGTATTATAAAATACCACTAGAATATTTGACGTTTGCAACATTACGCTTCAATGTCAATACAATACGAGGTTTGCTTGGCGCCATTGCTCTTGTTGTGTTTTGTGTTATTTGAAATTCGTAAAAAATTGGTTTTAGTGATATTTGTGACATAATTTCGTGCGGATTGTGTACCAAACAGTTGCGTAAAGCGACCGACGTAACAGGAATCTCAAATAAATACGATAACAGAAAATAAGTTTTGGTTCAAGTTAACTCGTACATGGTCATTTTGGCGGCAACGCGCGAGTTTACGAAATCGACCATAGATTCATCGTCATCTATCATCCCCTCATCAAAAAATAAAGAATAAAAAGAAAAAAAATAACGAATGGCTCAAAAGGACTAGTATCCAGAGCCGTTCAAGAAATTAAAAAAAAAAAAAAATCAATACAATACTGTCAAAAAACCAACGTCAAATTTTTCAAAATGGTAATCAAAACAAAAAGTTAAAACAATAATTTTTATTTGATTCGCACACTAGCTTGTACATTTCTGCGATTCAAAATAATACCCCAAGCATTGTTCTCGAAATGATGTCTACTGAAGTTTTGTCCACTTATGTAAAGAAGCTTGGTAAGTGGATTTTTATCGCGGTGCAGTCTTGCATTTTAAGCCGATAAATTCTCATGTGTAATTAATGTATTATCAGGTCATCCGTTAAAAGAAATACGCGAGCGTTCGCTCCAGTTACTCGGCGCTAAGTTGCAGTTGGGTTGGGTGCTGGAGGACGAGCTGGCGGGCACTAGAGATCTGCTCGAAGCGCTCTTGGCGTGGTTTCATGTCCAGCAACCGACTTTGCAAAAAGAAGCTCTTCAGTTGCTTCTATCTACTATAAAAGTAATTTTTTTTTAAATTGTTTAGAATAACTTTTTAATGAGTATTTCTGTGATCGTTTTTCGGTTTCAATTTTATTTTATAGGTTTTTATGATCGCAGCTTCACTTACATAAACACTGCACAAGAAACCTTTATCCCTTAATCACCTCCCACGACACCCACACTTATAAAACATTTTTGAACACACATTTCAATCTTTTGCAGACTAAAGCAGGCACCTACATAGCAAGAGAATTTGGTATAAAAAGAATACTTTCAACATTAAACAAAGTTAAGCCTAAAATAGAAAGAAATGCAATGGAAACATTCAATGACGTCGTAGAAACACTTAGATTCTTGAACACTGTTGGTTCTGATGATAACTCAGCTGTGCCACCATTGGCATTACATTCTTTGATAAGGTACATACTTTGTTTATACTTCTTTAAAGTTATAAATACCTCTTGATGTAAACATATGAGCCTATATGTTACAATGCTTTATAGTGGGAGCGCTTTATAGCGGGAATGCTTTTGTAAAACCAATTAGGAGTGGAAGGAGGGGGGAAAGGGGGGGGGGGGTGGCAAACATGTTAAGTTGCTTCTCCTGTACTGGAGGTTGACTGTCAGCTCTGCGGACCCTTCTTGAATGCCATTAGCTTATAATATTTATTTTGATGGTTCATGATGCAAATTTTTGACTGTCCTATACAGTCTGCGAGAGCGACTTTAAGCAGCTGCGGAGATTCGCCCACAAATGGCGCGCAATAAGGAAGGTGCATGAGGACGGTTAACGGTACAGAGTTTGCGGAGAGCGCGAAGTGCCTGTACTTCTGCTGTGACACGCCCCAGAAGGGGGAGAGGTGACACGTAAAAAAGGGACAGAAATAGAGAACTTGTAGGGAGTCAAGCAAGAGTGCGCCCGAGAAATGAGCCCCGAGCAAGTACCGAGCGCACCCTCCCGTGATTCGGTCCATAATGCCGCAAGGCGGATAGGACCATGAGGTGGTGGTGGGTTGTCCTACACAGTCAAAAATTTGCATCATGAACCAAAAAACCGTCAACCAACCATTTAAATCATTGACAAAGTTGAGAAAGCATGTAGCAGATAGATCTTGAACTTTTTGACTACTTTGGAAAATACAGTTACTGTTTTTTTCAATTTTGATCATTGGCTTATAAATTCCCTGTTGCATGCATTTTGTCACAATAATTACAAATTAGGATGTGAAAACATAATTTTATGTTGCAATTTTGAATAAATAATTTAAATTTCCCTCTTTTCAGTTCTGAGAGTGACAGTGCATCAAACAGTGGCTACTACAATATTGGGTCCTGTGGCCCATCTTCAGAAAATACATCAGTGTCAAATGAAGAAATAAGAGCATCATCTAATGAGTAAGTTGTAGTAAACAAAGTAATCAACTACATATTATATAGTACTAGCATCCCGTCTTGGCTTCGCACGGGGTAAACAATTATTTATTTTTGGAAATTTGGATATAAAACACTTTTTTTCACAAATATTTTTATTTTCAAATTTTACCAAGGATCCCTAATTTTTTTCAAAATGAAATGTAGCCTATGTCAAATTGGAAGAATGTAGCATTCTATTGGTGAAAGAATTTTTTAAATCGGCCCAGTACTTTTTGAGCCTATTCATTACAAACATACAAACATACAAACATACAAAAATAGGTACAAATCTTTCCTCTTTATAATATTAGTGTAGATTACATATTCATATAGTAGAGTTTCTGGCTACTGGCTGATTTCTGGGTTTCTACAACGGACCATCTCCTATGTGGTGGTAGAGTCAACATTTCCAATGTCACTACCGTATGGCAGTGTTTTCATCAAAAAGCTGTCTAAATAAGTTAAAAAAAAAATCAATTTTTAAATATCTACACTAATATTATAAAGAGGAAAGATTTGATTTTTTGTTTGTTTGTATTGAATAGGTTCCGAAACTACTGGACCGATCTGAACAATTCTTTCACTATTATAATGCTACATTATCCGTGATGAACAATATCATGTTTAAAGTAACCTTTTTTTTACAGAGGACTTGTTTAACATGGGACTTAAAATTTTTGTCTATCAAGTTTAGAATATTCTCTGGTATCTTATTACAATAACGTATACAGTGCCTCATGAAAGATGTGTTCACCTTACTAAGTCGAAAATGTGCTGTATTTTATAAGCTATATTTTATACATATATCTACCTGTACCGATACTAAACCACCCAAATATATTAGCTCAAAATCTAATGAGGGAAGAGACTTAAACCCGCCGAGTTAAAAAGATACCATAGGACAATCTACTGGGAGTGTAACAGTTCCTTAAGACACTTTAATTTGGATGCATCAGTGGGTGCATACCAAGCTAGCCAAAATTAATACATGTCACACGTTTTGCCGAATGTCCAAGAAAAAAAACGACGGATTGCAAAAGATAAAGGAGATAAAAAGAAACCTAAATTAAATTACAATTAAGATGTTAGAGTATCCCAATTTTACTAGCAATAAACAGATTCATGTCAGTGTGACAGTGAGCTTATCACCAAATTGTAATGACAGTGGATAATACATTCCTTGAACATGAAGACAAGTATGGGGGCTTCTTCACTATGTGCTCTCTATCCTTTTATCTTGTAGTGCCTGTAGTGACCTGTAGTCTTGAATGTTACAGGAACAAGCCAGAAGACGGTTTGAAAGTGTTGCTCTTTCCTTGGGTTGAACTATGCTCCTCCGATTCCAAGACCATTCTGCTTGTGGAAGATGCATTGAAACTTCTCAAATCGACAAGAAGATGCTGCCGGTTCATCCGTGACGTGTTTCTAAGAGATTTTCCAGCTGAAATATTTCTTAACAGACCTGCAATTATAATGGTATTAAAGTTAATTAAATACATTTTGTGATGTTTCTGTAATTGGAAAGATCTACGAAGCTAAGCAACATTGATTGTTATGTGTCTTGGTGATCACTTTAGGTACAATTGGTTCTCACACATCAGCCTTTTACCCGACTGCGCCAGAAGGAGGGTTATGTTTTTTGAGCGTATATATGTATGTCTATTTCTTTGGCACGCCCTAAAGCCTAAACGGCTTGATGGATTTTATTGTATGAGGTGTCGTTAGATTCGTAAAAATGGTGAGAGTGTCATAGGCTATATTATTTCAATACGCCATATTGAAATAATATAGACATCCTATGACAATCACACTGCGAAACAACAAGAAGAGGGGCCATTAATAATATTTTTGTTGTTCCTAATTCACTTTGAGCTTATTAGTAAAACCAAGCCTCTTGGAATGACGAAGATACTATGACTGAAATCAATGGGATCCTGCAGATTATAATGTGTAAGAGCTTCCACACCCCATTATTAAGAAGACACTGAATTCTGACGTAGCTTACTACTATCTCATCATCATAATCTCAGCCGATGGACGTCCACTGCTGGACATAGGCCTCCCCCAAGGATCGCCATAACGACCGGTCCTGCGCTGCCCTCATCCGACGGGTTCCCGCCGCCTTCACCAGGTCGTCGGTCCACCGTGTGGGGGGCCTACCCAACGCTGCTCTTTCCGGTACGCGGTCGCCACTCGAGAACTTTTCGGCCCCATCGGCCATTTCTGCGAACAATGTGCCCCGCCCATCTACCATCTATTCTCTCGAATCGAGACTCGAAAAGAATTTCGTTCGAATTCGTATTAGACATAATTTTCTTGGGTATTTCAGAGTTTAACGACAATAGCAGATGGACATGGCGGGAGGCCAGGGGAAGCTCTGCATGTACTGTTGTGCATTACAAGATCGTTACGCGCGCGACTGCTTCAACTGTCTTCTTTCGACTTGATCCATGAAGCTAATAAGGTGATTTTATAATATTTTATTTTATTTGGGGAGTTATAGTATACAACAAATAGTTACTTTAGTCAGCTATAGGCCAATTACAAGCAAGCATATTCGCACATACATAAGCTCACGACCGTAATACCTTTCGGCTGCCTTCTTCATCGTGATAATAATGCCAGATTTTAAAGAAATAAAGTAAATGGTTGATGGCCGCGAATGTTTACGATGGAATGACAGAGTGGGATGGACTTCTCTGCCCCCGCTTCTCACCACGCAGTTACTTATGGAGTTGTACAGCCTTTGTGGTCTATATATACTAGTATGACCAAACATATCAATTAATGATGGTTTTGTAAATTACAAAATGTCATATATTATATGAGAAAAAAATCTTTTAAATATACTTACTTACTTGTGCTAGTCACAGATAAGACTACTCAATTGATATGCTGAAACATTTTTTAAACCTTTGCAAGTTATATCACAGAGTACTATAATGTTATATTATTAAAGCTAAATAACTTTATTGAATGAATATGCACTAGGGGCGGTCTCTGTAAAAATAATAAACTTTATAATGCAACAAAAACTTGTGCTAAGTAACAATTCTATTACTTTCAGATACTAGAGGAGCACAGAGACGTCGATGATGAAGTAAACACAGAACTGGCTCAAATAGCGGGTAACGAACGCGATAGATCGCAAGAGGACGCGCTCGCGGCTCTGAGGCAGCTCCCCGCTCCAGTATATGCTTTGGACACGCTGCATGCAGTGCTATCTACTATGGCCAGGAGTATTGTCCTGGTGGACCCTGGTGATAACCGCGAAGTGCTGGATTTGGTAACTACTGCATATTACCTGCATATTATTTGGTACCTATTGATCTTTTTACCCGACTGCGCAACGCAAAGAAAGGTTAATGTGTTTATCAGCCTATGTATGTATGTAAGTTTGTTCCTTTGTCGCACTCTAGTCTCTAGAGACTAGAGACCAAACGCGTGGTCCGATTTTTATGGCCAGTTCTGCTTGGTGCTCTGTATTAACCAGTCAGGGAACATTCCTCTAAATAAATACGAGTAAAATACGGTACAGGGACGATTGTTATATACAGGGTCCTTAATATGCTGACACTTTTTTAAGGGGATCATCATACCATGAAACTGAACAACTTTCTATATGGGACCAACATCGAAATCGCGAAAAAAAATCAACTGCTACATACAAAACTGCAAACAAGCCAAATCTATGGGACAACTGTTTTTTTTTTCGCGATTGCGATGTTGGTCCTATAGTGAAAGTTGTTCAGTTTGATGGTCTGATCATCCCCTTAAAAAAGTGTTAGCTTATTAAGTTGGACCCTGTATTGAACAACCAACACAATTTCCTAGCTAAACATATCGCTATAGTAGAGATTGTAATTGTTCTAGATTTAAATTTAGAACGTCAAGACTAGACTTATTGTTTTATGACGTGCAATCTAATTTTAACTTTAGACTACTTTTGCTTACTGTACATAATAAATAATATATCCCTGAAATATACCATTTAATTATAATTACAGAAGGAGCTAAACATATGTCTTAGTCTAGTTGAATGCCTGATTCAGTTGTTATTGGATTGCGTCGGCGAAAAGTTTTGGTGCCATGAGCATCAAATGAAAACGCATAGAGATATAGCGCATAAGAGCTGTATGGTTATGCGTTTGCTGGGAGACCTTTTGGTGAAGTACAGGTGAGTAAAATTTTGAACTGACTCGCCATATAGGGGAGCCGTGAGGGAGATTATTAAGTATTTATACATTATATTAGTGTGGCGACTAAAATACATATGTACCTATTACTTCTAAACTTTAAATACTCTTTAGTGAGCCATTCGTGATGAAATGAAATTGAAATATTACTCTAAGGACCTTTTTCACCACTTCTGGATAAGTTCTTAGCTTATATGACAGATAAATTGGCATCTTTCATACGAAATATGTCGAACTATCTGTCAAATAAGCTAACAACAACTTATCTAGAAGTGGTGAAACAGGCCCTAAGTGTCGCATAGTTATTAGGTCGGTGGCGCGTCAGAGGTGGATCATGAGCGTCGGGATTCGAATTCGCAAGGCCAACATGTCATTGCCATGTACCAATGAGTTTTTCTAACTTATGTACGTAATTTAAAAAAAGGTGGTAGTCGTAGCAATGTTTCTGACCACCCCGAAAGGGATTACGGTCTTGATTTTATGTATGGTTTTGCAAATATTTTCATTGTGCAACGATGTACAATCGACCAATTTGAATCATGACCAATCATAGAACCTTGTCACGATCACGTGTATTATCTTTATTAGCTTCTCTCAAGCGTGACAGCAAATAGGTTGCTGTGAAAAGGTGCTACGGTGGTTAATGATTCGAATTGTTCAATCGGTAATGAATGAAATTGTAAACGTGGGGCGTTACCACTTCATTATATGTATTGATAGATAATCTATTATTCAAAGTGTCAAAGACTTCTACTTAAATTACAATTGACTTAAGGCACTTTGTTTCAGAAAATCGTTTTCTGAAGACGCAGACAAATGCCACCACCGCGTCGCATGGCTCCGTCTGACGTCATGCGCGGAACAACTACTCGACTGGGCGCGGGGCTCTGCCCTGCCTCCCTCCACCTTAGTGGTTGCTTTACAAGCAGCACAAATATACCCGGCTGTTGATTTGTTATATCCTGAATTGAGCGAGAGGATTGCTAGATCTTTACTGGTGAGTTAGAAACTCCGCAGTCTAAAGACTGTACTTGGAAGCTATCTTTCTCGCTTTGGTAAACGATGTGTCTGAGTAAAAGAGAGGGATAGTTACAGGAAAATGCTGTCACGTGCGGTCAAGCTAGGTCCACCCTTAGCTTAGAGAAATATAAATAGCTTTTATTTTGGTTCATTTGACTAACCAATCATGATATTTCTCTATTACATATTCTCTATACAGTAGCTGCTCCCTGAGTCATTTATTTTTATTTTAAAGTTTATTTTGGTAACAAACAGTCTTGAGTTTTAATTATTAACCTAACTCTAATTTACATTTGGTTTACATAAAATCATTGTACTCATAAAAACTAATATGTTGCTATTTTAGAAGTCATTGTCTTCCTTTGACTATTTATTAAAAGAACTAGCCTTGCGGTAGCATTTCCCCTCTGCCACGGTATAATAATAAATAACTATAACTGCGAAACAATAACTTCGAACTTAGAACGTTTGGGGTTCACACGAGACTACTTTTCATGATTTTTAACATTCAAAATTAGAATCTAAAGTTATGGGGAATAAAATCCAAAGTTGCGGATTTCATGTTACCTCGCCCCCCGCAAAAAGTGGCAGAAATGTTTGTTAGTAAAATTACACGCGTAACTAGTCCACATATAAATAGTCAAAGTTGTCTTCTCATAGTCAGAGCTATTTTCGACTTAATAATAAAGTTTAATAATCTGTTTTCAGAATGCAAAAACATCTATAGACCACGAATACAAAAGCAAGTACAGAGAACTAAAGAAACTATTCGTTAGCATGGACGATGCTGCCTCATTCATGAAGAATAAGAATTCTTGTCGTAATTCCAAGAAAGTTCTCACATATATCAGTAATTCCCTTCCGGCACTAGAGCTACATTTGAGTGAAGCTTATTTGAACGATATTGCAGAAATAATACTAATGAAGATAAAGGATCTAGATATGAACGACAGAGATTGGTCTAATGCTCGAAGTATAGCTTTGAATCTAATGGCGCATAATATAGAGTGGGTGCGAGCGAAATTCTACAGTATGATGACTGAAATGGTTCGATCAGTTTTAGTTAGTGAGGAAATTAATCAAGGTGACAGTGAGAGGAGCCTTACATTGCTGTGTGACGTTGGGGTGCTTACCGAAATATGTTGTCATGGATTATCTTCTAAATCGAAAGAGGTACCTTATTTCATAGCAATAGAGTATTTTACAGCACGTAAGAAAAAATATTAAAATGCATGTTTATGATAGATTTCGAAAAAGTAAGCGAGAAACGTCGATATTTATTCATAAAAAAATGCAGTGTAAATTTTATAAATCAAATTATTTTCAAATGTCTAAAACGCCATTCGCCATAATTGGATTCCGATGTGACGTCACTCCGATAGTACACAATCTAGATTATTGTCGTGTTCTGTGTTATTTCGAACTCATTATTTTCACAAATCTTCTTACTTGGTCTTTCGCAGTCGTATTATTTACTAACGGAGTGACGTCACGAGAAGAAACAGCATGGCGGCTAGCGTTTCCGCGCGAAAATTCAAAATCATAAATAAAATATAGTTTTTAAGGCATTTTTCGGCTTTATAAAATTTAAATTCTACTAGTTCATCACGATATCTCAGGATTCAAAAAAAGGTGTAATATCCTATTATCACAGAACATATAAAGAGAGTTTAGAAAGGCAAAGTAGCGCTTTTGCTTCGAAGACGGCTGTTGCCACTTGTCTTCCCGCTCACGCTGCTTCAACTACTCACGCCCTCTCGCTCGCACCACGCCGCGCACCATAGAACATATAAGAGCGTTGATCATATCCTTGGCGCGCCTGCCCCGCCCACAACGCATTTTAACCTCTCTTTATATGTTCTGTGCCTATTATACTTAATGCTATGCTATAGCCAACATGGTCCTTTTTCTGTCGTGCTCATGGCATGTGATTGAGTTTGACTTGCTATCGTGGTGTAAGGTTATGTATTTTAATCGTTTGTAGGTGGAAGCGAGTGCATCAGACATAATGATGTACTTGCTGAGAGGTCGGCTCGTCTTGAGTGAGAGTTGCTGGTGGCGACTGCTCGCTAGTTTACTGCCTGTGTTGCCGCTTCTACATGTTTATGCTGCTCATGACACCCAGTTAGGTAATGCTGTTCATTATACTGGATATGTATTTATTCTTAAGTTTTTAAGCTATTTAAAATCTTAATAGAAAATAATGGTATTTAGTATAGAAAAGAAACGCTCCTGCCGAAATTTCACAACACAGCGACAAAGCCCTTTCTAATTAACTCTCGTAAAATAATGTATAATTTTTCATTCCTGGCTATTGATCTCGTATTACATCGGCTCGGCTCTGGGTGTTACAAAAGTAAAAAAACATTTAAAAATTTTAAGGGGGTTGTTTAGACGATCAAACTGAACAGCTTTCACTATGGGACCAACATCGAAATCGTGAAAAAAATAATCTGCTGTCCCATACATTTTTGCTCGAGTAGATTTGTAGTTTAGTATGGAACATCCGATTGTTTTTTTCGCGATTTCGATATTGGTCCCATAGTGAAAGTTGTTCAGTTTGATTGTCTAAACCACCCCCCCTTAAATGTTTATTTGTATTTTTGTAACACCTTGTATAATTTCAGAGGTCTCACTTACGAATAAGCAACGGAAAATCCTTATGATTCGAGATGGCACATAGATTTAATGTTAGCAATTGTATAAATTTGTTCCTTTTACTTATTAAAACTTGACCATTCTTAATTTAATAACATTATATCTTAAGACATAGACGAAGTGTTCATTTTCGTAATATGTTATAGTGTTTTCGTAGAGTGGTAGAGTTGTGGTAGAGTTTACGTTATAGTGTTTATTCTATTACCATTCAAAGCAACTGTTACAGGCCAGGCGATCTGCAAGTCTCTCGAGACAGATATAGCGGAATGTATGGGAGTGTCCCTAGTGGAGACTACGGCCGGGTTGACGCGACTTCTGTTTGTGAGGTGCCCTACTGTACAAATGGACGCAGCCCACTCGCTTTGTCGCCTTCTTGGTGAGTTCAAGCACAGAAAAGAGAGCCAGTAGAAAATAGTTTGAGAACAAGCGTGACCAAATAAAAAGACTAAATAAAATCAACCTTATCTTCATAAGTCTTATGACTGAATCTTCATAAAATTTTCATAGTTACTTATGACCTTTTGTTGAACGAAATGTATGAACAGATATGTCATATCGCACATATTAGTGGCATGCGGGCTGCACCTGCATGCTACTTCTATTAAGGCAAAGCCAGGTTTTCTGTTCTATTAGTTCAAGAGTTTATTAGAAGCCTTAAATCTGTAGGTTTTGTCGCTTACTTGGTAAGTTTGGGAGTTTTGACATTGTAGGCCTTAAATCTAACTTGGTACGAACTAGAATGCACTGTGTAAGATGCATGAAGTATTATAATTGTTACAAAAATGGTCCTGATCTACTTTATTAAACCCTAAATGGGCTAAAAACAAAAAGCCGTGGTGGTCCAGTGGCTTACTCACCTTGCCTGCCGTGCAGGAGGCGATGTTCCGATCCCCGTCCAAGCCGACTCGTACCAATGAGTTTTTCGGAATTTATGTACGATTTGTAACACCACTGGCTTTTCGGTGATTTAAAACATCGTAAGGAAACCTGCATGCTTAAATTTCGAGGCATGTCTTGTAACCACTGTCCATTACAAATGGCGACGGGCTCACTCCTCGTCACACTGGACAGAGTATCGGTAATAGTGAAACGTGGATGTTCTGAGGTTTCAGAATATCTCTAACTACCTCTTCGGGGAATATAGTCGTGAGCATATGCATGGGCTTCATTGAACCTTGCTACCCAAAGGGGAATAAGGTCGTGAGTTTGTGTATGTATGTATATGTCCTGATAATGAAAACAAGTAAGTTATTACACTGCAAATAAATATTTGATTATTGTCATTTTGTTCTCGAGACTATTCTTTCCAAAGAAATTGACTTGCATAATTATAATTTGTTTGTCGACAGATGACGAAAGATATTTGCCTCCGAAAGAGTCTCTTCGCACAGATGTATTGATCAGTGCTTTAAGAAGGGTGGAACAACAAGACTTCAACATTGACCATTCCAGCTCACCCTCGAAAACTCCACAGGTATTATATACTTTCTTATTAACTACTTCTTCTGTCGAGTCGATGATATGTAATTGAGTTTAACACATACTGCTTAGCTTAAAATAACGACACGATGCGTGTGCAACACCGGAATGCAATACAATTCAGACTCGTCAGGCGGGTCGTGCGCACCTCGTCGTGGGGACCTACGACGTAGGTCGTCAGCAGTGAACGTAGAACGTATAGAAGAGTTTGCCAACCTGCATTAGATGCTTGTTGATTGTACAGGGTGCGCAGGACATATTAAGGGTTTAGTGCTTCACTCGAGGAGGCTTTCTTCATGCAACCCTTAATTATATTACGTTATTGTCATTGATATATACATTATTTTGGTGGAGAAAAACGAGACCTGTAGATCTAGAATGCGTAATGCTATACTCAGCCAAGCTGTCTTACTCTTAAAGCGTTTAATGCAAAACCAAAAAGCTCTGTGCAAAATTGCTAAAATAAAAATATAATACGTCGAACTGTCACATAAATAAGACTATTACATGTATTGTATAATCATCATCATCAATCATTTACCTAAGGTTTATTACTAAATTACTAGCCGACTCTTATTGGACTCCATATAATGCTGTTAGTTATAAACTGAACTCTTACCCTTAGGGTCAATTCCCACTGAAAGAGTAGCGCCGGCAGCGCGCCTCATTTTACCTACCATATTGAACTTTATCTACTATGACATAAAAGGTAGCCATGTCGCGGCGGTTTAACTGTCATTATATCCCGTCAATTAGAATATTATCTTATCTCACTGTAGATAAAGTTCAATCATCATCATCAAAGTCAGCCCGTATCTACCCTCAGCAGGGCATAAGCCTGCTCCCTATTTTTCCGATTATCCCCATTTCTCGATCCTGCGCCAGTCGCATCCAGGTCTTACCGAACCCGGATAAAGTTCAATATGCTAGGAAAAAGCCGCGCGCTGCCGGCCGCTGCTTTTTCATTAGAAATTGACCCTAACTGTAGTACTTGGGCACTTACAAACGAATAATTCAGGGGTGGAAAATGGTCAGTAAAGCCAGTAAGAGTCAATTTTTTTAGCTAAGGTCAGTAAAAGTCAGTTTTTTCGAAAAAAATAAACAGTAAAGTAAGTATTTTGAGGATCAGGGGCTACATTCCCACAAAAGTGCTCTGGTTTCAGTAGATTGAGGTTGAAAAAAAATGTCGTTTTGGAGTGGGAGTCCCTGTAAAATCTCTTAACATATCTTTTTCGGTATGGTAGATCCCTAAACTTACCTTTAATTAAGAATTTGTTCTCTTAATCCTTTATTTATATACAATACACTATCACTTCAGACTTATTCATAAACATGCTCCATATATTATTGTCATGCTGACAGACCATGATGGTTTTAGTCAGTAAAATTAGTATGTTTGGCCATGGAATCGGTTTCCACCCCTGGTAATAATAATCCCATCCTACTTACGGTCGGTTTTGTTATTCTACGAAAGTACCCGATCTCACTGAAAACTTTGTTGCAGACCACAGGCCTACTACAGATCCTGGACGTATTAAAACAGGACATAGTCCTGGACGAGCACGGTTCGGAGTTCGTCACCCGTCCCTCGGTGCGCCCTGCTCTGGAGCCGTCCTTGCGTCGAAGCACTCTGCAGCAGTTGTCAGTAATGCTACGACAGCAGGAGTTGCACGAGACTTTCCTGCAGTGTGATGGCTTGAAAGTTATTGTTGCTATATTTAGGTACGTAAGCTTTATTATGTTTTTCGTACAGGAGTGCGATTTTTGAAAATCACAGGTTAAAATCAGCAGTACAAAATGTCGAAATTACTACGGGGATTATGAGTCATTCCTTCATGATTTTGAAAATCGCACTCCGGGCAGATTTTTTTTAATCTAAAGCCCTTATTATACACCCCTATGTTTAATAACTAGACAGATTTTAAGGGCGTATTCAGATAATGAAACTAAACAATCTACTTTGATATTATTTGAGTTGATTAAATGCCTTATCTTGATTCTACTTGATTCAATACCGATTTCATTAAATTGTTAATCGTGCCTGAATAAATGCATAATACATTTTACAATAGTACGTTTTAAATAAAAATTCACTCAGTCATAGTTATACTACAACCAAATGTCATGGATGATGAATCACGATATCACCTTTTAGCGTAAAAACAAAATTTGCTATAACTATCTGGTAGAATTAGTTTTTTCTATGTTAATCTTGCAAACTTTCAGCGCATTTAGGGTTTCACGAAGGATTGTCGTGTTAAAAGTCAAAAAAAAAAAAACCAAGATCAACCACAAAACACCTCATAGAATTAAAAAACACAGTAAAATATGACATTCCTCATTGGTTCACACTATATAAATAACTATCGCAAATCGATTACATAACTCATCATCATTCTCTTGCCCATTTTCTATTATTTGGGGTCGGCCCAATATTTCGTCCCCTTCCATTCATCTCACTTAGCCGTCATTTCAGCACTCACTCCTTTCTTACGCATATCATCTTTCACACAATCCATCCAACTTTTCTTCCCTGCAATTTTTCCGATTATATAACAATCTGTTTTATTTATTTTACTCGATTTTGTGTACTTTAAATTGTGATTGTAAAGTCAGCTTCAGTGAAACCTGACCCCTCTATCTTAATCTTTATAAGCGCAAAGAGGTTAGATTTCTCTGATGCTGACCGTACTCATGATACTGAACAACTTTCCCCAAGGAAAGTAGGAGAAATTAAAACCTGCCCTGAAAAATAAAACATCGTTCTCGTTTCTCGACCCATGTTTCTTAGGAAAAGTTGTTTAGTTTCATTGTCTTAATACAACCTTAAAGTTATGTTAGTAATTAAAACTAGTGGTGTGTGGTGTAATAATTGAATTATTTTTTTCGTAGAATGTCGATGTTGGTGGATGATTACCTCGCGTATCCAGAATGCGCAATCAGCTGCGTCTCAGTGCTCAATAGCGTGTGTTTCACTAGTCGACATAGTTTGGCTAAAATACCAGATCTACCTGCTCTTCTTTTAAGAGGTAGGTACGAATAATATTCATAAACCTGACAATAGGCCTCCGACTGCGACTTGTGAACATGGGTAAGTTCCCGTTGACATTGCATGTTCATATTGAAAAATTTTAAATTTTAAAAACGCGTTAAGAACCCGTGAACTTTTGTTATCAACCTATCATCATCATAAAAAAGAGTACAGTACTAAATACTAGCTACATACAGTACGGACGGTACACTCCCTGCCCTGATATTTAGGACAAATTACGAGAGGTCATTATCAGTCCAATATGGAGGACACTATTTTAGTCGGGTTTTTGAATGACTAGTATGATACGATAGAATATGTATGTCACGTGCATGAAATTAGCGTGTGGTAAAAGTTGAATCAACTCTAACCGCAATTCATGTTATTCAGCTTGGTATTCTACATCGTATTGTGTGATAATAATTGTGGTTTTTCCTTGGTCATAGCACAGAATAAATACCGGTACAGAAGAATCACTTCGAAAACAGATTTAAATAAATAGCGACTCTCTCTACACGGCAATAAGATGCAAAGTTATTCGCACTAGTCTTATCGTACAATTCGCGAATAACCTACCAACCGTCACAACGGCACTCTTACAAACAAAAATGAACCGAGTCACTAGACACGAAAGCTTCCTTTACATAGTCTCCCTCTTTCATTCTTTCACGTGACATCGCTAGGGTTTTCAAGTCTCGCATTGACTACTCACAAAATGTCGGCAAGTCTTATGAGATTTGATCAAGAAGTTTACACGGTATACCTATCCTATTGCCATTCACCACACGGTGGGGATCGCCGTCAAGCGTAGCTGAGCTGTGGAGTGAGACAGACCTGGTCATAGTCCTTGGCTTGAAACAGCTTTTAATGTTTTGCTCAATCATAATAATGTATTGTAAATATTTTTTTGTCTCCGTAAATTTAGTAGGATTGATAGGCTAAAAACGAGCCTTGCTGAGATAGTTGTAGCAAAGTTTGACCACCCTGAAGGGGATTGTGGTCGTGAGTTTATGTATATGTGTACTAAGCATGATCGTAAAAACCTTAACGTTACCATCATAATTAAACGTCTATATCATACCACTGCAGAGCAAAGGCTTCCTCTCCAGAGGATGAGAGCGATTAGTCCATAGTCCACCACAATAGCCCAGAAAGAGAAAGATAGGGATTAGTTCATAACTCACCAGAATAGCCCTAGGGATTAGTCCATAACTCATCACAATAGCCCATAAAGAGAATGAGAGGGATTCGTTCATAATTCACCAGAATAGCCCAGAAAGAGCATGAGAGGGATTAGTCCATAACCCATAACAAGTGCGGGTTGAAATTAATAACGTTTATCTTATTTCCCTGTGTCGACGATCTGCTCAAGATGGCTGAATGTGAGTAGATGCGAAGCACTAGACCGAGCGAGGTGGCGTATTTTAGGAGAGGCCCTATGTCCAGCATTAGATGAATATTGGCTGATGTTGATCTTGTTTCCAGTGATCCTAGTATTCCCAGCGAACGACTTGGCAGTGGTGATGTCAGCTCAGATCCTAGCGCTGGTCGCGTGGTCGGGCTTCGCGTTGCAGGAGCTAGACGCGACGCGGCACCGCGTGCCCGCCCTGCCGTTCAGTGTCACTCAGCGAACCACCATGCCCTTCCATGTTAACTCTTATTGGAATAAAAGCCCTAATGCTGAACATTCCAGTATTGGTAAGTAGGAAACAAGTTCAGGCTGTGTTTTTGGTTACCACGTAAGGTACATTTTGGATTTGCAAGTTTAATGCCTGCCATATACATGCGAAATTACGATATGGCATGGATTTGTAATTCCGTTCGGAATTCTGGAGCGGGAAAATCCATACGAAATCCAATTCGTCGAAATTCCGTATGAGTGTGGCCTGCAAACATTTTATAATTACATACATATAAATAGTTTCTTCCCTCGCTGAACATTACGTTTCTTTCCGAGTGACATTTATCTTTATTATGGAACTGTAAAGAAAGATAAACCAATTTTTGGGTACTCTGTTTTTGCTTTATTGTCACCAAAACAATTGTACTGAAAATAGGACCTTATACTGAATGTAACAAATGTTCGAAATAAACTTCGGCGATCTGACGAAGCTAATTGTTGGTTCCTTCCTCAGAATGGTTACTCTCGGAAGAAGAATGGCGCGCAGTGATCCGCGTACGCTGGTGGTGCGCCTGCGAGGGAGGAGCGCGCGTGCTGCGTGGAGCTGCCCTGCCCCCCGCGCCCCTCGCCCTGCGCCCCACCGCCCGCGACCTGGCAGCCTTGCGGGCCGCCTGTCCGACCTACTCGTGCACTAAATCATTGTTAGACCTTGAGAATGCTACGTCACATCGTCAGGTCACTGAAGCTCTTTACTTGTTAGAGAGGTGAGTGTATTAGATAGTTCTTTGTTACAAGCTATACTCCATTCAAAATACCAACGAAATTTTAAGGTTATTTTGCATTACAGAAACAGAGATTTAAAACACTTCCTCTCACTTATTCTTAGAACAGCTTCAGTAACGTCCAAGATATGTCGGATAGTATATGCATCCGATAAATTAATTACATTTACTAATCAGAATTGTCCAGAAAGCTAAATAGGAATCGGAAAATCTTGTCGTCCTTATTTGGAATGAAGTATAGATGCTTGTTAATTGATTAGTTCCTATAGGCTGCTGAAGAACTCTTATGTCCAATGAGGTGCTTCGGCCATTTCCTTTCTAGTCCGTTCCGTAGTAGTCACGTTTAAATGTTGTATATTCGATCTGCTCTGAAAGTACCCACTTCAAAGGCTCTGGTTTACCTCAAGCAGGGCATCAAACGTGAAGGTGGGTGGGTTGCCGCCGCCGCTTTCTCGCCCGCGCCCCGCCGCTTCTATGCAATTCATATAAAACACGTTATGAGCGGCGCCGCGCCCGCGCCTCGCCGGCACCTCGCCCGCACCCGACGCCGCTTATGTTTGTACCGCGCCTTAACTTACTTTTGTTAACTATATTAACTACTGGTTCGAATTATTCGCCAGCTACATCCAACTACTTCCATCATCATCGGTGGGCGGCAGGGAGTTTGAGGTGTTGCCATGGCAACACACGCGCCGTTTCCTCTACGCTCCCCCCGCCTCGTCCCGCGATACGGCGCTACTCATCAACCTGTTGAACTTCTTTGTTTCTTACATAGATAATGTACCAGATAATGGTAAGTTTATGACCATCATATTTGTAAGGACTAAGAACTACTTTCTATAGAGGTAAATTTCATAAATTTTCCTATAGCTGTCTCACCTTCGCAATGAAAGGATGTCATGTACAACTTATGTACGTAATACCGACTGCTCTTAAACGGTGAAGGTAAACATCGTGAGGAAACCTGTATAGAAGAAGAAATTCTGTGTGTATGTGAAGTCTACCAATCTGCATTGAGCTTGCGTGGTAGAATAACGCCCATACACCCTCTTTGATAGTAGGTCTATGCCCTGCAGTGGGACGCATATAGGATGATGATAATGATGACGTTGATCAAATTCGTTGCCTGGGCTTCATTGTCTGGTGTTATGAGTGATCGCCGCTGTTGATCTTAGTTTATACAGGGTGTAACAAAACACCCTATTAGTACTTAAGGGGGTGCTACAGACCATAAAACTGAACAACTTTCACTATGGAGCCAACATCGAAATCGCGAAAAAAACATCTGCTGTTTCATAAAGAACTGCAGAACCTACCGACAACTGAAGCTTTATTTTTCGCGATTTCGATGTTGGCTCCATAGAGAAAATTGTTCAGCTTGATCGTCTCAAGCACCCCTTCAAGTATTACTAGTGTGTTTTGTTACAACAACCTGTAGAAGTTACTTCTATGTATATAAACCTGCATACACTGAAGAAGAAATTCTGATTCCTACGAAGTCTTCCAATCCACATAATCCTTGAGGGCAGGCCTGCAGGACGTACAGGCTGATGATGATGATGAATTAGTGTTTGATCCATACCGAATACTTTAGTACCTCCAATCTCTCTTCCCAAGGAACAACAATGTCCTGGATAAAGTCATTATTCCTCGGCAACGACTCCTCCATCATTTCCCTTCTGAGTCGCGAAGAGCTCTACCCACAGCAAACTGCGCAGGAGCACATAGAAGTCACACAACTACAAATCCACATCGTGAAAGTGTTGTTGCGATGTATAATACTTCTGGAACGATATGAAGACTTCGATACCAATAAAATGGAGAGTTTGATCAAGATTTTGTTGACGTGCTTGGAGAGAGTCGATTTGAAGAATTTTCATGTCCTCGGTAAGTAGCTAATAGGTTATAATAGGTTAAAAAGGGCAAATTTACGCTTCCCAAGTGGGCCAAATGCGGCTTGGTAGAGGCAAGTTATTGATCAACTATCCTGTTATTGTTATTATTGGTCACATCAATAATTTATCATGTTAGTTCATATAAAAGTTGTAGTAATTTTGGGAAATTACACTCTATAAATTTGTATGTCCATGTTCCGTTAAAATGTAGTTACTGTTGGTATAAGAAAGAACTTCAAGAAAGTTGAGTCGGTCAAGTTTGATGCTAGATCTCTTTCTATAAACAGGATGTAAGGAAAAGTATCATTAACCTTTAAACCACATACTCTACCCATCAAACTGAACAACTTTTACTATTGGAGCAAACCTGTCAGAACAAAAAAAATATCTACTGTTTCATACTAAACTGCAATACCTACTCTATTTAAATGTATAGGACAGCAGATATTTTTTTTGTTCTGACAGGTTTGCTCCCATAGTAAATGTTGTTTAGTTTGATGGGTATAGTATGTGGTTTAAAGGTAAATGATACTTTTCCTTACATCCTGTATAACGTCACGCCTCTTTCCCAGTGGGGTAGGCAAAAACCAGGGCGCACTATCTACTACGATCCTTACATAACTCTTTTGCCTCATTCACATCCATACATCTCTTCACACTTGCCCGTCGGTTTCGAGTACTCCGCACCTCCCCTTTTTGTTGTAGAAGATGTTCTTTATAATAGAAATATACACAATAGGCAATAATATTGTTTCCTATAGAAACAATACACAATAATTCACGATGATCGACTAAAAATGATGACAGTACACTTATTGCATTTTATTTACGTCTTGTAGTCCAACAAAGACAATGATTAGTAAATTAAAAAAAACAATGCATATTTGTACTGCATTTTCTTCTTATCGTGTGGGCAGCAAGGCCTGGTGTCTGAGTTTTTTTTAGACCGCCTTGCGGCCTCTGACGTGGTTTTTATGTAACGACTACTAACATCGAAGATATTATGAGACATTTTTCGTATACTTTACAAAAATTACTAACTGGAGGAGCCCAAACTTGATATGTTTTGAAAGTACTTTTTGGATTTTTAGAAAACAAGGTAAAGGCTGAAAGGTAGTGGTGTAGTATATTTTTAGAACCGGCTCATGAAGCCCTTTCATTTGACACCCCACACGATAGGCTTCATAAAACAATATTTTTTAATCCCATACATAAAATTGATGACGTCATAACTCCCTTTGAGGGTAATATTTTTAAGAACTGCCGGACAAAATGATTGTTTTAACCTAAAGTACCTGTGTACCAAACGGCTATCCTGTACATCGATTTGCGGCTTTTTATCGATTTTCGCCTTGTAGGGCTTAGACTAATGCTTTTTAATTTAATACTGCAATATAATTTAATACTACAAACTAATTGTAATCAAAAAGTATCACGCTTATGTCCTATTGGGGTAAGTATGGGGTAGGCGTTGACAATCGATTCAAACTCAAACTTAAAATGTTTTATTCACAATAATATCAAACGGATAGCTTTCTGACTTCATTTTTGAATTTACCACCGCGTTGGAAGGTGTTCCGTTGTAGAGAAGATGCGGCCAGAAACTCTACAACACATATCTTTAAAAAAAAACACTTACAAATACAATATTGAATTACATAGTGTAACATCACCTACTTACGTCGTACGTCGTACGATGTTGTCACGGAAATCTTGCCTAATATATGTGATGATCTATCAGCATTCGTAAGTGGCTTCATATACTCGAAACCAATCGACGATCTGAAACTTATGTCTAAATTCAGCCCTATTTCCAGGTTACCTAAACGAATTAGTGCGTTGTATTAGATACGCACTTATCTCCCGGTTCGCAAAACTCTCCGAAGATACGCTTGTGCAGTGCTTGAAACTTATCACTGCGACGTTAAGTGGGTGCGCCTCGGGCGGCGGTCGCAAAGGACAGGCGTGCAGGCTGGATGCCATGCTTTCATCGCTCGCTTTGTTACGCCAGATACATGACGAAGCTATACCCGTACAGGTAACGTATAACGCACAAATCTTATTTATTGTATCTGTAGATTTAGGTATTCAGTTTTGAGAACTGCGTATTAGCGATTCTTTTAAATGAGATATGGTCGGCACTTCGAGTTATAAAATAACGCTTTAATATACTATTGTGTTGCGATAAACGTTGATCTAACATCAAAGTGATTATTGGAGTTGAAAGTTGTTTTGTTTTAATAAAAACATTAGAAGAAATTGTTGATTAGCTTTTAGACTTCACTTTGAAAAGTAACTTATCAAACATAATTAAAAACTTATTAAACATGAAATAAACACTTTCTTTCGGATTTAATTGTTACTAACGAGACGAATATCGAACGTTGTAAATACTCTGGATCAAGTTGATCACTTCCCTCCTTCAATCTTCACGCCCCGTTCAGACTATAAATATGATGATAGGAAAATAAAAAAATAAAAAAAAACACAGTACTCTTATGATACACCCGAAAAAAAAGGAATTTACTAAAGTCATTCCTTTTTTTCCAGTAGTTGTAATCGTTTTACTCTTACATTGTTGATCAGAAGAAAATGAGAATTAACAATATACTTCACAATACAAAATGTTTTGGTTTGACGACGAAATTCATCTCATTTTTCAAATAAAATGGCTAAATTCTGACCGGAGAGTCTTGTTCCCGGGCGGATACGCCTCAATTTATTTATTCGTATGGCTTTCAGAATGTCATAATAATACCAAGTCCAAGTTTTTCATACATTCGGAAGCCTCTTCAATGATGCTTAAGAGGAAACGCGGTCTGCAAGGCATTTGAAGAATTCTTTTTTAACCTATGGCTGTCGCTTCGTTCCCGATCAACCGAGCTACCAGTGCGAAAGTAACATCTGCAGCTCGGTCTGATTTTACCTTCATAAAATAGACGAAATCTCAATCTCGTATTCCCGTTTCGTCATCCAAAATTAAACCGATTTTAATATTTTTTTCAATAATAATATGTGAAAGAGTTCGGCTATGTCTGTATGTTTTGCTTTTATTTTGTATATTTGTCAAATTGGTTTGCTGATTTCTGAAAACTGTGGTATAATTGGGCAATTTTAGTCACTTTAGGAGGCTCCTAGTTCTTATAGTAATTAATTTATGGAAAAAAACCTAACATGGCAGTGGTAACATAGGTAAAAAATTATTTGTTCAGTATTCAGGGAGGAAACAGGGGAATACGTTTGTATGGATTAAACGCCGCCGGCATTTCCTCTTAATGATACAATTGGACACTTTTTAAAACAGAGATGGAGTGAAGCGTGGAACAGCGATGTGGTCCGCGCAGTGGTCAACTCTTGTAAAGGTGCGCGGGCAGAGCTGCGCGCCGCGGCTCTGCATGTCATGGCTGCGCTGGCGCATCATGCTCAATTACTACCGCAGTTAATGCAGGGTGAGAATTATAAGATAAGTAGGTAATAAATGCCTGATAACAGCAAGCTTGAACAAAATCAGGGAATTTATTTTGATGCAAAAAAACGGCGAAGTGCGAGTCAGACCATCACCTTCAGGGTTCCGTACAAACTTAATTAAGAACGTCAAACTTAATTTTGTAAACGAAAAAAAAATTTTTTTACATTTTAAAACTAAAAATGAACGATTTTCGGATTTATTCTTTTACTTATTTTGTAAGGCCTTGTTTCTTGCCAAATTTAATGATTCTAGATCAACGGTAAGTACCCAAACTACATACTACATCAAAATATCACATAAATTACCGTATCTTTTGATTGCGTTGACATAGACACTTGAATTTTGTACACCTCCAAGGCACTGTAGACCTTAGTATTTGCAATTAATTTAAATTTATAAGTCTACCCGTCTAGCCGGACAGATAGACTGACCACAAAATGATCTTATGAGAGTTCCTTTTTTCCGTTTGAGGTACGGAACCCTAAAAAACCTTAAGAAAATATATTTTTGCCGCGATTAGGTAATTTGTGTCCTAATTAACCTTGAACATGATCTGCTCTATGCCAAGTTTGTTCAACCGAGTTACAAACATTTGAACTTGCCCGTTTATACATTTATAATTCGTATTCTTTCCCTGATCATGAAACAAAATAAATAAATGTAAATTACATGTTTACTGATTCACTCTCTTTCAAAATGTCGACATATTTTTGAAATTACAATTGATGTTTAAAAATGCAAATTCTGTTGAATGAAAACAACGTCTTCGACTTAGCTGTTCCACATATTATGTTTGTTGTCCATATCTCAATGTATAATGCGGAAATATCGTCATCATCAACACAGCCTATACAGTGTGTAAGGAAAAGTATATTTAACCTTTAAACTACATACTTTATCCATCAAACTGAACAACTTTTATTAAGGGAGCAAACCGATCAGAACAAAAAATCTACTGTTCCATTCCAAACTGCAGCGCCTACACGACTCAAATGTATGGGAAAGCTGTTGTTTTTGTTCTGATTGGTTTTGTCCCATAGTAAAATGAGTTCAGTTTGACGGTTATAATATTTGGTTTAAAGGTTAATGATACTTTTCCTCACACCCTGTATACGTCCCACTGCCCATCTTGAACCAGTCATTGAATAATTATGTATAGAACAGACAACCCGAACAAAATTTGTGCACCACGATCAGCAGTACGGGGCGCGCACTGGTGCCGTCGCGGTGCAGCGAGCGCCTCGCACAGGCTAAGTAAACTTGCACCAATTGGCCTATACGAGTGTGGCAAACAATTCAGTGTCCTCTATACTTCTTTCCAAATAAGGCTTTCTGGCCAATTCTGATTACCAAATGTAATTAATTTATTGGATACATATACTATCCGACATATCTTGGACGTTACTAATGTTGTTCTAAGAATAAGTGAGAGGAAGTGTTTCAAATCTCTGTTTCTGTTATGCAAAATAGCCTTAAAATTTCGTTGCTATTTTGACTGGGGTATAGTAAGTACCTCAATGGAATCAGTCTTATTTATCTGTGTGTTTTGCAATGCAGCTATCCCTGAAGACTCCCTGTCGCAATTCGCTGCGGGAGTGTTGTCGAACAGGGGTGAAGCTAACGTGGTGCGCACCGCGGCCTGTGCCTTGCTTACCGCCGTAACTTCGCGCGCATCCCCACATTCTGATGTAAGTATATAATCATTAACTCAGCTCTCGTTTGTCACTGATATGATAATTATTCGTTGACATAAAATCGAGGTGAGTAAATTAATAAGTTGTAACTTGTAGGATCTAACGACCAGAGGGAAAACGCATTCTCTGACTAATAAATATAAGAGGGCGTGCTTAAAGTAAATAAATGAGATCATTCATCATCTGTCTAGTAAAGTAGGACCTTTACAAACTGCGACTTTTTGCAGCGATACAAACGCACGTTTACCAATCGCGTTAGGTACTCATCATGCTACATTAGGCATCGCTACACTAGCAATGAACAGGGGTTCGCATCCATTCAAACGCCTGATAGTAACGATGCACACGCGCGTGTGCATTGCGACAAAGACTGTCGTCGAATTACTGATCAAATATTACGATCGTTTTGCGTCGTTGCTGTATCGCGTTTGCATCGATGCTGCTTCGCGACTGAATCGATGCAGAACCGCTGCAAAAAGTCGCAGTGTGTAAAGGGCCCTGATCCAACTATCCCAGTGTTGCTTAAATCTAAAATTTGATTTCCTTATTTGCCATCAGATTCTAGTACACCTATACTCAATAGCGCGCTTAGCACACTCGTTGCGATCGAATCTTTTCGAGTTATGGAACTTAAAATCTAAAATTCTGTCTTAGGGCGTCAAGATAAATTACTACGGAGCCCTACACGAGGAATGGTTCTTCTTTCACTTGGCTCGTTTTGTTTTACACTCAGACTTACCTAGAAAATGCTTGTTGTTAGCTATTCCCTTCCTAGAATATTGGTTGTAATTGTAAGTTTGTCACTTAACTGGTTTGAAATGAGGTCAGCTTGCTGCATTGCAGCTTGCGTTTATCAATCTTATCAGATTTCTTGTATTTGCTTAGATATAATGGGAATGTTGCCTCACATGACACCCTCAGGAACAAACGGTAGTCCAATCCAAGCCGGTTTTTTCTAATAGTACCTATTTCCTATTTTGAACCCAATGTTTTATTTACTTCTTAAAACATCATAATACGTTTCTTGAATACGAGAGCGTAATGACTCTCTTTATATATTTTTTACATAAATAATTGACATGTACAGTCGCCATCAGATATATCGTAGCATACAAGGTGATCAAATATTTCTGAGCAGTCCTAATTTTCAATAAATTCGTTACAGTAAATTTTACCAATTATATCTAAATGTGTAATGTGTCAAAAATATCAGAACAGCTAATTTTCAATATTTTATTTACAATTTTATTTGAAATTGAAATGTATCGGAATAAGGTCTTTTTTCCTAAACTGCTCAGATTATGATCACCCTGACTGCGTAGATATATTTGTAGTTCTAGCCGTTCAGATACTTTTGATTGGTTTTGTGTAAAGAAATTGAAAAAAGAACTGCTTAGAAATATTTGACCACCTTGTTTGCTAAGATATATCTGATGGCGACTGTACCTACAATTATCTTCTACAAGCAATGTGATTAGCATGAACGATATGACTAGCATTATAATATTTTTATTATTCCCATGACCACACTAGACTAATCTAGATTTTATGAATCGGTTTCATTTGTCTTAGATGAACTAAAATTGCTATAGATATTATAAAGCCAGGATTTTTATACATGATTAGCATTGATTGAGTGATCGCTTTTACAATGACAGTTATTGTTTTTAAAGGAAAACAAGAACCATAGTAATGTATTGTTAGTAATTTGCGCTGATTGGCTGACTTATGTTCAGTTTGTTTTTAAATACAAAGAAAAGTTATGGCAAAGCAAGCTTCGCATTTAGCATATTTGAATGTCTTGTAAATGAAATTACGGTTACTAGCCTCTCGCCAACAAATGGTGCACGTAAAAACCGAGGCTTTTTGCAAAAAAAGCAAACGCAAATAATGTTTTTATTCACATGCGATTGTACCGGCGATGGCAGGTAATCTATTATGCAGTCAGTCATTTCCGTCAAGATTTTTTTCTACATTTCGTAGCAGAGTCAAAAGAGCGATGACCGACAGAAAGAATCCATAATAAAATGCAGAATACAATGGTCGTCGTAAGTGCCGGTATGGTGTATTCCAGTCACGGGCGTTGCACGTCAACATTAGCGGCCTTGAGTGTGCAAGCGCGTAGGGCTTATCTGGGCGGCCGCTGGCGGTGCGTCTCACTCGATAGCTGACCGCCGCCGCCACCGCATTCGCCGCGCTTCTCTCGCTTGCCGCACCGCATGCGCATGCTTTGTTTACTCACATTCAAAACGCCGGCTCGTTAGATTTCTCACAGTTATCTCTACATTCCATTTTCTACGAAAAGTGAATATTGAATTTAGCGAAAATGTGGATCAGTGTTTCTTTATTTATGATTTTATTGACACTTACGATATTACTGGCAATATTCCATTACACAACCGAAGGCAGAAAACATTGGTTGAATAAAAAAGTTCCCTATAAGGAGCCATGCCCATTATTCGGTAATTTCGCAGCTACGTTTTTGATGCGACAAAGTTATACGAAAACGCTTCACTACTTTTATAATAAGTTTCGCGGGAATAAGTTTGTGGGCTTATTTCAAGCACGGAGGCCAACATTGATGATGATGGATCTGGAACTAGTGAAGTTTATTCTATCGAGTGGGTTTTCGCACTTTAGTGATCGCATATCGGTGGGGACGGACACACGGCGAGAGCCATTGTTGAGAAACCTAGCTAATATGAGCGGCTCCGAGTGGAAAGGGATGAGACACATCGTCACACCCACCTTCTCCTCCGCTAAGATGAAGGCGATGTTCCCGCTCATAGCAAACTGTGCACAGACCTTGAAGAATACTCTCCTTCAGGAGCAGCTGTACGAGTTGGAAGTACCCATGTTGGCTACGCGATATACCACCGACGTTATAGGCAGCTGTGCATTCGGATTTGATCCTGAATCACTAAAAAACCCTCGATCACCTTTCTTAGAAATGACAAGAAGGATGTTTAAAATTTCTAGCGCCTCCTTGTTAAGACGCTACTGTAGGATCTTTTTCCCGAGACTTTTCAAATACCTGAATCTCAAATCTTACTCAGAGGACGTTGAAATATTTTTCACAGACATTATCAGACAAGTCCTCACAGAGAGACGCACTACTGGTTCAATGAGACATGATTTTCTCCAGTTAATGTTGAACGTACAAAAAACTGAACCGAGTTTTCTGATGACGGATGAATTGATAACTTCGAATTCTTTCATATTCATGCTGGCCGGTCTGGATACGTCGGCTACCACTACTTCATTTTGTTTGTATCAGCTCGCTAAAGACACCTTGTTGCAAGAAAGATTAAGAGCTGAGATAAATGAAAGCCTGAGGCAACATGGTGAACTGAACTATGAGGCGGTAATGGAAATGAGACTGGTCACACAAACAGTGTTAGAAACGCTGAGGCTTCACCCGCCGGTGCCGATGACCACGCGTCTCTGCACATCACCAGCCACTCTTCCAGATACAGATTTAACGTTAAAAGTAAAGGATTCTGTTTTAATCCCAATCCACTGCATCCAAAGAGATCCAAAATATTTCCCGAACCCAGAAAAGTTCGATCCTGACCGCTTCAATGATGACATTAGTCCAAATGGATTCCTCGCATTCGGCGAAGGACCAAGGAGTTGTCCAGGTAATTGAACAATTTATTTTTCACGAGTGCATAATGATTTGTATGTTTGTAATGTTTGAAGTTGGTTCTTAAAACTACTTTCATTGTTGCGGAATCTGGATGTTTAAAAAAAGCAAAGACAAAACAAAAATCCTTTGTTATGAGAAAGTGATTCTTCAAGTTCGGTTAGTATAAATATGTTTATAATATGTTTTCAGCCTCGCGCTTCGCTCAACTGATTGTTGTGGCTGGCTTGGCTGCTATGCTGAGCGCATACAGAGTGGAACCTTGCCCCCGGACTACTGCTCGCATCGAGTACGATCCTCGCAGCGTCTTACTCAGAAACAAAGGGGGAATTTATCTTAAATTTATACCTATTTAGGATGCAGGAAATAACTAGATTACTTTCTTCGAACGCATTAGAAAATGGTTCCATACTAGTATTATTTATTTTTGGGTGCGTTTATTTCAGGAAGTGCAGCACGTGTCGGCAGCACCAAATCGTGTACTATGTCGTAACTTATATTCATAATACAAGAAATAAAGGTTTTATGCATTGAATCTTTTAACTATTATAAAACTGTAACAGAAGTGTGTTTGTACATTGAAGATATATAAGCATTTTTTTTGGGATTTTTGTATGTTTGTAACATTTTTAGACTTCTTTCATTTGTTAAGTGATTGCTTCCTATTTATATCAATGAGTATAATACCATACAACTTATTATAATAAGGAGTTAACGACATTTTAACCGGGCTGCAGTTTTCTCTACATGTTGCTTTATCACGAGACTTTATCAAAAACACATTTTATCCCGTTTTATTCATTACACTGATTACAAATTGTAAAAACCCAACACTGTCCCAGTTTGAAATCATGTAGCTTTTGCATTAATCATATTATGGGGAAGTACATAATGATTTATAGTTCGATGTTGTTGACCTAAAAGATATTGATAGTTAACTTATACAGGGTGTAACAAAAATACCCCTAAAGAAAAACGGGTGTTAAAGGGTCCCTTGTAAAGAGTCTATTGACAATGTATGACAACCGTAGTATAATATTATTATTTACCGATTTTTTTTATTGACAGTAAAATAATAAAATATTAATCGTTGAAGCGCAGCAGTATTTTACGGACTGCCGGTAGTTCATAGACTAAACGGCAGTAGATACGTCGTAAGGTCACCGCGATGTCACTACCTATCATGTAAGTACTTAATTTAAAAAAAGATTTTTCTCTAAGTTATTTTCATTACTAAAGCTAACTTGAATATTAAGACCTATTTATTGCAAAAAACAAACAATAAATAAAAGTCAACCCACCGCACAGGCACACTCACCCTGTGTGCCCGTGCGGTGGGTTGACATCGAGTTCAGTAAATTTTAAATTATTTAACTTTTTTGTCAAACTTTTATTTATTGTTTTTTTTTTCAATATAGGTTTACATTTTAAATTTTACAAACAATTTATTTAATATTTTGAAAAAAATTGCCCATGTTGAAACCATGATAATTTGATTCTGCTCTCGATTCTAATCAAACTACTTTCTAGTTTTGCGTTCATTCATTAACTCATTGTATACAGGGTGTAAAATTAAATGCGTTACATATAAAGGGGAGCTTCAGACCATCAAACTGAACATCTTTCACTATGAGACCAACATTGAAAATGGGAATAGAGAATCTGCTGGTACATAGGTACGTTTTGATTACGTTTGATTGTTTCTATTACACAGCAGATTTTTCTTTTTTGATTTTATTATTGGTTCCATTGTAAAAGTTGGTCAGTTTGATGGACTGAAGCTCTCCTTAAAGTATGTATCGCATTTAAGTTTACACCTTGTATACAGGATCTTTCTTAATATGCTGACAGTTTTAAGGGGATAACCAGATCGTCAAACTGAACAACTTTCTCTATGGCACCAACATCGAAATCGCGAAAAAAAAATAGCTGTTCTATACAAAACTGCCACCCTACTTGAGCCAAATGGGACAGCAGATTTTTTTTCGAGAAGTCGTTGTTGGTCCAATAGAGAAATTTGTCCAGTTTGATGGTCTGATCATCCATTTAAAAAAGTGTCAGCATGTTAAGAAGGACCCTGCATGTCTCATTGTGCTAAGATTTAATGCACAAGAATGTTGTTTTTAACTGCAACTTGCTTAGATATCTTAAATATTAATACAATTTAAGATGGATGGATTTAAGCCACTTCGTCTATTTACCCGACTGCGCCAGAAGGAGGGTTATGTTTTTTACTTTTTGATGTTGAACTTTTTTTGATGTTGCTCTAGTTAATTATTAAAACATCAGGCTCAGCCTAATGTTTTAATAATTAAGTAGTGCAAGGGAAATTTTATTATTAGTTATTTGTATGATAGATTTTGTTTTTATACACGGTGTAACAAAACACCCTAGTAATACTTAAGGGGGTGCTCCGGACCATCAAACTGAACAACTTTCACAACGGAGCCAACTTCGAACTCGCGAAAATGAATCTGACAGCTGATTATTTTTTCGCGATTTCGAAGTTGGCTTCGTTGTGAAAGTTGTTCAGTTTGATGGTCACAAGCACCCCCTTAAGTATTACTACGGTGTCTCGTTACATCCTGTATAAAGTAGATACTTAAAAATCTGTTTATTATTTTGTATATTAAATCTTAATTTATTACTATATTTCACTCCACCGAAAAGCGTTTCATTTCTTTTATTATTACTTTCCTACTATTAAATTTTTATACTGTGAGAAGTCGAGTGAATGCAGTGGAAATGCACTCCTGTTCCACGCAATCCACGTTCTGAGTTTTTAGAATGTATCTGACTACCCCCTCGGGGAATCAAGTCGTGAGCATATGCATATGCATAGTTATCGATTCGCTATATCGATATTTTTAAAATTCATTTTTTTTGTTAAAAGAATACTTCAGGCGCAATAGTAGGACGAAATACCTTGGAGGCATCTTTTATTTTTAATTTTTGACTAGATTTATACAATTAACCGAAACCAAAGTCATACCTCAGTATTCTCGGATAGTTTATCTAGTGAAATCGTAAATTGAATACACGATTGGAATTACTTAACTCCGTAGAAAATCGACACAAATATGACGTATTTTCATGTATTATACAAAAAATCTCGTTTTAGAAACCTTAAAATAGTGTCCGAATTTTGGTATTTATACTCAATATTGACCATTAGTTTATCGAGTGAAATCATAAAAAAAATCTATAAAAAGTACTTTTGTTAATTCTTTTTAAACGAAAATACGGCACACGTACGTACTTTTCGGAGGGCTGGGCAATCGCGTTTCTTATAGAAAATATTCGTCTGAACCTATAGCCCCTTAACAGTGTTTTCATTCCTATTTCAGGTTTTAGAGAGCAACGTGCTGGATCAACTTAATGAATATAACTTTGTGGAACATTGCTTAGAAATTCTCGTCCGTTTGTTCAACGAAAAACAAAACGTCAATTGTGTAGGTATGTTATTTAACTTATTTTATAAACATTGTAAGTGTCAGTTCATAATGCATTTTTACATAATTCTTGATCAACAATTGATTTAAAGATATCGACATGCGTCTGATTAGATTATATATATTGTTGAAACATATGTTTGATAATAAAGTTAGATAGGCAGATATAAGGCTGCACTTCATCTTAGGGGTATTTATTAAGAAAAGACATACATGCCATACGATATTATTATGATATGAGTGTTTTGCTATTTTTCAGAGCCCAATGTCCCAATCTCCATGTTGGAGCGTCGAACAGAGCTGGAAGTGCGGGCGCAGAAGGGTGGGGACGTGCGCGTTTCGCCTTCTATTGTTGTGTTCCGCGGGCGTCCTCCACCGACTGTGGCCCTCGTGGCTGCGATGGCAGACGTTTTGTACAATGTTAGCGTATTTCCACATTGTCCGGTAAAACTGTGGAATGAGTGCGGACTTTATCGGCTGCTGTTCAGGTATGAATATACAGGGTGTAAAATTAAATTACGAGACCATGAAACTGAACAACATTCAGAGAATTTCACTTTCGCGAAGAAATATCTGGTGTTTCATACATTTGGGTTGAGCAGTGATTGACGTTTTTATTGCGATATCAATGAAGGTCCCATAGTTCAGTTTGATGGTCTAAATCACCCCTTAAAATGTGTAACGTAATAAATTTTACACCCTGTTTAATTTCACGTAAGATTTTAATGATTTTTTAATATTGTTCTGTTTACATGATTTTTGATGCGGTTGTTCAGTAACTTTAACATAAGCATATGCTCGCGACTATATTGCCCGAGGGCGTAGTCGGGGATATTCTGAAACCACAGAACATCCACGTTTCACTAGTACCGAAACTCTGTCCAGTGTGACGGGGAGTGAGTACGTCGCCACTTGTAATGGGCACTAGGTACAATACATGTCTCGAAATTGAAGCATGTAGGTTTCCTCACGATGTTTGTTTCCCTTCACCGAAAAGCCAGTGGTGTTACAAATCGTACATAAATTCCGAAAAAAGTCATTGGTACGAGTCGGCCTGGACGGGGATCGAACCATCGTCTGCTGCACGGCAGGCGAGGTTACTCGCCACTGTACCACCACGGCTACCACGTAACTACGTACTACGGGTAACTTTAACATAAACATTCCAACAAAAAATGTTTTAACTTCTTTTTCTTTTTGTCTTCACAGTCTTCGTTTTTTCGTCCTTTGTCTACAAATGCGCTAAAAATGTCATTTCCCAGTTTTGTAATTAGTACATTCAATAATCTTAATCTGATCGTAAGTAAAGTGAATTTGTGATCCAGATGTTCTTCATGGGACAGCGGTAACCGAACAGAAGTACACAAGGTCCGCGCCGCATCGTGCCGCGCGCTGTCTTCAGCCGCTTCACACAAGTGCGTGCGCGCTACCCTCGCCGCCACCAAGGACTGTCTGCACAATCTGTTGATGAGTTTGACACCGTTGAATGAAGGTTAGTTTTGTTTAGTGTCTGGCATTTGTAAAGCAGCATTGAGTATAGCATAGTCGCGTCGCGCGCTAAGTTAGTACGTTAAGGCCCTTAGGAGCTATGATAGGCAATTGGTTGGGTATCAGTAGGCTTTGTACATACGTAAGTGGACTAAAGGTCACGACGGTCATTGATCGACGGCGATCGACGGTTTAGCAGAGCATAGCATATGCTAACGACTGTATTCCCCGAGGGGGTAGTCAGAGATATTCTGAAACCACCGAACATCCACGTTTCACTAGTACCGAAACTGTCCAGTGTGACAGGGAGTGAACCTGGGCAGTGGGTACAATACATGCCTCGATATTGAAGCACGCAGGTTTCCTCACGATGTTTTCCTTCACCGAAAAGCCAGTGGTGTCGACGGTTTATTTATACAAAAAAGCACGATATTGGTATGGGACGCGCGTTCGGCGCGTTCGTCGCGTTGACGGCGGAAGGATGCGGACGGGGTCCCATACTCAACGTGCCTTTTGCATGAATCGGGTACAATCATTAATATGCATCTTACAAATATTTGCCCGTTACCGGGTTCGATCCCGCGACCCTTGGCACAGCAGGCAGGATCACTATAGACTGAGCTATCGACCCATCATTAATCTAGTCATATTTTAAAATTACCAAGAATCGTATATGGCAATAATTTATTAGTTCAACAAAATACAAGAACAAGAACAAACATAACAGTAAATAAAGTCAATAAGATACCATACGTTTGTGTTTATCCAACTTATTAGGTACTTTCCCTATATGACTGACATACCCTGTATACTTCAATTCTCGATATATCAAGTGATTCATTAATCTTTTGTGCTGATAACAATTAAGTGTTGTCTGTTTACTTTATGACTTACTCAATAACTAATGATGTGTCAGTATGTAACGAGGAATGTGAACCAACAAAATGTTAACCAAGTTTCCTGAAGTATTATTTTATTTCTCCCCTGTTCTTAACTCTGAATGCACTTTTACATACAACCCCCCGCCCCCCTCGGGGACTATAGTCGTGAGGTGGGCATATACATGAACCAGTTAAAATTAAGTTAATTGTTCTTGTGTAAGCTAAATTTGTCGACGGTTAAATCCGAACCGATTCGGGGGAATGCTATGCTTTGCTAAATCCGAAGCCTTAAACTTGTATAATCAAAATTGCTCCAATCATTTAATTTCTTTATGTTAACGACTAACTAGCCTAACTAAAACATGAGTAATACATATGAGAATAGACATAACGAATACATGTTAAATGCAAATAAAACAGTGTGTTCAGGTAAACACATTGTTTATAAATTAGTATAGCACTTAATACTTAAGTGTGCAAAGAACAAACACTCGTAAAGAATATGTGATATTTCATTACGACTTATAAATAAAATAGAAATACAGCGTGTAAAACTAAATGCGTTACAAATCGAAGGGAAGTGCTTCAGACCATCCAACTGAACAACTTTCACAATGGAGCCGTTTCGTGGTTTATGGATCGTTTGTACAAATGATATTAAGATACTTTATTAAAGAATCCAACTAAATTTCGTATTTTTCGTTTTTAGTACTAAAATGTAATTTATTTATTTATAGTGTTAGATTTCTTGTTTTTAGTACTAAAATGTGAATTTTGTATTTATAGTGTCAGATTTCTTTCTTTTTTATTTTTCTTGTTTGTTTCTTTGTTTATGTTATTTACATACACTGTGTAAAGTTTGTACTAAAATTGAGTATTTCGTATTTTGAAAATGTTATTTGATACGCGGCATATACAACATGTTAATGAAACTTACTACCAAAACAAGATTCTTAAAATGTATACATGAGAACTTTAGCGCTTTTATTCATTGCTGAAATGATAACAAATCATTTTTGCCTCAAAACTTAAAACGCTAATAACTTTAAATTTTAACTATTTTGAATTAAAATTATTTTGTTATAAATCAGTTGGGGTGTATGAGGTTTTGCGCTTATTCATTAACACGTTGTAGATTTTCTAAACTAATTTTCCATATATAAAATATTAATGTTATTAATACCGTCTACGCGTATTATGTGTAAAACTTTTGTATGACATTGACAACTCTGCAACCACCTTAACAAATGAATTAACATAATTTGCAGATGAAACCGATGCAGACTGCATATCGGCGCGTACGCAGGCGCTGTTGTTTCTTGCAGCATTGCTCGCAGAACGGTCTGCCGGCGACACCGCCTGGAGAACGCTGAGGGAGGACCTATCGACACCGTTCTTTCATTTTATATTGCAATGTCTTAGTGGCGACGAATTAGGTAATGGATACAGGATTTTTTCTATAAGTAACTGCTTTCAAAGGTGATTCAAACGATGAAACTGAACTTTTAGACATTATTGATGCAAAACGCAAAAGAAAACAAAATTGGAACAGTTTTTTTTTTGCTTTTACTGCGAAAACAATGCAAAGGAAATAAAATGACTGGACTATAGATTTTCTTTTAGCAAACTCATAGAAATAGTATATTCTGAGCGCTACACAGCAATATCCTTATTTGTTTGATGATTGTTTGTATTTTCTTTCATGCTAACACAGGAAATGGAAAGCTCACGTGGCAATTTTCACGAATGAATGGATAGGTTAGAAGTTTTACTATAAATGTTGAAATAAAAGTCCTTAATTATTTCCACAACCACAAGAATATTCAAGTTGAGCAGGTAGGTGGTCTTCTCAAATCAATAAAATAAACAAATTAATAGGATGAATGGGCACAAATGGCAGCCTTATAGCTAAAAATGATAAAACCTTCCCAACATTTATAACCTAAAGTTTAGGTTTGGAAACGAAATGCTCGAAAAGATCAATTCGTTTACGACCTAAACTTCCTTCGGGATTCCACTTTAATGCCACTAAGATGGTGGTTTTAAAATATTCCGACAGTTAAGGCCATCGTGGTGGAGTATGGCCCACTTCCACACATCCGAAGCATTTGGCCAGGAGTGTTCTCCTAAACTTACTTTTATTCATTTACAGATTTGCAAGACGCAGCCTTATATTGCCTGTCGCAACTCGCGCAATCCGCAACGCATGGCAAACATCCAGACAAAGCAAAAGACGGTTCACGTGTAGAATTCTTGGACAACTTGAAGTCTCCGTTCCTAGCGCGAAGTGAGGGATATAGCGGCGGTGATGTCAACGATTGCCGACCTGAGTACATGGTGGAGGAATTGTGTAAGGTGCTGGTGCATCTTTATCAGAAGTTTTCGGAGGAGGTGAAAGTAATGTCTGGTAAAGGTATGTATCTTTATTTTTAGTATTGTAGATAAAACTTAACATATAGAATTCTGGCTAGATAGTAGAACCGGGTCTCCACAACCAAAACCGCTGCGTAGTCAGCTCCTCCTAGAGTACCCTTAGCGTACGTGACCCAAACCATATCGAGATAGGTTTTAGGTTCCGAAAAAAGTTATTGATCATTGTTCTTGGGCCGTTTGTCAACCGCCATCGTCACCGGGACGTCACCCGAGCGCCGACATCCCGGCTGCCGAAGATTCGAGTAGTTCGGCGAGACCACTAGAACTCACGCAAGGTTTTATGATGGGCCGATGTGCCGGTCAAAACACGTTTGTTCTTGACCAAACTACTGTCGTACCGCGCCGCTTGCCCGGACAAAGCTCTAGGACTGAGCTACCGAAATCGGCGCGGTGGACACACGATCGCCGTCACGCCATCTTAAACTCGGCCCGAAATAATCTCGTTCTCGGTGACGATCCGGTGACGGCAGTGGTGGACAAACGGCCTTAAGGTTTTAATTTTAGTGTTATATAAGTCGAGCTTCTTAGAGTAGGCATTCTTAAACTTGCTATACACTTGCCAACTATAGGAATGAAGCCTGCAGTTACTACGAGCAATCGGCAGATGGAATTTTAGATAGTTTCGCCTCGTGGACCTACGCGGTGGAACCTGGATGCTAAACAGAGATAATATTTAAATGACATGTTCTGAAAGCCATACGAATAATATAATATCTTGTGTATATATATATAAATCTTGGACATGTTTAAAGGATATCATGAAATCTGGATACTAGTCCTTTTGAGCCATTCGTTATTTTTTTTCTTTTTATTCTTTGTTTTTTGATGAGGGGATGATAGATGACGATGAATCTATGGTCGATTTCGTAAGCTCGCGCGTTGCCGCCAAAATGACCATGTACGAGTTAACTTGAACCAAAACTTATTTTCTGTTATCGTATTTATTTGAGATTCCTGTTACGTCGGTCGCTTTACGCAACAGTTTGGTACACAATCCGCACGAAATTATGTCACAAATATCACTAAAACCAATTTTTTACGAATTTCAAATAACACGAAACACAACAAGAGCAATGGCGCCAAGCAAACTCCTAACGTTGTGTGAATCTAAGTGTTGCCCTCAATCGTTATTTTTAAATGTCTTAATAATGCAACATTTCCAAAAAAACAAGAATGTCACATTATAGTCAGTTCTGATTTTCAATTTTTTTATTGTTTGTAGCAACTATCTTTAAAACCACCGAAGTGGCATTTGGGGGTTATAAAGATAGTAACTACAAATGTAAAACATAATAGCCTGTAATGTTTCGATAAATTGAATTGAGAATCAGCTATGAATGAGATTGAGGGCAACACTGGAGGCTCGGTGCCTCATTAAGTTAAATGTTTCTTCCAGACGAGCGATGGTGCCGGCTCTGTTCGTGCCTGTGCTCGGTGCTGGCGAGTAGCCCGCGCAGTCGGCTGTACTGCGCACACCGCTGCCTGCCTCGAGCGCTACTCGCGACGCTGCAGTGGGTGCGCGACCGACTGTCTCTCCACGCGCCCTCTGACGTCATCAGGAGCGCTGCCCAGGTAAGTGTCCAGCCCCCCTCGACAAAGTGACATTCTATTGGCGTTGACGCTAGTAGAAAATGACAGAATGTATGGTCGAAAATGATCAAAACATTTTGACGTTTGCTTTCGTCACCATACGTCAAGTCCAAACATTTTTATGTTTTCTACTGTCGTTAACGCTAATCGAAAGATACTTTATCTATAGGCCCAGATGAACGATAAAGCGGGAACTAATAGGCCTACCACGAGTACAACATACACAACATGTAGTAGTTGTATAAAACAGTAGTTTGATGCTGATTTTTGTATGGGATTTCGTACAGGATTATAACTCTTGGTAGGATTGTTCGTGCAAGTGCTCGGAGCTAGCGAGCAGCCTCGTAGCCAATTGTACTGTACACATTATTGCGAGCCTAAGAACTCTTCAGTATGTGGTATTTGATAAAATAAACATGCATAAGTCAGTTGTTTTCCAGAACATGTTTGTCAGATATGTTTTTTACGATAATATAACAACAAATTTCCAACTCGCAAATGTCTTCTTGTCATGTAGCCACATAAGACATTGGCGGCGTTCTGTATGGCTATTATTTCAGAATATGTGACAACATTTTTACAGAAGATCAGCAATGACTCAGTGCAACAAATGTATGTCTATTCGATTCTTTCAATTTTAATTTGATCGAAGGTTACAGAGAGCGTTTGTGGCGCGGTGCGGACTGCTATGGAAACTCAATCATGAGGTCCAGATTCGATTCTGCACGGATAACATGCCATGTACCAATTAGTTTTTCTAACTTATGTACGTAATACCGACTGCTCTCAAACGGTGAAGGAAAACATCGTGAGCAAACCTGCATACGCTGAAGAAGAAATTCCGATGCGTAAGTGAAGTCTACCAATCCGCATTGGGCACGCTTGGTGGACTAACTCCCATACACCCTCCATGAGGGTAGGCCTGTGTCCAGCAGTGGGACGTATATACGCTGTGATGATGATGATAACGAAGGTGTTATCATAAAAACAAATTTTCAGCAGTCAAATTCTCAAACCGCGTTCCGCACGAGGAGTAATGCAGCCTTGCGCATTAATATTTTTGTGTTGATTTACCAACTTAAACATATTCTTCCAGAATCCGATCCTTCGCACACTGTACTGGCTCCTTACAATGATAAACTGCCACATGCTGGAGTGCCCCCCTGCCAAGGACATATTCGCTGAAGACAACATGGCACTGTCTCTCAACCGTCTGTGGGTGTGGTGTATGCTCACTGATCAACTACGAGTAGCTGTCATGCATCTCTTGTTGAATTTCAGTAATGATTGTGTTAAAGGTAAGTCCATAAATAATCTTCTATCGTCTTCTACTATTACTATTTTAATAATGTAACATAAGTGTGTCTATTCTGTACAATGAAGATATTTAAAAAAAAACTTACGATAAGGTGTCACTTGAATCCAAATCACAGATTTATGGATTTTTTTGTCTGTCTGTTTGCTTGTTCGTTTCTTCGAGCATCACGCAAAAATTTATGGACCGATTTGGATTAAAGTTTTTATGTTTAAAATTAAAAGCTATGATAAGACTTTTAAACTGGTCTATATATTTTATCTCGCTACGATGACAGGAAGCGGTGTGTCTAGTCTAAACTGGGCAAAGTCGCGGCAAAAGCTCGTTTTTAATATATTTGTAAAAGCAGCGACTTTGTCTGCGTTGACTTTAAAAGGTTCTAACATAAAACACATTCTGTGTGCAAAATTTCATTCCAATCCCTTTAGCCGTTTATGCCTCACAAAAGTTGGTTAAATTGAAAAAAGTAGAGACATGACAATACATGTGTGTATGTACAGTGTGATATTTCCAGTCTTTATTTAATAAGTCAATGAGATCCAAATATTTATAATGATTAAAGCTTGCGGTGCAATGGTGAGCTGCGTGGGCGCACGTAGCCTGGTCGGGGAGGTGTGCGCACTGACGTCACGGGAGGCGGCGTTGATGTCCAAGCCGCGGGCCGACACGCTGCTGCTGCTGTGCCTGCGCACGCTGCGACACGTCGTGGCGCATCATCACTGCCGCGCCGTCATACTGAAGGTTAGTTGCCCGCACGTAGCCTGGTCGGGGAGGTGAGCGCGCTGACGTCACGGGAGGCGGCGCTGCTGTCCAAGCCGCGGGCCGACACGCTGCTGCTGCTGTGCCTGCGCACGCTGCGACACGTCGTGGCGCATCATCACTGCCGCGCCGTCATGCTGAAGGTTAGTTGCCCGCACGTAGCCTGGTCGGGGAGGTGAGCGCGCTGACGTCACGGGAGGCGGCGCTGCTGTCCAAGCCGCGGGCCGACACGCTGCTGCTGCTGTGCCTGCGCACGCTGCGACACGTCGTGGCGCATCATCACTGCCGCGCCGTCATACTGAAGGTTAGTTGCCCGCACGTAGCCTGGTCGGGGAGGTGAGCGCGCTGACGTCACGGGAGGCGGCGCTGCTGTCCAAGCCGCGGGCCGACACGCTGCTGCTGCTGTGCCTGCGCACGCTGCGACACGTCGTGGCGCATCATCACTGCCGCGCCGTCATACTGAAGGTTAGTTGCCCGCACGTAGCCTGGTCGGGGAGGTGAGCGCGCTGACGTCACGGGAGGCGGCGCTGCTGTCCAAGCCGCGGGCCGACACGCTGCTGCTGCTGTGCCTGCGCACGCTGCGACACGTCGTGGCGCATCATCACTGCCGCGCCGTCATACTGAAGGTTAGTTGCCCGCACGTAGCCTGGTCGGGGAGGTGAGCGCGCTGACGTCACGGGAGGCGGCGCTGCTGTCCAAGCCGCGGGCCGACACGCTGCTGCTGCTGTGCCTGCGCACGCTGCGACACGTCGTGGCGCATCATCACTGCCGCGCCGTCATACTGAAGGTTAGTTGCCCGCACGTAGCCTGGTCGGGGAGGTGAGCGCGCTGACGTCACGGGAGGCGGCGCTGCTGTCCAAGCCGCGGGCCGACACGCTGCTGCTGCTGTGCCTGCGCACGCTGCGACACGTCGTGGCGCATCATCACTGCCGCGCCGTCATACTGAAGGTTAGTTGCCCGCACGTAGCCTGGTCGGGGAGGTGAGCGCGCTGACGTCACGGGAGGCGGCGCTGCTGTCCAAGCCGCGGGCCGACACGCTGCTGCTGCTGTGCCTGCGCACGCTGCGACACGTCGTGGCGCATCATCACTGCCGCGCCGTCATACTGAAGGTTAGTTGCCCGCACGTAGCCTGGTCGGGGAGGTGAGCGCGCTGACGTCACGGGAGGCGGCGCTGCTGTCCAAGCCGCGGGCCGACACGCTGCTGCTGCTGTGCCTGCGCACGCTGCGACACGTCGTGGCGCATCATCACTGCCGCGCCGTCATGCTGAAGGTTAGTTATGCTCATTGACCGACCAATCCACAGACTTAAAGTATCCTTTGAACTGAGTAAATACGTCTTCGAACGAGTTCGCCAGCAATCAGCTCGTCCATAACCTTTCCACAAACTTTGCCGTCACTTCAAGAGGTAGGCACGTGCAATATCAGTTTCCAAAAATCATGTCTTGCCGCGTGCGTAAAAAATCTAGATTGTAAATCGTACTTTATGTGTATCGTATGTGTGTCTATGTTTGTATGTATGTGGTAATACCCTATCCTGTAATTAGTCCGAAACTTTTCCTAAAGTGAATAAATAATATAAATAAATATAAGGCATAATGCTAATAGCGATTATGTATATTTGCAGAGCGACGCACTGACGTGTATCTACAAGGTTCGGGTGCGGGAGCGGGGCAGCAGCGCGGCGGCGCTGGAGTGGGCGCGGCTGTGCGAGGCTGCGGCGCGGTATCAGGATGGCGCCGCGGCGCTGCTGGCGCTGCGGCCGCTGCTCGCCGCGCCGCCCGTGCGCGCGCTCCTCATGCCCGCGCTCGCGCACCTCGCGCGTCACCGCCGCGCCGCCGTGCTCCAGGCCTGTTAGTAGTAGTACTGCCGCTATATACACTAGCCGCGACAGCAGCGCGGCTGTGCGAGGGTGCGGCGCTGCGGCCGCTGCTCGCCGCGCCGCCCGTGCGCGCGCTCCTCATGCCCGCGCTCGCGCACCTCGCGCGTCACCGCCGCGCCGCCGTGCTCCAGGCCTGTTAGTAGTAGTACTGCCGCTATATACACTAGCCGCGACAGCAGCGCGGCTGTGCGAGGGTGCGGCGCTGCGGCCGCTGCTCGCCGCGCCGCCCGTGCGCGCGCTCCTCATGCCCGCGCTCGCGCACCTCGCGCGCCACCGCCGCGCCGCCGTGCTCCAGGCCTGTTAGTAGTAGTACTGCCGCTATATACACTAGCCGCGACAGCAGCGCGGCTGTGCGAGGGTGCGGCGCTGCGGCCGCTGCTCGCCGCGCCGCCCGTGCGCGCGCTCCTCATGCCCGCGCTCGCGCACCTCGCGCGTCACCGCCGCGCCGCCGTGCTCCAGGCCTGTTAGTAGTAGTACTGCCGCTATATACACTAGCCGCGACAGCAGCGCGGCTGTGCGAGGGTGCGGCGCTGCGGCCGCTGCTCGCCGCGCCGCCGTGCTCCAGGCCTGTTAGTAGTAGTACTGCCGCTATATACACTAGCCGCGACAGCAGCGCGGCTGTGCGAGGGTGCGGCGCTGCGGCCGCTGCTCGCCGCGCCGCCCGTGCGCGCGCTCCTCATGCCCGGCTGGCAAAGAGTCGAGTGAAAACGAATCTAGTGATTTACTAAGACAGATTTACTTGATGCCGCCTTGCCATACATTTGACTGGGCGGCGTAATAAAGTGCAGTGTCTCGTCTATAATAGCTCAATGTATCCTTCTTAATATACTGACAGTCGTTTAAAGGCAACTGATGAACTGAGGGCTGAAAACTTTTTATGAGACTAACATCGAAATTTTGAGAAATAAAGTAGCCGTACCATACATTTGGGTCGACTAGCTATTTAAGTTTTCTGAGGAACAGTAATTCTCGTTCTCGTTATCGATATTGGCTCAATAGTGAAAGTTTTTCATTTTGGTGGTCTGAAACACCCCCCTTTAAATTATATTCCCAATGTAACGTAAGCCTTTCAGACCGGTATCAATCGTAGGAAAGCGTGGAGCAGTGTTAAAATGCATATATTTGTTCGACAGCTGATCTTCTAGAGCTGCTCTCTGGCACGCTCCTATCCGGCGACACTGCTGAGATAGTATCCGCAGCGCGCGCTGTTTGGGCCTTAGCTGCTAATAATCACAAGGTACGTTTACATTTTCTTGCAAGGGCCTACGATTGTAAGTCCTGTAAATCAGGATCAACAGCGGCGATATATTTGACAAAATATCTTTTGTTATGCTTAGTGTGAATGCTTGTATTCGTTTCAAATAAGATAGGCAACAATTTCATTTCACAACACACTACCATATGAATAGATAATAATAGTACACTATAGAAACGAAACTCCCGCGTTAAATGTCAAAATACCCAAATAAACCCATACAAATGTCAAGAAACGCCTACCAATCTCATGTTGGTTTAACCCACAGAACATTATAAGAGGGGTTAGAAGTGCAAAATAGGCGAGGAACGTGTCGCCACAGGTTATGCAATGATTTGCATAACATCATAAGGCGCGCGGCGTGGTGCGAGCGAGAGGGCATGAGTAATTGTAGCAGCGTGAACGGGAAGACAAGTGGTGACAGCCGTCTCCGAAGCAAAAGCGCTACTTTGCATTTCTAAGCCCTCTTACAATGTTCTGTGGTTTAACCCAGGAAGCTGGAAATAGGTACAGACTGCCTAACAAGCGGTGAAACATGTAAATACTCATTGGCCATCGGTAGTGTTCAACCTTTTTTCGTACGTTTTCATCATCTTGTTCACATCATCAAACCGAATAACTTTCTCTATCGCACCAACATCGAAATCGCGAAAAAAAAACACCTATATACAAAACTGCAATCCTACTTGAGCCAAATGTATGGGACAGCTGATTTTTTTTCGCGTTTTCGACGTTGGTCCGATAGAGAAAGTTGTTCAGTTTGACGGTCTGATCATCCCCTTAAAAAAGTGTCAGCATATTAAGAAGGACCCTATATTATGTTCGGCAGGCTAAACTGTTACTTCGGAGCGTGGGAGTGGCATCGGCCGTACAGTCGGCTCTGCAGCGAATGCAGCGCCACCACACGGATCCCTCCGCTCAACGAGCTCTTCAACTACTCATCTATACCAACTCGGTGCTGCAGACCTCGTGACTTATCGTTACACATTAATTTAGCCTTTATGAGCTTGTACCTTGATTTGATTATTGCTCACGATCGACTGCAAAAAAATAGACTGACTGCTATGAGAAAAGCATTACTGTTGGTAAATAGGTTTTACCCGACACGCCCTTATACAGGGTGGTGTAAGGAAAATTATCCACACGCTCTTCCCATTAAACTGAACATCTTTTACTATGGGAGCAAACCTGTCAGAACAAACAAAAAATCATCTGTACATTAGTCTTGTAGGTATTGCAGTTTAGTATGGAACAGCTGTTTTTTTATTGCTCTGTCAGGTTTGCTCCTATGGTCAAAGTTGTTTAGTTTGATGGGTTGAGTATAGTTTAAAGGTTAATTATACTTTTCCTTAGACCCTGTATATAAGTCACAATACACAAACAATTGTTATCGGGTATAGACTTTCCGCTGAGTATAAGGACGAAAAGATTTTCATTTTCCCATATAGGTTTCTGACCAATTCTCCTCACTAATTTATTTAAAGCAAGGATATACTATCCGATATAACTTGGACACTACTAAAGCTTTTCTATGTGAGAATAAGTATTTCAAATCTCTAATTCTGCAATTCAAAATTAATAGAGTTAACTTTTTTTTAATCAGACGGATTTCCTGAAAAAAATGTTGTTCGCGTGATTTATTTATATAGGAAAAGTATCATTGACCTTTAAACCATCATCTACCCATCAAACTGAAAAACTTTTATTACGGGAGCATACCTGTCACACGTTGTATCAGGCCTCGAACAAAAGATGTGTCAAAATTTTTTACGGTATGTTTGAAGGTTACCCTTTTAGAATCGAAGAAAGATGCACTGTCACTATGTTTGATTTAATTAAACTAATTGATTTAAAAGTAACTTTTAGTGTGGGTCAATGCAGTTTGAAGAACCTTTTTAATTGTTAATAAAAAGACTAAGGACCTGTTTCACCCCTTCCGAATAAGTTCTTGTCAGCTTATCCGACAGCTTATTTGACATTTTCTTCATACAAAATATGTCAAATGAGCTGTCGGATAAGCTAACAAGGACTTACCCTAAAGTGGTGAAACAGGCCCTAAGCTTTTTTGCCTCTGCTCCTGTTCAAATAAGTGTTTAAGTTTTATGATGGCTATTGATATGGCCAATGTTATTACAAGGTAATGTGTGAAATAATGACGTCTCATTGAATTAAATTCATTGTATAATGATTGTAATAAGTAAAAAGTGATTTGGTAATTCGAATAAATTTTATGCTATGAACTGAATATGTTGTTTACTATTGTGTTGTGTTGGTTTACAAATGTGCAAAGGAATTAAAATGATAAAAAGAAAAATGGTTTTAGGTGAATGTTTATCGGTCAAATAGTTTCTCGAACCTATACTTCGATTTTTCGATTCCTGTATAGCTATCTGGCCAATTCTGTTTAGCAAATATGATTTATTTATGAGAAAGATATAATATCCGACATATCTTGGAGGTTACTAAAGCTGTTCTAAGAATAAGTGAGAGTAAGTGTTTCAAATCTCTGTTTCTGTAATTCAAAATAGCTTTGGAATTGAGTATAGTGCGGTCGATAATTCAATGTATATTACCTACTTCTCAGTATTGTTGACGGAGCTCGAGGCATCTAATAAATGCAAAACAATAAATAACACCACTATTGTGCGTTTACGATACCGTTCCGTATTCGCTAACGTCAATTGTTTATTGTAAATGTAGGTATAGTATAAATAAGGGACAGCTGAACGAATACCCGCAGTTCCCGATAAAGGAATCGACAGCCGAGACACGTCTGGTTATCAGCGCGTAGCGTATAGGTGTCACAGTCGACGGCGATAACGCTCAGCGTCAATAGCAAACAAGCTGCGCACGCGGCCATCAATACGAAATTTAGAACCGGCAAGTTTGCAATATTAATTGTCAGTGTAAAGAGTGATAATACGCGTTTGTGTGGACGCCGGTCGGTCGCGTCAGTGCGGCCGCACGCCCCGAGCGAACCCTGCCCGCGAGTGTTGCCTCCGTCTTCGGAGCGCTGAGCAATAAGGAACAATGAGTCGCCGGGACGGCCGCGGCCGGTGGCGGACCACCTTCTGACCCTTCGAGGCCTCGCGACGCTACCCGTCTGTGTGTGTGGTGAACTAGTGCGGAGATGACGTCGCCGCTGTTCAGCTTTCCGCCGGAGAGCTACTCGGCCGTGTACGAAGGCGACGGTGCGACTAGTGCGAAGGTGAGTACGAAACAGCCGGCGAGAGGCGAGTGCCGAGTGGCGTCGTTATCGCGCGCCGCGTGCGTATGCGCGGCCACAAGGTCGCCGCGCCGCCCGCCGCGACGCGAACCGGTGCATTCAACTCGTTTTGCTCCTATCAATAAATGTGCGATGCAATCGCTGATCGGCTCAGGCTTCCTTGGCCCTACCATATGGCGTTCAAATTAATCTCTTTACACATTTGTATAGGTTCTTACGTATCGATGTATTGTTATTCTACACGCCTACAGCACACGCATTACTTTGATACAACATAAACATGCAAATTGCAACCCATAAATTCATCTGCGTCATGAGATGAGGAACCTTAATCAGCTACCTAGTGGATACAAAGTGTTCGCGTCAATCCGTATAAAGTACGATCATTCGATTGGAGTGGAGTACACACTTTAGTAGCAACATCTGCTTTGTTATTTTGTTCAGTCAAGGTTAACTCCATACTTGGAAGCTTAACATTATCTGTTGCTGGTACAAAACACTCGCGTAAAGTATTTACTTTAAAACATTCTGCACGTCACTTGCAATATACTATGATTGCCAATTAGGTATGTTTTGTTACCTATTGAACGAAATGTCAATCAATAAATAGGTACGTTACAATTCCATATACTCTTAGTACATCAAAAAATAAATCACTATTTAGGCGTATGTGTGGTGTAACAAAATATATGTAATTAGTTTTGTAGCATATTCGACCATCTTATCTAAACTATTATAAAACTGTAACAGAAGTGTGTCTGTACATTACATATATTTACAAAAAAAAGATTACGATAGGTTTTTTAGATGTCCCTGACTAAAAATCAACCGTTTTTAGAATTTTTTTCTGTCTGTTTGTGTGGATGTTTATTTTGCGAGCATCACGCCAAAACTACTGAACCGATTTTGATGAAACTTTTTTTGATTGATAACTTATGATCTGACTTAAAATCTGGTAAATAATTTGGGCGGACGAAGTCGCGGGTTAACTCAAGTATGCTATAAATATGTTGAGTTGTGCGTATACACGTACCATTTTGTGCAAATGTATGTTCTATTGTTTGAAACTACGTCAGTTGGACGCTATACTGGTGTAGATTAGCATTTAGCCGACCGATCGTACTCTTTCAGTTGCTACATATTATTTAGGCTACAATACCTACATAATTTACAGGGTGTTAGGGTAAACAGTTGCATTACTTTAAGGGGTGATTGTACCCATGATACTGAACAACTTTCCCAAAGAAACCTATAGTAAAATCGGAAACAAATTTTTCGACTTTTCATACAAACGTTCGATCAGCTGATTGCATTTAGTATAGAAAGTCCAAAAAAGTTTTTGCTAATTTCCTTTAGGTTTTTTGGGAAAGTTGTTCAGTATCACGGGTACAATCACCCATTAAAGTAATGTAACTGTTTACTCTAACAACCTGTATATTATGTAGGTATGTAGCCTAAATAATATGTAGCACATGATAGTATACAATGTATTAATGAATAAGCGCAAAACCACATACACCCCAACTGATTTATAACAAAATAATTCGATTGAAACAATAATTTCATTATTTTGATACTTAAAAATTTAAGTTATTCGCATTTTAAGTTTTCAGGCATAAATGATTTGTTATCATTTCAGCAATTAATGAAAGCGCTAACTTGCTCATGGATACATTTTAAGAATCTTGTTTTGTTAGTAAGTAGGGTGAGTGTGCCGGTGCGGTGGGTTGAGATCGAGTTCAGTAAATTTTAAATTTTACAAACAAATTATTTATTATTTTGATTAAATTACCCTCTCGATTCTAAACAAACTACTTTCTAGTTTTGCGTTAATTCATTAACACGTTGTATAAGAGATAAGAGGAAAGGTTTGCCTGCATAAGTCCAGTCGGTTTAGGAGTTACATCCATTCAAAGGTCTTGTATGGTTGCTAAAAATTAATATGCATGTATTATTGTAATATGCACTGTAGCTATGCGAACAGTACAAAAACTGACATGGTCTATCAGTCGATTTGGGAGATACATCCGTTCAAAGGTCGGAACTTTGAGTCGGAATTGTGTGGTACGGTGGTGGTATGAAATTCGTAAGATTTTCGACCTAAATGCAGAACCCGACGCGGTAGATCATTATGAAATGGTCCAAATTTTCTTTGATAATTTCGAATTAATTCTGTAGAAATAGTTTTCAGGTTCTGCATTCATTTTATTTAACACCTTGAAGGTATAACGATGTCGAGCGTCGTTAAACGGCCCTGCAAAACGTTTGTCGTATGCGATCTACCTAATGCCACATGGTAATATTATATCTCTCTTCTGATGCCTTGGGTATGTTACAGGCAGTTCAGCACTCCCCCAGAGAGGCCTGTGAACCGTCAGCTTCGCCCCCCTCCGCGCCTGCCACGCCCTCCCCCTCTCTGTTCGGATGTTTTCACTGCGCGGTAAGTACCTTTCTTAGTTTATGTACAAACACGTTTTGTTGGCACGTGCGTTGTTCTTCTTATCGTGTGGGCAAGCCCTGGTGTCAGAGTTTGAGTTTTTTCAGACCGCTTTATGGCCTGTGACCTGGTTTTATATAACAACTATTACCACGAGAGATAGTAGCTGGGACGCACGGAATCATCTTTCTTTTCAGACAATCAGGTAATTCAGCCTGCAATGTCCTAACCAACTGGGGAAAAACGCACAAAGTGACATATCACTAGGTGTCCCCTGTGAGAATGGAACCCACGACCTCTGTGTCAAGAGCCCGATGCTCTTAACGATTGGACCATGGAGGCACGTGCGTTGATTAGGTACTTTACATAATTACTAATAATTCACCATCGTCTCGTTTGTTTAGATTAAAGTTTATTGCCATGAACTGGACGTTAGAAAAATTTATTTATTTATATTTAACGAAATTTTAAGGCCATTTTGCATTACAGAAACAGAGATTTGAAACACTTCCTCTCACTTATTCTTAGAACAGCTTTAGTAACGTCCAAGATATGTCGGATAGTATATGTCGTCCTTATTTGGAATGTAGTATAGATTGAAACTACAGAATGATCCGCTGAAATATGAATGAAGCATATTATTGCGATCGAGAGGTCTCTTTTGTCTCGTACGATATGATATAGCTCAATATAAACAGGGTAGGAAACGCTTTGCTGTCCAGTCCCACATGGGTTTGCGTGCAACGAAACTCACTAAACTTAAGCGTCTAGCAACGTTATAGATCGTCATCATCATCAGCCTGCAGTGGCGTAACTACTGGTTGGCGGAAGTGGCAAAATGCTAGATGCCCCGTGGGACCTAACCTTTAGTATTACAAAAATGAACTTTTGTTAGCATGGACGTAGCATATGGGGGTAGTCCGGGCCCATCTCGCTCCTGATTTTACGACTGTATTGCATGACCTGGAATGAGTCTAACATTACAGTTCTTCTCACATTTAATGTCTCAGGAATCTAATGAAACTTTAAATCGTGAATAGGATGTCGATGTGTACCTATAATTATCCTATATCTATGTGGTATGTGTTAATCTAGGATCTTGAATTCAATGCCAAGTCTAAATATAAATTTCGCATTGCTATAACATTAGTATAACATTAGTTGGCCTGAGTTTGCGTTGTATACAGGGTGTAACAAAACACCGTCCAAACTGCCTCCGTGGTCTAATGGTTAAGAGCATTGGGCTCTTGATACGGTGGTCGATTCCCACGGGGTACACCTAGTGATATGTCACTTTGTGCGTTTTTCCCAGTTGGTTAGGACATTGCAGGCTGAATCACCTGATTGTCTGAAAAAAAAGATGATTCCGTGCTTCGGAAGGCACGTTAAGCCATTGGTCCCGGCTACTATCTCTCGTGGCAGTAGTCGTTACATAAAAACCACGTCAGAGGCCGTAAGGCGGTCTGAAAAAACTCTTACACCAGTGCTTTGCCCATACGACATGAAGAAAAAACCCTAGTAATATGTGAAGGGGTGGTTTAGACTCTAAACCACCCCTTTAAATATGACTCGACAAACACTACGGAGCTAACATCGAGAAAAAATAAAAAATCTGTTATTTCATACAAAATTGCAGTAAGTACCGACTTGACCTTAATGTTTGAAAAACTGCTTTTAAAATTATTTTGACGTTGTCTCCATACAAAAATTTCCGATTTTTCCGAAACATGTGCTTGTTTATGTATGTATATTGTATAAGGTACGAAAACGTAATTGTCATCTCATACTTAACTTTAAGTACCTACCTACCTAAACTTATCAGTGGGTGACATTACAAAAATTAAATGTTTTTTTCAAGTAGGTAGGTAGTAACCTAACTTAAAAAATATAATTTTTCTTCTTTCCCTTACACCAAAGTTCAATGCACAGTCCAATGCACTCTAAAATCCTTAGCCACTGTTTAAAGTTCGCTGTTTATGTTTATTTTATTGGAAAAGTTTTACTTTCCATTACTTTGCTGGTCTGGATGGTGTTGTGTTGATGCTTAAAATTTAAATGATTACTAAAATTATCATTTCTTTTCCAGTTTCGGAGTGGCATTAAAGTAATAAGAAAAGACAAACATGCTACGAAACATAAGGTAAGCGCAACACAATATTGTATAGATCTATTCCATTGATATAAATACTATAGACTCCTCTAAGTCTCATAAAAATCTTAGCAAATTGTTGTCTGACTCTGACACATAACCCACACAAATCAAGTATGCAAGCTGTTTGGTGGCACGAATATGTTTTATATTTTTTATGTATTTTTATTGCGATAAATTACATGTTTTTGATTCATAAACATAGTCGTATTTGGTATGATTACTATTAGTTAGTATAAAAAAACCGGCCAAATGCGTGTCGGTAAAAATCGGCCATCAGAATTTAAGTGAGGTTCATAGCATTTTTACGTACCTTGATTACCTGATACCTGGAAAATGGCCGTCTAGCCAAGCTAGCAGGTAGGCACACGTTCTTAGTACATACTAACACTACTCAATCTTACACATTTTGTTCATCAAAAAATAAGTGGCGTCTGGCGGCCTTGGGATCTTGAACCATTTATTACACTGAAAACACGTTCAGCGGCGGCGTTTTTGATAGGGATCGATAAAGTGATTCATAGCATAGCATATGCTTTGCTACGCCAGTTTTTTTTATTGCATTGCTAGATTAATACTGAAATTTTTCAAAAATATGAACTCAACGCTAGCCAACCCTCTTTGTTTTTCTTGCCACAACTTCACGAACTAATTCTAACTTCACTTCTAATTTATTGGCACATACTCGTATGCTATGCGAAGAGGAAACCCGGGAGATTTAAGCTGAGTTCCTGGAGCCGGGAGATTTTAAAATCTCCCTTCTTCTGGAAGAATCCCGAAATGCCGGGTGACCTGGCAACCCTACCTGCCTGAAGGGATTCATGCGGTGAACTGAGACTTTATGTAATTTGCATTACAACAATAAAGAAATGATTAATGATTTGTGGGAATAACATAAATAAATCAACATCGTACATAAATTAAATCCTTAAAGAATTTTGTATGACCGGTTCAGAAGTAGGTACTACTTTATACACTACTAGAGTTAACCCACGACTTCGTCCGCACAAATAATATACCAGATTTTAAGTCAGATCATAAGCTATCAAACATAAAATGTTTCATCAAAATCGGTCCAGTAGTTTTTGCGTGCTGCTGTTACAAAAATAAACAAACAAACAAACAAACAATAAAACGAAACAAACAACCAGACAGATAAAAAAATCTAATAAAAAGGTTGATTAGGAGTCTGGGATACCTAAAAACCATATCGTTATCTTTTACATGTAAATATCTTCAATGTACAGACACATTTCTGTTACAGTTTTATAACAGTTAAGATTCGGGTGAGCGAGTGAATAAAAAATATAAGTGGATTCGATATTACTTTAAGCGGTTTAGTACTAGTATCAATTCTGTGGCGTAAATATTACAACTTACGTAAAATCATGATTATTTTAAGTAATATTTAACTTGCTACAAACTATACGGACATCTAATGCACTTAAAATATGCCCTGATAATAAATATTTACAAGTGAATCATCTTGAAAAATATTTTTAAGCGCCTATTCGCGTACATGTGTTAAACAGCTGTCGGTTTGTTTGTACCAACCATGTTTTAGTTTAGATTCATAATATTAGTTTAATAAACGTTTTAAAAAGTTGCGGCGACGCGACGGGCCTGTCACAAAGGGCAGAGTTTTTTAAGGGCAAGTTAGATATTCTGAACATGCTAGGTATTTCGAATATCTCGTACAGGAATGATAGTCGTACATTTTAAATAATTGGTTTTCCACTTAGCTGTTATTTAAATTGATATTGGGTCCAGTTTTTTCGCATAATATCCACGTTAAACCTTTAAAAATAATAGATACTTACTATTATTAAAAAGACGAGTTTCTGCCGATCGAGATATTTATTTATACAAGGTGTTACAAAAATACAAATAAACATTTAAGGGGATGGTTTAGACCATCAAACTGAACAATTTTCGAAACAAATATTGAAATCGCAAAAAAATCGGATGTTCCATACTAAACTACCAATCTACTCGAGCTAAATGTATGGGACAGCAGATTTCTTTTTCGCGATTTCGATGTTGGTCCCATAGTGAAAGTTGTTCAGTTTGATGGGCTAAACCACCCCCTTCAAAGTGTTAAATGTTTTATTTTTACTTTTGTAACACCTTGTATAGTCTGCCGTTCAACCAATTATATAAAAATTATTTTACTAGCGTCATACATAATATTTTATCTTCTCGAGAGCGTCGCGTCAATTATGGCGTTGCTAGGGGGCAGTTACTGTTTTTTTACTGCGGACTATTGGAGCGACCACGAAGGGTCTACCGAGCCAAATGAATGATCTGCTTTTTACTGCGGACTATTGGAGGGATTGCTATTTGGAATGGAGTATAAGTTACCCCTCCAGTACGGGTCCCTGCTAGTAGTTAAGTTTTAAGATAGGTACAGATTAATTATGTTTCATAAAATATTTTTAAACGTTATGTTCGGGCAGATCCGTTGGGCATGACTAGTAGGGCAATATATCGTATTTAATTAACTGGTATTCCCAAACGACTTTGTACAAATATGTGCTCTTCTTCGGTGATTTGGGTTTTCCCACTAATATTTGAAAATCTAATATTTGTCGGTGAATAATATTAATTTTGTTGTACTTGCACGTCAACGCCACTTTAAAGACTTTCGGTCGATTTGGGACATTTTGATACCTTTATTTAATTTGTCAATGTTTAGAGGCACTGAAAATTAATGTGTAGTCCAATCAATACCATGGTTATTTAGATTTTAATCAATTTTATTTAAGAAACATTGTCAACAATTCAATGTTGAAATGCAAATGGTGCCACTACCACCCAAATACTCAAAGCAATTGAATATCAAGTATATTTGCGCAGTTTACAAATTGTTCACTGACGACTTGGTTTTTACATTTTTTTGTTATTATTTGTCAAATATGGAAATCCCTCGTTTTGGGACCGACATTATTCGTAGTAAATGAACTCTTGATCTGCTTATGACGTATGGTTTGTTGACAAAGATACGAGCTCCCAAATGTTGTTAAAACCTACAATATTTTTTTTTTCAAAAATGACAAGGAAAAAAAGTTTTGAACTGTCCGAACTAGTCAAGTCAGCAACTATTTATCGAACGTCAAAACGCGCGCTTTGTATGAAAAATTTTACTAAATAATGACTAGTGACGTAATTTGTCCTTGTTATTAAAAAAATAGTATTCTATGCTCTATTCAAAATAGCAACGAAAATTTTAAGGATATTTTTAATTACAGAAACAGAGATTTGAAACACTTCCTCTCACTTATTCTTAGAACAGCTTTAGTAACGTCCAAGATATGTCGGATAGTACATCTTACTGATAAATAAATTATATTTGCTTATCAGAATTGGCCAGAAAGCTAAGTTATGCTGTCAACTTCCCATTACTAAGACAAGGTGCTAGCTAGGAACCTGTCTATCATAGGTCGATATTGGATATGTATTTTTGACGGTTGTAGGCGAGTCTGAATTGCTACTGCGTCGACTCAAATTTTATATATTCCGTCAAAATTATTCTTACCTACCGCAGCCACGAAAATAAAATCGATTTTATCTTTTAATGCATTTAAATTGATGTTTTTCATCACTTGTCGATAGATTTATTCAGGGGAAGACGCGCGTTACGTATGCGTCGACACGGTGAGTGACCGAGCACGACCTGCTCCTGCGCACGCTCTCACGTTTTCCACTACCACTAGTCAGACCACAGACCTGCCTACTAATATTACAGACTTAAGAATAATTGAGAAAGTGAGTTTATTTGTTCAACTTTCAATTACAACAACATAACATGACATGCTCACGACTATATTCCCCGAGGGAGTAGTCAGGGATATTCTGACCTCTAAAAACATCAACGTTTCACTAGTTACTGAAACTCTGTCCAGTGTGACGGGGAGTGAGCAGATTTCCTTACGATTTTTTCCTTCACAGAAGAGCAAAGTGATTTAGTTCTCGCTACTGGACCACCACAGTATTTACAACAAGTCGCCATGATATTTAGTATTCTAATAGGTAACCTATGGCTTGATGACGGACATAGGCTTTTTTTCCGGAAGCGAATCAAATTCACGCGTTCCTCTGTTATAGCAATTGATGTATCTCGATAGATCATCTCGTAAGATTATAGTACAGAGGTTAAAAAAACCCTGTTGAACTTTGAAAACTTTCACTATGGAGCCAACATCGAAATCTCGAAAAAAACATCAGTTTCATACAAAACTGCAGTACCAACTCTACCCAAATGTATGAGACAGATGATTTCTTTTTTGCGATTTCGAAGTTGGCTCCATAGTGAAAGTTGTTCAGTTTGAAGGTCTGAAGCACCCCCTAAAGGCTCCAACAGGGTTTTTTACACCCTGTATTTATGCACAGGAACAGATTATTAATAAGGTAATACGCACAGGTTAAATTATTTTCCATAAATAAACTAATAGTAAAATTCAATTGAACCTTTCGTGAAAAGATGAAGGCGAAACCCTACATACGAGTCAATAGATTTAGAAAAGATTCAGAGATTACCGTAGGTCATTGTCCTATCAGCCCCAACCTACCACAAAACGTTAAACTTATGAAATAACTTATTCGGACAGTTGGGTTGGTAATACAGACGCATCGCGTACTACTACTTTCGATGGTAATGTAAGCTGTTGGTCTGGCAAGGATCGACCAGCTGTTTGGCCGGTCAACTGGGGCCGTACACCCTGGCCCTGCAGACGATGATCTCGGGAACATTTCTACTATACATAATCTATGCAGTTTGTAGACAGTTTGCAGTTTGTGTTGTGTGTAGGGGGGCTTTAGCGGAGCTTATGAATAGCGCATCCGGGGCGGATTTGGCACGTCTCAAGGCTGTTTCTAAGCCCGAGTCGGGGGCATGGCTGCATGCTTTGCCTTCGCCGCAGCTGGGTACGCACTTGGACAACGACTCGTTGCGTATTGCAGTCGCCTTAAGGTTGGGTTGCGACGTATGCGTTCCGCATCGTTGTGTTTGTGGTGCGTTGGTGGAGGCAAATGGTCACCACGCTCTGAGTTGTGGAAGTTGCGTCGGAAGGTTGCCTCGCCACCATGCTCTTAATGAGGTAGTACGTAGGTCTCTGGTTGCCGCCAATGTTCCGTGTGTGCTGGAGCCACCTGGTTTAAGCCGCACGGACGGAAAAAGGCCCGATGGGCTCACTCTGATACCGTGGCAGAGAGGCCGTTGTCTTTTATGGGATGTTACGTGCGTGAGTACTTACGCGGCATCACATTTAGCGGGTACAATGCGCGAGGCTGGGTCAGCGGCTGAGAGGGCGGCTTCGCTCAAGCATGACAGGTATTCAGAGTTAGAGTCCCTTTACATCTTTGTACCATTAGCAGTGGAAACGTCGGGTGTTTGGGGTTGTGAGGCCAAGACTTTTGTGCGAGAGCTGGGCAGGAGGCTTTTTGAGAGCGGGAACGATCCCCGCTCGGGTTCTTATCTGGTTCAAAGGATTTCTCTAGCCATTCAACGTGGTAATGCTGCTAGTGTGATGAGTTCCTTTGAGCCAGGTGGGTTCCGAGGGGCGGAGAGCATTTAAACCTGTTTTTGTTTTATTACTGACGAAGCGTGAGGTGGATTTTGGTTAGGTAAGTTGACGAAGCATGTTGCGGATCTCTATCTGTTTATTTAAGGTTTTGACGAAGCATGTTGCTGATTACCGGCTGTTGTATTATTATTGACGAAGCTTGTGCTGACTACTTATTTTGTGTAGACATAGGTAAACTTCTTATAATTATTTGTGTTGGATAGAAGTGGTAGTAAAAAAGAAAAAAGTTTGTAGACCTCCAAGATAACGAGATCCCGTCGCGGTTTCTAATTTAGTTCCGACGCTTATTATGGAAACATATGTTTTATTGTTTAGCTAATGAGGTAGATGTACTTTATATTTCTCGTGTAGAAACAAGGAATAAGAATTTATGTTTATATTATTGTTACAATACCTATATTTTTGTATCATTTCATGCCATGAGACTGTTTACAGGCATTGAGTTGAAATGACTATTTATCGCAGCGAATTCAGTTCCTCACTTAGAGGATCGTTGACGTTATAACGTGTATTTAAGTTAACATAATAAAACATGCAGTTAGTTGTTTGTTTTATTCATTACGGGATATCACGTGCACTGCAACGTTGATTCAATGCTCATTTGACATTTTGGGAAAAGCTAAAATTATACGGATACATGAGTATTAGCACGTATTAGTAACTTGAATTGCACGTTTGTAATACACGACATTATCTTCGGGTTTCTTGACTGATTGGTACTTACATACATATTTAATTGCACGACCGACCGTCAGCAGTTTGGTTTAGGTAACTAACCTGCCAACTAAAAGGTCCCGTTGTATTAGGGATTAATAATGGAATGACGCATTTAAGCTGTGACATGTTGCTTTATTTATCTTATTTTAAGTGAACTATATGTTCTTATGATAATAAAAATAGAATAAATTATTTCGCGTTTAACACTTGTTACCACCTTACATTTTAATTTAAGACGCTCCGCATAGGTAGACGCAGGGCCGGGCCATATTTTGCTGGTTTTAGAAGCTATCTTCTCGTTATTTGAAAGACATACAAATTAATGAAAAATATAGCAATGATCTTCAACATCTCGGTTTTATTTGCTTTGAAGTATATTTCTTATTTTTCTATAAAATACATATGAAACCTGTGTTCAAAGGAAAGCCTAAATATTGGAAAAACTCAGTATAATGTACCTCAACTTTATAAGTAGATGTCACATCTATTTGCGACTATGAGGTAACAGTTTTTACTAAGCATTAAGCAATTCTTAAGATTTTCGAATTAGAGGTCCTTGGATTAGGAGGCACCATAGTGACATAATGAAGTACAAGCCAGTCAAAAATAGGTATACCTACTAAAATGACGTAGCCGTAGTTTAGTAGAGGTGAGGCGGCTCTGAAAGGGTCAAGATCGTTCGGTCAGGAAAAACTCTTAAGGTCTACGCCTAGAGCAATTTGAAAATGCTTGTTTTGGGAATGCCTTGTTAACTCGCGACTTTCTAGATTTTATCTCTTATTCAAATTCCCTGAAATATCTAACGAGAATCTTTTCTTGGCGCGATTTCTTTAGTAGGTAGTGTTTTATATGTAATTTTAGCACCTTCAGTTCATAAAACCTCGAAAACGTTGAAAGTGATTCTTGCTACACCTTAAAAGGTTAGTTTGTAGTTATAGAAGCAATGATTTTTTCCACTGTCCACCCTGAAAGGCAATATGGTCGCGTGTTTATGTATTGTTCTGTCGCGTGCTTTTAGCCAACAAGCATAACAATACACCACTAGTTTTTAATTACTAACATAACTTTAAGACTACAGACTATAAATCTAAACAGTTTTCCCTAAGGGGCAATGGGTCGAAAAACGAGAAGTTTTTTGGCCCCTCCCATAGAAAATCGATCGGCCAATCCGCACTTTTGTATGGAAGGTTAAAAAAAATGCTCGTTTTTCGACCCATGTTCCTTAAGGAAAGTTGTTTAGTTTCATTGTCTGAATACATCTTTAAAGTTATGTTAGTAATTAAAAACTAGTGGTGTATAAATAAACACGTTGATTAATGGCGCCAGTTTGTTTCATTGTATTTCCCAAAAGGACAGTATATTTTCGACTGATCCTAAAAATAGTTTCTTAAACATTCAGTGGAACAAAACAATGCTTAAAAAAACCAAAACGAAAACCCCAAAATAGTCTTTAACTGTTTTAGCTAAATTCGCAATTCGTGTTGCCATTATATTTGGCAAATAAGGATGTCGGTATACATAAACGCAAATAGGAATGGTATGAATAGCGGATTAATATGTGGGATTTTATGAAAATAGTGACTCATTTCGATTTTTATGTTGTTACGTACATAAATTTTCCCCCATCTCGTATCCTATCACAAGAAACCAATTCGATTATGAGCACTTTTTGGAGCACTTGTCCTAGTTAGACGATCGTTTAATGCCCTTAAGAGAAGTTTATTCTGAATGCGTGAATGCGCGCTGCGTACAAACGAAGTCTAGTGATATTTTCAATACTAACCAATTAAACTCAATGAAATTTTGCAGAAACAATCTAGGAACAAATCTCTATGCTTGTATCGTGTCCGATTTTCGTTAAAATATACAGTTTCAATGACAGGATTAATTTAAGATTTGTATGGAAATCTTTGAAGCACTGTAACTTTAAAACTGTACAGTTTAGATTGTTTCTGCAAAAGTTCATTGAGTTTGATCGGTTAGTATTGAAAATATCACCAGACTTCTTTTGTATGGAGCGCGCCAACAGTAATATACCCTAATATTTAATTACTTACCCTTGCAGTTTTAGTTGATCGTAGTGCCTAAACTATACTTCGTCTAAACACTGAACAACTCTCGTGTTCTCGAAACAAATAGAATCAGAGGCGTGCTTTATCGTACATATTTCTAAACAAGTGTCCTTCCAAAAAGAAAACGAAAACACATTAATAGTAAGTAGAACTAGTCACGTGTGACCTTTTTTTATGACTTAGGTATCGGTAGCTGTTTAATACCATGGCTATCATACCGTGGAAACGTGTTTCAGGAATTCATTATAATATTTCAGCTTCTTATTTTATGATTCTGATTAAAGACAACGTGAGCGCCATCGGACTTTCATGCATACATATGATTAGGAAGAGGTGAAAGTTATCAGGTAGGACGTAGTGAATAATTTGGAATTGTTTTTGATCAAAATGTTTCTTAGCAATAGAAATATTCAAAGCTTGCTACTACTTGAAACTAATTGTGTGACAATTTCCTAAATATTTATTATACTTATTTTAACTCTTATGATGTTATTATTATTAATCTTCTTTTATCGAGTCGATGGCATCACATTCTAAATCTTTTTAATAAACTTTGATTATTAATAAACCTGAAGAAAAAAAACGTTTTTTCAGAGTCGATAATTTATTAAACGATTTGGTTTTTAAGACTTGTTATACGAATTTAACTCGTTTTCTTTTACAGTTCCTATGCACAGTCATGCATTCTATTCTTTCTCTAAGAATAGAATGCAATCAAGACATTTTATTGCATAAGGTTTAAAATATTTATCGTCAATGATTGTCAGCAATTATATTAAATAACTAGCTTTTGCCCGCGACTTCGTCCGAATGGATTTCGGAAAACTTCAACACCCCGTTGCTCCCGTTTATCGAATCGATTTTCGAAAAGACCTTTCTTAGTGCAACCCTTCGTCCTCTCTAGAATATAATTAAATACCCATTTTCAAGCTTCTTATCTTCAGCAGTTTAGGTTTACCGTTGTCTATCAGTCAGTCAGTCACGGAATTGTTTTATAACTATCAATTTCACAAAGGAGTTCATAAAGTTGCTCAGTATGATGTAATTATAATATTCTGTGCCTATATCTTGTAAGTGCAAATAAAATTGTTTTGAGGTTTTACGTTCATTTGTTAACACGTCGTCGGTGAGTGATTTGACCGACTAACAGGATGTAGGAGACCACTCACCACAAGCAGGATAGCATTATATTAATAAGCATTATATCTTACACAATATTAAAACATCTTTTTCTCAGACATTTTCCTTAACGTTTGACTTTTAGAATTTACCTATACATCTCAAGAACGGTTAATTGTATGTTACCTACTTTAAAAAAGAATTTATCCTGTTATTTATAAGAAGTGGTTATTAGAATTTCCAAGTTTAAGATAAGGAAACTAGTTTCCAGATCTAACTTTAAAAATTAAACCCCAAAAAAGAACAATGAAACACCTGTACAAATGTTTATTTTCCCCAGTAGATTTTTTTAAATTGATTAACTCATGCGTGCAGTACACAATTGGGTATTTGACTACATTCAATATATTTCTTATCTTCTCATTAAAAAAAAGTTTCGAAAATATCGCGAAACTCCCATTTTCATTGAGTTTTTAGATTTAATACTATTTTTAATAACAAGATAAACTTTAAAAAGTAATGAAATGTTGATGACGTCACTTCTCAGAATCGAGTACAAATTTCATACAAAGCGCACATTTTGACGTCTGATAAAGAGTAGCTGATTTGACTAGTTGTCAAGTAGCCTATTCCAGAGTGTTCTTTTTTTTATCTTGTTTTAGTGTTTGAATTAATGTGAAGATATTGATTTCGCCTTTTTGTTCTTATGACAGTCCTACTGGCATAGAATTTGCAAGTATTGTAAAATTTTTGAAGTAGGTAATTTAACATCAATATCTTAATCTCTCTCTTATCAAGATCTTAATATTTAATGATCAGTAATTTTTTTTGAAAAGGATGAAGGTACCAACGCACATTAGACTTGTTTTATAACCTTTGCGGTTTTTATTATAATTGTTAAACTCTAGGTCTTAAAGCGCGTACTGTAGTGACCTTACTTAATTATTGATTTCGGTATATTAACTCAGGTACTTGTAAATTAAAAACATTAAATTTAATTGAAATTGTATACTAAATAAAGCGACCTCGTAAAATGTGTACGTTTTTGAAAAAAAATACAAATTTAGTAAAGTCTGCTAATATACAGGGTGTAAGTGTAGACAGTTGCATTACTTTAATTTAAAGAGTGATTGTCGTCATAATATTGAACCACTTCCTGAAGAAACTTATCGGAAACTATCAACAACAAAAATTGGACTTGCTGTACCTACTAAACGCAATCAGTTGACCGAACGTTTGTATGAAAAGTAGTTTTATTTTGCAAATTTTCCTTTGCTTGCTAGGGGAAATTGCTTTTAAAATAATGCAACTGTTTACACTAACACCATGTCAATAGTTGTCACATTCATGCCTGATGCCTATACTAAATACTAATAGATGTTTTTCTCCGTGTAGCGTCTTAATTCGGTATGTCAAGTTTTTTTTGTCATCATTTTATATTGTTTACGGATAGAAGACATAATTTAAGACAACTGTTTCTTTTTTTTGGGATTTATCGATTTTATCAATATAAATTTAATTTTTAAATTATTATGATCTGTAATCTCTAAGTGCTAAAATGGTAGAGAGAAAATAATTCCACGGAGAAAAACTACTGCTTTATTAAAAAAATAGAAATCACCTGCCTCCACTTTCGAAGTCTATTCTGGAAACGGAAACGGCAATATCAAATTTCAAATTCTGACATTGTGAATGTATTTTTTTCTTAATGGCCAGTTATTATAAGTTGATTATAAGTTTACCAAGGAGTTTGCAACCGAAAACGACGTTATTTAATTTAAAATATCTGTAATCCTTTCATTTCAAAATCTCAGACACAGAAAATATTGTTATTGAGACAATTATCTCGAAATAGTTTTCGATTCAACCCTCCAAAATAAAACTTGATATACCGAATTCCTGTTTAATATTGTTACCTACCTATTATTCTACATCCTTCCGTACAGCTATACTAAGGGATTCAAAAATATTTCATAAAATATCGGCACACCTTAACCTAATGATGTAATTCTAGCCAACAAGGAGTTAAGCAACTGGTATGCTTAGCTTAGCAGCTGTGTAGGGTATTTCGGCCCAGATAAAAAGACAGGAGGTAGGCGCGCCGGTGCTGGTAGAGGTCACTATTGACGTCAATTGTCACGTGATCACGTTGTGCCACCACTCTGTACCTACTGGGCGTGGAAAGAGCGCGAGCGCGTGCGCTGCGATGCTGCGCTATATGCGCCATGACAACGTGAAGATCATTCTGTAAATGATACCTACATAATTTGTCTAGTTTTAGGATAGATTTAGGATTTGGGATTCATGAAAATTGAGATTTTTTTGTTACAAGTATACAAGTTTTTCGTATTCAGTCCTGTTTCTGAAGTGTTTCTGAAGTAAGCTGATTAGTGAATTCAAAATCTAAATTATTATACAACTGTAACAGAAGTGTGTCTGTACATTGACGATATTTTCAAGAAAAAGATTAGGATATGGTTTTAGGTATCCCTGACTCCAAATCAATCTATTTAAAATTTTTGTTTGTCTGGTTGTTTGTTTGAAACAGCACGCAAAAACTACTGAACCGATTTTTATGAAACTTTTTGTTTGATAGCTTATGATTTGCCTTAAAATCTGGTATACAGGGTGTAAGGAAAAGTATAAGTAACCTTTAAACCACATACTCTGCCCATCAAACTGAACAACTTTTACAATGGGAGCAAACCTTTCAGAACAAAAAAATAATCTGCTGTCTCATACTTTTAGTCGAGTAGGCATTGCAGTTTAGCATGGGATAGCTGATTTTTTACGCTGACAGGTTTGCTCCCATAGTAAAAGTTGTTCAGTTTGATGGGTAGAGTATATGGTTTAAAGGTTAATTATACTCTCCTTACACCCTGAATAATAAAGGTGCTGGAAGTTTATTAATTATATTCTTTTAAGGTTTTAGAATAAAGAATTAATAAACTGTTAATTAAGAGACCCGTATTTTTAATTTTATCCTAGTTTTCTTTCGTTTCAGAGAATATCTACTAAACATTTTTTGACGTAAATTACAAAGGTAGGCTGTATGACAGTAATATCTTTGCGCATGATAAAAAAAAATTAACGTAGGTACAGTTCGTCTAAAAAGTCTTGACAAAAAATGAGGGCGCTGCCTCCACGCAAGAACGTCAAAATCACACATAACCTGGCAACACCACCATACTAAAACGCTGTAGTTCCTCAAACATTCATGTTACGACTTTATAGACAGACTGTACGTTCCGTTGTCAATTTTTTTTTATTACCTGTTACATCAGAAGGCAAAGGATATCTAATGGGTGATTCCTCCGCATTATTTTTTGGTATTCTCAAAATATTTTTAAAACGATTACATTAAAAAATAAATAAAAATATGTCATGATAAGCATCCATAAATCTCGAAACGGTGTTCGTATTTCACTACCAAATGATAAATGAAATGTTGTCAATTACTTCTTGAGCATATGCAAGTTTCCTCGCGATGTTTTCCTTCACCTTTTTTGATTAGTCGGTATTACGCACATAAGTTAAAAAAACTAATGGCATGTTATTAAAAACAGTAAACATACATAGTTAGTTGTCCTTAAGGCTCTACCGCTCGATTTAACAGTAAAATTGGGAAACTTTGTAACCATTTTATACATTAACTATGGTACTTTTTAAGCAGAAAACAAAACTAAACAATCTGTAGGACAAAAGAAGTTATTTGGTTTTTCTCGAAATCTCTTTAATTAATAAAACAAGAAAAAGGAATTTGAAGTCTCCCCTTTATTTTTCAGTTGTTACCATTTTACTCTCACATCGTTTATCGGAAGAAAATGACTATATAATTCACAATACAACATAAAACTATTTGGTTTTCCTAATTTTTGAAAATTTATAAAAAGTCATCGAATTTTTCAAAGAAAACGGCTAGATTCTGACCTGAGTCATGCGCTCGTTCACATCGGATGTTCGTTCGTTCACGTGTTCCCGGACGGATAAGCCTTAAGTACTTCCTAGAGACCAAACTTATCCTGTCGGTTGGTCGGATGACTCTTATGTATTTATGATACACAACAATAGATCATTTGCATTGCGACATATTTGGATTTAACATGGACTTCGTTCTTTTTCTATCTCTTGCAAGTCTGTGATGGGTATGGAAATGAAATTAAAATTGGCAAATAAACATTTTATTACAAAAGTTCATGCATAGCATAGGATATGACATAGCGATCTAAAAAGCTCCTGTGGGAATCGCCTGCGCAGACGAGTGCAGCAACAAAGTATCTTTTTGATTAAATTTCAACTTGTAGTCCATTAGGCGCACATAATATAATTTCTAGACAAAAACTCGTGGTTTGTTACATTTCTTGGTATTTAATCTCGATCTAGTTCTGTGGTATTTAATATCAAGTATAAAAAGAGTGACCTCAATATTGGGTATAAAAAGAGAGATTTCAAAACGGGGCATCATAATTTGTACACTTATGAAAAAGTTACTACTACTTATAAAGTACAGTACAATAGACGAGATGTTTAGGCACGAATTTCTTGATTGATGTCAAAAAACCTCATTGATAGTATTACCTGTACACAAATTTTATAAATCCTCAATAAAAAATCCAAAACATGGATCCCATTCACATCTATTTTATGAGCGATTCTCTAAGATTTTAGCCTATGACAGCCTCAGATAAATTATTCCCGTTAATTTATCTGAGATGACAGCTGATAATAAGTGTTATCTACAATTGACAACATTTCATTTTAAGAAAGGTACCAAAATAAGAAAACCATTTGGAGATTATGTGATTCAAAGCTTATATCAAAATTATCCGATTTTTCTATCTATTATTTCTCGAGTTATTTGAAAAATACTGAAAAATATAATAGGGGTTGAATGAGATTTTATTCCTTTGCCTGCTTGGCTTTTCTCAACAAAAAATTTTTTTTCTATTGTATTTGACAGTTTTTATTTTTAATGTTATTGCGGCCAAGGTATCTTAGCCATAAATCCTTTGTTTTTCAGAAACTTCAAAAGTAAATTAAAAATAGAAATATCGGTTAAAAAATAAATCGGAAAAATTCGTATCTCTTATTTTTTAACCTATTTTTATATTTTTATTAAAAACAGGTGGTAAAAAAATGTAATGGTATAATATTATAAAGAGGAAAGATTGGATTTTTTGTTTGTTTGTATTGAATAGGTTCCGAAACTACTGATGGACCAGTCTGAATAATTCTTTCACCATTAGAATATACTAAATTATCCGTGATGAACATAAGCTAATATAAATAGGTCCTTCTTAATATGCTGAGCACTTTTTTAAGGGGATGATCAGACCATCAAACTGAAGAACTTGGTCAAATCGCGAATAAAGAAATCAGCTGTTCCATACTAAACTTAAATCTTACTCGACCCAATTCTATGGGACAGCTGATTTTTTTTCGCGATTTCGACATTGGGCCGATAGAGAAAGTTGTTCAGTTAGATGGTCTGATCATCCTCGTAAACTGTCAGCATATTAAGTTGGACCCTGTATTATGAAGGCGATGTAAAATACAGATTAGATAATGTTTGTATAGCCTCGAAGCTATGTATTGTCAAGACACAAATGAAACAATAGGAGACAGTACAAAGCTGTTTTAAAACTTTACGCTTCTGAATTTTTTTCACACAAATTATAACCCTTTCATGTCTTGTTTGTTGTACAAATTGTTGACTTGCGTCATAGGTAGAAACAGGCATATAAAGCTAATACACAGGTTTACTTACGTTAAGCATATTTATAAATATTGTTTCGACGTTAATTTTTATTCCTTTCTTTTTCCTGTATGCTTAAAAAGCAGCTTTGGTCTCCCCTTAGTATATAGGGTCCTTCTTAATATGCTGACAATTTTTTGAGGTCATGATCAGACCGTTAATCTGAACAACTTTCCAACCAATATCGAAATCACGGAAAAAAAACGACCCTATATAGGTAGCAAAGATTTGATCAACTCAAAATAGAATACCGCATCCAGAGTTTTACCTACGTTTTTTTGTGCTCTCTACGAACATGAAATTAATTTTTAGCATTTCTCATATTCTTCCATTCGCTTTCATAGATTTATAATTATATTACTTTTTTTCAGCTTATATTAATAAAAAAATCTGCTGTCCATACATTTGGGTCGGGTAGGTACAACAGTTTTGTATGGGACAGCTGATTTTTTTTTCGCGTTTATGGAGGTAGGCTCCATAGTGAAAGTTGTTCAGTTTGATGGTCTGAGTTCACCGTTTCAGTTTGCGGAGGGCTGTCCCTTACACCCTGTGTAGGGAATGTAGCATTGCAAGCACCACGGAAAGTTGAATAAGACTTTGATACGAGAAATCTTTGACAAGTATCGAGCGTAGTATTAGATATTCTCTTTAGTATTGTGGGTAGACAGGCGAGTTATTCCCTTTGCAGCGAGTTCCCCTTACGCCCATGAGCATGTGTGTGATATTACATACTAATTGTTTCTAAATCACACCATAAAATTATGGCAACCGTCTGGTTCTACATGAACTTACTTCCAACACGAATATAAACGAAAATACCTTAATCTTACGACAATGAGCTTTGAAAGTTAAAAAAATCCCGCATTAGTCTGAATTAATTAGTTACAGTTTTCTTTACAACGCAGCATTATAGTACCTACTTAATCTGTGCTTTACACAAAAGCTGTTTATTGATATGAATATTATAATAGTTCTGCTTGGCGCTTTACCTACCTATATCATATCATAACCGAGATCTCGGAATGTCACCTTTATCATTTCAATGCTACACAAAATATCTTTTTGTAGATCAAGATGATTTTCATATTAGGTACCTACCTTTACTTTATACTCATTTAATTGTATAGTAGTTGTACTTGTTCGTAGTATATTAGTTACTCTGAGATAGGTACCTATTATAATAGAAATGTAGAAATTTTTGAATCATGTCGTACTACTATTACTAGGTAGAGGTAGAAGGTGAAAGGCAAACCAAAAAACTGACCGAGCAGCGTAGCGAGCTCGAAAATTTTTACACCACCATGACTCAAAACGATGACCGCTGTGCATAATATACCGTGTGTACAAACAGCCGCAAGAAAACGCAGTGCGGGCCGCATGCCTGGCGCAGAATGTTCATTTGTCGGTCTCGGTAGTGCTCTAAACTGTTTTTTGAGTACCGACCGTACAATGATAAGAGGGTACCCTTATTCAGCACTATGACTGACGTCAATTATTGTAAAATAGATGCCATATGATAACTACTGTAAATACCTGCATTGTACCAGAATTACATACCAGTAACAATACAAAACCTTATGAATAATTTGGCATAACAATGCACGTGAATTACGAAATGACGCGCTGAGTTATATTGGTTTAAATGTTAAATTATAAAATTACTCATCAAGTAATTAAGAAGCCGGTCATCGAATTGATTTAAAATGTGTATCGATTAGTGAAGGTAGGTGGCCGGGGATCGTGCCCTGATGCCGGTCACGTAGGCTTCGAGCTGAGTACAAGACGCGTGCCATTCCCTAATCACCGCAGGCTCTATGCAATAATGCACAAACTTCGACTGATGATAGCTTATTACGATTTTGAATCACAAAGTGATCCGGCTGGATCGTTTTCATACCATTTATTTACTTAATATTTAATAATACGGTATTATTGCGTTTTGTTTTTCTCAGGAATTTGTTGTACTATTTTGTGCGGAGAATAACAAGAAAAGCAATAACAGGAAACGGCGCCATACTCAAAGTTCCATTTTTAAAGTGGTTTTGTACACAACTGCGTTTCTTGTAGCCTGCTGGCGCGTCGCCGAACGTTCTTAGACAATACAGGGTCCAACTTAATATGTTGACAGTTTTTTATGAGGATGATCAGACCATCAAACTAAACAACTTTCTCTATGGGACCAATGTCGAAATCGCGAAAAAAAATCTGCTGTCCCATACAATTGGCTCCAGTAAGATTTCAGTTTACTATGGAACAGCTGATTAAGAAGGATCCTATATAACTGTGGACGAGTTACGCGTGTAATAATATTCGATTAAAAAACTTTTCTGACACTTTTTGCAGGGGAAGAGATAGCATGAAATCCGCAACTTTGGATTTTATTCCATTTAGGTTTTAATATTGATTGTTGAAAATAGTCTCGAGCATGATCAATTGATCTTGTAACGTGGCAAGGCAAGGCTGGTCCCTAGTTATATTGTATAATCCGACGTTGGATCCACGTTCGCCTTATAGTATAATTTCACGGCGCCGACGTTTACCTCTAGTTGTTCAGTTCTGTTGTTGTTCTAGTTTTGCGGTAATTTATTCAGACGGCTTGAATAAGAATTACTTAAAATTAACTTAACTTGGTTGTCTTTAAAGTCACTTCATTTTTGTAAAATAAATTTAATAAATTGAAATGCTCACATCCACAAATCTATAACGTATATTCATTACTCTGAGCTATATCGACATTTGATAAAATCGAAAGGTACAAACCTGGTTATTTGCCAAAAACAATTATATATATTTTTTTAAATGTTTAGATTTAGGAATGTAAAAATTTTTAGTTTCAAAATCCTCTTAAGGGTACTTACCTACGAGAACTTTTATAACGCGAGAAGAGAACAATATTAAACTATTGGATACGTATTGCATAAAACTAATCAAATCGTACCTACGTCAATTCGTTAACGATAATGACATCAATTTTGTTGCGGTTCTAACAACTAAATAATATAAATTATTGCAGATTGCAGAACAACATTAGGGCCAGCGTGATGATTGATGCTATCATTAGGAGCCGATAGTGATATTTTTGAACTCTGAGCGTACGTGACAAAATGCAAGCGTGTCATAGAAAATGCATTAAGGATTTAATTGATTCTTTGTAATTTGATTGGGAAGTAATCATGCACATTTTCCTCGTGGTCGCGTGGAGCCTTTGAGGGAAATGTTCTTAACTGTTTTATATCCAAATTAAATAATAGGTAATTTTCGATAAATTATTAAAGAAACCTAATGGAATGTATTAACTTTTAAACACGCTATCGGGGCCTATAGTCAAAGTAACATTTCTATTGGCGTAGATGCTAGTAGAAATGATAGAATGTATGGATTTGACATTGGCGATCGAATCATTTTGACGTTTGCTTTCGTCATCATATGTCAAGTCCATACATTTTTATGTTTTCTACTGTCGTTAACGGTAATCGAAAGATACTTTGTCTAGGGGCCCAGGGCTACAATCGCGGTAAAGATTCGGTGATTCAACCGTGACTGGACTACGTACGAACCATAACTTTTGACACATTTGGTATTGCGCTAATCGCGGTACCGTTTTCGCTACCGATCGCTCAGACGTTAAAGCCTGTCAGTTACATAAAGCTTAGCGCGATGCGGAATTCAGCACAGTTGAATAGCAATTGGATTGCAATGTGATTAAAACTGAAATTGGATAAGAATAGAACTATAATCGGTCTCTAGAGATGGATAGGGACGGTAGATATTTCTTCTCGGCACCATGGTCGTGAGTTTATGTACCTATATACTTATGCATTTAAGCATATGCGACGATCACGACTATATTCCCCGAGGGGGTAGTCAGAGATATTCTGTAACCTCAGAACATCCACGTTTTAAAATTGATGTTAATTTACCAATTATTGTATTATTGTCGTATATCAATAAATAAAAATAAAATAAAAATCTACTGTAATCTAAGAAACATGATATTCTAGTTCTAATATTAAACACTTTCTGAATTTTGATTGTTTATTGTACACGAGTACAGGATGTAAGTAATATTTAATGGGGTGGTTTTTAAACTATCAAACTGAACAACTTTCACTATGTAGTCAATTTTTGTATGACACATTGAAAATTTTTACTATTTCCCGATTTTGGCTCCATGGTGAAAGTGGATGGTCTAAAATGTAGACAAAACAACCGATTAATATTTAAAGGGGTGGTTTAGGCTCTAAACCACCTTTTTAGGATTCTGTACCCAAAGGGTGAAAACGGGACCCTATTCATAAGCCTACGATGTCCGTCCGTCCGGCCGTCCGTCTGTCTGTCTGACCTACCTATTTAGGGCTGTAACTTTTGAACCGTAATAACTAGATAGTTGAAATTAAATTAATTAAAATGTCATAAAGATAAAAATTAAAGGGGGTCCTCATACAAGAAACTAGTTCTTAACAACGTTTTTTTCTTCATGCTCTATCTTAAAACGGTAATACATACAAGCGTCAAACTTGGTGTGAGTATAGAGCAACAAATAACAAGAAAATTAGTGTCTGATAATCATAATCAAGGATGCATTAAGTATGTTTAAACGACGGATCGAAATACCAAGTTACCCAAGGCAACCACTACTGTAATACGTGAACTTATCGTTCTTTGTTTGAACGTCATCCAGTGTAGGGCAAAGGGCAATGCTCAGTCGATCGGGATCGAGTTAAAAATGCATACTTAGGGTAAATGCACTCCGGGAGCCGATGCATTATGCAGTAGCGCATCATTGACCCCTGGGCGTTCGTTGGGCGGACGGGACGTCGCGTCGCGTCGTTCCAACTAAGTGAATTTTACTGACTTCTTTTGCGAATCGATCTGTTATTCGATAAAATTTATACGGAAACAAGGAAAATAGTTTAAGGAAAAAAGTTCTTTGATAAGTTATGATTTTTTTTATAATTTGTTGTGGGTTTTAACTATAATTTGGGTTATTTTATTACTAATCGTTACGGATTCAGGTATAGGACATGCATGTTGATTTATTTTACAGTTTCCTGACACATTATTTGAAAGAAAGAAAATATTTGTATTTGCATACATAACAAAACACACTGATATAATTATGTAGAAAATCTAAACAAACGTATAATTTATTTACATAACAACATTTACACAACAACACTATAAAATGTATCCTACTATAAGTTATAAAATCCGTAACCTAATCTAAGCAATACAATTGACAATGATTAATCGGTAAATTAAAAACTAAACTATAAGTAGGTAATTATGTTCAATCGAAGAGCCCGCCTCGAACATTCGAACCCGGTTCAAATGTGCCCATCACGCTCGTGGCGTTTCCACGCTGTATGGCTTAGAGCAATGTGTTGAACAAGGAACGACCCGGAGCGGGGGTCGCCCCTCTCGCACAAACGACGGCCGATGGCATTGATGAAGCGTTTGGCTTCGGTACACCAGGGCCCTGCGGTCTCCACCGCTACTGGTACAAATAGGTATGTTGCCTCTAAACATGAGTACGTCAAGTCAAAGTTAAAGTCAATATAATTTATTCAATATAGGAGCTTGCAGCGCACTTATCAAACGTCAAATCTTGTTTAAAGCTACCACCGCGTCGGAACGTGTTGTCGCTCTAGAGAAGATGCGGCCAGAAACTCTACAACATAACACGACTTAATAACTATTACAATATAAATTCTTAAGCTAAAGATATGTATACAATAATACATAGTCTATTTAATAAAATAATTGATACTATACAGTAAAGTAAATAAACTATAAGCTAGTGACCTCAGACCCAAGCATTTTTATCATTTAAATAATCATCCAGTTTATAATATGCGTTTTTACACGTGGTGTGTTTTACCCGTAATAAACTTTCCGCGGCCGCTCCTGGCACCCGCGCAGTTCCCTGGTGATGGGACCGCGCAAAGGTACAAACGCAGGAGCAAAAACTTAACGAAAATACACAATTTCAATCAGTCAATCAATCAAATCAGTCAACATCAACCCACTGCTGGGCATAGGCCTCCCTTTTATTGCGCCGCCATACTTCACGTTCCTGTGATCTATTTGATCCAATGCGATTCTTTCGTAACTAGTATCGTTTAAAGAAGATTTTTTTCTTCTATCGTAACTGGTTACGAACCTCTGGTTTCGTACGCTGCCGAAGGGGAATCCGTCACCCTCATAAGACCAACGTGCTGGTGGTGTGCCTACGGACCTCCGTCCCTCTTGGCAATTTAACAATGACATAATTTTGACCAATGTACCAAATTCCAGCCTGAAACCTTAAATATGCTTTAAGTGAGCCGTGCTAAAACTGCATGCTTTAATTTAAAATATAGTAGTTGGTTGTAGCATAGCCTCTGGCAACCCGATAGGGACTGTGGTCGAGAGTTTGTGTATGTAAGTGTATGTAGCTATAGTTTAAAGTAGCCTACTGTAAGTTGAATCAGTTAAGATAGATTGGAAAAATTCTTTATTTTTCTAATCCATACAGATTATACTTTATACAAACAAAATTATATAGCATGCTGTGTACTACAATATGGACAATAAGGTGTGTGACTTTGGAACCAACGACCACTGTTATTCTTTCGCAACTGGAACCAATATAATGTATACCTACCAGTATAATGTTGTGTCTTTAGAAAGTCTTTCTCCTTCAAAAATTTTGTTTCTGATATATATAGTTGTGCTCCGGGAAAACCAAAGGAGAATGCAAATGAGCACCTACTGTTTTGTAAGTATTTTGCAAAACTATTGTTTGTTATGTTAATTTATGGAATTCAATGAAGTCGTCGTTTTCATGACTAATCTAGTGTTGTTTTTGCTGAATATTACGTGTTCCTTCATAATCTATGATAACTTATGGCTGGTTATAAACATAGGTACATAAAACGGATTATAGTATGGGTCTTTTCATCTAGGTTTAGTTGAGGGTGATGCTACGAATAAATAAATCGTAGGGGTGGTGTATACAATAAATCACAGATATTGACTTCAGTAATGGGGTGGGGCGTACGTCCAATGCTATGTTATCTTAGTACAAACTGAGTGGAACGCTGATTTTCCATAGACAGCTTCCGACATCTATCGGTGACGTTTCGAAGCACTATGTGTTGAATTTGGGTTCGTATCTAAACTGGAGCGATACCGTGCTATACCTCACCACTGTAGTAGTGACAGATTTCGCCCATATCAATCACTGTCTTGTTGTTCTAGTGGTCTAGTCAACCGGCTCACGATTCCGGTGCTTATACGGTTCGAGCCTCGTATCGGCCTGACCGTCTTTTTCAATTTATTTTACAATGTGGCTCCCCCTGGTGCTAATAAGCGGTAACGCCAAAAATTAAGACGTCCTAAAATCCCAGGCGACTTACCTATCTATAACCAATATCCATATTAAATCTATGCCACCTCCGCCCGACGCGACGACACGGTAGTGGTCGGTAAAGGAATACCAAGCGAATACATGATAGATATTGTCCACCGACTGCTCCTACCCATAGATGGCGCTCCTGGCGCTTTCCACATTGACTATACTTTATTGCATTACACTACACTGATGTTTATGTCCTATTTGGGTAGGTAGAGACAATAAATAGCTATGTTAGAATTACAATCCTGACATTTCTCTCTTGTTTCTTTAACATCCATACAACCGCTTCATACACGATCGTTGCTACAGACATAACTGTTGAAAAAACTTCGGGTCATACAAATTAACTATAGGAAAATACAGGGTCCAACTTAATATGCTGACACTTTTTTAAGGGGATGTCCAGACCATCAAACTGAACAACTTTCTCTATGGGACCAACATCGAAATCGCGAAAAAAAATCTGCTGTCCCATAGATTTGGCTCCAGTAGGTTTGCAGTTTTGTATGGGACAGTTGTTTTTTTTCGCGATTTCGATGTTGGTGCCATAGAGAAAGTTGTTCAGTTTGATGGTCTGGACATCCCCTTAAAAAAGTGTCAGCATATTAAGGAAGGACCCTGCATATACATAAATTAAACAAGCTCGCAGCAAAGTAATCAGGTTGCTGTCGAATACGACTTATCGTTTCTTAAATATACTGGTTGGAGAAAAGAAGAACGAAGAAGATATATCTATCTTCTTAGAAGTATCAATAGCGCAGTGAATTTACCCATGTAACAGACTTTTTTAATTTCCTATAATTGTTGAAGAGTGATTGAAATTTTGTAAACATACTCGTATGAATAATAAATGAAAAAAAAACACGGTCATGACTTCAATTTCATTCAATGAATGCTTCATTCAATAAGCATACCTACTACTTAGTCAAATTCCGAATTAATTAAGGAAATTCGTAAGTGATTATTTATTGCTTACTCACTAATTATCGTCATTCACTTATAAGTTAACGCATTATTGCCAACGGAGCGAGTAAACAGCATATTACACATATTAAGAGAAGTTTATCCCGAATACGTAAATGCGCGCTGCAAACATACGAAATCTGGTGATATTTTCAACACTAACCAATTAAAGTCAATGAAATTTTGCAGAAACAATCTAGAAACAAATCTCTATGCTTGTATCGTGTCCGATTTTCTTTAAACTATACAGTTGGTATGATCAATGGTGGTCAATGGTATGATTAGTTTAAGATTTGTATGGAAATCTTTGAGGCACTGTAACTTTTAAACTATACATTTTAACGAAAATCTGACAAGATACAAGCATAGAGATTACTTTATAGATTGTTTCTGATATATTTCACTGACTTTAATTGTTTAGTATTGAAAATATAACCAGACTTCGTTTGTATGGAGCGCGACAACAGTATTACCCTTAAACAACCGTAGTCACTAATATTAAGTCAATGTCCGTAGAAGTAGATTTTTTTATGAAAAGCCTCGTATAACGAATTTTGAGTAAAAATATATTTCATATTTTCAAATTTACATATATCCTACCTATACTTCATTTCAAATAAGGACGAAAAGATTTTCTGATTATATAGCTTTCTGACCAATTCTGATTTGCAAATACAATTTATTTATCAGAAAGATATACTATCCGACATATCTTGGACGTTACTAAAGCTGTTCTAACAATAAGTGAGAGGAAGTGTTTCAAATATCTGTTTCTGTAATTCTAAATAGCCTTATAATTTCGTTGCTATTTGAAAGGGATTAATGTTATATGTGCACAAATCTTCAACGTTTTCAGATTCATATTTTCTGTAAATATCTTGTCATTTATTTTAATTTAAATCTTTCTGTAGCATTCTTCTTCTTCGGGTTTCTCTCCATTCTGTAGCATTAAATTCGGTTATAGCAGAGTTTTTCAATTAGCTTTCCTTTACATAGAGACGCTTGAATACAATAAGACCGGTCAAGTGCGAGTCGGGCTACTCGCGCACCGAGGGTTCCGTACCACACCACCACAAAACATGTTAATTTGCAAAAAAGATTTGTTTTCTCCAGGACCTTTAGCGCGAGATAGACTTACATTTAACCGGTTTTTATTATTTATTGTTATATTGTAGAGTTTGCTCTATATCACACCAAGTTTGACGCTTGTATGCATTACTGTTTTTACTATAGAGCGTTAATAAAAACGAGTTTCTTGTATGGGGAACCCCCTTAACTTTTAAGTTTTTGAATATTTTATTATTTGTTAGCAAATCCGCCGTAATAACGCACATTCTGTGAAAATTTTTACAGTCTAAACTTTATTTCATATAAGAACGAAAAGATTTTTCTATTTAGCTTTCTGGCCAATTCTGATTAGCAAATATAAATTAATTTATCAGAATGATAAACTATCTAATGAAGGCTTATGAATAGGGTCCCGTTTTCACCCTTGGGGTACGGAACCCTAAAATGGGATACAAAACTGAAAATTTCATACAAAAACACTTAAATCTGTTAGAACAGTAGGTAGGTTAGCAATACAGCAAAATAGAGATAGGTATTTAATATTTTTGAGTAGGGAACATTATTTTGTGTTGATGCATATAATATTAGTATTAACAAATCATGGTCATGACCCTGCCTAGACTGCGTCATTAATTCTTGACTGAACCATATGGATATAAAAATTTCGTTTCTTTTTTACATATTTTAGGATTATATGGTCACTCTGCCTGCGACTACGCAAGCGTAGACTACTACGCCGTTCGCGTAGTGACGTCAACCTCAAGCGAGATTATAACGTAGTCGTTTTGTTAGAGAAATCAGCTATTTAAGTAGGTATTTTTATACCGATCTATAATATTTTAGTACTACGCACATATACAACGTGTTAATGAATTAACGCAAAACTAGAAAGTAGTTTGTTTAGAATCGAGAGCAGAATCGAATTATCATGGTTTCAAAATAGTATTTTTTTTTCTAAACAAAAAATAATTTGTTAAATTTAAAATTTTCTGAACTTGATCTCAAACCACCGCTCGGGCACTCTCATCTTACTTACTACCAAAAAAAGATTCTTAAAATGTATCCACGAGCACGCTAGCGCTGATTAATTGCTGAAATGATAACAAATCATTTTTGCCTGAAAACTTAAAGTGCGAATAACTTTAAATGTTAACTATCAAAATAATGAAATTATTGTTTCAATCTAATTGTGTTGTTATAAATCAGTTCGGGTGTACGAGGTTTTGCGCTTATTCATTAACACGTTGTATAGTATATTTTTGTATTGCTACTGTTATGACTTATTACGTATTTCCATTTCAACGATGACTTTAACTATAGATGATGACGTCAGCATTCTAGTAGTCACACTGGCTCTGCAATTATTCAAAGCAAATCTGAAAAGAATTTAAGTGCTATTTTAGAATATTTACCTATAGTTATCGACATTTATTAATTTAGTAGCATTTCACAGCATCAAACAGAACTTGCCCCTTGGATTGTTTTTAAATAAACTGTAACTCGTTCTAAAAATCAGTTATTGATTGATTTATTTACGAGTAGTATGAACTTCGTCCGCACAAATAATATACCAGATTTTAAGTCAGATCATAAGCTGTCAAACAAAATAGTTTCATCAAAATAGGTTCAGTAGTTTTCGCGTGATGCTCGCACAAACACACACACAAACAGGAAAAAATTCTAAAAATGGATGATTTGGAGTCAGGAATACCAAAAAAACATATCGTTATCTTTTTTTGTGTAAATTTCTTCAATGTACAGACACACTTCTGTTACAATTTTATAATAGTTAAGATATGTACACACGGCGACAGATCAACCTACCCATAGTTGAACTCTATGTTCATGGACATAAGGTCCAACTATGGGTAGGTTGATCTGTCGCCGTGCGTACTAGGTAGGTATGTGCCTACTTAAAGAGAAATAAAATAATCTAACAGGTAATGGGTTGTAACGCCTTTAAAAACAAATTTCGTATGCATTTCTATATTTAGTTTCATGGATACTTAATAACAAAAACAGTCAATGGATTTGTCCTAATTTACATTATCATTGTATTCAATTCTACATGGTGATAAATTTATATGACCGACAGGAGTTTTAGTCAAATTGATGATAAAATGCATGAAAAATACAGTAGTATATTTCCATTATTACTGTGATTACCTAATGTGCCAGTGGGTGGAGGAAATCCTGTTTCCTTTTCCTTATCAAGCTATTTGTACGTATTATTCCTATGAACAATAACACTATATTATTCGTAATCAAATGATATAATTATTTTGTTATACAGGGTGTAAAAAACACCCTGTTGAAACAAGCCTTTAAAGGGTGCTTCAGACTCAGACCATCAAACTTAACAACGTTCACTATGGAGCCAACTTCGAAATCAAGATAAAAAAATCAGCTGTCCCATACATTTGAGTCTAGTTGGTAACTGCAGTTTTGTATGAAACTGGCGTTTTTTTTCGAGATTTCGATGTAGGCTCCATACTGAAAGTTGTTCAGTTTGATGGTCTGATTCTAAAGCACTCCCTAAAGGCTCCAACAGGGTTTTTTTACACCCTGTATACAAGGTTTAACAAAACCTAGTAATATTTAAAGGCCTGGTTGGACCATCAAACTGAACAACTTTAAAAAAAAAGGAAAAAAAATTAAGCGTATCTGCTGTCCCAGTACATTTGAGTCTAGTCCGTCCTGCAGTTTTGTATGATACAGCAGATTTTTATTTTATTTCTCGAAGTTGGCTCCATAGTAAAAGTTGTTCAGTTTAATAGTCTAAAGTACCTGTTTAAATATTACTAGGGTGTTTTGTTACACTCTGTATGTATTTGGTTTTCAAACTTTTCTGCCTTTTAGTCTGACCATCTAGGATGTAGGAAAATGTGCGTACTTCGATTTCGAGCTATATAGGGTTCTTCTTAATATGCTGACACTTTTTTAAGGGGATGATAAGACCGTCAAACTGAACAACTTTTTCTATGGCACCAACATCGAAGTCGCGAGATAAAAATCGGTTTTTCCATACAAAATTAAAAACCTACTCGAGCCAAATGTACGGGACAGCAGATTTTTTTTTCGCGATTTCGATGTTGGTCCCATAGAGAAAGTTGTTCAGTTTGATGGTTTGATCGTCCCCTTAAAAAACTGTCAGCAATATGTTGGTGCCATAGAAAAAGTCAGCATATTGCTGACAGTTTTTTAAGGGGACTAAGAGGGAACCTGTATATTGCGTCCATGGACACGATACATGCACAGGCTGAAAAGTGTTTTTGGGCTCACTATACCTGTCACACTGGACAGAGCTTCTCTCACCAATCCCCGCTACCCAATCCGCCGCGTAGCCTAAGCAACTTCCTATGCCAAGGTCCGTACCCCTCTAGGTGCCCCTAGTTCGGTTGCTTAATATCATTCATTTGGCTCGGTAGACCCTTCGTGGTCCCTCCAATAGTCCGCAGTAAAAAGCAGTAACTGCTCCAGCAACGCTGTATTAGTCATTTCCAATAAAATACAGTGTTCGGGAACTGCATTGAAATGTGGAAATTCTGAATATGACATTATTAAGAATGTCTCTGGCTATCTTCCCTCTTGAGGAGTATAGTCGTCCTCGTCGTCGTGAGTTTGTATATAAACAAAATCACGTGACTTGATTGTAGGTCTTGGTATTATGTGTTTTGTTACACATTGTATTTAATCAGGAAGCTGACATAGGTTATCTAAGTATTTTATACATGTCTAACTAGATACTGGTATTACAAGTTCTTCAAAAATACTATTTTCTCTTATGGATTTGATTCAGATCTCATGGATCTGAACTAGACTTGGACTGAACCGGGCAGATTTTTATTTTACTGCTACAAACGTCGTATATAAATGAACTGAAACCCTGAAAGATATTTACCTGAAACACATTACCTTGAAAATATCAGAAACATCAAATTTTCCTTTTCTATATATCGATTACAAATTTTACCTCAAAAGTTATACTTTTTTCATAAAGATATTTTTCATTTAGCATTCTTTAAAATTGTTTCCAGGATTTGCAATTTAAATTTTAAATATAATTCACAGGCTGTAGGTACCTTTGTACTTCCTTCACGGGCTGTACGATTTAAATAAGGCTAAACCCTCCTTGATTGTTGGTTGGGCTTGGGCTATTATATAATGCGTTTAATCTGGCTACAGACTCTAGAACAAAATATATCCAGTGAAATGACCATGCCAGTTAGTTGTGCGAAAATGAATGATCGTTAAGAGATTGAGGTTAAACACGGGTTAACTTATAATTGGGCGTGACAACCACTCACTTCAATATAAAATGATGTGTTACATTACGTGCGTATGCGCCGGCACGCTCGCAACGCGTGCTGTGGTCACTATACTAGGGAATGTCTCTATTAAAACATGATGAATATCTTCTTCTTATCGTGTGGCGTGGGCAGCAAGCTCTGGTGTCAGAGTTTTTTCAAACCACCTTACGACCTCTGACGTGACGTGATGACGTTTTATGCACTTATCTAGATAAGTACATAAAACTTTCTCATCCTGGACCAGATCACTAATAAGCTAAGTATTATACTGTCTGAGGAGCATAATCCTCAAGCACGTATCCAGAGTGGGGGGAGGGGGGAATAGGTGGGATTAATTTAAATTCATCACGTCACGTCACAGGCGAAGTTCGCAATTTTCGTAGTCACCCGTGGGTGTGGACTATAAATTAGGATAATATGAGCTTGGGCGCAACAACCGCCCGCCACGCGCGCCCGCGCTTATGCGCCAGCGCAGCGCTTCAATTGTTGTGATTGCTCCCTACACTTCTTATTAAATCGTCTGTTTGTCTATTTTTATACCTAAACACAATTGTTATTGTCACGCGATTGCTGCGTGATAATCGTCCTCATAATATTTGCATTGTCTGACTTGCAGATATTGCCAATTGGTAAGATTCTGCTTGTCAGTATTCATTAAGATTTCATTTCGTAATTTATTTGGTTTCATCGTGTACTACGACTGCGTATTTACTACTTTAGTTATATTAAAGGGGAGGCCTTCGTCAGGCAGAGATAAAAAACTGTACATATTGATTAAAACACCAGCTTGGTCCCGCAACTTCTTCCGCGTCGACTTTAAAAAGTATCATTGTGTTAATCTACAGAGTGAGATTGATATCATTAGCATCCTTTTAAACTAAGAGTCTACCCATCAAACTGAATAACTTTAACTATGAGCAAACAGATGGGAGCAGAAAAAAAATCTGCTGCAAGCAGCAATGCCTACTCGGCTCAAATGTATGCAACAACAGATTTTGTTTTTATTGCTCCGATCGGTTTGCTCCCATCCATAATAAAAGTTGTTTAGTTTGATCTCAGTTTAAAAGGATGCACGATATTAATTTCACCCTGTATAGAACATTATTATATCCAGGAAGCTGGAATAATTATGATTGTATCTGTGTGCCAAATAACATCTCAGCATTGTTGTCTTTGTTTTAACTGATTTTATTTTATTGTATACCTTGCCTGCCGTACAGGAGGCGTTGGTTCGATCCCCGTCTAGGCCGACTCGTACCAATGAATTTTTCGGAATTTATGTACGATTTGTAACATCATTGGCTTTTCCGTGAAGGAAAACATCGTGTTGAAACCTGCATTCTTCAATTTCGAGGCATGTATTGTACTCACTGTCAATTATAAGTGGCGACGAGCTCACCCCCCGTCACACTGGACAGAGTTTCGGTACTATTGGTGAAACGTGGATGTTCTGAGGTTTCAGAATATCTCTGACTACTCCCTCGGGGAATATAGTCGTGAGCATATGCTGATTTTATTTTATGTTCTCACCCCTCCGCATCCCACTTCTAGGTCAACACGGCTCCTCCATGTTGTTGGTCTGCGAATGAGTTTAGTTGAGCTATGGCCAGCACGGCTAGCATGCCATCCACGACAAAGCGACTAAACGAGAAAAACGTCATGCGCACTCTTTTTGGCATACGTAAAATAACAAAGATGGAGGCACATCTCGATTTTTAGTATTCCGTACTCTAAAGGGTGAAAACGGGACCCTATTACTAAGCCTACGTTGTCCGTCCGTCCTACCTATTTAGGGCTGTTACTTTTGAACCGTAATAGCTAGACAGTTGCAATTTTCACATAATGTGCGTTATTATGGCGGATTTGCTAACAAATAATAAAATGTCAAAAAGTTAAAAAAATAAGGGGGTCCTACAAGAAATTAGTTTTTATCAGCGTTTTTTCTTCTCGCTCTATCGTAAAAACGGACATACATAAAATCGTCAAACTTGGTATGATTCTGATTTTAGAGCAAATTCTACAGTATAACAATAAAAATAATATAAACAGGCCAAGTGTGAGTCGGTCTCGCGCTAAAGATTCCGGAGAAAAAAACCTTTTATGTAAGTTAATATGGTGTGTGGTGTTGTGGTACGGAACCCTCGGTGCGCGAGTAGCCCGACTCGCACTTGTGTGGTTTTGTTATCGTTTTCTCGGGGGTGGCATGCGAGACCTAACAGGTAGTATTCTTTATTCGTATAAATTGTTTACTTTCTGCTTGTACAGTGTTTGTCATGCGTATTAACATATAGTTTAGGATGTGCTAATGTGTTTTCCCCGAGCATCAACACTTGCCAGAATGTGACTGTGATGGATAGCTCCTCCTTCGTTTATAAAAGTTCAAATTAAGAGGATATGTGAAAAAAATAGGATTCTTCAAAGCATCAGATATCATGAAGTACTAACAGTAGGAGTATGATTTCAGGATATGTGTAAATTGAACATATTATTAAAATTTTGATTGCCGCCAAAACACGATTAAGACAAATTTTCTCGATAGAAAAACAAGCCAAAGTAGCCTCCGTCTTTATCTATAAACGCTTGGAACTGCTAAACGGTGAATAATAGAAACACGAGACTTGATTTAAAAAAAAGAGATTGATATTTTATAAATTTTGATTGCAGCAGAAATTAACTTACATAAATAGTAAAATCACAACTAAATAAAGTTTGTTTTGGCGCTTACGTCGTTTTATTTAGTCAGGCGCGCGCGCCGCCCCATCTCTTTCTCTCGCGTCAGGCAGTAATATAAGCTATCACAATCTATTAAAAAGCTCAGTCGGCTGTGGCCTTTGCCCGCGTCAGACCTGCGTTCGCATGCCCAATTTCCGAATTACGAATACTTATCCAGCTTACGTGTAAATATTATAGTGTAATGTATTAAATACAATCTAAAATAAATTCGAGGCCGTAGCAGCTACACATTTAAGGGAATATAATTCGGAGCGCGCTCCATACAAACGAAGTCTGGTGATATTTTCAATAGTAACCAATTAAAGTCAATGAAATTTTTCAGAAAAAATCTAAAAAGTAATCTCTATGCAACATAGAGATTAGTTTTTAGATTTTTGCTAAACTATACATTTTAACGAAAATCTGACTTCATACTTGTAGTATGTATAGTTTTAAAGTTACAATACCTCAAAGATTTCCATACAAATCTTAAATTAATCCTAGCATTAAAACTGTATATTTTGACGAAAATCTGACTTCATACAAGCATAGAGATTAGTTTCTAGATTGTTTCTGCAAATTTTTCATTTACTGATTGGTGGAAAATATCACCAGACTTCGTTTGTATGCAGCGCGCATTTACGCATTCGGAATAAACTTCTCTTAAGTATATTTCTCACTCAAATATGTATAGCAGTTTTTTTGGACTTCATAGACCAAGAGCTAGCTGTATTATCTTTAAGTCGTCGGTCACGTAATGAAATCAATTTTCGGTTTTACTATCTTGTTTTTCAATTTCTTCAAATAATTATATTTATTTGTCATAATGGAATCTGGGTATAAACGTATTTATGAACCGTTGTCAGTAATTTTACCGAGTTGAAGGATTCTATTGCTCCGGAACATCTTGCCTGGTTTGAGAGTTTGAAAACTCTGTGGCCCTTAATTGTATGGGTCGTCAGTATGGTGAGCCAGGCTGGAGGGCAGGGTAGGGAAGGCGAGTGGTTGCAGATAGTTTCTTCTTCCAAGTTGTTTCTTTCTTGAGTGCTGGATCCGGAATGAATCTACGCCGATTTGGCGCCATTTTATATCATTTTCAAGCGACCACCCCTCCTTACCCCGCACTCTTGCCCTGAATACAAATATCTTTATTTCTCATACAATCTTAATTTCTACGCTTACAAACCAATATAATTATATAGTTAAGATACTTATTTTCTTATTCTAAAAATAGCATGTGCATCATCCGCCGGTGCATAACAGAGTGCAGAACGAAAAGGAAAGGTACAATATTTATATTACCCCGGCCCCCGCTTCCTCATAACGCAGGTTCCGGACGCCGGGGCCCCCCTCGGTCGCCTGTATGCGCTGACAGAGATGGAGCGTTCTGTCTCTTTCTAACAATTATTTCTAATAGGATTCTACCCCTTCTAATGAGGTAGTGAAGCTTATTGGCGTAATTTCTAATTGGAATTTATAAGTTCTAACTCGATTCTAATTGTTTTATTTACTTGTGCTATGCGTTAATTTTAATAGGGAAGTGTACCTAATCTAATCTGGGGAGAAATCAGTAGAGAAATCAAATAAGAATCCTATTAGAACTATTTACATAACTTATGTGCTAAGCCCTAATTCTAATAAGAAAAATTTATTAATTGTAATGAACACTTAACCTAAACTTATCCTACTAGTATAAAAGGGTATATAAAACGAAATAAACAAAGTAATGTAAAAAACTATGTACAAGTCAATTCAGGTTCTGTCGTGCACATTTCTCCCGCCGTCGCAGCTCTGCGATCCAACCTGTAGCACGACGATCCTCTTGGTCGGTCTCCGGAGGACATGCCCGTTGCTGGTTACGACGTCCACGATCCTCACCTCGCCGTCTCGCCCTGGGTAGACCGCGACGATCCTTCCTGTCGGCCATGTGTTGCGGGGCAGGGTGGGGTCGCAGACGAGTACCAGGTCGCCGATAGCGTGCGCTGGTCGTGTGAGGCTCCCGCCGGTGTTGGAGTAGAGGCTGGTACTCTTTGACCTGGCTCCAGAAGACGTCCGCCATCGTTGAGCGCGCTGATCTTGCGCGCGGTGAGGTCGTTTGGGTCTCAACAGGATGTGGTTGGGTGTAAGCGCCTCCGGTTCTTCTGGGGTCACCGCCACGTGTGTGAGTGGGTGGGAGTTGACGGTGTTCTCCGCCTCGGCGAGCAGGGTGAGCAGTGTCTCGTCGCTAGGGTACTGCTCGTGGAGTTTGACGCGCAGTGCCTCCTTCACGGTGCGTACCATGCGCTCCCACGCGCTGTCCATGAAGGGGGAGGCCGGGGGTACGTAGCGGCAGGTGATGCGCCGCGCCGTCGCCTCCTCGCTGACCGCCGCAAGCGCGGCCTTGGCGAGCTCCTTCTCCGCAGCCTTGAAGCACGTCGCGTTGTCACTCCATAGCTCCTTAGGCACTGCTCTTCGTGCCACGAACCTCCTCAGGTCGCCGGTCGCCGGAGACGTAGGCTTCGCTCTTCGTATCTTGCATAGTTGACAGTGTTTGATGACGTTCACGCACCGTCGGTCGTATCTTCAGTACCCATAGTCGCTGCTGTAGCTCATTCACGACGGTTTCGATACCGCCATGTAGTCGCTCGTGTACGTGTTGTATGTACAGTCGCGTGAAGTAGTGTTTCCCGTCGAGTACGGTCGGGCTCGCAGTGTCTTCAACGATGTCAGGTGCTACGTGGATTCTTCCTTTGAGCCATCTTCGCCGACAACCACTGATAGCGCCGACAGCTTGTCTCCCGGCTGAGGCGCCGCGCCGCTCCTTACTCGACGTAAATCTTCGGAAAGACAATCTTCTTGTACAGGTTTCCACCATAGTTTCTCAGCGCGAATGAGATAGTGCGTTTCGATACCGATGGTGTTGCTATCTCATTTCTTCACGTACGGTGTCTCGTTCTTGCGTGTTTTCTTATCAATCTTTGAATCAGAGTCGTTTTTATTGTTTTCTTTCGTTTCGTTTGCGCTTCGTAGCCAATACTGTTTCATTTTTCTTCTTTCGACATAAATTGACGAACTGTAGCATGCGCACCGTAGCTCGTAGCAAAAGTGGGAACGAGGAAAATCGCTCGATTCGAGATAGGTGAGCGTGGTCAGGTCGCTGGTGGGTGCATGACAAGTCCCCCCTCTTCTCCTGTCTTCGGTGCTTCTGTCTTCGTCTCTTGTGGCCATTCTCGTTCGTGGTTTCGTAGGAAGCTCGGCCCGTTGTACCATCGGACCTCGCTCCCACCGATAGAGACCGTGGCGCCGCCCGAGTTGGCGGAAAACTGCTGTACTACTGAATTTGTATTGGACACCCATCCGCATAGCTCGAAGCCGGCTTGCCGATGAATGTAGTCGACTGATTTCGATACTTCTTTGGCTTCTTTTTCGGTCGGAAAACTTGTTATGTAGTCGTCCATGTAGTGGTTCTTTTCAATGGCTCGCGCGGCTGCAGGATACTTTTCTTTGAAGTCTGAAGCATTTCTATTCTTCACGTATAGCGCGGTGCATGGTGATGACATCGCGCCGAAGATCACTGAAGTCATGCGGTACTCTCGCGGTCGCTGGTTCCCTCTCTCGTCGCCCCGCTATAGAAATCGTAGTGCCTCTCTGTCGTCCTCTTGAACTTATATTTGCATAAACATTAATTCCTTTATGTCAGCTGACACGGCGTGTTGGTGTTGACGAAATCGCATTACAACTCCCGGCAGAGATTGCAGCAAGTCTGGACCGCAGAGTAGCATATCGTTCAGGCTGCGTCCGGCTGTCTTCGCTGTGGCGTTGTGTACTACTCTTATCTTCGGTTTCGCGGGGTTAATGACCGCGAAGAGGGGGAGGTACCATGTTTTATTTGGCACCGGCGGTGTGGTAGCTTCCTCGGCGTAGCCCAAAGTGAAGAGGGTTTGCATTCTTTCTTCATATTTCTTTTTCAGGTCTTCATCTCAGTCTAGTTTCTTCTCTAGGTTGTGCAGCCGTTTGAGTGAGTTTTTGTAGTTGTTCGGAATCTTCATGTCGTCTTCTTTCCATATAAGTATTGTTTTGAAGCGTCTGTCGGGCAGGCGGTGACTGGTTTCATTCAATATCTTCAATGCGCGCTGCTCAGGGTCTCTATTCTGTACTCGTTTTTCTATCCCGATTGATTCAAACTCGAAATAATTCTTCATCATCTTCTTTCGTGTATAGTTATTGAAATTATGTATTTTCATTAATAACGCCAAATAATATTATACAGGGTGTAAGGAAAAGTATCATTTTACTATGGGAGCAAACCGTTATGGGAGTTACAACTCTTTGCGTTCTACCTATCTATCTCAAGAACGGTTAACTATAAATGACCAAATTTGAAGAAAATTTAAAGTTCTAAAAATTTTTTAAAACTTCAAAGGTCATTTAGAGCATAGAAAAGAAGATATTTCCTAAAGACCTGTTTTTTGACATTTTACCTTGAATCTTTTGACCTGCATAAACGAGATTTTATGTGACATTTGACCTAACGTATTCGATGTCATAAAGATGATTTAAAGAAGTTTGTAGCTTATTATCTCTCAATCCGAGGTTGACCCTTTTTTTCACCTAATTTTCCTGGGGTACTAGGAGAAACAGTGATAATGAAAAACAAAACGGAACAAAACATTAAATTTGAAACGTAGGCAGGAACATACCAGAAGTATGAGAGAAAAGAAAAGGTAATAAGTTGTAAATAATTTTCCAGCACTCTGTGACCTAAACCTGCATATACGTTTAGCACCCTTGCTTGTGCTCGGGTGCTAACTTCACGCTGTGCAATAATGAACTACTGAAGTCACACTTATCGTAATGTACTAATGTATATAAATGTTGATTTTAGGTCGTAAGATAAATATTATTAGTGATTTTGTAAATAAATGTTGATTTACCATTTTAAAATTCATTCATACCTGTTATAATATCCTGCATCATCCTCATCCTTCAATGCTATGCCATGCATCTGAGGGATGCGAGGTATTTTAGAATTACCTATGGATTTTAAAATAGGTTTATGAGTGTTATACAACTTCTCAACCTGAAAGTTCTTGTGGTATCGAGAATAACTGAGATTATTGCAGTATTACGAAACTTATTTTTTCACGTTCTTCTTACATTTTTGTTGACGGCGTAAAATAACTTCCAGGTTTCATTTAGATAGTCGGTATGTTTTGACCATAGAATGTTTTGGCTTGTATTATATCAATTACAAGTACAAAATAAGAAGTTGAAATGATTTGATTACGGGACCTAAAGACGTAAAGCCTAACCAAGAACCGAACCGAAGACCAACAGGTAGCTCTCGTACTATAAAGTAAAACAAAATCCTGTAATGATAGTTTTTTTCCTTCTAGATAGGTACAGTGATTTTCGGTATGATATTAATGAGTTTTAAGTTTTTTAAGTGAAATCAATTAAAGAGTATCGTTAGTTAGGTATTGTTTCTATCTATAAATTGGTTGGCCGTAATTGATCCTGTAACAAATTAATAATTGATCAAGGAGCATAAATAGAACGATACTTAATTATAATATATTGTGTTTTTTCATACAACAAAAGGTACTAATAATATATTAACAGCGAAGCGTCTTCTACGCATTTTGAGTGATTTGATTTTCGCGGGCTAGTGCGCGACGATGTTCGGTAGCGGGGCGCGGGGCGCTTGCTGCGCTAAGCCACGCCCATTTCGCTTCAATTATTTTTCGACATAGGCCCTTAACATTTTTGATATGTAAAATAACGTATTTACAATTACTATAGAATCACAAACATTTTCCATGCAAAGGGTAATACTTGTTTTGCAAATGTGAAAATTTGAATTAAAACTTCCCTGGGTATGACGCATTCAGTATAAATAGAAGAATAATTGAATGTTGGGTAAATATAATTATCATTAAATTATTTTATTAAAATTATTTCAATGGTAACCTAAAAAAATGTCCTACTTTTCATTTAATATTTCATGATATTATCAGTGGCGTCGTAGGTTTCTGTCGCCCGGGGCACGCACCAATTTAGCGCCTCCCTTATCTTTTATAAGAATACCAACACAAAAAAAATAACGGAGCGAGCGAAGCGAGCTCGACATTTTTTAGCATAATACCTGATTCAGGTTGCGGTCAGATATCTTTTGATTTATCCATGCAAAAATAGAAACTAAGAGCGAGCGAAGCGAGATCTACTTTTTTCCTTAATATGAATCGGTTGGAGCCAGAGCTTTTTACATTAAAAAAATTTGTAAAGTATCCTAAGTAAAAGCTATGGATCGATCGAAGCAAGCTCGAATTTTTAGCACCACGTCTTAGCGTGGTCAGAAATCTTTAGGAATATGTGTAGGTACAGTAGGTATAGTAATACAGAAACTTAGAGCGAGCTCGACCTTTCTCTGCTCTACGAATTGGTTACAGACAGCTCAATCAATCCATATTTTTCCTGCATTTGTCGTCCCTTTGTAAAGTGCGGCCCGGGGCATTTGCCTGGTACTGGATTGTACTGGATTATGTTTTTTCAAAACACACATTTTGTAATGTAAAATGAAACATTTTTAACGGGTTCCTACACTTTTTGTAATAAAAATTTTTCAGATTCGTACAAGTAATTAATTCAATTCAATTCTATTATTCTTTATTGCACACCAAAACAGAACAATTATATTATCCTAAAATAGAATATCTTGCGAATGAAAAAGTTCATAACGCTTAATAAGGTCAACATTGTTGTGTAGGACAAAAACGTTAACAGAATACCTACAAACTAATAAATAACAAACGTTATTCAAATTAAAATGTGCAAGTATAATTATTATTCAAAGTACAACATTTTTACTTTGTAATTTGGAGATCATGGCTATAAGATTTGGACTCAAAAAACATGCTTGTTCAGTTTTGTTTCGTTCCTAACCTACTCAAATTAGGAGGCCGTTGAATTAATATCATTTTTGTATTCTCAACACTATTTTAAGTTAGGTACTCTACCGGTCGATAAACTGTCAGGAATTTTCTAGAAGCGAATCTCAAAGAAGTTGTATCTACCTACATTTACCCTCGGTGACGTGCGCTGGAAACGACGTAGGGAGACGGGTCAAGCGCCTCGCGACCGCCTCCATGTCATTACAGTGATTGTCTCCCCCGAGGAGCATTCTGAGGAGTACTATTAATATTAAAGGTGTTGATGGTGCTGCATATTCAGCAGCGCGGCCTCGGACATGGACGGGTCGCATTCGACGTGTCACAAGCTTACGACACGACCTGAATCGTTACGACGCAATCTACGTTTAGAAGCGGCTGATGCGTGTCCTAGATTTATCACTGTCTTTCTAATTATCATTGAAACGTGCTCAGTTAAAATATGATACAATATTTGAATAGAAGTTATAGTTTTTATCGTTGTATTGAATTTTTTGTGTGAGCAGAGTTGGATCTGATGGTGTGAATGATCTTTAGTTTTGTCAGCGGGGACGCGTGGACTATAGTGGGTTCAATGTTCCGGGCATGTCGCCCCACGTACCTACCTCATTATTCTAACCATCCATGTATTATTCTGTAGTATTATATAAATTTAAATGTTAAAATTCCTAGTAACCGACATTGACCTATCGTTTTGGTGACGCAAAATATGTCCACATGGAGGAAATTTTGGGTAAATACCTAGTTTAGGTTTTCAGGAAGAAATTGAATAAATTTTTTAAATGTTGCTAGCCGTTTCATGTTTCAGTTTATTGAAAAGTTAGTATGTATGAAATTTTATATTTTTGGGAGCTCTCAACTGACAGCAAAATTCCTTAATTAGAAATCATCAAATGAAATGAATGAAGATGGAATGAACACCGTCATCTTAGACTAAACCATTTATAGAGATGATGTTGTGCGTATTTAAATTACTAGGTACCTACACTAACAAATTACTATTATAATCCGGCTGTTACATTTTATAGAGACATTTTCCATAAAGTCGTACCCTTCGGTAATCTATTGTAATAAAGGAGGACTCTAGGTCTGTTTTGATATTTGTTCGAATCAATAGCATTAAAGTCCGGCCGCTGAAAGATTGCGTTTGACAGTTACCATAAAATTGTAAAAAACTGAATGAAAACTATAAATGCCGATCATTATTTAGTAGCTTTTTGAACTTAAAAGGGCAGCTAGTGTCCTGTGTACTAGAGTGAACACAGGTAAACAATATTTTCATTCAGTTTTTTAAAATTTTATGGTAACTGTCAAACGCAATCTTTCAGCGGCCGGACACTAGTTTAAATTATTGTGCTGTGTGGTACCCGGCAGAATAGCACTAACCTAGATGAGTGTCGTACGAGGCGTCTAAATCCCGTCAAGCATACAGATCAACATAGGCATACAGATCCCATCAGGCAGATAGTCAACATCTTTGATACAGTGTAGGTACAGATTTGAGTCATTACATCCAACCCCTTTTATGATCATGGGAGTTTCCCGCTCCAATAGATTCAGAGGGACGAGAGAGTGCATCTGTGTTTGACGCGCACACCACACATGTGCACTTTAATACCTACCATCTACATCTTAACCTACGTAGTAAGGAAAGGATCACTTAGTTCCAGGAATACATTTATTAAATAGTTGGTATTCCCACATCTTCTTTGGACCATTGTATAGCTTTCGTGATCGTATCACGTACACGTAACGTAAGCGCTCTTTACTGTTTCGAGCTAACGTTGTAGTATGAGGCAGCTTGGTTTTTCCAAAAGGAATTAATCTTTGTATTGTTTTATTCTGAGAACTTGTTAATACTACATTTTTGTAGACACGTAAGGACTTATACGTACTTAATAAAATTATCCTGCTTTGTCGATGTTGTTATTTTTTCTTAGGATTATGATTCGATTAGATAATTTCCATTTCAAAATACTGAGTATATAAGCACAAGAGAGGCTATGTACATATTATAACCAGAGGTCGGATTCTGCCGGTCATTCCAGGGCTGCATTGAAATGTTAATATGGACCCTCTTTTAGAAATTATAATATGACAAAGAATAAAAGACAGAAAACTGATGTCCTTGACATCAAATCTCTATGAAAACTAGCAAATAAGCGTAATCTTTAACAAAATAAACATTCGCAATCAATTTATGAGAGATTTATAACTTATGGTAAAGAAATTTGATGTCCGATTGACATCACAATATATGGAAATTCATTTCCGACATTGCTTTAATTATGTTAAGGCAAGCCCCTTCGGTTGGTCCGGCAACAATCAAAATATGGATTCAGGACTCTCCAGAGCTGAAATATGACGATAATACTCTAACATCCACTACTGTGTGTAAAATTTACTAGCATTGTAATTTTTTCAAAATTTCACGTTTTTAAATAAATAGGGTCCATATCAACATAACAACAATGCGGCCCTGGGATGACCCGCAAAATCAGACCTCTGATTATAACATAAGCACCGCTATACCTCTCAAGTGTGTCAGTGAATGTTGAATTAGACAAAATTTTATTTTAGAAAAGGTACCAAAATTCGTAAACCATTTCGAGACTATGTCATACTAAGCTCATGTGAAAATTTACAGATTTTTCTCTATCCATTATTTCTCGAGTTATTTGAAAAATACTGAAAAATACAAGCTAGGCTGAATGGGATGCATTTCCTTTGCCTGAATCTGACATTTATATATATTTCTCTGAAATTTTCAAAACCATCTTTCCGGACTGGGGTACGAAACCAATAGCCATAATGCCTAGGATGTCAGAAAAATTCATTAAAAAAGAAAAACAAGAATGAAGATTGTTGTTGTTCCGAAATTTATCGAAGGAACCCTAACAAACCAAGCCGTGGGTGCATATGGCAGTGGCACTATTTCCTGTTAACACCCTTGTCGGGGAATATACAGGGTTTTGGGTAAACATTTGCATAGGTACTTTAATAGTTGATTGTACTCATGAGTCTGAACAACTTCCCCAAAGGAACCGAGGGAAATTCTCTTTCATATAAACGTTCGATCAGCTGATTGCACTTAGTATGGAAATTAGCAAAATATTTTTTGCGAATTTCCTATAGGCTTCTTAGGGAAAGTTGTTCAGTATCATGTGTACAATCACACCTTAGAGTATTGCAACTGTTTACCAGAACAACCTACATTAGTCGTGAACGTAATGTTTATGCTTACAAGTGGAAAGAAATCCACGAAAATTCACAGTATGTCAATGCTATAAGCGCCTTAATTAGAGCATCTACTTACGAGTGATTTGATAAAGTATGTTTATATTTAGGTGAGAGGCTTCTACATACCGTGCTATCTCCGGCATACTGATTGCTTCATTAGTGACAATGCTGGGTACCATACCTAATATAGGCAGATATATTGTCGTACTACTGTGCTCTTTTGGCCCACCCATGTGGACGCAGTTCTTTCAAACGGATTTGAATGAACTGATTGCTAGGTGGCATAATGTGTCTTAAAAAGCTATATCTAATGACCGGATCAGTATAATACACGTTGGTGAATAGCCTTACTCGATTATAACTAAAAAAAATAGTGGATACATTGCACTTTAAGTTATTATATTAAGTGCATGAACAATTTCGACATATATATGAAAATACCTACAAGTAAAAAGAATAATTCCATGATAATGTTTTATAAAATTATTTTTATTCTATTTATTTAAATAGGTAAATAAATAATCGGCTGGATGTCGCACCGAACAAGGAGATGTGAAAGAGTTTAGTGGAGACATTTGCCCAGCAGTGGATGTACAAACAGGTAAAACAAAAATATTTTTACATTTAGGTATCAAACTAATAATTTAAATGTAACAGTTTGTTTAGTTTTTCTACTTTCTCTCGTATACTAATCGCCTCTAGCCAATGAGGCGTGGAGACTGACGTTTGTAGTTTGTGGTTTCTTTTTGTCCTGAAACTTTTAGCGAAAGCGTTCTTTAGATAAACCTGTAGATAAACTAATTCTACACAGGCAAACCTATACACACGGATAAAAGTTAGTACCTACATATTTGCTATCTCATACTTCCTTATGTACAAATGAGGTAAGTATATTATGTACATAATACATACCTCGTATCAGTTCATTCACACACGGAAGTATAAAAACATCAAGATAATATCTTTTATCTTATCGTTGTGTTGTGATAATATCTATGAAATATTATGTTGGGTAATTATCAGTTTTTGTCATACCTAATGAATCTACCTTAAATTATAAGAAATCCTGCATTACTGAAGTCGTTAAAAGCAAAACCTTTTTTAATCTATAATTTCCGTAGAAGCCGTGGTGGTCCCGTGGCGAGTAAACATGCCTGCTGTGCAGGAGGCGATGGTTCGATCCCCGTCCAGGCAGACTCGTACCAATAAGTTTTTTTGTATTTGTGTACGATTTGTAACACCACTGGCTTTTCGGTGAAGGAAGGTGAGGTCAATTTCGAGGCGTATAAAACCCACTGTCCATTGTAAGTGGCGATGGGCTCACTACCCACACTGGACAGAGTTTCCCTAGTATAGTGAAACGTTGATGTTACGGGGAATATAGTCGTAAGCGTATGCATATCCAGATTATGAGAGTTACCTATTAAGGGGTGTAACATTTGAACAGTTATAGCTAGACCGTTGAAATTTTCACAGAATTTGCGTTATTAAGGCGGATTTGCTAACAAATAAAAAAAATTCAAATGCTATAAATCAAGGGGGGTCCTCATACGAGAAACTTAGTTTTTATCAACAATTATTCTTCTCGCTCTATCGTAAAAATATAATATGTACAAGCGTCAAACTCGGTGGGATTTTAGTACAAACTACAGTATAACAATAAATAATAAAAACCGGCCAAGTGTGAGTCGGTTTCGCGTCAATGGTCCCGGAGAAAACCAAACTTTTTTGTAAGTTAATTATGATGTGTGACAGTGTCGGGTTTCGTACCCTCGGTGCGCGAGTAGCCCGACTCGCACTTGACCGGTTCTATTCTGTTTTTCGTGTGTTATTAAGAGATGTAAGAGTACTAGGTAGGAACCTATATTAACAGCGTTGGTCGTATAAAGGTGTGGTGATAAATTTTTAATGGATAAGCCCACCAACAGAGCGACTGAGTTTTCTTAGAATGTTCTACTTGGGTTCTATTGTATGGAAATCAATCAAATGCATTATTATAGCGTAATAAAATGAATTATGTAATAAAATTCTACAGGTTTTTAAGTAGAATTCTCTTGCTTAACTCATAAATCCTTATCGTAAGAGTTCTCCGAATGCTGATAAAAGTTGTATATTATATCCCTTGTACTTAACTATGGGGTAATAGATATTGGGTTGAGTCGTTCGCATAAAATTCAAAGTATTTGTTGGACATCATTTTCCTATTTCTATTTTATTTATTTTCTGTAAATCTAATGAGCAGAACCCAGTTATAAAATCATCACAAATCACGCATAATCACGCAAAACGATATGTACTAAAGTATAACTTTTGATGGCATGGCTATGTGCACGACACTAGCGCCCCTAGCGGTGTCGGACCGCCGTGAATTATTTCAAGTAACATGTTAGTTAAAAGTTTGTTATTTTGTAATAAAATAATGTAAAAACTAAAGAAATTAACAACATTATCGACATAAAAAATTTTAAAATATCTATTTGCGAGAATCCACGATATTTGCAGTGCCAATTTCCGTACAGACTTTTATCCCGGTTTTCACACCTTTGGGGATAAAAATTTATTTTTTATGTTTGTAGTCTTTACAGTTTTGGAGATTTTGTGTTGAGTTAGTTTGTGGATATGCATAGATTCAAGCTGTGTAAAATAAGCTATTGTCCAACAAAAGTAAACATTTCTCCACTGCACTGCCATACTACCTTATAGGTATTTCTAATTAATATTTAGGTATAAAATATTACCAACTGTTAAATTGTCTTTAATCCGTCAAGCCCTTATATACCAATAGCCCAGTCGTTTTACGGAGTTTTGTTAGTAGGGGTGGGGAGTAATTTATAAATGGGACTTTTAAACTGTAACCGGTACCATTTAGTGACAAAAAGACTAGGTACCTGAAAACATATTCAAAACAAATTCACGACGCAACATAGAAATCTAAATTGTGCCTCCCAGAAGGCTTTTAAAGTAATAATGTTAATACCAATGCACTCATTTTAATTAGATTCTACAATATAAATGACGTTTGAGCAATAAAATAGCCATGGAAATTTTAAAATTTATTCCTTAGAAAATACAAATGTATTTTTCACATCTTTCGAAGTAGACAAAAATATTTACTCCGTGTTTGAAGGGTGTAATGTAAAATTTTTAAGGCTTAAAAATTTGAGAAAAGAAAATTAACCATCAGGTTTTTTAGAACGAGATAAATGCAAAATTTTAGATTTGGGGCTTTTTTAGAAGATTTTTTTTCAAATTTGGTACATTTCTTTGTCCAAATTGGCTCTTAAATGATACACCGAAAAAATATCAATTCTTAATTAGTCCGGGTTCAAACCGTAAAATGACAGGGCTACAAGCAAAATACATAAACAATTGTTATCTTGGCACACACGTTTCACCATTGCCTGACGGGTTAAGTTTAAATTGGTTTAATTTTATCATTCGAAACATGACCTCCCGAAATCTACACAAATTACGTTTATAGAAACGTGATCTGCTATTAATAGACCTTTAACAACGTAATAATGTACTTCTACAATTATAATTGCACGTTTTTAATAAGCAAATTGGAGCGTAATACCTACGTAATGTTGTCGCTGTTTATAATATTTTAAAACTTCCTTACAAGTACGTTAGTGTTTCTAGTTCTCTAAACTATTGTAGTTCGATTCCTAAACGTAGCATGTTTAAATCCCGAATAGGTAGGTAAGTAATGACGAAGTAAGTATTTGAGGGTGCTTGATAGAACTTTCTCTATGGGACCAACATCGAAATTGCGAAAAATATATCAGCTGTCCCATACATTTGGCTCAAGCAGGTTTGCAGTTTGGTGTGGAACAGTAGATTTTTTTTCGCGATTTCGATGTTGGTCCTATAGAGAAAGTTGTTCAGTTTGATGGTCTGATCATCTCCTTAAAAAAGTGTCAGTACCTATTAAGAAGGACCCTGTATAAATAGCCAAGACGATGACACCGCTTGTAAAATAAGGAAAGCAATTGACAAGTTTGTTCCACGAAACGAGTTGTTTTTATGCAATTCACTCAAAGTTGTTCGCACAAAGAGCTTACTCAGGTTCTTGGAGAAAGTACAGGGTGGCGGTCACCATTGACGTCAATGCATGCTGCAGCGTTTCATAATCCCACACGGCTGCGCGTGCGCATGGCCGACAGAAACAGTAGGCGACATCACGATAAGTAGCGCCAGTTAAATAGTTTTGTGATATCCATCGATATTCGATATGTTTGTTTCAATTTTAATGACATTTATATGCATTGACGTCAATAACACTACGATTAGTGAACCGACATTTATAGAACATATTCGTTCTAATTTCGTTGAAATTCGATAACGACTATTTAAATTGCCTATATAGGGTCTCTTATATCTTCTTAATATGCTGACAAATTTTTAAAGGGGATAATCAGTCCGACAAACTGAACAACTTTCTCTATGGCACCAAATTCGAAATCGCGAAAAAAAATCTGCTCTTCCATACAAAACTGAAAACCTACTCGAGCCAAATGTATGGGACAGCTGATTTTTTTTCACTATTTCGATGTTGGTCCCATAGAGAAAGATGTTCAGTTTGATGGTCTGATCATCCCCTTAAAAAGTGTCAGCATATTAAGAAGGACCCTATATTTTGTCAATTTCCTGCTGGTGTCATGTAAACTTAAAGACAGTAAGTAAGTATAAAGTGGCGGTTGCAGCAGAGCGAAAACATTATTATAAAATTAAAAACATATTATGCCACTTGAACATCAAATCAAAACTCAGTGCCTATACTTTTCCATAAAACCTATATTATTAAACCAAACAAAGCCCTTCCTACTTGGCACAAAACAATATGCAACAGTTGCGTAATAAACCGTGCGCAAAAGCGTTTTTAGCAAGCAGATCACGTCGACATCGTCTGTCTGCCTTACGACGGACTATGCGCGCGCTCATGAACTTACAGTTCATTTCACGTAAGAAATCATCAGACATAACACTTACGCTCTCGTAGTTAAGTCGAAAATGCCTTGTTTCAGGGTGCTTCGTGTATGGAACGAAGTACACATCCAACAGTACGCACAAAACTGTGTGAGAATCTTGTAATGACGTTAAAGTGCTGCGCATGGAGCATCTTAATTAGCAGACGATAACCCTGGACTCTTATGATTTATGTAAATGTTGATCGCCCTCTGAGTTATTTACCCGGTATACGTGGGGCCTAGAATGAGTGTGTTTACAGAAACACATTTTTTCTTTTGATATGATTTTGCCTGGATAAATGGTCTTCGCTGCGCTGGTAAAGATCAATAATTTAATAAGATGATTTGTATTATCAAGTTTTGACGTTCCATAAAACCAAATACCTAATTCTAGAAATGACAGAGAACACTAGTATAGGGGAACTAATCTAGTGTTATTGACGTCAATGCATATGTTAGTAGCTTAGATTCTCGGTTAGTAGTATTTCTTTGTAAAGATTTTATGGCTTTGACAATGATAATAAGCATACACTTAGTCATGCATTAACATCTCCTGAGTTACTGAAAAAATAAAAAACGAAGGTGTTCGATCAGTCGTGCGCTATGGTGCGGAAACGTGGAACCAGACGATGACGAGATGGGACTAGTTCATCATTTCAAAGTCGCTCAGCGAGCTACGGAGATCGGCTGAGAGATCACATCAGGAATGAGGTGATACGTTAGAGAATTAAAGTGCTTGACATAGCTCTGAAAATTAACTAGTTGAAATGGAAATGAGCTGGTCAGTGGGGGGAGTCAGATTTCTAGAGTGGAGACTAGGTACGAACTGGCAAGTGGGCGGCACAGCGTCTCGGACGCTCTGCGGTCTGTTTTGGACCAAGACGACGATCTAAAAATGGTAGCACAGATGGTAGCGACTGAATGAGGAAGGTCGTAGGCGTAGAGTTTTGTGGTACGCCTTGGGAGAGGCCTATATTCAGCAGTGGACGATGGTAGGCAGAAAGTGATAATAAAATTTACTGGACGTTTACACAATTTAAAAAAAAAAGGTCGATTGTGCCTTTTAGGGTTAGACCCTCAAAGGTTTCGTGGTGATGTGATAGTACGTTGGTTTCATGCCGTATAAAAAAATTCAATAGTTACATCCAGTTGTGTGATTCTAGCATAATCTCATGAAAATTTAGGCTATCACAATGAAGAAAACAGTGTGAATTTTAGCGTCGTACAACACTATGATGATGGCAAAACTAGTGGAAAAACTTAGACAATAGCAAAACAGATAAGAATGTTTTATTTCTTTCATGATATCCAATTTAATCTAAACAAAGGGTATTTCACGATTGTATAAACTTTTCAGTAAGTAAACATTCTCTAGATATTGAACAGTTGGTGGAGAATATTTTTAGCACCATCGAGGGAGTAACGTTATTTTAACTCTTAGAATTAATTCAATATGTACCCACTCTCTGAGATATTGCGTTGGTTTGTTAAAGTCATACCGGCGAGTCGAATAGCATTTTGATTTGAGTTATGGACCTTGACATATGTACCAACGACGATAGTTACAAAGTTTTCTCGATTACGATTAGCAGACAAAGCTATTGTTTCCTTTGTAATGTTATTGCTAGTATGGTGTTGGTGATTGTTTGGTATCATTGAAACACATTGGCGGAAGTGTTCTTAAAATATTGACCTGATTAACGGTCAGACCGTTCGTTCGTTGATGGATTTCTATCCGTTTTATCCGTTATCTATTTTAATCATGATTGTATTTTATCTTACGTTTCACTTTAAGCTACTTTTATAGTTATTCTGTGTTCTAAGTACGACGAACAATCAAAATTAAAATCTTTATAAAACCTATCAAATGTGATGGTTATTTTATACACTGATGTAGAATAGTCTTTTCTTATTTTAACTGTTTGTTTAATTACTCACATATTCGTTAATGCTGAATCATCATAGAATATATACGTCCCACTGCAGGACACAGGCCTACCCTCAGGGAGGCTGTTTGGGCGTTAGTCCACCACGCGTGCCCAATGCGGATTGGTAGACTTCACATACGCATCGGAATTTCTTCTTCAGCGTATGCAGGTTTCCCCAATAACAGACCTACGACGCGACCCCTAATATCTCTTATATCTCTCTGATATTTCTTTTAGTAGTGTAGACAATGCAGAAAACGTGCGAATGAGAGGGAAATGAAACAGTAACCAACTAGTAGGCGAAGTGCGTCGCAGAGACCGTTGACGTCAATCGAATACTTCTTATAAATATTTATTGGAAATTTATTTTAACTGATGCATTTCGCATTGGTAAATAAAATAGGACGAGTCGGTGACATCTAGGTGCATTTAGCATAGATACCACACTTGTTAAACAAAAATGAGTGGGCAGAATGCCATCGAAAGGTTTCGAATAACCTCCACATGGCGATAAAACCTTTTAACACATTTTTTGTAGCTCACTCTGTGTTCCTATTCTGTACAGACATTACACACTCAAATACACCTTTAAAAATCATAACTACAAAAATCGCGGAACACAGGTACCTACATGGGGTATTTTCGGATGCAACTAGGTGTGAGGAATCTAAAAAAAATATTTGTTCGTCTTCGTTTGGATCACCCTTTCTTTCTTCATTATAATAAATCTTGAAAATTTAAATATAGAGGGTCTTTCCTTTTAAGGGTGTATTTAGACAATGAAACTAAACAACTTTCCCTAAGGAACATGGGTCGAAAAACGAAAACAAATTTTGGACGTCCCATACAAAAGTGCAGATCAGCCGATCTATTTACTATGGGAAGTCCAAAATTTTTTTTCTTTTTTCGACTCATGTTCCTTGTGTGTGTCGCTCTTTCTTTTCTTAGCAACGCCCGCGGCATGGTGCCTCGATAAACCTTTTATCGCGCCTGCTAACTCGTTCGTTGGCGTGCAATAAGAAAGGGAGCTAGGGCGCTATAAAGCTTAGATAGTATTAATAGGAGATAGAGCACCATCATGCCGCAGGCGCAGGAGTGTTAGGAATCTCACTATTTTTTATCTTTATTCTTGTTCTGCACTCATAGACAGGTAAACAGACGAGGAATGATATATTTTGTGAGAATCTAACTAATTTAATTAAGGTATGTATGACACACCGCTACATCCGCGTTCTTTATATCAAATAGACATCAAATACAAACATTCTTTTCAATAATAATTTCTAACACATTTGGTTGAAATAGGACTTCGATTACCATGTACTTACGTAGCTCAATGTCACAATATGAAGTACTTTTTTGGGTAGGCAACGATGAATGAATGAATGAATAAAGGAAATATACTTTATTGAATATTTATATAATATTTTTTTTTGAATATATTTTTAAATCCCGACCAACCCGCCGACCGGCCGACTCGTACCAATGAGTTTTTCAGAATTTATGTACGATTTGTAACACCACTGGCTTTTCGGTGAAGGAAAACATCGTGGGGAAACCTGCATGTTTCAATTTTGAGGCATGTATTGTACTTACTGTCCATTACAAGCGACGACGATGTTCTAAGGTTTCAGAATATAGTTGTGAGTTTATGCTATGCTATATTTTTAAATAGGTACTAGTTTTAATACCTACACGTTTATCGCCTCATCTTAAATTCAAAGAGTAAGCCAATTAGACGAACATTGATTTTTAAAACATGTAAAATGCTGGGCACTCCATTTGTCAGTAACTTACACATTAATATGCGAGCATAAAGTAAAAATAACAGCCACGCCTTCTTATTTTCCATTATCAGGGTTCCGTAAAAATATAAAACCCTTAATGTTAGACTTCGTTGTGTGTCTATGTGTCACAGCTGGACGAGTTACGCGTGTAATTCTACTAACAAAGATTTCTGCCACTTTTAGCAGGGAGCGATGAAATCTATGAAAGAGCGGATTTTTTGTTTGCGATTTCGGCTCCATAGTGAAAGTTGTTTAGTTTGTTGGTCTGAAGCACCCCCTTAAGTATTACAAGGGTGTTTTGTTAAACCCTGTATCTGATTCAGAGGTAGGGTCAGATGTACACTGAACATAACTGTAGATTAAGGGTTGAGACATATCACCCGACGGCAACCATCCACGCGGCAACGATGGCGGACGGGTTCCCATACTAAATGCCATTTTTTATGGACCGGCCGTCGATCGCCATCGGGTAAATATGTTTCACGATAGTAGACTGCTGATAATGATAATATAATATTGTAACCTAAAATTATGTCTCTGATATACTTAACAGTACGGGACCCTCGGCGCCCGCAAAGGTTTTAATGTACACGCATCACGCATGTCAAAGGGTAATCAAGTTTAAAGTGAATTAATTTATATATTTGATTAATATTTACTGACATAGTAAGTTTGCTGCTACGAATTCTACCATTGTTTACAAATTTCACAATTCCTGTAAATGTATTTATTAACGTTTCGCATGACTCATACGCATCGTCAGAAAATAAACTGGTTTATATCACAATTGTTTTTCATTTTACGAACATTAACATGCTCACTAGTTTTTAGGGTTCCGTAGTCAACAAGGAATGCTTAATAAGCTGGCCGCGCGACGTTATAGTTATAGTTACATTACTCTACCTACGCGCGGTCAGCTTATTTTGGTATTGCGTAGCTTGAATACCTAATATAATATGTATACCTCAGCGAAATTATAGATTTCTAGTAGGTACTAAGCGTCTCTGAGCTAAGCCGCGGACAGACAGACAGACGGACGTACATAGCGAAACTATAAGCTCTTAACTGACTAAATAGTTGGTTTCCAAAATTCATATTCAATACGGATGCCATCAATAGATCCTATATTTTACATGCTGTCAAATACCCTATTATGGGCCTCCATCTTTACAATCCATTCGTGTCATGGTCAACAGACGTCGGCGTATAGTAGGCGCACTGCACCGGTCGCGGCCCACAGACTGATAAGGGGTCGCGCCCTGTCTAGGAACCAGTCTGGGACGATCGGGTGATCACACACGTAACAACTTATGCGTATTACATTAGCTTTTTTCCACTAGCGCCATTTTATCTTTAATGCCCTCCGAACTTTGAGTAATGAAGCTAATTAACTGCGTTTAAATTGTATTTATATAGATATTTACAACAGAGTTTACCACATACCCTTTCGGGATAGTCAGGAATCTTGCTAAAGCTAACAACTACTTTTCTGACGGTGCAGTTAATGCAAAGTTCAATTTTACAATTTTCATTTGTGTTCCGGATAAAAGACGTAGCCGTAGGTTTATCGAGTGGTGATACGTCTTTTGAACAAGGAAGAGATGTTTGTTCTGTCCAGGACTTGTCCGGTACGAAAAGGACAGGTTCTCTACCGGTACATAGCGGTTCTTGCCATTTCGGTACCTCTGGGTCCGTTCCAGACCCGCCTCGTATCAGAAAGCCTTTCCTTTTCTCACTCTAAATAACGTAAACATTTGTTTGGGTACCGCTATAATCATTAGAAAGTAATAAGTACAGGTACCACGTTTTGTACCGGTACCAATAGTACAGCCCCCCGATTGCGCTAAGTTAAAACATCGAAGTTCTATTCTTATCCAATTTCAGTTCTAATTACATTGCAGTCCAATTACTATTCAACTGTGCTGAATTCCGCATCGCGCTAAACACTATGTAACTGACAGCCCTTAACGTCTGAGCGATCTGTCAAAACGGCTCTAACGGCTGTCAGGAGCAGTACCGCGATTAGCGCAATACCAAATGTGTCCAAAGTTATGGTTCGTACGTAGTCCAATCACGTTTCAATTACCGAATATTTACCGCTATTGCAGCCCAGGTAAGACGTCTGGTACCGGTATCACACCAAGGCAAGTGGTACCGGTTCCCAAACATACCCGTATTTCAAGCCCTGGTCTTGTCATAAAGATAGAGCATCTCGTACACAAGACCACTGCAAATTAAATCTGATTTAGCATTTACAAATAATATATGTCCAGTCACTGGCAGGCGTCACTATCGTCACTATCAAAACAGTTCACTCATTACAAACGTGGTCGCATCTTTCGAAGCAGAACAAATTGTTACTACTGTAGTAACTTAATGAATACCAATTTGATCTCTCATTAATTGAGATGAGTGGATCGTTTGGATTTTGTTTATTCATAAACGCACGACCGTAATTCCTTTCGCGGGTATTCAGACTTTACTACATTTTAAGCTTGCAGTTGTAGCATAGTTGTCCTTTATTATAATTTGTAGGGTTTAGGAATGGAACGACGCCAACGATTTTTCCAGGTGCCAATCGGAAAGCTTTTTTAAAAGAAATACTGCTATAGCCTTATGCCCATATAAGCAGAATTTTTGCCTCCAAAGGGAATGAATCGATTGATCGAAAGTAGTAGAAATTGGACGAGAACTAGTTCGAGAACATGGGTGACTAAAATAATAAAAAAAACTAATCAACCGAAATTCCACCTTATCTACATACCTATGATTTGGTAAATCTTTAAATGGTCAGTACATCTACCATGAGTTGCTATCGAAAAATTACATTACGTTACCAGATTCGATAGCGTATAAACGCGCATCGAATGGTATTCGATTAAACTCGCACCATGAGTTACATAAACGTTTTCTATACTCGCTAGTGTTAGCTCGATTGTTTATGTTTGGTCTAGTAAGTATTCGAGTCGTCATGTTGGTATACACGTAGCGACGTGTCTAACTTCACAACTAATGAAGCTTCTTCTTTCTAACTATACTCAAAAGACAGAGTAAGATAGATATTCCCATATTGTTTTTGTATCCCAGCCTAATTTCGCAGAAACACTTAAAACTTTGAAATAACCCTGCCAATTAAAAACGTCACAGGGCACCTTCATAGAGTTCGTCGCATAGTGATTTTTAATTAATATTGGATATATTTTGTAAATGTGACGTTGTATTGTGCTGTGATGTGAATGGCTGTGATTGTGTTTGTTACCTACGAAGTTTTATCGCAAAAAATCGTCGGTTTTAAAGAGTTTAAACGCAAATAAAATAAAATGAGAACCAGTGCATCACAATTCCAGTTATAAGTGGAGTGTATGGAAATGGAATGAAATGTACAAAAATAAATCTAACTAAACAAAAAGGAAGTTATTCTATAAGATACAGGGTGTAAACTTAAATGCGTTACATACTTTCAACATTAATTTACATTTTACATTACTTTACATCAAACGAACAACTGTTACTCAGGGACTAACTTTGAAATAGCAAAAACAATGTTGCTGTTTCATACATTTCGATCGAGTAGCTATTGACATTTTCTATGGAACAGCTGATTGTTTCGAAGTTGGCTCCAAAGTGAAAATTGATCATTTTGATGGTCTGAAGCACCATGTTTGATATGTACCGGATTCAATTTTACACCCCGTATACAGTTTAATAAAGTAAATAAGAAATAGTTTAAGAGTCGTATTAGAGTTCAGTGGTACCCTCATCACAATATTTATGATATCTCAAACCAGAAAGCCTGAATTAAAAGTGCTACTCCAACTTACTACAAAAGCCTTGAAGATAATTTTATAGGCTTTTCTAGATCTAAACAAAAAATTTGAAGAATGAAAAAAAAACAGCCACCTTAACGTTTATTTCATACCTTAGAACCTATAAAAGTGTTCTATTAAAATTGCTTGTGTAGTAAGTTTTGGTAGCACTTTTTCATTTTGTGTTTTCATTATTGAGAAATGATTCCTATTGTGATGATTATCTGAAGCGCCACTGAACGGTAAAAGGACTCTTAACTACTCGAATGTAAATTTGTTACATTATAGGTAAATTTATCAATAAATTGTTCTTTAAATAAGCAGAGAAAGGTGCAAAGACTTTGAACGATTGTAAGTCAGTTTTTATGGAGAAATATTTCGTTTTATTTGGTTGAGCGGAATAGTAGATGAATGCAGTTTAGAGTGGTTATTCGTTAAAACATTATTTTGACAAATAATACTCTAAAATTAATCAACTTATTGTCAATCGACAACTTTTCACTATGCATTCACGCTTGCTTATGCTAGTGAATGACTTCACCACTATCGTAACGGTATTTCTCGAGAACGTATGTCAAATTTATAACTCATGGTACCGAATTTCTATAGTAACCGCCGCAAAACGTTAATCGCTAGCCATTCGCTAGCGATAAGATTTCGATACGTATTTTACCTGTTGACTCATACTACCGATTTTAGTTCTTTCAGTGACCGCTAGGAGGCGCTGTTCAATTTGCCATAGAAATCTGTTTCACCCTCGCTAGCGAGTTGACTCACTGTAAACTCATGGTAAAGGTACTGGCCTCTTTCTGTATGTAATATTATAGGCATATCAGTGGCATGCGCGCTGCTCCTGCAAGATGATACTTCCATTCAGGTGATGCCGTTATCCGTTTCTCTCTTCTGTGTGACGTATTCGTGTATCCGCTGTGTAACATTGTCATTAAAGGCCTCATTACCGTCGGTGAACGCTTCTCACGATCCGTGACCATTGTGTTTAACGTTTAAAGTGATAGGTACAGGATGGTCATTGTCTCATTATCTCATTACTTGTGACAACGATAGCTTTGATAATCTCATTCGACATAATTATTATAATACTTACCAATGATCTGCTTGGTTAATATAAACGTTTTTTTTTCTTAGATATTATTCGAGGCTTCGTTCGTTTTAATTCGTTACTTGTTCGGGATAAAATCTTATGCACTTTCTTAATTAATAGACTTTCTATTACGTATGTCGCGTAGTAGTTGCTGTTAGATAGGTTAATATTACTCGAAATTATTTATTTCATACCAATGATACCTAATCTAATATCATTAGGAAACTCCACTTGTGTGCTCATAGATTCGGGATTTACCCATCCACAGCATAACTATACAGGGTGAAATTGATATCATTAGCATCCTTTTAAACTAAGAGTCTACCCATCAAACTGAATACCTTTTACTATGGGAGCAAACCGATCGTCCTTACAGTACGGCAACGGATTTACTTGGGGAAGCGGGCGGCGTGGATCATCCTGAGCTTTGTATGAAGAATTCGGGATTGATCATTGACTGCGAATGACGTACACCGGCTCCGGCGGCGTCGCCCGCCATCAAGAGCGTTGCCATACTGTATCACGCGCACGCAATATGCCTCATCTCTTACTAATTTCTTTTACCTACATGTAAGCGAAATTAAGAACAAAATTTAGTAAGCATGTTAAGTTCATCATGTCTGCAGGTACATTCAACCATAAACAACCTCGTGATGAGGCTGAAGGGCATGGCGGTAGTCCACAGCGGACGGTAATTGGCACACCTTATTTACGCATCAGAATTTATTCTTCAGCTAATACAGGTTTCCTTACGATGTTTTCTTCACCGAAGAGCCAGTAGTGGTACAAATCGTACCTGCAGTTTGATACAGGGAGGCACTAAAATTCGCCTTCTGCCGTCTAGAGTCTAGAAGGAGAATATGAACTTCGGAGCGATGATGTTCTGGAATCTAGACCATCATGGCTCCAAAGTTCATATCTTATAAAAGTAACATTGCTTTTAGTCGCTCTGTTCACATCTGTTATTAACATTGGAATAACGTGTTTTCTAAAGCTATTTTAATATGAATCCTCTTCTAGAATTAGTGAATTAAATTGAAAGTTTAAACGTACTGTATGTGTGTTTGTGACATCAATGGTTCGTATTATTCAGGTATGTGTTCCACTTGCCGTGAGAATGTTTATTGTTGACAAAGAAATGCTCCACTCAGAAAGACACGATACCTACATCCCGTATCATTAACAAATAAACTCAAAAACTTAATACTATCTACAGAATCGATAATTAAAGAAAATATTTGATTTGGTATGAAGAACATTTTTGGAAATTCGCAAAAATACACACTATACAAATTAGCCTCATTGATTTTTGAGTTTGATTTTCAGTTAAAGATTTGTACAGACTTATTTTTAAGTTTTGCGTTATATATTCTTTTTCAGTTGGGCTGTATTCTTTTTACTAAATTAAGCTCAAATAAAATTTTTTTTTTATTCATTATGGGTTTGCGCTTGGCTTCAGCTCACCTGATGGAAAGTGCAGAAGAAGCCGAGGATGTAGCGCGCTAACCCAGAAAAAACATATTAACTCTTCTTTTATCCTGATTGTATTTGCTTGGAAAAGCAGTCGCAGGGAGAGAGTTCCTAACCTTACCGGTTCTCATTATAAAAAAGGATGCGAACCTTCTTTCTTTTCTTCTTGTTGTTTCTTTTTATGCGGATTGTTGGAATATCGACTATGTATGGATGTAGTTTCGCACTACGTCTTGTCGTTCGTTGGTGGAAGGGGAATGGTAGAATCAGATCATGTAGTTCCTGGGCACATTCGCCGAGTGTATCCGATAAAACACCGACAGACAAGCGTTGTGTTTCAGACCATGTAACTTAGCCTCGAAGAGTGCATCATCGTCGATGAGTCTCTTAGCTCGACGCTCAACTGAGTCTAGTGCATCCTGTTGGTATTTCGCAGAGCCGTCCCAGAGGTGATTGCAGTACTCCATGCAAGATGTGCAGGCGTGAATTTATACATTTAATATTGAGACATTTTTTAAAATTCAAACAAGATCTGATATATTGACCAAGTAAACTAACTTACCTACAACAATCCTCACCTGCGGCCTCTTACCCTCATTCATTTGAGGCCTGTGACCTACTGAGCAATATATAAGCAGGCTGATAATAACCTCAAGCTAGCATAAACATTAACGTAGCTCTAAGCCGATGTTTAAGACAGGTTAATATACGATTATCTACTCTATACTTCATAGACTTCACGAATCGTCATTCCTTATCAATTCTGCAAATGTATGACATTAATTTTATCCGTTACCATGCACCCAGTTATTTATACTGAATGATATAGCACGGCAGCATGTACCGCCACGTGATATGGCCGTTATAATTATGACTTTATATGTAATTGAATGTTGCAGAACCTATTCAATCAAATACAGTATAATTCGTTTCACATTGATGTCCCGTTAATCAAGCAATTTTCATATTATAATGTAGCAAAAAAAGAGTTATGTGGAATGAAAATCATTACCTAATATACCTACTTGTGATTGTGACTGACTCTTGAGTAGATTTTATTATATTTTTATGAACACAGGTGTCTTATATATTTTTAATTATATAATTATTTACAGTCTTGCTGCGAAGATGTATTAAATAATTTCAAATCAAATACACTTTATTCAATATATAGGGTCCTTCTTAATATGCTGTCACTTTTTTTAGGGGGTGATCAGACCATCAAACTGAACAAAGGTTCTCTATGGGACCAATGTCGAAATCGCAACAAAAAATCTGCTGTCCCATAGTAAACTGAAATCTTACTCGACCCAATTGTATGGGACAGCAGATTTTTTTTTCGCGATTTCGACATTGGTCCCATAGAGAAAGTTGTTCAGTTTGATGGTCTAATCATCCGCTTAAAAAACTGTCAGCATATTAAGTTGGACCCTGTATAGGGTTCTTCTTACTATGCTGACACTTTTTAAGGGGATGATCAGACCGTCAAACTGAACAACATTCTCTATGGCACCAACATCGAAATCGCGAAAAAATCAGCTGTCCCATACATTTCGCTTGAGTAGGTTTGCAGTTTTGTATGGAACAACTGTTTTTTTTTTGCGTTTTCGATGTTGGTCCCATAGAGAAAGTTGTCAAGTGGTGTCAAACAAGTGACAGCATATTAAGAAGGACCCTTGATTGCATATAACTATTGAAAATGTTAATTTTACAATTATGAAGCTCAAAGGCGTGAATTAGTAATATTTTAATCCTCATTTCTTGTTAATTGTAGCACAGAATAAATACTAGTACTACCCGGATGTAGCAATGTTGCTGACCACCCCGAAAGGAATTATGGTCGTGCGTTTATGTATTGTATGTATATTTTTTTGTTAATACCTATATTTATTTATCGAGGCCATTAATACGTTAAGTACTGTAGGCGTAAATGACCTACGACGTAGCACTCGTAGCAATGTAGGCTACACACACACATTAAAGGAACTAGACTTGTCCTCTAGAACCGGCGTATTTTAAGTGAAACTTGAAGTATAGTAATAACATCCTTCTAAAAGGCTGCGTACTTTGTGACAGCTTTTTTTAAACTTGACCGTTAAACATTTTTATTAGACCGTATCTTACTACGCCAAAAAATGCAGTTTAAACCTTTACTCAATCCTGCTTCTCGTACACAGGTTGTACACAGACCTAAAGCACAAAACCGTTAGCATATTACGAAAGCCCTTTATAAGAAAGAGTAACCAACAGAGCCCCGTCTAGTCTTCTGTAGTTATGTCTAGTCTACCTCTACAGGGTGAAATTGATATCATTAGCATCCTTTTAAACTAAGAGTCTACTCATCAAACGAACAATTTCTAGTATGCGGTAAACCAATAGGAACAAAAAAAAATAAGCTAAAGTTAATCATTTTAACGGGTTCTTACCGCGTTTTTATTGTTTTTGGAGTTCCCGATATTTCAGCAGTGTTGCAACTGCCATGATCACGGGATGACTGACAGTCATTATTTATTAACTTTAGCTTAATTAATAACCACGTAACTCCAAAAAAAAAAAAATATCTGCTGTTGCACACATTTTAGTCGAGTAGGCATTGCAGTTTAGTATGGAACAGCAGATTATTTCTCCCGATTTTTTCTCTCAGAGCTCCGTTCGGTTTGCTCCCATAGTAAAAGTTGTTGAGTTTGATGGGTAGACTCTTGTTTAAAAGGATGCTAATGATAGAAATGTTACCATAAACATTTTATAAATATACAATTTGTATAATATTCTATATCAAGTAGGATAACAGTTTTGTATGGAACAGCTTATTTTTTTCCCACAGAGAAAGTTGTTCAGTTTGATGGTGTGATCATCCGCTGAAAAAACCGTCAGCTTTAATTAGAAATTATTAAGAAAGAGCCTATATTGCGCATTGTATTATGAGAAATGAAAATATAAATCATGTTTCGGTATCGTGAGAATCATACTGTGACCTAGACATTAACGTTTTTATCTTTAACATGCCACGAGACAGGTTAATTACGACAATTAAATTATTAAATTAGTATTTCGATAAGAAAACGATGGTTGACATTCAATGCACTTTGAATATTAATTGAATAAATGCAGTATTTATTTATTGCTATTTTAGGCTTAGTCACACTAGCTGGATATAGTTCAGAGTTTGCTGGTGTAATGAAGATACTCTGAATATGATATTTAGAATTTCTCTGAATACTCCCTCGGTTAATTATTCGAGATCATATGCTATGCTGCGTCGGTGGCGCGTTACGGAGGGCTATGGAAATGCAATCTTGAGGTAAGGTTCGAATCCACACGAATGACATGCCATGGACCAATGAGTTTTATCTAACGACTGCTCGTAAACGGTAAAGGAAAACTTCGTGAGAAAACCTGCATACGCTGAAGAAGAAATTCCGATGCGTATGTGAAGTCTACCAATCCGCATAGGGCACGCGTGGTGGACTGACGCCCATACACCCTCCCTGAGGGTAGGCCTGTGCCCTGCAGTGGGACGTATATAGGCTGCGATGATGATGATGATGATATGCTCTGCTATAGTTAGTTATGGTCAGGAAGATGGCTGGTATTGTGTTACGGTTTTGTCAAATAGATGTTATTTATTCGATTAATTTATATACGGTTCAGAAGACCAATCCCGCTAAATAAATCTCCACTGAACCGTGCTTGGACCACGTGCGAACCATAACTTTTTGCACACTCGGTATCGTTCTAAAAATTTGACAGCCATGAGAGCCGTTTTGACAGATCGCTCAGACGTTAAAGGCTGTTAATCTCACGTCAAAGTTTGAATGTTTAGATGTTTGGATGTTTGTCACTCAATCACGCATAAACGGCCGAACGGATTTGTGTGTTAGGCATGCAGTTGGTATGTTCTGGATTAACACATAGGATACTTTTTTAAAGTCCATGCAGACGAGTCGCGGGCATTATAGTTTTTTTTTTTTATTTATTTATTTATTTGATTTCAATTTAGTGGTATACAAATGATTGAGTCCCTGACTCCCAAAGTCCCTTAGTAGTAAATAAGTCAAGTTTAGCGTGAAACTCAATGCAGCACATAATACTAACTGGATTGCAATGTGATTAGAAATGAAATTGAATAAGGTTGAACTTCTATGTTTCAAACTAGCGTGATTGGGCCCCCCTGTTACAGTTTTATAATATTTCACACGCACGGAGCGTGTTATTCGTCTGTGACGCAGCGCAGGCGCAGTCTTGCGCGGGTTATCGCGGTCCTCTTGGCTCTTTCCATTGCGCCTCGTTCTATCTAGTACAGACAAGTATTTATTTACATTAAGAACAAATACAATGTCATTATGATATGGGTACAAATTAATAGATGTAAACAGTATTTTGAGGAAAATATTACTTTAAAATTCTGGGACTTTACATTTGTTAGCTAATGAAACAAGTTTTTATTTTATGTTCAGAGTAGGTAAAATTATGACTGATTATTTATTTATGTTTTAAAATTTTTTTTTTTAAGTAGAGTGCAAAAGAAGGAGGTTGGCAGACAGCTCTGCATATCCATGTTTCTTTTTTTTTTTTTTTTTTTTTTTTTTTTTTTTTTTTTATTATTTTTGGAAGACCAACAGCACAATGCAATACATTAAACAGTATTATATAAGTAACAGAAGGCCAATTAAAGGTCCTCGCTAATATACATCAAACTAAAAAGAAAGAATTATCCAGTACAGCACCATATATGCGTATCGGTTATTATAACATAGATAGTTAATAGATTGAAATAATACAAACTACAAGAACTTCCAGTACATACATACTTAGCTCGAATAGAGATAATTGTTTGGGTACATTAATAGTACCTACAGATAGCTACGCTGATTACAATTAGATCACTATGAAAACAAAAACACATGATATAGGTATATAAAACAAAAAGAAAATAAAGATTAGGTATACCTAATACCTATTTTAAAAGTGTTTAGTTCTATCCTGCTGTGAAAAAACTTTGCGCTAGTTGACGCCTCGCTGACATAATGCTAGTGTTGAACAGGTCTAAATCATATTCCTCACTCAGATTATTGAAACTATTGCTCGCACGCCAGATAAACGTATTCATCCTGTAATTAGTGGATGCGGAAGGAAGGTAGATAAGAGCGTTGGACCTCAACAACTATTCGATGCTCGATATTCGATTCTTGACAAACTAAACAGCTATTCGATGCTGGCGATGGATGCCTGTCCACTCTTTCATGTTCGCGAGTCACTACAGTCGTGGCCTACCTCACGAATGTATCGTTTGGCGAGAGACAGGCAGAGATATGCAGACCCGACTGCCAACCTCCAGTAATGGAGAGGAACCAGCAACAAACCGGCTGGAAGGAATTTTGCACCTATGTCCAGCAGTAGGTTGATGTTGCTTGTTCTGTTCGGGGGCGGACTAAACCCGTTGGAGGCCCGGGGCGGCAAAACTAGATGACCCCAACCGGTTTTCCCAGAAATTGAAATCTAATATTTTATTTGAGCCGGGGAAAAATCTTGACGTTGGCGCCCCTCCTCGTCAAGGGCGTAAAAATACTTAATTTTTTCCCAGCTAGGGCCAGGTTCTGCCTGGTTTGGTCGTCGCAACTAAATCTGTAACGAAACTAAAGCTCCCGGTCCTGGGGTTCGCTCTAGAATCTAGAGCGGAGCCCTGGCTCCGCTCTACGGACTCCCACGGACTAAGGTGGGTGTCGTCTCTGGAACCGACACCCACCTTAGTCCGTTTGATTGATTGATTATACACAAGCGGAAATACAGGTGGAAACAGCATAATAGATAAATAGTAATATAAAGTACAAAGGGTGAACTTTTAAGGGGGGATAATGTTTGATTGGGTATAAAATAACAGGTGGCAACAGTATTTTGTGAGAATTTATTGTACAAGTATTTATACGATTTTATTTATAAAACCTTAATTAGTCGTCATAAAAATTGATTACAATACATAAATCAATGAATTTAGATCGTGGCTAAGTAATTTGCTCTTATTTTTACATCGACCTACGTCATTCGGGACTGTCATAAATTGATGATCATAAATTATGTTATTTTTGTACCGAAATCTCTAAACCGGTTGTTCGGAAATAGTAATAGTTAATTAGCCAGCGTTTACGAGTATATTGCCGGCTGCTAAATAAAGACTTAATTTTGTTGCTGTTGTTGTGCCATCTTTCTAGAGCTTTCCAAACTAGGTAGGTACCTACCTACAAAAAGGGTAGGTATCGCATCAGGGGCTAGTTAGGATATAGGTTTTGCTACGTGCTCCATACAAACGAAGTTTGGTTATATTTTTAATATTAACCAATTAAAGTCAATGAAATTTATCTGAAACAATTTAGAAACTAATATCTATGCTTGTACTATGTTGTCAGATTTTCGTTAAAATTTCTAGTTTTTAAGTACAGTGCCTCAAAGATTTCCATTCAAATCCTAAATTAATTATATTATTGAAACTGTATATTTTATCGAAATTTTTGCAACATACAAGCATAGAGATTAGTTTCTAGATCGTGTCTGTATTGAAAATATAACCAATAACCAATTTTCGTTTGTATGGAGCGGGCAGCAATACAACCTTTCTTGAATCAATAGGTACAGTCGCCATTAGATCGAGCAGCTAAAATATTTCTGAGAAATGTTCATTTTCAATACATTCTGATGATAGTAAAAGTTACCGTTAATATCTGATGAACAGATTCAGATTTTAGTTCCTCGTGTTCAGATATAAATGGTAACTTTTACTGTTGAGACTCTGAGTTTATTGAAAATTAACTCTGCTCAGAAATATTTGAATACCTTGTCCGCTATGATCTATCTATTCGGATGGCGACTGTACACACGGCGACACATCAAGCTACACAAAACCAAAAGAAGCTGGCCTCGCGTAGGTAGAATAACGAATAGTGTCGCGGGGTCAGCTTATGTTTGCTTTGTGTAGCTTGATGTGTCGCCGTGTGTAAGTTATTTTTAACTTCCGTTTTATTTTCAAATGTTCTATTTACAGGTAACAAATTTCAATGACTCTGTTAACAATTATTATAAACACGGTGCTAATTCTGTCGACAGTTGTCGGTCCTTATATTATAAAATTTCTATTTATAGAAATACCTACCTACTAATGTGCTAAATTAATTAACATCATGACATCTTATATGCATTTTAACACGATCTTGGGAATTTTCCATTGAATACGTCACGAAATTCAGTTCCATGTACTACTTACAGATTCTTGAACGTGTACCGGCACATCAAAAACCAACATAAGCTGGCCGCGCGACGTTATATGTTACTCGACCTACGCGTAGCCAGCTTATTTTGGTTTTGGATAGCTTGATGTGTTGCCGTGTGTACAAATTTTAAACCTTATCACCGAAATAAGAGAAGAAATGTATGGAAATAGCAATGGAAAACAGTATTGCCTTGAACTATGTTGTTGTTAGACTATGAACACCTTATTTAAATAGGATACACACATACCTAATTTACAACTTTCGATCGAGCTGTCTTATCTAATCCTGAAAAGAAGGCTGTTTTCCAGACTAATAATGGAAGGTAGGTATTTATAGATTAATACAATATCGACTATTAACAAACTCTCGTATGCTCAAGCTTTATAATGTTTAGATTCTTTACAATGCCTCGTGATTATGTAGCGACTTTGACTAATTATTATAAGGACTAGCCTTGCGGTAGCATTTCCCCTCTGCCACGGTATAAGCACAATTGATCTTGTGCATTTACATTCAATTTTACACCTTATCACTAAACGAGACAGCCTATAATTGCGAAATAATAACTTCGAACTTAGAACGTTTGGGGTTCACACGAGACCACTTTTCATGATTTTTAACATTCAAAATTAGAATCTAAAGTTATGGGGAATAAAATCCAAAGTTGCGGATTTCATGTTACCTCGCCCCCCGCAAAAAGTGGCAGAAATGTTTGTTAGTAGAATTACACGCGTAACTAGTCCACATATAAATAGTCAAAGTGTAGCGATGATAGTCCATACGGAAAGAGAGCTAGCGACTCATTTATGAGGCAGCGGTTCTATGCGGTGGGGCATATCTAGCATGATTTCTCTACATTCGCGCGACGCAACTTCGCTGCATAGAAAATAATCTGTTCCCGCGCATTTCGGAGAGCATAAGCGGAGACTTGTTATATGGGAAAAAGCCGGGTCGCGCGCAAGTAGAGAAATCATGCTAGACGTGCTGGCCTGTACCACTAAGTTCTACGGAACATTATCACTAGCTCGGTGGTGAAGGAAAACATCGTGAGGAAACCTGCATACCCGAGAATGGGAAAAACATATTTCGGATGTATGTGTAGAAAATGTGTGAGCTTGGAGCAAACGCAATAAACCAACGATGATGGTCGCAATGTTACATAACGACCCTTGCTTGCAATAGCCCCGCCAAAAATAATAACACCAATAACGCCTCGTGATTGGATCGTGTTCTTACAATTACAGTAAAAATACTAAAGAATAATAGGAATGTCACTGTTAAGTTACCACTAATTATTGTATCCTTAGAATAAGAATGTTAATTCTGAGTATTTGAGGAGCTCATTTAGTATCACTGCTCATTTATTTTTTATTATCTTCCATAAACAGGCCAAGCTCTTCATTAAAGATAAAAAACTTGCAAATCAACATTAGATAATAACAGAATTCTAGACTGCAGGACTTGTTTTTTTCTTTTCTGTATTTATTTATAGTTCACTTTTTACGCAGACGGGTTTATTGCGTTTTTTAAAGTTTATTTTACACTTTAAATTTTTTCTCAAATTAAAATCGTTATAGATCCTAAACGGTTATTCGAAAAAGAGTAACCTAAAGATGATTTTTAAATACCTATTCAATGATACCCCATACTCAACATAGTTCGTCATACATAGTGGCGTATGGGACGCCATATTGAATTTAGATTACTTTCATGTCTTCAGTGATGACGTAAGAATCATCAAAATTGGCCCACGCGTTTGGTCTCTAGTGTGCCACAAAGGAACAAACTTACATACAAACATACATACATAGGCTGATAAACACATTACCCTTCCTTTGCGTCGCGCAGTCGGGTAAAAAGAAAGAAATTACCAGAAGGTTTGGGACTATAAAGGACTCACTTCGCTTCGCGTTGTTTTATTTTCACGAAATACCTATGCAAATTAAATCGATTTGTTTACATTCCACTATCAGTAAGAGACTATCACACTCAAATACACAAATCAAGCAGTAGTGACAATGCACAGTAGCGACATTACAACATATTAATCTACGAATATGACACGCACACATAAGAGCGTGCTAATCAAATCAAAATTGAATACGATTTGTACATATTCTTAAGTACCTAAGTAGTATTTTTATTTACTCGACTGATTTAAGAGTTTTAATGAAAAGTAAAAAAAAAAGTATTTATTCATATTTCAAATCAAATCAAAACTATTATAAAACTGTAACAGAAGTCTGTCTATACATTGTAGATATTTACAAGAAAAAGGCTACTCCTAACCTAACCAACCTTTTTTTGATACAACTTTTTTGTTTGTTAGCTTATGATTTGACTTTAAATCTGGTATACCTATAATTTATGCGGACGACGCGGGTAAACTCTAGTAGGTTTATTTTATACCTACATCTAATACAGATATTTGAAATACTGGGACTGCATGGAGGAGTAATCGACATTTGTCCTGCATTGGGATCCGAAAGGCTAATATAACTTGCTTGCGTACTTTTAAAGTCACGAGTTTTCAGATTAGTAAAAAGCTTTGCCACGCTTATTACAGTTCTTTTTTTAAATTTAACTATATCCAATTCAATCAATCAATCAATTACGCTTTATTTTACGCCAAAAAACATAGTATACAGAGAGTAAACAAACAGGAAGGTACTACAGAGAGGTACAAAAATAGGCAATCTTATCGCTAAAAAGCGATTGTGTTCAGTTATCATTTGTAAATGGTTTGAGGTTTTGCATTCATTTGTTAGATGCTGCATTTAAGTGCGTTGAGAAGCGGTACTGCTTCGTTAATATAACGGGTTCGGGAGCACAATTATTAATAGTCAAATCAGAGGTCCAAGAGGGCGGCGAGGCGCCATGTTTTGAATGGTTGTTACTATTCTAATTAAGTTAATAATGTTCTTGTTATCATTACATAAAGAAATCACGGATCATTAAACAGGTTTGAACCGGTATATAAGCGTTAATATTCCAGTTGCATCCGATCGCGAACATATAATTACGAATTGAAATGTTTATTTTACTGGTGAATATAAGTAATTGTGAAAATGTTATCTGTTTTTATTTAATAAAAACGGTCGAGTGCGAGTCGGGCTACTCGCGGACCGAGGGTTCCGTACCACACAACATATTAATTACAAAAAAGTTTTATTTTCTCCGGGACCTTTAGCGCAAGACTGACTCACACTTGGCCGGTTTTTATTATTTGTTATTATATATATATATATATATATACTTTAGAGTTTGCACTATAATCACGCCAAGTTTGACGCCTGTTTTTATTACCTACCGTTTTAACGATAGAGTGAAAAGAAAAAAATGTTGATAAAAACTAGTTTCTTGTATGAGAAACAAACCCTTGATTTTTAAACTTTTTGAAATTTTATAATTTGTTAGCAAATCCGCCATAATAAGACATATTCTGTGAAAATTACAACTTTCTAGCTATTACGGTTCAAAAGTTACAGCCCTAAATAGGTAGGACGGACGGACGGACAATGTAGGCTTAGTAATAGGGGTCCCGTTTTCACCCTTTGGAACCCTAAAAAAGAAATTTAATTTTTTAATTGTGTGTGTATGGCAGTAAGTCTAGCGACAGTTTTCCACGACTTAATCTTTGATTACCTCAACTGGGTGCCTAATGTGGTGACGGTTTTTTAAGAGGATAATCAGATCATACAACTGAACAACTTTGTCTATCAAACTAGCCCAGGGGCTATTTAAAGATCAGGCAAAGCGCCTGGTAGATTCGACAGGGGATCCGAGGGCTGGCGCTTTCCTCACTTAACGGATCAGTTTAGCCGTTCAGCGAGGAAACGCTACCAGCGACTTGGCTACCCTCCCGTGCGGTCCTGCCAAACCTGCATCATATTTTAGGTTAAGTTAGTTATAAGTCCTTAATATTTTTCATTTATTTTTTACTAGCTGTTGCCTGCGACTCCGTCTGCGTAGACCTTAAAAAAGTATCCTATGTGTTAATCCAGATCATATTCTATCTGTGTGCCAAATTTCATTCAAATCCATTCAGTAGTTTTTACGTGAAAGAGTAACAAACATCCATCCATACTTACAAACTTTCGCGTTTATAATATTAGTAGGATCTACCTTTATTTTGTTTAGTAATAAAAACCATAAACTATTTTTAAAAAAATCTGATGTCCCATATACAAAATTTGGGTCGAGTAGGAATAGGTGTGCACTTTTATGGTATGGCACAGCAGACTTTTTTCGCGACTCCGATGTCCCACGGAGAAAGTTGTTAGGTTTAATTTACTGTTTATAAAAATGTTTAATTTAACTTAAACTACTCGTCAATTCGAACATATCAATTCTTTATACCTACTTCACAAAACAAATGAACATAAAATCTAAAAAACAGTTTAAATGTTGTGCCCAAAAAATTTGATCGCACTATTTAAAAACAACATTTCTGTAGATACCTACATTATAATACCTATGTATTCGTGACGTACATTCAAATGAAGCAACAATAAATACTGTTTCTCAATAGATTTTTTTCTAACATTCCTTTTAAGGTTTAGGACGTGACTTTATAATATTGGGCCGGTTGTTCCGAAATGGTTCTAATAAACGCTTTATCTTACTAATGCCGTAATGTGTGATAATGATTAGGAATATTGCGCCATTTCAGGAATATCACCATTTCACAAACTGTCATCAAACATTAATGTTATTTCCCACGAACATAAATTCCCCTACCGGGTGGTCATAAACTTCGCGAATTTTATAACTTAGTTGCATATACATAATAACTGATAATGAAATTGATAGGATTTCTATATTCTAATCAAAAGAAAATGTAATATTAATTTTTTAGGGTTCCGCACCCAAAGGGCAAAAACGGGACCCGATTACTATTATAGTAACGGGGGCCTACGTTGTCCGTCCGTCTGTCCGTCCTACTTATTTAGGGCTGTAACATTTAAACCGTAATAGGTAGACAGTTGAAATTTTCAAAGAATATGCGTTATTACGGCGGATTTGTTAAAAAATAATAAAACTGGCAAAAAGAAAAAATTTAAGCGGGGTTTTCATACAAGAAACTAGTTTTTATCAACGTTTTTTATTCTCGCTCTATCGTAAAAACAGTAATACATTCAAGCTTCAAACTTAGTGTGATTATAGAGCAACCTCTTTGGGTACGGAACTCTAAAAATATTAGTAGATGGTTAATTGTAGGTAGTAGGTAAGTTTCGGACTGTAACGCAGTACGTATGAGAAACGGTCGGACGTACTGAGAATACGGTCGTTTAGGGTCGTAAGTTTAGATGGGACATCCTTTGTATCGTATAACATTAAAAACTGACTCGAGTAGCATTTCCCACGAGGCAGAAGAGGCTCTATGATTAAAAAAAAAACTTATTGAATACATACTCTGTACACTAGCAAAAAAAACATCGTTTTTGTTAACTAAAGCAACATCAATTTGTTACGAATACAAAAAAAAAACAATATAATTGCATTATTCACATAATAGTGCCAAGTTTAGCCAACTCACGTGCGCACGCGCTTATCTTAAGGTGGATCACGACAAGTCATTGACGTCACACCTACAGGGCCGCCACGAAAAGAATCGTCCACAAAACTTGAAATCCAGTCTCTAAATCAACCTCACAAGACCAACTAAAGATTATGTTTTAACGATGACCGTGACTTTTGTAGTCGATTAACATAACGTTATTAGACAATGATTTTGAATATGCCTGATTACACTAATTTAAAGTGTCGAAGTTCTATTCTTACCCAATTTAAGTTGTAATCACATTGCAATCCAATTACTATTCAACTTTGCTGAATTCCGCATGTACCTAACAGCCTTCAGCTCTATGTAACTAACAGCCTTTAACGTCTAAGCGATCCGTCAGACGGCTCTAACGGCTGTCATGAGCTGTACCGCGATTAGCACAATACCAAATGTGTCAAATGTTATGGTTCGTACGTAGTCCAATCACGGTTCAATCACCGAATATTTACTGCGATTGCAGCCCAGGGGTTTTCAGACTTTCACGATAGGCAATCGACCACAAAATAAATCTACAACATTGCGTTACCAACAATCTATACTCCATTCCAAATAGCAACGAAATATCAAGGCTATTTTGATTTACAGAAACAGAGATTTTAAACACTTTAACTCACTTATTCTTAGAACAACTTTAGTAACGTCCAAGATAATTATGTCTGATAGTATATCTTTCTCATAAATAAATTATATTTGCTAATCCGAATTGGCTAGAAAGCAAAATAGGAAACATAAAATCTTTTCGTCCTTGTTTGGAATGAAGTATTAAATTTGAAATAAATACACGTCAGGTAGCTTTAGCCCACGACGCGACGCGGGCCTTAGACCGAACGGTCACTAGAGTGAAAACTAAGGCCAAGATTCAGAGACGATTTTTAAGTCACAGTTCGAACTAATTAGGGTCAAAACTGTATGGATTTTGACATACGGGAGTTCGAACTAAAACTTAAAAAACGTCTCTGAATTTCGACCTAAATCTGCTCCCGCGTTCATAATCTAGTAGGTATTAAGTACCTAGGTACACACATGGTGTATTGACCGGGTAATGTCATTCATTGTACTATGTACAATGCTAGTAATTACAGAGATCAACATTAATTGTGTTCTCAACCACGATTGTCATAATTTAATATCTTGATCACTATATCTTGACCGTAATTTTATTATACATCTATACATATAATAAAATTCTAAACTTGGCGTGTACATTGAAGATTTTTGCAAAAAAAAATTATTGGGGGCGTTAAGAAAAAGTAATTGAATGCATTGAGACTATTTTAGAATTTTTGTCTGAACCGATTTGGATTTTGGATTTTGTTTTTTTGTTTTTCATGCTGCAAAACAAACATCAGCCAGAATTTTGGACAAACTTCTCCGAAGGCTTTTCAGCCATTTATTATAGCAAATAAGTAGGGTAGGTAGGACACATGACAAATTATTAGACACATTTTATAGTGCGAATGTATAATGCATAACCTTCGAATCGTTATTGTTATGTTTGTTCTTGGATAGTTTGCGATCCTGCAGGGTTATCTAACGCATGTATTATTTATAATCAATATTTATCTAACCTTCACACTACCTCTTGTATTAAATAATAAATAAAAATAGAGTTGAATCTGTTGATCTCTCACGGCCAGTACCCCGCGACGTGTGCGTCTCATAATTTCACGTGGCACATCTTTTATAAAGTGATTTAATTTTATCAATGAATAATTATGTACAGAACAGAAAACGCGAACAAAATTTATGCACGCACTGGCGCACTGGGACCGTCACGCTGCGGCGGGCGCCTGGCATGTCGAAGTAATGTAATAAACAGTTCAATCTGGGTGTCACCTCTAGTACCTCAATGACTTTCATAGGTTTTTATAGGTCTAAACTACGGTCTAAGGGGAACACCCCGGACCCCTCCTTCCAAACCATACGAGTATCATTGCCTAAACATAGAGATGGGATAACCGACAGGAACACCACTTCTTCTCCTAGCTGCCAGGGGGATTCGACAACACTAAGGGCATTGTATTTTTTAAAATCCTTAAACGACTAAAACTTGCAGTGGGATTTTAGACTATCATTATTTACTTAATTCATTTTAAGCACGCCATAGTTAAACAATGTTCAATCCTGTTTTTAAAAGTGGTTTTTAAATCGATTTGAAAATGTTGTGGAATGAACGAATTTTAATGAACACTTTATAATATAGGATCCTTCTTAATATGCTGACGGTTTTTTAAGGCGAGATGATCTGACTATCAACTGAACAACTTCTCCATGGACCAACATCGAAATCTTGAGAAAATTGTTCAGTTTGATGGTCTGATACTTCCCTTAAATTAGTTTCACCTAATTTTGTTAGACCTTATACAGGCTGTAACAAAACAGCCTAGTAATACTTAAGGGGGTGGTTTAGACTATCAAACTGAACGACTTTTACTATAGAGCCAACATCGAGAAAAAAATTAAAAAATCTGCTGACCCATAGTCGAGTCGATACTGCAGTTTTGTATGGGACATCAGTTTTTTTTTTCTCGACGTTGGCTCCATAGTACAAGTTGCTCTGTTTGATGGTCTAAAGCACCTCCTAAAGTATAACTAGGGTGTTTTGTTACACCCTGTATATTGCTATCATAACGACCAACATCAAAACACACAACGGCACCTAGTTCTAACACATATTTTTTTAACACCAAAACATATAATTTAATTAACATACTTTTTTTATTGTTTACACGACAACATAACTCGCAGTTCATAGTCTTGTTCAGTGTGAAAACTTGAATTCGACTATGGAGCTGGTTTATGTCAATGCCATTAAACGATAAGTCGTGACTAAGAATTTGACATATAGTCGATAAAATTGTCACAAGCCACCTTGCTTTGCTTGTTACTAGGTTTTTTAGCTTTATGTTTTGATAATAAATTGTAGTCTATCGTCTTTTTGAGTGTGTGGTAGCGGTTACTGAATTACGCCTGCCACACACATAATACGGAATTCCGTATGGATTTCCCCCCCTCCAGAATTCGGTATGTCATGTTTTTTTTTTGGACGGCTGAATCGAAAACAATTTCGAGATAATTGTCTCAATATTTTCTGTGTCAGAGATTTTAAAATGAAATTATTACTGGGCCTATATACAAAGTAACATTTCTATTGGCGTAGACGCTGGTAGAAAGGATAGAATGTATGGGTTTGACATTGGCGATCGAAACATTTTGACGTTTGCTTTCGTCACCATATGTCAAGTCCATACATTTTTATGTTTTCTACTGTCGTTAACGCTAATCGAAAGATACTTTGTCTAGGGGCCCTGATATTTTTATTAAGACGTCGGGTTTTGGTAAACTCCTTGGTAAATTTATAATCACCTAAAATTAACTAGCCATTAAGAAAAAAAATATATTCACAATGTCAGAATTTGACATTTGATGTTGCCGTTTCCGTTTCCCGCATAGAGTTAGAAAGAGAAAGCATTTGATTTTTATTTTCTAAATTAAGCAAAGGTTTTTCTCAATTGAGTTCGAATGATTTTATCGCGACCACTTTTACCATTTAGAGATAACAGTTAACAATTAAATTTATATTGATACACTCGATGAATCGCAAAAACAATGAATTTAGTTTCTTAAAATTATGTCTAGTATCCTTAAAAAATATAAAATCGATACAAAAAAAAAGGAGTCAATTTTCTAAAAAAAAAAAACGAATTATGGAAATGATTAACATCGGTTAGATAGTTTGCGCTCCAATAACAGTTTGGCGCCGCAATGCTTTTAAGACAGACCTATACCTATAAAATGTTAAGATACCTACATGACCTCTTATATGGTATAGTGTTTCTTTAAGTATTACGTAATCTCCACTTACCGTGTATCTCTCATACAGTTTTCTTTTTATCTTTGTTTTCTTATAAAATTCTTATCACACGTTAACGTCGTCATTAACGGTATTTAAAAAGGCATTTACTTCTACTTACATTCTTTCACTCATGATCATGAAATCTTAGTCGTATCTAAATACCTTTCTTGTCACTTTCTCCTAATGACCATTAGTCGTCACCAGATGTGCATGACCTATCATAGCGTTCTTCATTGAGAATATTCCGTGGATAAATGTGATTCTCTGTTAAACTAATCTAAAGCAATGAATATACGAGTACACATTAAATATAAAACGTAATTGCTTTGTGTTAAGGGTTATTTTAGATCAAGCAGCTATAAATATTGCCAAGCGTGCCCGACTCTATTATAAGAACCGCTATACCAACGGGACGCTCCGGAGAGGGGAGGTGGGAAGAGGGTAGACGGATCCTTTAGTTTGGAGTTTAGACAATCTCGTCTGCGGCATTAAGCTTGTTCAATTTATTATAATCTAAATGTATTTTATCTCCATTCATGTCAATATTTGGATGTGAGGACTCATGATAAGCAGTGAAGTTATAAATGCTGTGCTTTCATTCATTATTTCCATTTTATAGAGTTGTGTGATCACTATCTTTATTTGGTGTTGAGGTTATGTTTACAAATCAAGATTTTTGGACCAATGTAAGTAAATGTTTAAATATTTAGGTATATACCTACCTACTATTTTTAATCAAGTTTGAATTACTATGTTTGTTTTTAGAAGTGGTACCTACCTATTTATTAATAATATAATCATTTTTGATTATTAGATAGGCTGTGACCTGATATTGTCTGCACTGCGTTCGTTTGTTATTCCGTTTTGGCTTCGGGGTTTATTCGGGGTTTAATGATATACTTATTATATTATATAATATCATTTGATTTGACTAAGATACTATTTATTTACTATGAATGTTGAATTTTAGTATATGGAAAGAAACTAACATAAATATTATTAACCTTCAAATGTTTCCTTCATTTTGAATAATTATTCTATCGTATCGAGACTATTTAATACCTCTTCATAGAGCTGTAACATAGTTTGAAAACCCTGCTTTTATTGCATAAAATGAACAAGCGACGAAATGTGAATATTAAGATGACATTACAAATGTCAACATGACTTATTTGATTTATGAATCGATGAACGTAATTTAGGAGTCACGTTGCAGGTTTTGACCCGAGCTCTTGTCTCGCGTGTTGTTCGCGCGTCGCGTTTTTGCCTGCCACGAGGCTCCGCAATCCTCAATCTCTTCTTGTTCTTGATCAAAAACAATCCCTGAGATTGGGATATATACTCCCACTAACTATTTGACATTGGCGGAAATGCGGTGCTAACGCACAAGCAAAAAGTCCATTAATTATAAATTAAAAATAAAACGAATTTATCAAATCGATGGCAATATCATTTAAATTCTAATTTTTATCGTGGTATTATCCTCCATGGGTGTGCTAAAGCACAGATAACGCAAGGTTATGGATAAGTACCTAAGTACATTACTGGAAGGTGTTTCTCTACAAAAGCCCAATAGGTACCTGTAAAAGTTTATAATGGGGACCTTGCACCAAAATTATCCGAATAATTCAATAATAATAGTTGTAAATAAAACATTACTGAAAGATTTATTCTATCATTTATACGAAACGAAATATTTCAATTATCAGTTACGTGGATCGGAACGTAATTTCAATCACCAATCAGCGCAAAGTGACGAAGCGATTAGCATCTTGCGTGCGTTTGAAGAGTACGGCAACATATTATAGCGGATAATTTGTGATGAGCTTCACGCGTCATGAGAAGGAGTGACGTCACGTCATGGCAGTGAGCTTTTGGCGCAGAATTTGAAAAGTCAACTTTTGATTTGCAATAAATAAATGATTTGTGCGTATTTTACAATTTTTGTTTGTGGTATTTTTATGTAAGCCTTTAATCTTTATGATACACTAAAAATATAAAATTGGGCAAGTTCTCTATGTTCATATTATATAACCATTTTCATTTCTTTTCGAGTGATATTTATAGGTGCATAGTAATATTAAATTTGTATCCTGTTTTTTGTACGAATGGCGCGAATTCAAAAGGATATCTCGTTCGATATCTCATTCAGTAGTAATTACCTAATTGATAATTAGGTTAGTGAATTCGTGATGCTTCTTGCGCCGTCCCATAATACCGTAGTGATGATTTTCCAAGCCCATGTTAAATTAAATATCCTAATTATGTTTTGCTTACTGTTATGAAGAAAACTTGTTGAACAAGAATTAGGGGTCATATAATGTTTGTAGATCACGTAGGCCAGTACTGTGTCAATGAACATGTTTAATGAATTTAATGATATAATAGGTAACAAATAATAAAATCGAGTTTCCATGTTATTGATGCACGGAGTCGATTAGTTACAAAAAGTCAACAAGTGACGTCAATACTCAATAAGTAAAGAACAGTTTAGTTTATTATTTTGACTATAATACAGGGTGTAAGGAAAAGTATAATTAACCTTTAAACCACATACTCTACCCATTTAACTGAACAACTTTGACTATGGGAGCAAACTTGTCAGAACAAAAAAAATATCAGCTGTTCCATACTAAACTGCAATACCTACACGACTCAAATGTATGAGACAGCTGATTTTTTGTTTGTTCTGACAGGTTTGCTCCCATAGTCAAAGTTGTTCAGTTTGATGGGTAGAGTATATGGTTTAAAGGTTAATGATACTTTTCCTTACACCCTGTATAATATAACACGTACTGCTAAGTTTCATTAATATAGAGTACATATCTCTAAGACTGGGTCCAAAATAACAGGCCCTTTCGCCACTCTTCTTTATCTTTAAGACCTACAAACAATTACTTAATGTATACAAATCAGTCGAAAGTTCGTTCCTTATCCAACAAAGAATATAACGAAAAATCTTTGCCCATTTGTGGTCAAATAATGAATAATATGCGCCACTCCACTCGCGCCGTAGTCAAAGACAATTTGATTTAGTCATAAAGTTATTCGGCCAAAAACAGAAATGATGTTAAATGAAGTCAAAAATAGGGCGTACTAACTAACCTTACTTCTAAAATACTGGAGTAAAAAATCGGAAAATGTTACAAAATATACCTATCGGTAAGTACTTCCAGTGAAAAATTATAACGGATTCTGTAGTTCAACCCGTTTCTGAAAAAACCTGTGACTAAATATATTTTTTAATTACAAACTAAATGGCAGGAAATTAATTCGCGCTATCGTTAGGTTTCAAAATTTTATTTTAGGTAAGATAATAGATTTTACTACTTTTTACTTCTTACGCAATGGCTACGGACACGACCGTTTTTTTAGTTTTAAGTAAAAACACTAAAACAACATTATGATAAAGTGATCCACGTGGTGAGGTAAAGGGTCCTAACCCACTCTTGAAAGGAGGCCTTTACCTTTAGTGTGGCGCGTGTAGGCTGATGATGATGATATTGAAATTAATTGGTATGTAGATTATACTAAATAATAGCAACTGGTGATTTGGTTACCGGTATATTGGTGTCTTATAGTGACGCACGTCGTATACCTGTTCAGTATCTATCTACAAGTCGCTTCCATAAACTTTTTACACCTTTTTGTGGAAAGTCTAGATGTAAACAGCCTGTGAACTAGGTATTTGATGATTAATTGTAGAGGAACGGTTCTTCAATATAAATATTAGAACGTGGCTACTGGCGTTCAAGAGAGAGACGCTACAATATCACTCAACAATTAGCCCCGTCACACTGGACAGAGTTTCGGTAATACTGGTGAAACGTGGATGCTCCGAGGTTTCAGAATATCTCTGACTACCCCCTCGGTGAATATAGTCGTGAGCATATGCTTATGATGCTTATGAATTAGCGCTAAACCACAGAAACTTAAATCGCGGTATTGAAGTTGTCGCACACGTTCAAGTTTCGTCGGACATCTCCATAGATGCTAAGAAATATATGCGCAAATGAAAATATAATTAATACTTATGTAACTTTATGAAATATTTTTTCGTACGTAGATTATTGCAATTTTTTATTATTTTTAATTTTGATATTTATTTCAATAATCTCTATAACGTGACACATGAGGACATAATGCTATGTGACATTATTGCTATTGATAATTACGAGAACGTTTTTTATCGACTCCAATATGTGGCACGTAAAATGTTTCTTCCACTGATCTTATTCCTCAAACAAAACCGATTCATCAAAAATATGATTACCTAATTACATATTTATTATGCCTGAGATTGTTCCTTTCGACTTTTTATTAACTGTCAAAAGTTTCAACATGACTGCGACAGAGCATTTTTTTTCTGTCGAACGAATACTATACACAAATTATAATAATGTTTTATTCATATCTTACGATAAAGTAAACGATGCAGCGGCAGAAGATATTTTAGATTAGAATGTTTAAAATATCCGCAGGTGAAAATGACGTATATAAATCTGTATCATTCAAAGATTTTAATCCAATTTGTTATGGGAATGGACCTATAAAACATCTTGACGTACTGACGCACTTTGGTTCTTGTATTATTGCGGCTATGTATTTATTACGGTCTTCTTCTTCTGTCGAGTTGATAGCATCTCATTGACTTGTAATCGTAGTGAAGAGATTAGAGACCTGCTGCCCGGGGTAAATGTTATTCAGCTCGTCTGCTTTAGGAGTAAAGATACTCAGCGCAGCCATATATCAGACATAGAAGTTTCGATACACCCGTCATTTCTTTAAAAATCCTTACAATGACTACGACCTGGAGTGCGATTTTTGAAAGTCAAACGTAGAAATCGGCAGTAGAAAACTCAAAATTACTATGGAGATTATGACATTTTCTAGGCTGATTTGAACGTTTTACTGTTAAAAATCGCACTCCTGAAGCTCAAGTAAAAGTAGTTATATGTACTAGCGTATCGTCATCAACATCAAGAACACAGTCAATCATGTATAGCCAGCTTATGCTGGCCACGTGACTCGTGGTCTGTGGCTCAGGGCACAACCTACAACTGGCCAGCTTTTGCAGATGTATAGCTTGTCGTGTAGTCTAAATACAGCAGCCTTCAACTTTGTATGATATTGATAATTCATGCTGTGCCTTCAAATTTCCATAAAATTCGTACCTACTTGAGTTCTATTCCATCCTTGAGTACAAATGCGGTAAATAAATCGCAACTGAACCACGATTGGACAGCGTGCGAACCACAACTTTTAACACATTTGGAATTGCGCTATTCATTTGACAGTCGTTAGAAGAGCAGTTTTTAAAGATCGCTCAGACGTTAAATGATGTCAGTCCCATAGTAAATAAGTCAAGTTTAGGGTGATACGGAATTAAACACAGTTGAATAGTAATTGGATTTTAATGTGATTAGAACTGAAATTGGATTAGGATTGAACTTGGATGTTTTAAATTAGCGCGATCGCCCACCTCTTTTGTTCCGGGTGTGATTGAAACAATCAGTTGTCTTTAAACAATTTTACCTATTTTGGATATTAGTCTTATACATGACTGACAGCCGAACAGGGCTGCAATCGCGGTAAATATTCAGTGATTGAATCGTGACTGGACTACGTACTAACCATAGCTTTAGACACATTTCGTATTGCGCTAACCGCGGTACAGCTCATGACAGCCGTTAGAGCCGTTTTGATAGATCGCTCAGACGTTAAAGGCTGTCAGTTACAAAGAGTTTAGCCGATGCGAATTCAGCACAGTTGAATAGTAATTGGATTGCAGTGTGATTAGAACTGAAATTGGATAAAACTTCGATGTATTAAATTAGCGCAATCGGTCTCCAGGCTTTTGTTTTCATCAAGTTAAGTCCGATTCAAATAATCGATGACTAAGATAAGTGATGCATTCAGAGTTTCGCACAAATTGTAGTAAAATAATCACTTGCATTAATGCAGCAGCCGTCTCATTTACGTTGCATTCATTTTGTTTTGTTTTCTCACGATTGAAATAAACAATTAAAATTATGCCGTTTGTTGTTTCAATATGACGAACGAGTATATTTAATAAGAATTGTAGGTATAACTTGGAAGTATCTCCTACAAATAAATGGAGTAGGTAGCTATGTGTTTCATTGCGTAGCGTAAAGTTTAAAAACAAAATGACTGTTGTCATTGTCACACATTGCTTAAATTTCCATTTAAAATTGACGCATTTCACTCCTTGATTTTAGTTTTCTTTGCTGAGTACTCACTGTACCCACTGCCCATTATAAGTGGCGACGGGCTCACTCCCCGTAACACTGGACAGAGTTTCGGTACTAGTGAAACGTGGGTGTTCTGTGGTTTAAGATTATCTCTGACTACCCTCTCGGGGAGTATATTCGTGAGCATATGCTATGAGTAGGTACTTTACTTACTATTAAAACTGTGCTTTTATTCTTTGAAAGTATCTCGAGCTGGTTTCGCTATTTAAATAGTTAATAGCATTGTTATTAAACCTACTATTGAAGGTGAACGTTACCGATAATATCGTGCGTGAAACACGAGTTCTAACGATCCATGACAAGCCTCTTGCGCATACTCTTACGGGTTTAAAGAGACGACATACAAAACTAATAATACATTTATATGAACCGTAACTCCCTCATTTCACCCGTAAAGTAAAATGATTTCAACTGATCAGCGAATTTTTGTACTGGAATAAAAAACATTTAGCGACAAAAATAAACGACTGCACTTGTTAAACACGTGTGACTGCGCGTTAGATTACATAATATTTTTATTTTATTTTGAAATAAAAACCTATACTTACTGATGAATACTAGTAACTTGCTGAATTATACTGCACTTACAAACTGAACAATAGTGAGTAATTCAATAAGTAAATTGTCACGGGCAATGCAATAAACTGCAGTTAATGCTTCGATAAAAAAATTTGGAAAAGAGAAAACTTGAAAGCTCAAGAAACTGCCTTTGTGATTCATCGTAAGTAGGTAACTCATCCGGTACTGAAGTTATTGAATGAATACCATCCGTCAACAATAGTGTAGGTACCTATAGCAAAAGCGGGTCAGGTTACCGGACGGATAGCAGGGACGTTGCATGGGGCAGGGAAAGTCACTCGAGCGTGGTTGCTAGCAGTTTCTTTTTTGCAAACGCTGCACAGCGGGTGCGCATGCGCGGGGCGCACAGTACGTCAGTGTTGCGTGGAACCGACGTTCACTTCGGACGCGCGATTGGTGCTCGCGTCTATGACGAGCCTGTTGGCCTGTGTGAATAAACAGCGGGGTGTTGTGGGTGCTGCACGAGGGTCGGCGATGAGCAGCGCGGGGGTGGCATCCCGGCCAGCGCCTGACTCCACGCCCCTGCCCACCGTCCTGCCCGTCCGTCTCTACATGAGGGCCCTCCGACAGTACCAAAAGCTGTTAGACCTGAGGCGACTTACTTCCAAGGACAAAGTAAGCTTCCAAAACCATTACTAATTAGTTTTTAATTTCGTCGGCTAATTATGCATCTAATTGAACTGTAGAGCTTTACATTGCCCTGTCAGATATATTTTGTGTTTTAGTTTTCCTCGTGATGATGTAAACGCTGCCGCTGTCTTTTTTGGTACCTTAGTTATACTTATACATCAATAATTAATAACCTTGATGAAGGTAGCTGACCAGTTGGTAGGTATATCTAAATAACTATGCTATTTAAACAGACCGTACTAATCTTGTAGTACGACCGTGTTGTAAAATTGACGTTTTATGTAGAAATATTAAGAAATATTTACCGTCCAGAAATTGTTAAAAGTATTAAAACAGAATTTGAATGGTCATAATTATGGTAAAATCTCTAATCGAAATTACACTTCGTTCTAGTAGTTAGGTACCACACAAAAATCGATGGTATTCTGAGCTTGATTCGATTTAGACCATTAGTTATTATTAGTTTTACGTTGTTTAGTCGTATCGGATTTATTTTAGTTTTCTTAGAAGTTCGTTCTAGAAGTCTTACATGGATTTAATTTATCCAATTCTTTCTCTTGAGATTGGTTCTATCCTTTCATGTTATTGCTACATGCCACTGACCTCGGATGCATATTTTCCTCGTGTTTAAATTTTTATGTCGTTTGTACAGTTAAGTAGGTAACTGCGCTGTATACAAACGAAGTTCGTCCTATTCTCAAATTAATCAATTAAAATGTCATTTTTAAACACGATCTAGAAGCTCTTGTGTCTGTATTTTGTCAGATTTCCGATAAAATATATAGTTTCAATGCTAGGATTAATTTAAGATTTGTATTAATCTTTGAGCCACGGTATCTTTGAATTTGAAACTACCTATATATTTTAACGGAAATCTGACAATATACGGATACAGACATAAGTTTCTAGATCGTGTTCAAAAAAATTGCATTGACTTTAATTGGCTAACATTGAAAATAGGACGCAACATCGTTTGCATAGAGCGCGCTTTAAGGACTATCCGGCATGCGGCACAATTAGGGTAGATAGGTATTTTTTGCTAAAGCGAGTTCAATCATAACGGCTTCAATAAACTCTTGCGTCAATACCTATCTGATCTGAGCGAACGCGTCACACAAGGTTCTTGCTCTTTTCACTGCATTCCGAGCATCTTTAAAATTTGTAGTCCGTCAACATTTCGCTTTCTTAAAGGTCGATGTGGGTGTTGCTATTTTTAGTACAAACCACTGATCGTCATTTGCGTCAATCGTTAATCGTTTCCTTTATTTTATATGTACGTGAGCTTATCTTAACGTTCGAAGGACAAGAAGTCTTTATCCGGGGGCTATGTTTAGTTATGCTCCATTAGACTTTGTATTTTAGTCGTCTGTACAAATCATCTGTCCGTTTAATCATGAATCTTGTGGTCTCTATCAATCATCAGCCCAAATGCGTACCACTGCAGGGCACAGGCCTACCTTCAAGAAGTTATGGTCTCCACTCATCCGGTCGTCCATCTCGCAAGCAATTTTTTCCGATACTTTTTGATGCATAAAGTTGAAAGGCCCATAGACGAAGATATTGGTGGCCCAAATACGTACAGAAGGAAACTTTAAATTTATTAAAAATTTCCAATAATCACGAGTGCATTTCTTTGGATTTAAAAAAAAAACAACCGTCGAAAACTATATTTGTTTCGTGTTCGAATACGGTAGTTTATCAAATGTGCAATTGGCAAAGTTATATGCCCATGGCCAGCAAAGTTTTATACCACCACATTTTATACAAAACATAAAACACTAAATATTTGTATGAAATGTAATCTGCATTTTTTTTTGTATATTGAGCAATCAACACAGATATTATTAGTTAGAGTTGAACAGATGTTCTTGTTAACAGTAATGTGGTTTGATCAAGGCTAGCGCCCACGGTTCGCCCGTATAAGCTCTCTACTGCGCTCGGCGGCGTAAGATATACAGGGTCCTTCTTAATATGCTGACACTTTTTAAGGGGATGATCAGACCGTCAAACTGAACAACTGTCACTATGGGACCAAGTACGAAATCGCGAAAAAAAATCTGCTGTCCCATACATTTAGCTCGAGTAGATGAGTAGTTTAGTATGGAACATCGGATTTTTTTCGCGATTTTGATATTGGTCCCATAGTGAAAGTTGTTCAGTTTGATGGTCTAAACCACCCCCTTAAATGTTTATATGTATTTTTGTAACACCTTGTATATGCAAATTACTTAGTTCTCTTTATGCTAGGTAGTATCATAATGTGGTAGCTATTTTCAATTTACACTTATTAAAAGTTAAATACTTACAAAATATGTCACACGACATAGTTGGGTGATTCCAAGCTAAACAAGCAGACTTGTACTTATCTATATTTGGACGGTTGAAAAGGTCGTTTATTTTCTTAGGGGTCATGATACCATAGAGGATAGCCTTGTGTTCAGCATTCAAGCAACGTGATTACCCATGACCAAGTCTCGATTCGAATGTCAAGTTCGAAGAAAATTATTAAGTGAGATCAGCTGTAAACTCTCCTCTATAAAATATATCAACTGTCGAATTTGGGTATCAAGATATCCATATTGATTATAAAATGTATTATTTATGTATAAGTTCATACCTAAATAATACATATTATATAGCTGGGTATATTTTATTGGCCATGTATTCGGCGAGCCTGACAGCGTTCAGTGTACCTCTATTTAGGTCCTTACATTCCAACGTAACTAGTTCTCAGAAATATAGTGCACGCGTGGAGGTAGCTTAGCAGATTGCAGTACAGGGCTCCTAGACAAAGTATCTTTTGATTAGCGTTAACGACAGTAGAAAACATAAAAATGTATGGACTTCACATATGGTGACGAAAGCAAACGTCAAAATGTTTCGGCCGCTAATGTCAAATCCATACATTCTATCATTTCTACTAGCGTCTACGCCTTTGACTTATTATTATAAGGACTAGCCTTTCCCCTCTGCCACGGTATAAGCACAATTGATCTTGTGCATTTACATTCAATTTTACACCTTATCACTAAACGAGACAGCCTATAATTGTGAAATAATAACTTCGAACTTAGAACGTTTGGGTTTCAAACGAGACTACTTTTAATGATATTTAACATTTAAAATTAGAATCTTAAGTTATGGGGAATAAAATCTAAAGTTGCGGATTTCATGTTACCTCGCCCCCCGCAAAAAGTGGCAGAAATGTTTGTTAGTAGAATTACACGCGTAACCAGTCCACATATAAATAGTCAAAGGTCTACGCCAATAGAAAGGTTACTTTGTCTATAGGCTCTGTACAGCTGACTTTTTGCAAATCTAATGAAAACCGTGTGCTACCCAACATACTTTCTTAAACCTCTACAAAATATAGAGATGTAACATATGTAAACGACTGGTCCATCTCCAGTTTGCAATTGCTGTGCCATTTCAACAAGAAGCACTGTAATGTCAAACAAGATGTGTATGCCAATCATTGCAATTGAAATATATGCGCAAAAAATACTACTTGATAATAAATACACGTGCTGCGTGCAATTAAAACAAAAGAACGTGTATGACCCGTGATATCAGTTTGACCTCGTACCTTCTATTCAGCTTATTAGTTCCATTCTCATGGCTCTTGATTTATTGTCACGCTTTTGGCCGTCTCATCTAGTCGTCTCTATATAAAGCAAGTACGAATAATGCCGACAAAGACGCAGGGCATCGCCCGGTCGGTAGGTCGAGCGGGCCAAGCTGGTGGGCACGATACCGATGCCGTGCCACCGTTCCGCGTTCGCACCACTTCCTGCCTCTGCCACGATCTGCGACCACTGCCTCTACATTCTGCGCTGATTGCCCACTTCCGCACACATAACCGACAGACGCGTTAGAATTAAATGTAACAACGTTGATTAAAACAATACGCAGTAGCTCTCGAGGGTTATGCCAATGTACAGTTTGCAGTAGCCAGTGACTGTTAACGTTACGAAATAATGTAGCGAACCGGTCACGGTTTATGAAATAACATTTGTTGGCTAAAACACGTTATATTTAAAACAAGGAGAAACTCTACAATAGTACTTATCTCTCTGCAAGAAAACTTGCTTGTCAACAATGTGGGAAAAATGTCGGTGCAAAGCAATGTGCAGTTTCTATTTGAACAATTGCTGTTACCACCTTTCTGAAAGTTTAAATTAGCTCTCCGCAGATACAGTATGGCAGGAAATTTAAATTTTTCTGTTCTGCATGACGTCCAATCTGAAAACCAGGTCTTACGAATTAAAAGTTAAAACCTTAACTTGTAACTTTGTCACTCCTAGCTTATCTTTGTGGCTAGAGGGCTTGGCAGACATTAAAATGTTGGTTGATCGAGAGAACTTAAATTTTTATAGATTGAAGTAACCAGTATTTTTGCATGAATCATTAATTTAAAGAACGATTAGGTAAATTCATTTAAATCTTTTTAGCCTTGTTCAGAATCTCGCTTAGTAAATCAATTGCAAATTCTTTGAACAGAGTACGAATATTAATGACTTACTTGAATCTTGAATATTATCATCCTCACCATAAGCTTGTATACCAGCGGGCTAGAGGCTTGTAATGACCTTCCTCCTGCCTTCTGCCATGGATGATCTTAAGATTAAATTGAAATGTTGTTTCCTATACCAGTAGATTATTGCATTACAGAGCTCAGTATATTTTATTTCTTGCAAGTAGGATGATGTTGTAGACTGAGGATCAGTTTATGGTGGTTTGAAAGAAAATTTCAAGCACATAATATAGTTTTATATATATTTATATTTAATAAACCTATGAACAGGGTAGGACAACCTACCTATAATCTTCGATCGTCCAACACACTTACGTAAGTGGAATTTTTGTTACCGTGCACTAAATTAAACTAGTCGGTTGCACGATTAATGACTCTTCCTACTTATACGTCAGTAAGTTTTGGCTTAACATAGATAATTTATGCAAAATAATGCAAGCGTGTTAGGGTAACACAAAAGCGAATATCTATTCATTTCAGTTTTAATTAAGTCGACTATGTAATACGAGAGTAAAGTACTAATGTTTGACATCATAATCGTTGAAATACTCTTGGCCGAATTCCCCAACGGCAAAACTCCATTGCTGCTGATCTGCTTGAACTCCGTTGTTGACGTTGATGAGCTCTCATGTGGCTAGCCCAAACTAGACAGCGAAATTTCTTTGTAATGTACCTCGCGCATGGAAAGCATGTGAGCAAAGGATTCACCATAGGTGTAGAGGAATACCTTGAGAGAGTTATGTAGCACAAGTAAAGGAAAAATTTGAGTCGAGCAGCACAGGACACTTGCGGATAAAAACGGCCTGAACGGGAGAGAAGCGGGGTATTTAATAGTGAGTTAAAGTAGAATAGCAGATAAAAATTCGAGTCCACTCCGGCCGCTGCCATGACGATTTACCAGCGTTTTAGTTATTGCTCTATCGGTAAAGGCGTGGCTCTTACATGAGTCGGTAACTTGGTATTTTTATAAAGGTGTCTGTGTTTTTAGGTTAGTCTACTTTTGATTCTAAAGTAAATATTCAGGTACTGAGTACCTTAGACGAATTATATACAACGTGTTAATGAATTAACGCCAAACTAGAAAGTAGTTTGTTTAGAACCGAGAGCAGAATCGAATTATCATGGTTTCAACATAGGTAATTTTTTTCAAAATATTTAATAATTTGTTTGTAAAATTTAAAACTTACTGAACTCGATCTCAACCCACCGCTCGGGCATTCTCACTCTACTTACTACCAAAACAAGATTCTTAAAATGTATCCATGAGCACGTTAGCGCTTCAATTAATTGCTGAAATGATAACAAATCATTTTTGACTGAAAACTTAAAATGCGAATAACTTTAAATTTTAAGTATCCAAATAATGCAATTATTATTTCAATCTAACTATTTTGTTATAAATCAGTTGGAGTGTATGAGGTTTTGCGCTTATTCATTAACACGTTGTATAGACCCGCCTCTCCTTAGCATTTCACCTCTGCCAACGTGCAAGATTAAAAGATCTTACGCATTTACATACAATTTTATACCTTATTACTAAACGCGACAGCCTATAATTGCGGAACAATAATTACCTTATGACGTTTGGGGTTCACACGACACTATTTTTCATGATTTTTAATATTCAAAATTAGAGTCTAAACTAATGGAATAAAATTTAAAGTTGCGTATCTCGTGCTACCTCGACCCCTGTGGCAGAAAAGTTTGTTAGTAGAATTACACGCGTAACTTTATTCCTCATATAAGTAGTCTAAGCTGTGTACGTAACAGAATCAGAGGTCTACTCATAGTCAATCAGCCAGATCCATATAATGACGTCACAATGCTAATTCCTTTGTACCTACCCAGCTTTAAATACAAAGGGTATTAGCATTTGTTCCACTTTCTCCTCCGCCGGACGCCATCGCACCCGCCTCATAAATACGATTCTTTGTTCTGACGTTCAAATTAAGCATTATGCATCCGAAGGCTATTTGTGGCAAAAGCGGTTTTGTTAATGTATATTTAGCATCATACGATTCATACGTCATATTAAATTTACAATGCAATTTAATAAAACGTATTAATTTTTACTGTCACATAAGATGTCGTGTCGTGTCATATTCATCGAATACCAGCTCGCACCACTTAAAAAACTATCTTTAGCTAGAAGCATTGTGCATGAAAGGCATGAACTGTCATAATCATAAGTAATAAACATGGTTCATCATTTATGACGTGGAAATTGAAAAATGAATAATACCTATGTTGATATTGGCTATTTGTTGATGGGAACTGTCAAATCGATCGCAGCGCCCGTGGTGGCAGAAATGTGTACTTTTGTGGGACAAGCTGTGTAAAATATACTTGAATCTATGCAAATCCACACACTAACTCAACACGAAATCTCCAAAACTGTAAAGACAACAAACTTAAAATTTGGCATGGAAGTTTCTATTGGCATCTAGGTGCTCACTAAAAAGGGTTTTTTTGAAATTTTATCTCCAAAGGTGTGAAAACCGGGATAATAGTTTGTACGGAAATTGGCACTGCAAATATCGTGGATTCTAGCAAATAGCTATTTTAAAATTTTTAATTTCGATAGTGTTGCTAATCTCTTTAGTTTTTTTACATTATTTTATTATAAAAATATCAAACTTTTAACTAACATGTTACTGGAAATAAATTACGACGGTCCGACACCGCTAGGGGCGCTAGGTCGTGCACATAGCCAATATGTTGGTCGTGCATATTAGCACTATGTCGAGAGTTTCTTGTTTGTTTGCCGCTAGCTCGTCGGTGTACTTTTATACATAGAAACAATTTTGATATGTTTGTGATTTATTTTGTTTCACCAGTCACTGCTTTTAGAAAGTCAATCTTCTTTACCGGGTTGGCAAATAGCCCGTACAATCATCTGTAGAGCAACGAGCACTGAATCAATAAATTATGTTCACCTTTACCATAATCTAACTAAGTTACTGTATGACTAGGTAGGTCAGGTAGAGTAGGTTTAACTCTGATTATTAATTAAGTATTATTTGCTTTCGCGTGCGTAGGCGCTGAAATAGAATTACTCTAGAGTACTTTATTTCTAGGGAGACAAATTTTCCCAGTTCATTGGTAGATTGCTCAGTTAAAAACATCATTTTTTGCACACGGTAGTGGAGCAAACGGATATTTGGCAATTTGACACTTTAGTTTTAACTTTTAACTCCAATACTTGGCTCATCTTCCAACCAAGGTCAGTTTAACCGGTGTCCAAATGATACCTCACACCTACACGCTCGCAACAACGAACGTCATCATTTGAAGGTGTAGAATAAGACCTTAAATTTTGTAAATTTATCTTATCAATACAAGCGAAGTCGTTAGGATTGTGAGATATTTTTCATACTTAATGTGTTTTTTAATTCAGTTTTGAATCATAAAAATTTGTTATGTATGTAATCGTTAGGAATGTAGCATATATATTCACTGTTACTTGTAAGATACAACACTATTCCGACAACACCGAGAACATAAAAAGTTAATAGCTTATTAATAGTGATGCAACGAATACCACTTTTACGAATAAGAATACGAATACGAATATTGATTTTACTATTCGGCGAATACGAATACAAATACGAATAGGGAAAAATAATTTAAAATGTTGAAAAGACACGTTAATCATTCGAAATATTATTTAAATAATCAAATTCGACAGCGTGTCGGACAAGCTCTAAAATTTCTAAAGTCCTGACCAATGTTTTTTTTCCATTTTAAAAGACCTGTTAAAAGACACTTTTATGGGTGGTAAAAGAAAACCCTTTTTTGACTCTCGAAACCCTTGAAAAATTTTATTTTTAGAGACACAGTGGATAATTTGAAAGATGACTGTTTCTGGAAAAACATATTCAGCGGCAGCGTAGGAAAATGTATGTCTTTTCTGACAAAAATTAAGTGGGTTTTGCGAAAACATTTAATTACGAATGTCTTCCTGATATTCTCCGAATACGAATATTCGGTGATTGGCTGCTATTCGGCGAATACGAATATTCGTATTCGTATTCGTTGCATCACTACTTATTAATAAAACAATAAATGTACTATTTCATCAGCTATTGAATGTCAACAATAATGTCATGCGATTGTTTGACCACGCGTGGAGATAATGGTATCGCCTTATTCGACCAAAATAGAACAAATGTTTCTTTTTACCCATTGCATTATTAACATAACATTTGATAACCCTTTTGTCAAGTAATATTTAATCGAAGTCAATAATCTGCTCATAAATTATTATACATTGACGTCACAATCGGACGATACAGTGAATAAATTTTGTCATTAAAGAAAAAAAATGTTTAGGTAGGTATGTTTATATTTTGATAATAACAAAAAATTACTGGTCATGTAAATTCAACGTCCTTTCTGTTTACTTGGAAATGAGGCTATCTCAGTATGAAGTCCAGAAGTTGGCCTATGACGTAGATTATTAGTATCGCTTACTATAATTTATGAATTTAAACTTCCTTTGATAGATTGTATACCTACATAATAATCCTTGAAAACAATGATTGTATGGAAATGCACCACTAGTTTTTAATTACCTACTAACAAAATTATAAGGGTGTGTGGGTTTTTAGACAATGAAACTAAACAACTTTTCCTTAGGAACATGCAAGTCGACCCATGGGTCGAAAAACGAGAAAATACAAAAGTGCTGATCAGCCAATCGTTTTTCTATGGAAGGAAAAAAATTGTTTCCCTTTTCGACCCATGTACCGGAAATTTGTTCAGTTTCAGGGTCAAAACCCTTAAAATTTGTTAGTAATTAAAAACTTGTGGATTTTAATTGTTGCTCGTTTTAATTTTAATGCCGATTAAAATATCGATAAAATATCGATCTGTCAATCTGGGTGTAACTTGGTAGTTAACACCTTTTTATCTGTAGGTAATTAAATGATAAATATTTATTTACTGTTGTCATCCAGATGTTTTTTTGTTATTGTAAAATTCTGAGATAAAGCTAACAGATGGGTGTGTATTGTATCCATGCAAACTTTAATCTAACTTTAAAAGTAAGCAATAAACGTCTGAAATAAAGTTTTTTTTTAGTGTACACGTTAACACTCATGTCATAAAACATGTACAACATTGCATGTGTTGAATTACAAACAAGTTAAGTAGACAAGTACCTTTTACATCAGAGTTGATAATACCGGATGTGTCTGTCTGTCTGTCACTTCCTCGTTGGCACTAACCCCAAGTATTTATTACTATTCGTATCAAATGTTTTCTTGAAGTTATTAACATGACGCAGTATATTGCAGTTAACATAAGGACATGTTATATTTAAAGCTTCATCTTCTGCGGTCACGATGTAGGTATTTCTATATATTTGTCTGTACCACAACTTTGTTATACTTCGGACATAATATTTAGACATACAATTTGATTTTCGTGGCTATCAATCAATGAAGTTCGAACATCGAACGACTGTATTCTCCGGAGGAGAGGTGGGTTGGTAACCGGAGGTAGGTTAGATGGAGAAGTCTAAAATAAGAATGCTATTATGAATTACGGAATTCTTAGTTTAGGTAAAATTATCATGAACATCGTGGTAATCTTTTTCCATCTCTTTGGACCCATGTAAAACGGGTGTCCACCAAGTTGGTTCGATGTCCAATTCAAGGCCAAGTCGAATTAAAATGTAAAACTAAATTCATGCTTGCAAAAACCTACTAGATTTCCCAGAAAGACGTCGTTGACCCTATGCCTTTGAACTGTCATACTGACTATAATATATGTAGATATGCATGTATCTCTAAACCCCCATCTATCTACGAGTATGAGTATCTACAGGTAAAATTGATATCATTAGCATCCTTTTAATCTAAGATTCTACCCATCGAACTGAACAACTTTTACTATGGGAGAGCGGAGCAAAAAAACATTCGCTGGTCCATACTAAACTGCAATGCCGACTCGACTGAAATGTATGCTGATCTTTTTGTTGCTCCGATTGGTTTGCTCCTATAGTAAAAGTTGTTCAGTTTGATGGGTAAACTCTTAGTTTAAAAGGATGCTAGTGATATTAATTTCACGTATTAATATGGGACACAAAGTTATCCAAGACATGCCGCTCCCGTCTGGCCAACGATTGCGTAATTCATGTAATTTCAAACGTGTTAATATCCTACCTGTAGTTTGATCCAGCCTGTGTGGTTACCCTACATTCATAAATTATACAGGTTGTCCTTGAATTTCAAAGCGGTTAAATATAGTAGTATAAGAAGCTGAGCTGAGAACAAGTGACGATCTCTCGGCACTCGTAATAATTGTAGGATCGTGTGTCCTAGATTAATGTCTCGGCTTGCAAACAATTAATGCATTATGACGCTATTTAAAATTGTTGTTTAATGTTGTTATCGTGCTATGAACTAGAATGATAATAATATGAATCCGCGAGAAGTGATTTTTCTTGAATCTATGTGATAAGCAAATTTTAATGCTTATCCGGTTTTAAAATTCTGTAATGAATGTGGTATAAGACAATCTAGAGAATTGTAATTCTTACTAGCGTGCTGGTAGATAATACTGTATAAATAAGACAAGTAATAAAAATTTAGTAAACTAAAATTATATGTTACTCTACAGTAACTTTTCGATAGCAAGACATTCACTGTGTTAACCAATCGATATAGAAAACATTCGATATAGAGACATTTGATGTAGCGTACCTACACATCTATGAAGCGTGGATATCATAGCGAAGTGGTGATGGGAACTGAAAAATCGATCGCAGTGCCCAGGGTGGCAGAAATGTGTACATTTGTAGGACAATCTGTGTAAAATATGCTTGAATCTATACAAATCCACACACTAACTCAATACGAAATCTCCAAAACTGTAAATACTACATACTTAAAATTTGGTATGGAAGTTTCTATTGGCATCTAGGTGCTGACTAAAAAGGGTTTTTTAACATTTTATCTCCAAAGGTGTGAAAACCGGGATAAAAGTTTGTACGGAAATTGACACTACCAATATCGTGGATTCTAGCAAATTTTTAATATCGATAATGTGGCTAATTTCTTTAGTTTTACTATAAAATAACAAACTTTTAACTAACATGTTACTTGAAATAATTCATAGCGGCCGACACCGCTAGGGGCGCTAGTGTCGTGCACATAGCCAGATGGAGCATATATCATCGATGAATAGTATTCGATGAAGAGAGAATCTAAGTGTTGATTTTCGCAGTAATGTAGAGAAGCCATTTGAAACTTTAAGTACTTTAGCTAAACAACGTTGATCTTGATATTATGCTCATAGAGTTATCATGATGTCGATGTCACAATTAACTGACGTAACATCTTATCTTAAAAATATTCTATACGACTCTGCCACATACAGGATGAATTAGTCATTGCAGAAACTTGTAACTATGCATTCTATTCGTCAAAACTGAACGACTTTCACACTGGAACTACGAAATCGTGAAGAAATATCTATTCCATACATTTGAGTCGACTACTTCAGCTATGTATACCGCTGTTTTTTTTATGCGTAGGCTATCCATTTATTTAGACGCACCGGATGACCGGATGGTCTAATTTGGGTCGTTAAATGGACACATGTCGTGGGTCGGATCCCAGACTATGCAATGGTTTTCTTGATTCTGTCCATCCTACGCTGAACAAGTCTAGACAAAGAAGTGACTTGATAGTTGTCTGATTTGTCTTGTTCTTAATCTTGATATTCTACATAAAAAAAGTTGCTCCATCGCCTCCATCGTAACTTGATTTTGCCCATGTCCTCTGCTAATCAAAAACTGTACCTACAGGGTGTAAAATAACATAGGTACGATATATAGGGTCCTTTTTAATATGCTGAAAATTTTTTAAGGGGATGATCAGACCGTCAAACTGAAGAACTTTCTCTATGGGACCAACATTGGAATCTCGAAAAAAAAATCTGCTATCCCATACATTTGGCTCAAGTAGGTGTGTAGTTTTTTGTATGTATTTTCGCGATTTCGATGTTGGTGCGATAGAGAAAGTTGTTCAGTTTGACGGTATGAACACTGATTTCCCTTAATCTAATCCTTAAAAAATGAAACTTTTAAATCTTCGTTAACGGTTATTATTATTATCATCATTCCATATTTGTGCCAAATTCAAACTTTCTACGTCAAATAGTTTCGGAGAAAATCACCTTTGACGGACCTAATCAATCGATTAGTTCCGATGTAATCCCAGGCTCAGATCCCACATTAATTAAAATTTCCGGTGTGATCCAACGTTTATTTATTGACTATTCAGTTGGGTTGGATTGGGATACCATATTATTTGGGTTGGGTACAATCTTAGAGAAAATGTTTTAAACAAAAAATTACTCATCATTTTGGTACACAAATAAATAAACTCACGACCAAGAATCCTACCGGGGTGATAAGAAACTTTGCTATAACTGTTTTATGATCCTGTTTTGTTAAGCAAGCAGCTTATTTTTGAAGCGTTTCCATAATTACTTTCTCCTATTTTGGTTTGGAGCATTTGGTACATCTATTAACTTACGTTTGGGATCATTACAATGTATTGTGCCTTTATTTATCTATCTATACCTATCAATATACTTGTAGGTCTTTGCCCAAGTGGGACGTCAATGGCTGATAATAATAATAGTCCCATTTATCGCTTTATTACCTAGTCCACTAGCACCCCAACCCAACAGACCAGATATCTTTCATTCCAATCCTTACAATAGACCTACATTGACAGGGGGCTGTTTTGGATGCACTTCTACAGGGTAAAATGCACCATTTTAAACTAAAAGTCTACCCACAGAAATAAATCAAGATAGAAATTACTTAATTTGCCATACGTTGCGCTACGATAAATATCGGTACAAATCAGAGAAAATGCCTTATTGCGCGGTTTCTAACTGCAGCAACAAAAGTTCTGAGGTGACTCTGAAGATTTCAGTACTTAATTTTAATGAAAAACGTTATTTAATGACAATTAAACAAAAATTTCAAAATGCACGGGTGGTCCGAAACAGGCACGCGCGGAATACAAGTAAAACAATGATTATGGCCGTTCTATCTTGATTCATTTCTGTACCCATCAAACTGAACAACTTTTAGTATGGGAGCAAAGCGATTGTAGCAAAAAAAAAATCTGCATACATTTGAGTCAAGTAGGCATTGCAGTAGTGTATATTAGCACAATACTGGTATATTTGCCAGTTGGTATCACATTGCCATTTAGATCAAATTTGTCTGACGGGCCTCTACGTGTAGACTTCGGCCCTGCACGTCTCCCAAAGGTCCGAAAATGTCCCAAGATAAAGAAAATCCATACCTACTTACATAATAATAAAAATATTTAGAAAATACCGACTATTGGATATTGATGGCTACATACCTAGCTATATACTGATTAAAGTGGGAATATGCTTGGCTTGGTTTTACCAAAGGTGGAAGGTGAGCCCCTTCCAGGGTATTGAAGGGTATTATGAAGAAAAGGATGATATTTGATTTGTTTACGTTATTCCTAGAAACAAACAACATTTGATTAATTTATTTTCGAACTCGAAAACATCACGGAAATCTATTCAACATATTATACCATATTGTATAAACAAACGTCTAATAAGAAATGGGATTTCCATTTCATCAGAAATCTGAATGAAAAACGGTATGAATCTCGATGTTTTTATTTTATTTTCGTTTTAAACTAAGTATCTAATAATGGGAGCAGTTCATAAATTGCTTTAGACATTTTATACTACAAGTATACATTACGGAAAACATCGTGAGGAAACCTGCATGCTTCAATTTCGAGGCATGTATTGTACCCACTGTCCATTACAAGTGGCGACGGACTCACCGCCCGTCACACTGGACAGAGTTTCGGTACTACTGGTGAAACGTGGATGTTCTGAGGTGTCAGAATATCTCTGACTACCCCCTCGGGGAATATAGTCGTGAGCATATGAATATGATTGAATATAAATTACTGTGACAGTAATAAAACCGTATACCAAACTTACATTATAAAACTAAACATATTATAAAACTGTAAATGTTTGTTTGTGCGTGCACCCCGCGAAAACTGCTGGAGGCTGCTGGACCCCGATTTTGATGATATTTGTTGAGTCTGAAAGCTTATGATTAGACTTATTTGGTATATCATCTATCTCGCTACGTTGAGGGGAACCCGTACGGACGAAGTCCCGGGAAAACTCTAGTATTACACTGCCTTTTGCCTCATCTTTCCATGTACCTATAAACCAGTTCATGTTCAAAACGGCGTTTAAAAATGTAAAATGTGGGATAAATATTAATGGTTCTCAAGTAAATTTTAAAAACGAAATGTCGAAAGAATTTTTGAATAATGCGAAATCTGACGCAAGTTGGAGTGCCCTATTTTGTAACCGTCGAAGCCTGGACGTCATATATGAGGAAAGTCGAACAATATTCGTAGCACATGTGCATTGAAGGCAATTACACTTTTATGATTTACCTGTTAATCTAAACCAGTTTACGTATATAAAATATTGAACTCTTCTGTATTTCTTTGTCCTTGAGTAATGACGATACACTTTTAGTCTTCTAAACCGATTTAATGAACTTAAACACAGACATATTTTATGCTCACAAGGGTGGGCACAAAATGTTTTCCGTGAGGGGTGTCAGAGATATTTAATTACTATAGCAAGCAACATATTCATGATATTCACATTTCACCAGAAGTGCCCAAACTCTGTTCAGTATAGTATAAGAGATAAGAGGAATTTTGGTAACCATCAGCTGCAAGGCTGATCCAGTATTTATAGGACGTAGAGCATCTCTGTGACGGGGATGGACCAGGTCTGCCTGCATAACTACAGTCGTTTTAGGAGTTGCAGCCCTTCAAAGGTCTGAATCAAATGCACGATCAGCTGCAAGGCTGATAGTAGGATATTATTGTAATATGCACTGTAGCTCTGTGAACAGTACAAAACTGTCATGTTCTGTCAGTCGGTTTAGGAGATACAGCCATTCAAAGTTCCGGCCTTTGAAAGGCTGTATCTCCTAAATCGACTGATAGACCATGTCAGTTTTTGTACTGTTCGCAAAGCTAAAGTGAAATTACAATAATACATTCATTCATTTTTAGCAACCATATCAGACCTTTGAACGGCTGTAACTTCTAAACCGACTGGAGTTATGCAGGCAGACCTTGTCCATCCCCATCACAGATATGCTCTACACCCTATGAATACTGAATCAGCCTTGCAGCTGATGGTTACCAAAATTCTTCGTATCTCTTATACTCGTATGACAGTTTGCTATAGTCAGCCCGTCGTCACTTTAAGACCAGTTAAAGTTTTCCTCAAAATTTTCTCTTCACCGAATAGACTCATCTCACTCGACAAAGTATATTCTATTTGCCCCGTTATTAAAGCAGCGCGATACTATCAAGACCTAGGTTAATCTCACAACTATGAGGTTAGAGGTAAATTACACACGTTATATAGCATCCGATCAAAGGGACATTGCAAAATATGTATGCCAATCCTGCTACTTCCCCCTTCCGCGATCCATCCTGAATTTTGATTAAAATATTTTACGACAAATCAGACTTTGTATTATTTGTATAGTATGACTAACGTGCTTTTGTGGATGAGTAATTATTTCCTGACAGTAATCGTAGATTTAACAGAAAAACTATGAGTAACGGATTCGCAATTTAATGTAAACAATTTATGCGAATTATGTTAGGCCATTGATGCAAAATAAAAAGCTCTAGTATAGTAACTATAACGACTTCAATAAAACTTTTATTGATAGGCACTTGAAAATCTTCAAAAAAGTCAAGTAGGTCTTACAAAACCACAAATTGATATAAGTAATCAATAATCATGCAATAATAATTTAAAAATGCAATAATTTACCTATGGAAGGTAGGTCAATGATTCATCATAGAAGTGTTATCAGACGAAACGTGTTTTGGAATTACGTAGTAAACTAGTGACAGGTAGTGAGTCCATCGCGTCGTCACTTGTAAGTAGGTAATGTTTTAATTACACTATGGTAATGTAGATGCAATTTCATGCCTCAAAATTCAAGCATGCATGAAGCGAACAAAAAAGGGTACAAAATGAAGATCTTATCAAATAAATAGTCTTTGGTTGTCAGAAAAAAAAGAGAAACATCAAAATGGCCGTCTCTTATTTCCATTTATAGCTCGTAACGTTAAAAATAGTTTCTACCAACTTTAGATTGAGTCAAACTAATAACGATCTTTTTATTTTAGCCAGAGTATTAATTATTGTACCTACTCGTAATTATTATCGAATTAATCTTGCCAATAAAATATACCTTACCTATCACATAATATAAATGTCAATAATTGATTAAAATACTAAACGGTTATAATATCACCTATTGACGTCAACGAATTGCTATTTTAATTTTTTATTTTGAGCTGCCAAAGGAACTGTTAAATTTTACTACACCTGTTTTTCTATTGTCAAGTCTCAACACCAACTATAATTAAGCCGTAATAAAGCTATAAAAGGAAAAATAGACGTTGAAATATTCAAAGAATTAGTCGGTTAATGTTATAATTCCATGTCCATACTAGTAACACCTTGACCCTGTTTATCCATCTATCCTCAATGTAATCTTCAAGCAGCTGTTGAGGTATGAGTTATTTCCGCTTAGCTCTTAGACCACTGTGTTCGGTGTTCAGTGTTCGCATTGTTTTGTATTCGCCGTTGCAGGTTTCCGCTTGCCGATATTATTAACATCTGACCCCGAGTGTGCTCAACTCAAAACCACGTTTCACATCACTAAATTGAGAACAACAATGATTATCCTCCAAGTCACATGCTAAGATTATTTGTCAACTGTACACGTAGGTTGCCTTTTGTGTTTGTTAAGAGTTCCGGTCTTCAAATAATAAGAATGGTTTAGCAAAATCAGACAGACTTAAACTCAAACGCAAAATATTTTATTCAAAATATTATCACATGCTTTCTGATGTCATTTTTTACTCTACCACCGCGACGGAAGGTGTTCCGTTGTAGAGAAAATGCGGCCTGAAAATGTCGATTGAATTGAAGTACTCCCCGAGGGGGTAGTCAGAGATATTCTGATACCTCAGAACATCCACGTTTCTCTAGTAGTACCGAAACTCTATCCAGTGCGATGGGGAGTGTACAATACATGCCTCGAAATTGAAGCATGCAGGTTTCTTCACGATGTTTTCCTTCACCGAAAGGTTTCAGTGGTTTTACAAATCGTACATAAATTCCGAAAAACTCATAAGCCTTGAAGTAAGCCATATGTTTATGTGTTTATTATATCGTACCTACTTATAGCCAATAACACTACAAATCGGTGGTAACTACAAAAAATGGACGTCAGAATGATAATGTACACCTATTAAGTCTATAGAATACCTAAATCATTTCTCATTCTGATATCTTGTCAGGGAGTCTCGTTATAAATGAAGCAAAAGAATTTTGCTATTATTAGTAGGTAAGTATTCGATTAAAACCAGTCACATTTTTTGTGAAGATCTGCTTTAATTTTCTATGACTGTTGAAACCACTCCGTCGGCATACGGATTACAGTTGCTTATTAAGAGAAGTTGATCCCGAATGCGTAAATAGAAACGCCTGGTCATATTTTCAATACATAACCAATAATTAAAGTCAATGAAATTTTTCAGAATCAATCTAGAAACTTATCTCTATGTTTGTATGAAGTTGAGTTCGTTAAATGATACAGTTTTAATGTTTAAGATTTGCATGGAAATCTTTGAGGCACTGTAACTTTAAAGCTTTACATTTTAACGAAAATCTGACTTCATACAAACATAGAGATTAGTTTATAGATTGTTTCTAAAAATTTCATTGACTTTAATTGGGTACTATTCAAAATATCACCAGACTTCGTTTTTATGGAGCGCTCTCCGAATTTATATTCCCTTAAACTAAGCTAATGGTTATTGAGTTACAGGAGTGAATTAAAGGACCTATGTGTCTACTGAATGAAATTAATACTATTTTTGGGCTAACTAACGGTCAATTGTTTATTTACGCAATAAATAGCGATAAGTTACAGTACTAGTACTAGTATGCCGACCACCGACAAGCTTAGTGGGTAGAGTCAGCAACGAAAAGCAGTATTGGTTGTGTGCACGACACTAGCGCCCTTAGCGGTTCCGGACTGCTGCCCCGCTAATTACTTGAAGTTAAATGTTAGTTATTTGATAATAAAATTATTTAATTGTTAAATAAAACAAATGAAATGAGCAAAATTTTCGATATAAAAATATTAAAATACCTATTGGCTTGATTCCACGATCTTTGTAGCACCAATTTCTATACAAACATTTTTTCACACTTTTGGGGATTGAATGTCAAAATCACTTTGCTAGTAAGCACCTAGATGCCAATAGATATTATTTCCAAGAAAAAATTTAAGTTGAGTAGTCTTTATAGTTTAGGAGATTTCGTTTTGAGTTAGTGTCGATCTATTTGTCTAGATTCAAGCATATTTAACACAACTTATCCGGCAAATAAGTTCTGCCACCCCGGGCGCCGCGCTGCGATCGATTTGCCAGTTCCCATCACCCACTTCGCCAATACACTTTTGTTCTCGTCGTAGGTAATCCCTACTAAAGTGTATACATATTTTCTTTGCTGATTGTACGATCGTGTTTGGGCCGGCATACCTGCACGCCACCCACCTTCCTGTCACTAACTACCCATTGTGTTACTTTTTGTCCGTTTGTTTATTTACACTACTTCATAAATTAAGTTCATATTCAGACGCATTAATGTTAAATAGATTTTTTTACGTGTATTGTTGTCTATAAAAATCTACATATACATAGTTGAACTCGCTTTTTTATCCAATATAATACTAAAATTTTTTATAAGGACTATGAATATAAATTGTATTTGTTTTGGTCTCGGTAGAATACGGTTATCGGTAGGTATACTGCTACAAAACAAAAAGCTTCTCGATTTCATACATAAATAAAAAAACTGCCAAGTGCGAGTCGGACTCGAGGGTTCCATACCACCACGGCTCGGGTGCCCTCGCAGTTATACCTACCCTCTTCCCGTCATTCATTTTATCGTTCGTTTAATCATTCGTTCATTTAATAACGTTTGAGTCGTACGGAGTTTCTATTCGTTAATAGTAACTCCGTACGGCTTCGTTATTAAATGAACCCAACATAAACTTTGTTAATCATAAAGAAATGACTCATAGCTAGAGGTTACATTTTTCAGCTCTAGAGTACGAAACATCGCAAACCAGGCTCCGGCAACATTTGTGTAAACACCACCTGTTTTACAAACACATCCCTGCGTCATATGGCTTATTTCGACACAGCAAAACACCGGTCATTGAATAACATTACTCTGTCATTAAGCAAAAGTATTATTCATCAATATGTAGGTATATTCGCAAATAAAACCCCTCTGACGTATTGAAACAGCTGTTCTAAAAGGATCAATGGAAAGTAGTTTTCTTACAATGAATATCTTAATGATCCTGAGCTAATAATACTCGTATTCTCACCTTCAAACGTGTATTCAAAAGAAATTTGAATTACTTCTGGCTTTGTGTTACTCATTCAAAGACCATACAAAATTGTTTTTAAAAGTTATGAGTTAAGAGCTATTTCTTAAAGTGATGGGCAAATGCCCCGGACGGCACTTTACCTACTAGGGGCGGCAAATTCGGGAAAAATGTAGATTGATGCTCTGTCTATAACTAATTCGTAGAGCAGAGAAAAGTAGAGCTCGCTTCGCTCGCTCTAAGTTTCTGTTTTGATAACTGTGCCTACATATAATCCAAACGACAGCTAAGACGTGGTGCTAAAAATTTCGAGCTTGCTTTGCTCGATCGTTAGCTTTTACTTAGGTTACTTTGTACTTGTTTTATACGTAAAAAGCTCTGGCTCTAACCGATTCGTATTGAGGAGAAAAGTCGTAATTTCTATTTTTGCATGGACAATCCAAAAGATGTCTGACCACAACCCGAATCAAAATTTCTATTTTTGCTCCGTTATTTTCTGTGCAGGTAAGATAAGGGGCGGCAAAGTCATAATTATAATTCGTTTTACATACTTATGTGAAAATACAAATTTTGAATCAATTTATAAAAGTTATCAAAAGTTTCAAGCTTGCTGGTACTTAAAACCATCAAAAAAGAAAAAAAGAATAAGGTTAACTAAAAGTAAAGAGGTGCTGAGTGAGCCGCTATCTTATTAACTTGGGTAGGTATTTTTCAGTAAGAACTCGTCGTATAATAAGTTATTTTATTTTTATTTTGAAAAGCTAAACGCGTGTCGAGCCAAGCAGTAGCATACTAATCTAATTAGGTGTTGTTAAATAAATCTTCCTATTTGATTTAGACGTTACGGCCGCGGCGTGCTAACACGAAGATGCAAACACTGGAAAAATACAGCAAACTGGTAAATCTCTAACAACGTTATAATGTATATCTCGCTTTGTTCCCGATCCTTTTGTTGAAAGCATCTTACACGACTTGTTGCTCATAGTTCATGAGCATTGTTTGTTAGATCTTTAAGACAAAAACACGATGAATCATACGATCGCATTCCTGCATAAAGTACGTCAGAAAAACTGTACGATTCAGAAGCAAAAATTAACGATCTTTCATTATTATACCTACCTACTTATTTATTTGTTTTTTTCATTTTCATTGTATATAGGTACAACGTGTTAATGAATTAACGCAAAACTAGAAAGTAGTTTGTTTAGAATCGAGAACAGAATCGAATTATCATGGTTTCAACATGGGTATTTTTTCAAAATATTTAATAATTTGTTTGTAAAATTTTAAATTTACTGAACTCGAACTCAACTCACGGCAAGGGCAGTAAATTTTATGGTATTAAAATGATAATTCTTACGCTAATCGGTATTTTAGCGTAAGAATTATCATTTTAATACCATAAAATTTACTTACTTTTTAGGCAAAATAGTAGCCAAACACTTAAAAGTAGACACAAACTTACTTCGTTATTCCTTGTTTACTGTAGAAATATACTTATTGAATTATTAATTTAGTATCTAAGTGTCCCAACATTTTCAGTAGAATAAATTATAATCGATGATCTAGTCATAGTTTAGGTACTTCACATTAGGTTAAGATTTGATATAGACTTGAAATATAGTACTAAAATAAAACAAAAAATTTCAAATATTCTTACTATTTAAAAAAAAAAGCCGCATGTTTGCCCGGTTTATGTAGTATGCCAAAAAATCCTAAATATATCATAGAAAAATACCCTATAAGGAAATAAGGCGCAGTTGTGCGATAGCTGAGTTATCGCCGATTTTAAAGTCGACTCCATACTTTTACTACTAAATATTCCACAATAAAATTATATCTGGGCCGTTTGCACTTATATTCAGTAAATTTTATATTTTTAAGTATGTACTTAGCCTGCCAAAGCACATCCAAGCAAAAAAAATTACACTTAAAAAATCAAATGAAAATGTCTATGAAAGTCGAATTTCAGCCCACTGTGCGACGCGAAAAGAGGGATGTTATAAGTTTGATGCCTATGCCGGTCTGTCTGTCTGTGGCATCGTAGCTCCCAAACGAGAGGACCGATTGCGATGCGTTTTTTTTTTATAGAAAGCTTTTTTTTGCGAGAGTGTTCTTAGCTTTGTTTCTATAAAATCGGTTGGGCAGTTTTCAAGTAACATTAAAAATTACGAAATAACATTAAATTACACACACCACAAAACTCTGTCCTCGGCCTTCCTCATCCAATCGCTCCCCGCTACTTTATTTAGGTCGTCTGTCCAGCGGGCAGCAGGGCGTCCCACACCTCCCTTAAATATCTTAAAGAGAGTTAATAAGTAAAACAAACATTTATTAACATTAAAAATAATGACCGAATTATTTTTCACTTTTTAAATGTCTGTTTTTATCTTCTTGGGGAGTATGGCTGTTTTGTTGGTGTCGCTAATAATAACTATGATAGCTGCAAACTTAAATGCGTAATAAACTTTAGAAGGTGTTTCAGACGATCAAACTGAAAACCTTTTACTATTGGACCAATATCGAAATCACGAGAAAGCGTTGGTTGTTCCATAAACCATGTCGACGCGATTCAATGTTGGTCCCATTGTAAAAGTTGTTCAGGTTGATGGTCTAAAACACCCTCTAAAGTATATATACTGATTACAAAGAAATTGGTGACATTGGTTTTTGAGTGAAGAAATTTCGTGCCCCGGAATCGTTAGATTAATTTGAGAAAATACAAAATTTGCGGTTTTAGTGTCAACTTTAATCGGATTTAAGTTAACGCCCTGTATAAGTAACCAGACCGAGTTGGAATGCATTTAAGAGCTGTCTATTGACTCCCTGCGGCCTCGAGACTTATGAATGCAGTCTATGTATAATGCAGTCCAGCGCAGCGTGATGCAGTCTGTTGCACTCTCCAGCTCCCTGGCGCCTCTGTACTTATAATGTGACCCTGACCTGACCTTCCAGTAATAGAATATATTTCCCAGTTCTTACAGTATGTTTCAAAATACCAACTTAAATACCTAATACAATTGACTGACATTTAATTTACACTGAATTTCCGAGGAAAGAATTGCTAATTATTTTGATAAACCTAATGACGTGGATTAATACTAGTGTTTACGTTTTAACTTGGTTTTAAATAATTTATGGGGACGATCGAATCATTAGAATTTGACTAAATTTAGGTTTATTCAATACTAGAGCTAACCCGCGACTTCGTCCGCACAAATAATATACCAGATTTTAAGTCAGATCATAAGCTATCAAGCTAAAAATCGGTTCATTAGTTTTTGCGTGATGCTGTTACAAACATACAAACAAACAAACAAACAGACGGACATAAATTCTAAAAAAGGTTGATTTGGAGTCCGAGATACCTAAAAACCATATCGTAAACTATTTCATGAAAATATCTTCAATGTACAGACACACTTCTGTTACCGTTTTATAATAGTTAAGATAAGATAGGAACTAAGGTAGGGAAGGGAATTGACATAGGTAAAAAGTAAATAAAAACACTATAAAACAAGAATTTGATTAGGAACTTAGTTACAAATGTACATATAGTGCAATAATTACAAAACCTGAAAAACTTTATTATTCCTACAATAACCGACCAATGAGTTCCTTCTGAGAAATTGTATAATTAGTTTTTAGCTTGAGATTTCCTTGCGAGGTCCTACTGAGTGTGAAGCTGTTTGAGGGGCTTTCCGTGATTCAAGCCTCGCAGATAAGTTGTAGGTATGATGCAGAAGATGTAGACGTTTTACTTAAAGACACCGAAACTATTTAAATTGACGTAAGTTTATTGTTTAAAGTGAGTTCGGTTGCCTAAGCCACTGAGTTGAACGTTGTAAAACGACTGTCTTTACTAGGTCACGATTGTACCTATATTATTTGACTGTCATTACTCATAAGTAATATGGAATTTGTTCCGTACAGTCGTCACTGGATACAAAATGTTCATTAAATGAAATAGATTACATCTTCAACCTAAAGAAAAAAACAGCAATCTATCAGTAAATATAAAACCGGTCAAGAGGGAGTCGGGCTACTCGCGCACCGAGGCTTCCTTACCACACTACAACACAATATATTAATTTACAAAACATTTTTTTTTATCCGTGACCTTTAGCGCGAGACCGACTTACACTTGGCCGGTTTTATTATTTGTTGTTATATTGTAGAGTTTGCTCTACCTATATAATCACACCAAGTTTAATGCTTGTATGTATTACCATGTTTACGATAGAGCGAGAAGAAAAAAACGTTGATATAAATTATTTTCTTGTTGAGAACCCCCCTTAATTTTTAACTTATTGCCATTTTTAATATTTGTTAACAAATCCGCCGCATTCTTTGAAAATTTCAACTGTCTAGCTATTACGGTTCAAAAGTTACAGTTACAGCCCTAAATAGGTAGGACAGACGGACGGACCACGTAGGCTTAGTAATAGAATAGGGTCCCGTTTTCACCCTCTGGGTACGGAACCCTAAAAAGAATATAAATTGAGTCGACTTTGTCATCGATTCTGTTTGAATGTGTTTCAGGATTTGAATTCAAGGAAAAATTAATTTTTATTTGTTTTCTCGCTTTTGGGGAAATTAATGTTGGTACAACCCATTTTAGTCATGCTGTAACTATGCAGTATGCTAAGCTTTTGAGATCTTGAAGTGTCAAAAGAAGGTGAAACCGTACCTGTATCAAAGATATATTACGAAGCATTATTATTTTGCATGAAGTATCTACATAGATTGAGCAGGGTATTAGTACCGTAATCATAAATGAATATAAATATATATATCTTGGACATTGTCACACAGATTATCTAGTCCCATTTAAAGTAGGTAACCAGAATCTAGCCCGGACTTTAATTATGATGACTAAACAACTTAGATCTAAATAAGGATATACTAAACATAATCAAACATCCAATCGGGTACAAAATATTAATATTCATCATACAAATATTTTCCCCTTGCGGGATTCAATCCCGCGACCTTCGTATTCATTTTCACTACCAACCAACTTAGCTAACGGGCCGTCGGTCGATACAACGTAACAAATGTAACATTTAAAGGCTGCTGGGTCCATAATAAAAGTTGTTACCCTGTATAGATAACGAATTTTATGAATGACTCGTGCTTCATCCATTTTGTTTTCCTATAAAAGACATCAACGGGCACCCCGAGTTACTACGGTTTAACCTTAGATCCAAGTAATTGTTTTTCGAAGGTTGGATTGCACCTACTAAACGGTGGTATGTAATCTTGTCAATCAATCCTCAGATTCCTTAGTACGAGTATAATACCATAAATCAAAACGTATCGAACCGACTTATCGAGAAATACTAGGCTATTTATTGTCCCGATTCATTTTTTTTTCGGAAACGGAATCGCGCTAAATTTAAACAAATAATTAAGGCGTATCCGCCCGGGAACACGACTCTCCATACTAATCAATGTGAACGAGCACGTGGCTCAGGTCAGAATTGAGCCATTTTCTTTCAAAAATGACATGAATTTTTATGAATTTTTCAAAAAATTAGAAAACAAAATCATTCTATGTTGTAGTGTGAAGTATATTGTAAATTTTCATTTTCTTCCGATTAACAATGTAAGAGTAATATGGTTACAACTGGAAAAAGACTTTAGATTCCTTTTTCTTCCGTTTTATTAATTAAAATAGATTTCGAGAAAAACCAAATCACGTCTCATATCCTGCAGATTGTTCAGTTTTGTTATCTGCCTAAAAAGTGCCATAGTTAATTTGGTTACAAAGTTACCCAATTTTACGGTAAAATCGGTCGGTAGAGCCTTAACTATCTTTCGTATTTCATGAATCCGTAGGTATGTTAAACACTTTTTGAACAAGTAACAATTTTAAAAACCTTTAAAAAAGGAATAATTAAAAAAAGAACTCGAATGTCTATCTTTATTAGTAAGTCTTTTTATTCTAATCGTGGGCAAGGATCGTATTGCGTTTCGGAAATGTTTCTTCGGAAATGTTTCGGAATTCGTTGTTTAAGTAGAGATTAGCTACTTACATACATATTATCTCAACTCTATGTCCACTGAGCGTGTAGGTATGTTTTATGATCAACAAGGCCTATAATAGTCAATATTATTTTCATGTCCCAGCATTCCTCTTTTTACGATTCGGAAATAACGGTCACAAACTTTAACCCAATTCTTAGTTTCCTTTCTTTTTGTTTGGTTTTTATTGTGTTACCAAACCCTACTTAGTGAGAATACAAGAAGATACCTATTAGGTATATTACTTCCATACTCGTTGGAGATTTTCCCCGTTATATCTGGGTTTGTCCTCTAAGATTTATTTTTGGGGAAACCCCTTCGAGTGTATTTTATTTCTAAACATAACATCAGGCATGCTGGTAGATTACAAACAGTATTTGAAAAGACATTAATCAGATTAATTAATCCATATTCCATTAATACTTTTATTAAATTATTTAATCAAAGTCTATAATACAAATATCTTTAAGAAATATAATTGTATACAGGGTCCTTCTTAATATGCTGAAACTATTTTAAGGGGATGATCAGACCCTCAAACTGAATTTCTTTCTCTTTGGGACCAACATCGAAATCGCGAAAAAATATCAAATGTGTGTATACATTTGGCTCGAGTAGGTTTGCAGTTTTGTAAGGAACAGTTGATTTTTATTTCGCGATTTCGATGTTGGTGCCATAGAGAAAGTTGCTCAGTTTGATGGTCTGATCATTCCCTTAAAAAAGTGTCAGCATATTAAGTAGGGCCCTATATAACCGAAAGCATGTCCAAGACGATGCATGTATGTATACCTACCTACCTACAACTGTTTTTACCAGCCCGATTAATTATAAATCATTTAGGTAGGTACCTACGTAATAATAACGTATAAGTATCAAACCGGTGTTCATACGTCATACTGCTTATAGTATATTTAAAATCTTGCAAACCTAGAGAAAAAACTGCCTTGTATGGATATATTATGCGCGTTATTTTGTTTATCGTTCCCTTTAAAATATTGAAGATCCGAGAATGTTATGTTGACTTTATCATTATTTTGTGGTTTCATTATAATTTATAACCGAGCTACGTCATAAAGAGCGTCAAATTATCTAAGTACCTAAAAGAACATTGTCATATCTTTCCTGTACATTTTCCCACATAGGGACACCTAGTGATATGTCACTTTGTGCGTTTTACCCAGTTGGTTAGGACATTGCAGGCCGAATCACCTGATTGTCTGAAAAGAAAGAAGATTCCGTGCTTCGGATGGCACGTTAAGCCGTTGGTCCCGGCTACTACCTCTCGTGGTAGTAGTCGTTACATAAAAACCACATCAGAGGCCGTAAGGTGGTCTGAAAAAACTCTGACACCAGGGCTTGCCCACACGACAACAAGATAACGCCAAAAGGACAATTACGCCGTTTCAATAGTGTTTTGGCATTAAATATAACAAATTAGTCCAATAGACTCCTATCGTAGGGCGAACATTTTTTTAAACATATAATATACCTTTATTATGAAGCGGGCTGCAAGGATTCACCCCTGTCACACTGGAAATAGTTTCAGTACTAGGTATAGTGTAACGTGTGTTCTGTGTTTTCAGAATAGGTATCCCTGACTAACCCCTCGGGGAATAATGTCGTAAGCATACGCTTATTATAAAGTAAAGTAATAGGTACTTACACAATAAAACTCACAGGCATATACGTAGGTAGGTACATTGTTATGATCCCAAACGTAAGTTACCTATTTTTATGGCTCGGCTGTGACTTTTTATTAGAGAAACCATACCGAAACGACCACACAAACATAGCATCCATGACCGAACCGGGATTCGGACCAAGGACCTGGTTTGACAGTCTGGCCTGGTATTAGGTACACCAAGCGGGTCGACTTTTCTGATCAATAAAGAATGAATGAAACATATTTTCAGTCGATCGATGCACTACCAATATCAATTTACATATTAATTACCGCACGCCTCGTACCTCTCACCGTTGATAAATTTTTTATATCGTAAAAAAAAAAGATATTTATATATGAATAGGTATGGTATCTTTTATGCGAGCTATTTCAGTATAGTTAGTTATTACCGTGAAGGAAAACATTGTTAGTAAACCTGCATACGCTGAAGAAATTCTCATGCGTATGTTGTGAATTGTGAAGTCTATCTATCCGCATTGGGCACATAGATAAATATGTATATTGGTTATTGGTCACGCGTGGAGGACTAACGCCTAAACACCCTCCATGAGGGTAGGCCTGTGTCCTGCAGTGGGACGTATATAGGCTGATGATGATGATGTTACTTTGTCTGTTTTATCCTTGGATCCAAGGTTTTATCACAATAACATTCTGTGAATGGCTGACTTATGTGGTTTAAGACTTTGAGACTATCAACGTTATACGTTATGTACTTCTTTAGGTACCTTTGCTCGTAGAGACTCTTCCCATATGACGTAAGTTACGTCATGCGTTGAGGCCACAGCTTTACGTCATCGCTACAGTACCATGCAGTTTTGTTAGGGCTCCATTCAAAAATGCAAACCGGAATTGTTTCGTCACAGCTCGCTCTTATGTCTTACGGAAATTCACTTGGAATCAATCGATCGGTTAATTTTACTGTGCGGAATTGGAATAATGTCACTTAAAAGATTTTGAACTCGGCTCAATGTTAAAATTAAACGGGTATGAGTAAGGTTGTATGGAGAAAAATTTACTTTTTTTTTATTGGCCAGTAATAAAACTTACATAGGTTTTTAGAGGAACTTTCAAAACACGTTAAAAAACATCACATTCATCGCTAGGCTGCATCGGAGCTGTGCTATTAAGGTACAAATAACTTAAATGTTTGCCTTGTTTTATATCTTCTGTATTTTATTACGGTATATTTTGCTGAGTAGGTAATATGTTTAGTTAAATTGATTGATTGAAAATGATTTTGGTTACTTTTTCATGAACCTTTAGAGTCAAATATCTCAGCATCGATGCGAGGTAGATCATAAATGTTTATAACAATATGTTAGTTTTTTATAATAATATAATTATACAAAACTTTGATTGGTGGCCGCGACTGTTTAAAAAATGACAACACCTTTACTCATACCCATTTGATTGAAATTGTAGAGGTAATATTTCTGAAGGTGATTTGATATTTGACCTTGGAACTAAGGATATTGACACACACAAAACCAAGATACGGGGAGACTTCTTTGAATTATGCTTTATTCGCTCCTATAAGGACTTTACGCGTTTTGGTAGACAATTAAACCCCTCGGATGTTCCGAGGGGTTTAATTGACTCAGCTTGTGGCTTTGATGAGAAACCAAGGCATCTAAAGACAAGAAATGGTTCGATCGTATTGTTTCAAACATGAAAAAGAAATGAAACGGAGCAACTAGTCTTCTGAGCATCCAAGTAAAAGTATTATGCACGTAGCTGAAGTGGTAAATTCTATCGATTATATGCAACACACATCATCATCATCAGCATGTACCATATAGTTCACTGCTGGATACATGCTTAATCTTAACCTACTATAATTATAAAAATGTTATAAATGTAAAACTTTGAATATTTGGATGTTTGTCACTTAATCACGTAAACGGATTTGTATGAAATTTGGCACATAAATAGAATATGTTTTGTATTAACCAATTGTGATATATATATTTTTAAGTTAACGCGGAAAAAGTCGCGGGCAACAGCTAATAGACAATGAACAATATTTTTATCGTACAGATTAATTTAAACGACTCAGGATATCTATTATAATGTATCGTCTTAAACTTATTAAATAATCACATTAGGTTAAAATCCTAACTCTAGCTTTTGACTAATGTTATTGCCATAAGAGTTTTTCGAGAAAAATGGGCTTCCGAAAACGCTGGCTTGAGCTAACGAGACAAAGACAAGTGTCTTCATCGAAGAGGTATCAATGAATGCAGTTTACGATTCGTGACAAAATGAGGGGCTAATAGGAACTGGTTGGCGGTGCGGCGCGGCGCGGCGCGGGGTCGGAGCTCGGCCTGCGGTGCCTACGTCACGAGAAAGCCGAGGTCTCTATAAAACCGCCGGCGGCCCTCCCACTCGCATAAACGTTGCTAGCAGTTGCTTGCTCACACACGCCTCTCGCTATCCGCGTTTTCTGCTGTTTTCGTATCGCTCACTTGTGTCCGCGACTTCGACGCATCCACTCGTTCGCCATGACCGTCACTAGCAAGATGAACAGTGTCTCCCGCCAGTCTGTCCTGACCCGCCTCGGTCCAGGAGGGCTACTCTATGCCGCCAATAAAATTATAGCGGTACGTGTCATCGCTAAAGTGTGAAACAGTCATACAGTGTTCAAATGTGCAAATGTTTTTTGCAGTGTTTGCTAGTGTTTGATGTGGTGAATAAACGTGTGTTATCCGTTGTCCACAGGTCGCTGTACCTGGTAAAGATGAAGATCGCTGGCGTAGTAAGGATGAGGGTGCGCTGTTTAAGCGCTGGAGACGTCCTGCTGCGTCTGCCGAGCCCACGTCCACTCCTGCGCCGACGCAACCGGCACAGCCATCGGAGCTTCTCAAATTCCTAGCTATTGTAAGTACATATTTAAAATACATTTATCGTCACATACATATTCGTTCAATTTACAACTCAAACCTTCATGTTTTAAAGCAAAATACTTCTTAGAGAGATCATTTTAAAGAAAATTATTTACCTACTTAACTGGAAAAATTCGTTCTAAAAATCTTCAAATAAAATATAGGCAGTGAAGTTAAAATATTATCTTGATTTCAACCATTAAATTATATAGGTTATCAAATAGAGAAAAACAATTTTTTTTCTTTCAATGGTGTGAAGAAAAGTTTATTGGTTAATGAACAATATTAATATGTAGGAGAAAAATAGGAAATATAGGTACTTCATAGCAAATAAAGATCTTATGTCTTGTATTATTTACCTACTTCTGTCTGTGTACAAATGTAAAGACAAATAAATGATTTTTAATTTTAATTTAATTTAATTTCAAGCAGAGTTAACCAACCAACAATTTTGTCATCTTTTCAGAATGCGCTAGAACTTTCAGCGCCTGCATCAGACGCTCTTCTAAAGTCTCGCTCGTCAGAATGGTTCCAACTGGCGGGGCACCCGGGCTCGCTGGCGCCCGCCGGGCCCGGCACCGTGTGGAAGCGCCGCGCCGCCGGAGACCACCCCGGCCATAGCCCCGAGCGTGACGCCTACGAGGCGCTAGCCGCATGCCCCCACATGTGTAACGTCATACCTCGCTATTACCGCGAGCTCGAGTACGGCGGCGAGCGCTTCATCGAGCTCCAGGATCTCCTGCACGGCTTCCGTGACCCCCACGTCATGGACATCAAAATGGGCACCCGAACCTTCCTCGAAGACGAAGTCAGCAACGCGCGGGCGCGTTCTGACCTCTACGAGAAAATGGTGCGATTAGACCCCAACGCTCCCACCGAAAGCGAGCACGCGGCGCAAGCTGTCACCAAACTGCGTTACATGCAGTTCCGCGAGCAGCGCTCGTCCTCTGCCGAACAAGGATTCCGCATCGAAGCCGTCAAGCTCCCAGGCCAGCCGCCGCTCACCGACCTACAAAAAGTGCGCGAGCCCCACCAGCTCGCGGCCACCGTAGAGCGATTCCTCGGCAAAGATGAGCGTGCCCGCCTCGCCATCCTCGCTCGTCTTCGCGAGATCAGAAACCTCTTCGAGAACTCTGATTTCTTCAAGAAACACGAGATCGTCGGCAGTAGCATCTTCATCATCTATGACGATGAGAAAGTTGGAGCGTGGCTGATCGACTTCGCTAAGACGAGGCGTGTGCCTGAAGGTGCCGAGGTGAACCATCGCTCCGAGTGGCAGCAGGGAAACCACGAGGAGGGTTTCCTGTACGGGTTGGATAGACTGATAGAGACGATAGAGTTCGCGAAGTTACCGATTCAGAGGGAGGCGGAGCCCGACGTGTCGCGTTGAACGTCTCGGCGAGAGGACCCTGGACTCGCCCCGCGGTCGTGATACCGTTCGCTTGGCCCCCGCGCCCTGTGCCTGTGCCTGTGCCTGCCCCATGGGCCTGCGCCGCTCCCGCCTGCGCCCGAGCCGCGCACGGAGCTGTGCGCAAACATTACCTACGTATTTGTGCATTTGAGAGAATTGCGATTTATCGCCTAATGTTTTGATCTAGTCCTTAATTTTATAAAATACAAGATTTTTTATATTCCGTTGTTTTATTTATGCCTCCATACACCTAATAGGTATTGACACAACCTAGTCCCAGACTTTGAAATTGAAGTGAAAAGTTCTGTAGGTATTAAGAGAATTTTAAGTAGGAAAAAAATCTTTAAATATATGCATGCATGCTGATTTAAACGTGTGATTTTCAAAAATCGCATCCTGTGTGACGGGGAGTAAGCCCGTCGCCACTTATAACAAATGCAAATCCAGAAAAAACCTGTATAAAATGTGAATAATACTCAGGTATAATCAAATTAGATATTCTTAAAAAATTCTGATAATGAGTTATACTTTTAAAACAGTTGGTAATCTTAAAGTTTACACGAAACGATATCAGCTATTTCGTCATCATATCACCACTACCTTACTATATAGCACATTTATGATTCCTATATAAATAAACTCTTTATCTCCTTAGCTTCATATAATGTAGGACCTATGTCTTACATTTGCAAACGGTAGGTATAGGTAGACTAGGTACATAGGTACCTAGTAAATCATAACGAGGAACACAATACCTAATTATTTATATCTACTTAAAAAACACTAGGTAGAGTACAGTCCAGGTACAGTCGGCAAAGAAAGTGGTATATGAATTTATAACAAGCTTTGTATTTCGTTTAGCTTGAGATTCGATTGGAATTATTCTAGCCCAGTGAAGTAACGTTGCGCTTGTATGGCGAAAGTAAATAATTTATAACAGCCGTTTTTTTCTTTTATACTTTAGATTATAATTCTAGTTATCATTTAGATTTAAAATCCAACTAAAAATGTTCTTAAATAATTACCCAAAGTAAAAAAAACATGTAAAATTGGCAAAAAATTGTATATAAATTTTTTTTGTCATTTGTTTAATACATTTCTATTCTTTTATATGATAAGTTAAATTCAAAGAAAAATCACCATCGGGGCCTTTGTTTTAAATGAACAGAAATTACGAAATACAAAATTTTAGTACAAACTTTACACAGTGTATGTAAACTCATAACCTACCTACCTACACCTACAAACAATAAAAATAAAAAAATGAAAGAAATCTGACACTGTAAATAAAACTTTTACTTACATTTTAGTACTAAATACTAAATATACGAAATTTTGTTGGATTCGTTTATAAAGTATCTTAATATCATTTGTATAAATGATCTAGCAAAAAAAATTTACTTACACTGTAGTACTAAATACTTTAAAAAAAAAATTGAGTTGGATTCTTTTTTTGTTCCCATTGGTTTGCTCCCGTAGTAAAAGTTGTTTAGTTTGATGGGTAGACTCTTAGTTTAAAAGGATGCTAATGATATCAATTTCACCCTGTATAAATAAAAAACAAACATTTTAGAACTAAGCACTCAAAATAATAAAGTATCTTAATATCATTTGTTAAAACGATCTAGCAAAAAAACTGCTTACTATAAATTATTTCGACTCGTATTTTTACTGGGCTAGTTGTCTACCACCATAAGGTAGTGTTGCATAACAATTGTATGATTTATTTCTTTTTCTATTTTTTTATTTTTTGTTTTAGGTGATGAGTTTACATACACTGTGTTAAATTTGTACTAAAATTTAGTATTTCTGAAAATAGTTCGCAATTTCTACTTAGTTAAAAACAAAGACCCCCTAGTGATTTTTCTTTGGATTCACTTCTAATATAAAAGAATAGAAATGCATTTAACAAATGGCATAAAAAAATGTACATGCTATTTATGTTTACTTTATTTGCTTAGTTATTACTATAATGAATAAGAACAATTTTAGTTGGATTTTCAATCTAAATGATAACTAGAATTAAAGTATAAACAGGGTTGGCATGATTAAAACAAGTTGTTTTAAAACACGCGTTTAAAACAGTGTTTAAAACAGTTTGAATTAAAACCGTGTTTTTTATTAAGTGTTTAAAAACACAGATTAAAACAAGTTTTAAACAATGTATAAAACATTAAGAAAAAAACAAGGTTTAAAACTACTTTTCATTGCGAATGAATGGAAATAAATTAATATTTAGGACTCTAAACCAGTTGAGTCTATCTCTATGCTATTGTACTGCTATATTATATTTTTGTACTTTTGAAATAGGAATTATAAAGATAATTTTATTTAGCATTGTAATTAAATAAAACGTATAATTTTTAACCAACTACTAGTGCTAGTGGGGTAGTCCCCACTAGTGACTAGCGAGCGGGCACTCCCCTGATTTACTATATTCAAACCAGGGTAATACCCGCTACGGTATTACCCTTAAAATATGAATATTGGGGTTTCCCCTATTAAAAATGAAGATTAGTTAGAATTGTTAGAATGTAAAGCGTTCAGTATTGATTAGAGATACGTAACATAAAATAAATGTTTATCCACTGACAGATTTTTGTACATATTGAATTTATTATGGCGAATTTGAAAATACCTAGTCTAGAAATCAAATATTATAGGTCTAATTTATTTGAAATTAATGGCCTAAACACAAAAGAAAAGAAAAACATAAAAAACAAAAAAAACACTTGTTTAAAACATTTTGAACTGTTTGTTTTATAAAATTTAAAAAAAACTGTTTTTTTTCCAACCCTGAGTATAAAAGAAAAAAAATGGCAGTAAAAAATTATTTACTTTCGCCATACAAGCGCACCGTAACTTTACTGGGCTAAACTTCTTTGGCCGACTGTACCTGCACCGTGAATGTAGGAACTTGAAACAATAGTCAATAACTGCGGAGCGTGATGGCGAGCGTCGTCAACTGCCCGTGAACTGCTTGTGTTTGCCTCACCCCGTATATTAATGTAACGTGAGCTTGGGTTGGGTTTCAACATTGTTTCTTCAACACTACTAACACGCAACTAGTATTCGACACAAATTGTGGTAAACTTTGCCTTTAGAATATGATAGATAGCCAGCTTTTGGCCTAGGGGCAAGCGAAGTCCTGGAGTCGGGTAGGAAGGTACAGCAGCTTCTATGGGACAACTGATTTTTTTTTCGCGTTTCCGATAGGTTCCATACTGAAAGTTGTTCAGTTTGATGGTCCGAGTTCACAGTTTCAATTTGCGGAGGGCTGTCCCTTACACCCTGTATAGAATGTCATTGCCTTGGGGGGGAACTGCAAACCTACTCGAGCCAAATGTATGGGAAAGCTGATTTTTTTTCGCGATTTCGTTATTGGTCCCATATAGAAAGTTGTTCAGTTTGATGGTATGATCATCCCCTTAAAAAGTGTCAGCATATTAAGAAGTACCTCGTATAGTTCTACGGTTTTTAAGAAGATCCTACTGATACACAGGGTGTAAACTTATGAATTACATACCTAAGGTGGTTGCAGAGTTGTCAATTTTATACAAAAGCTTGACGCGTAATACACGTAGACGGTACAATTAAAAGTAATATTTAATGTAAAGAAAAATTGTTTAGTAAATCTAGATGCCGCGTATCAAATAACATTTGCAATTTATAATATAATTATGAAGATATAAGGCTTTGAACTTATCCATAGAAAATTTCAAAGCTTTATATCTTCGTAATTATATCATAAATTGCAAATGTTATTTAATACGCGGCATCTAGATTTACTTAACTATTTTTCTAGATATAACATATTACTTTTAATTGTACCGGCTTCGTGTATTACGCGTCGAACTTTTGTATGAGATTGAAAACTCTGCAACCACCTTAAGGGGGTCCTTCAGAACATCAAACTAAAAAACTTTCACTAAGGGACCAATTTGAAATGGCGAAAAAAAAGAGCTGTTTCATAAGTTTAAGTCAACTCGTCATTTACGTTTTCTATGGAACAGCATTTTTTTTTCATGTAATTCATTTAAGTATTAAGTTTACACCTGTAGTATTAGGTGTACTATTCTATAATGCAAGATGTACCTTAGTGTCAACTCGCATTTGAGCCGAAATAAAACATTAAACAATCGTATTAAAAGTACTTATTTATATTAATTAGTAGAATTAAGTATAATAATTATAATTAATTGTAGATTACACACATCGTAATAATCATAATACCTATCAAAAGAAAATTGTTTAGGCATGTGCCGATCATGTTCCCCATCCAACGTATCAAGTACCAAGTAAATCTATGTAACAAAACCAGTCTCTGTAAGACAGTTATCCAGTTCAGATTTATTACATCTTTAAAAATACTCTGTTAAACATAACTTTCTTATGTCTTGTAACTATCTAAACTAATTAAAATAGATGTTGAAACAAGTTCATGATTATTTATCTACTCTAACACAAAAACAAATACAAGAATATCATAATAAATTCCACTAAGTTTGATCTGTATCTAAACAAACACACTTTTATAAGATGTGAATATTATGTGCCCTAAGAGTGAGTGTGAGCATGTTTATTATACTAAAATGTTATATTGGTATAATGACAAAAATAAAAAGTTAAAACTGTATAACACTATAGGTATAGTGCAAATGGTTTTTAGAAAGCTATTTATGATAATGGATGGTTTTAAACATAATGAAATAGGAAATTACGATAATCTTTTCTGTGTCAACCCTTTTAAATTAAAATAATGTCTAACAAATCCAATAAGTGTACATAGCATACACAACAAAATGTCATTTACATGATAAAGCTAAATAATATAATATGCATAGCCCTTATCAATTTACGAGTCAACCATAGTTAAGTTTTTCTTAGCTTTAATCGTTCGGCAGCTGTTGACTTTCGTAGCGAATCTCAAGGAGTTCAAAGTCTCATTGAAGCATTCATCGAATTGGTTGATATTGACCAACATGAGGGTCTTGGAATTGCCGCCGAGGCTGGGCATCAGTAAGTGAGTCAATTTCGAGTTCCGGTATGGTATGTGAGACTGGTTGGTCTGAAGAGATAATATAACTTTAGATAGTTCTGACAGTGATCTGTTTATGTGTTTAGTTTCATCCATTCTCTGTGTGGTTTTACCACTCTCAGATCCAGCCAAGTCGACCAAGTTCAAGTTGCTAGTGAACTTCTCCTTACGTTTCTCATGGATTGCGGATATCTTTATTTGTGAAACCGAGTGTGACCTGGAGCTTCGTTCGTTGTTTAGTGTGGCGGCGGTTTGTCTGTTACGTTGGGCAAATATCATCAATTTGATAAAATCATGAGAACTCTTCACTTCCTCTTCTTTCAAATTAGAAACATATAAATCTGTGCCTTTCGAATTGACCATTTTGATTTCATGACTGTCTTGATCTTTGCTGCTTTTGAGTAAATCATATATGACTTCATTGTAGATCTCTAAAAATGAAGCTTTGATGGTTAACTCCCAGCCCATTTTCTTCAAATCTTGCATGCAAGTGAAAATCATGTTAAATGCTCGTGGTATGATGCCATACTGCTCTTTTCCACAGCCACCTTCCATGGTGAATGTCTTGCCAGAGCCAGTCTGGCCGTAAGCAAATATACACACATTGTATCCATCTAATGCAGACTGCACCATAGGAGATACTTCAGCAAAAACATCTTCTTGCGATGCATGAGGAGTAAAAATTCCATCAAAGGAAAAGGAATGCTTTCCTTTTCGGGCTGAATTAAATAATTCAACTTTCTCCACTTCAATAGAGCAAGCATCAAGTACATGGAGGTTGAAGAGTGGCTTTGTTGTCTCCGATTCCAACGGAGGCCTCACCCTGCAGTAGACACGAATGTTCCCTTTCAAATCCTGTATGGTGTTCCTTAAATCCCTTTGTTCCTTGTACATGGCTGCCAAAATACTTTGTAATCCTTCAGTGTCAGTTATATTCTTTGATATAGTCAATTTTGCCTCTTTATAATCTAGTTGAAGCTTGTCATGCTCTACGGACACTCTTTTGAGGTGATCAGAAAGTACTCTCAATGCTTCTGCTTCCTCTTTGAGACTGTTGTGACGTCTGTTTAAATCGTCGTATTGTGACTGAAGGATATCAAGCTCAACAGTCTTTCTTTTGAGACTGGTTGTAATTTCCTCCAATAAACTTGTTTTCCTGTGGAGCTCTTCAACTTCGTGTTTCTGTATTTCATAATCAACTTTCATTCTTTCATATTCAGTAGATTTTTCTCGTAGTTCCGTAAGAGAGTTCATCAATTTTTCTTTTAAAATGTCCCGCTCATTAGCACAGCTTTGAGCGGCATCTTTAACCTTTTCATATTCATCGGAGACTTCAGCGTGCTGTTCCTTCAAGTTGCCAAACTCACTTTTCATAACTTTATGCTTTTCTAGCAAGTCATTGAATCTGGCTTTAAAGTCATATGGTGCGATCCTTGGAGCAACAGTGGCCGGCTTCTTTTCTATCTTTGTTACTTTAGCAGGTACGGTACTGGTTGAGGGAACTGTTTGAGCTCGTTTAAGCCGTGGGGCAGCTACCGTGACAGACGGACCATTGGTTACTCCATTTGTAGGCCCATTGCGTAGAGGTCTTGTGTGATTCATGATCAAACTTTTCTTATCAGCATCACTGAGGCCATTTCCTAAGGTTCTTGAGATTGGCCGACTGTTAGCAAAACCGATTCGGTTCTCTTTGGCTGCCGTATTGGGCAATTTTGGTATTCTGGACATCTGAAAGTAAGCATATGGTAATTAGTGATTATGCTCTGAATAAAGAATTATCTAGCTTCCCTGTACTGTATATGAAAATCTACTTACTGTTACAAATTACAGAAAACCCCAAAGTCGAAGAGACGCACAGACGGTGCTTCTGAAAATAGACAATAGGCAAATGAAATTCACATCACAGGTTCCACTCAGTCAACAAAAGTTGTATTCTCACAAGAGATATCATTGCACAAAACATTTACTGAAAATTAAATAACATCGAAAACAACACTAACTCTGATAAAAACACAAAATCGTGGCGTTGATTTTATTTTATCTAAACATTCGGTTGTCAAGATACAGAAACGGACAAATATTCAAAATTCAAAATAGAACGCAATCTTTTTTTTTTTTGTTTTGAAAATTGTTGCCACACTAAAAAAAAATCTAGGTGTTTAACAGTACCTCCAAAGTACGGCGTATTTTTATTTAAACTAGTATAGTATTAGTTTTTTATGTTTTCGTTTTGGTACTACGCAGGAAGAGACGACGAACATTTTGCCCACAATCACACACGGACAAAAATGAATGTAGGTACCTACGGAAGAGGATGTAGGATGTGTGCATCGTAATGGTAGAGATACACATGCTCATTAGTAGCACGAGAGCATGCTAATTTCGAGCAAGTGCTACCTAGTAGCATGTGTGAACAGACGTGCTAGAAATTAGCATGCTTATTAGCACCTTGCTCCAAACCGATCTGCTGTTGATTTTCGACCATGCTACCTGGGGCGCGGGGTGGTGGGACGCACCACTGGAGGACTAACGGGGAGGGGGGGAGGGGGGAAGGGTCCGCCTCGGAATCTCGAGAAGAGTAGTCCTTTTTAATCAAATCCTCACACATAGTCAGAGAAAGTAGGAAATAGAGTAAAAAAAATTGCGAATTTTCAAGCTCGCTCATTCTTTTATTCTTAATTGTTTTTTCCGCGCTTTGAAACTAAGCTTGATCGCTCCAGTTTTTGTTCCACACACAAATCAACTCTATTTCGGCATGAGATACCCAATCATGTTATTATGTAGTTAGCATAATCATAAGCTCGGTTCGCTCGGTCCAGCCTTTTGTTTCATAGAAGAATAACCATAATATTGGCTAGAAATTGAGTTATAATTATAATAAATGAAAATCTCGCTTCGCTCGCTCCTGGTTCTAATCATATTGCAATGATCTCATTATATTCCAATAAATTCTTGAGCTTACTTCGCTCGCTCCTCGTTTTTAATCTCGATTTTGCTGCTCTAGTTCCGAGTTTTCGACCTAATGGTATTACAGTAAAAACTAAAGCTCGCTTCGCTCGCTCCTGGTTATGATTGTATCTCAGACGCATTGAATGTAGGTCGTATTGCAGAGTTTGCGTTAAGGTTTACAAAGACCCTAATAACATTTTAGTAAAATCTCGAGCTCACTCACTCGCTCCTGCATGCGTAGCATGCTACACGTGATACGGCTGTATCACGTCTTTTATCTCGTTCGTTCGCGCGCAAATAGAAAGAGAGCGAAGGTGTGATAGCGCTGTATCACGGTACCATGCTACCTATGCTGGTTTTAGATTTTATTAAAAAGACATAACCTGGACCTGAAACTCCCTGGGATATAATGATTGCTATCTACGTTCATGAAGGGAAGGGCAAGTGTAGACGTGTTTGCTTATTAACATGTTTCTTTTGAGCATGCTTCTGTCAGTTCAGTATCGATTTCACGCCGTTTATTTCTATTTTGATTAGTTTTTAACTATTTTTGTTTGAATAGTATATGGAATGAGTTTTTCGTGAAAAATTGCACTTTGCGAAACGAAAAGACATTAATTTTATTATTCACACAGAAACAGCTTACTACAATAGCATGCTACAATATCAAGTGTGCCAAGTTGTTTGCTTGAAGCAACCTCATTCAGGAGCATCAAAGGAGCATGCTACAATTTAGCTTCCTTATTGCTAGCAAATGTAAACAGTTCATAGTATGCCCTTTTTTAGCAAGCATGAGCATGCTTATTAGCATGCTATTATTGAGCATGTCTATATGTACCTTTAGTGCGCGGATAGTGGGCTAAGTGTAGAGGGCCGGGCGCTTTAAAATAACGCCCACGCGAACGAGAGTAGATCCAAAACAAGCTAGAATCCGAAGCCAAAAAATATCAATTAAAAAAATTTTTTTTTTTTTGCTGCTGGCAATATTTACAGTGCGGATTTTTGTTCTCATTGCAAACTTCACACGTGAGGTAATTTAAACCTTTATTGTGATTGGCTTATTTAAACATCTCTGAAAGATCCATCCAATAGCAATGGCACAATTTCTTCTACCGCACAGTTTTTTGAGAGAAGCGAGCTTGCCAAATCAAATTGCCATTTTTTCAATAGAAAGAGCTGCTGTGTGTGTGGTGCAGTGAATTTTTGAAAACAAATTAATTTGTGCATTGCAGGTGTGTAGTAAGTGTATGCATTTTTGGAGTTTATTCGAATGATCTAATCAAGTGAAATACAAATGTATGAATAATAGATTGTTTGATTACAAAAACAAACAGCATTGTTAACCTGTTTATCACAGTTGACGGATGTCCTTGTACATTTTGCAAGTACGGAAGTGGCGGTAAATTTGATTTTCTCCAATGTCTTAGTTTTATCAGTGCCGGTTTGCCTAGTTTTGTGCGATATGGGTAGTTCTGAAGAAAACGTGCCTGCTTGTGAGAGCAATAGTGAGTTTGATATAGACAATGAAACGGCCGGAGATATTTCGGATACTGAAGTCGCCGATGTTGATTCGTCTCTCAACGCGTCCACCGGCCAGTCCGAGGCTAATCTGTCCAAAGATGGAGACCCTGCAGGTGCGGGCGCCTCCAAGAAGGCTAAAAAGAAATTTCGTCACGGCAAGAAAGGCCACAACGTGCCAACGAAAGATCGTACCGAGAGCACCGTACGAAGAGTTCACTACACAGCCACGAAGTTTAAACAGTGTAGAAAACGAGCACAAAGCTTCCCCACATTTTCGAAGTTCTTTCTCCCGCTCAAACGTCCTCGCAAGGACGTATTTATTCCGCCGACAAAGTTTTTACTCGGGGGAAACATTTCCGACCCACTGAATCTAAACAGCCTCCAGGATGAGGATATAAACAGAGCTATGAACGCAGTGACACCAGAATCATCCCCTCTGCCTACACCACCACGGCACAAAGCGAAAATTGATGTCATCATACCTCCTAATATCCAAGACCCTCTCAACTTGATGGAACCCTTGGATAACGAGGAGTACGAGAAGAGACTTGAGATGCAGCAGCGCAAACCTCGCAAGAAGCCGAGGGTACGACGCCGTACGACAGATAATACACCTCCCGTCATAGAGGTTAAAGTGGAGAAAGACGAGGGTATCAAGGAACCTCTCCCACCAGAACCGTCAACGTCAAAGTCACGGAAGAGGTCGTGCAGTGACAGTGATAACTCTTCACAGAAGGGAAAGGACAATAAGAAGTTGCGTAGAATGGATTCTTTGGATAAAATTGTTAGCCCGGTAGTTCCTCAGCCGGGTGCGTGGATGCGAGTGAGGCCACAGCCGCGGGCGGCTCCACCAGAACGCCCGGCTTCACCACATCGAGCAAAGCTTAATGACGTTGAAGGGGAACAGAAGTTGCCAACGTTCCATCCCAAAAATTCAAGATATCAATATGGAAATTATGATAGGTATGTAATAAAAGACTTAAAAGCATAAATTCAGAAATTTAATCTTTGAGTATTATTTAAAACTAGCTGTTGCCCCCAACTTTGTCTGCATGGATCTTTGTAATGTGTTAATCCAGAACATATTCTTTCTGCATGCCAAAAGACATCATTCTGATTTTATACATTTTTGGTCCAAATGTGAAAGTGCCGGCCAACAAAAACTAATGTTATTTTCTGTCCTTTAAAGTATTTATATTATGGCATGAAAACTGTGTGTATCTGTAAGTTTTATTACAATCGAGAATGTATGAAAAGGCAGATTTTTGAAACCCAAATAAAACAGTGGACCTTCAGCTTTGGGGCCATAATAATAATTGGTAAGACGGAGAAGTTCTAACAGAATATCACTTTTTTTTTGGCCGGCACTTTCTCATTTTGTACCAAATCGAATGATTTGTTTTATCCAAATCCATTCAGCCGTTTATGCATGATTGACTGAAAAACAACCAAACATCTAAACATTTAAACTTTGAAATTTATAATATTAGTAAGGTAATAATTTATTAATCATAATGTTGTATACATTTCAGGTATTACGGCTATCGTAACTTGAACGCTATGATGGATGTGCGCCTGCAGGTGTTTGAAATGCACAGACATCTGTTCCAGAACAAGGATGTACTGGACATTGGTTGCAACGTCGGACATATCTCCATAGCCGTGGCACGCACTCTTCAAGCACGCTCCGTGGTTGGCATTGACATTGACCCCTTGCTAATAGGTATGTATTTAATGGCACTGCCATTTTAGCTGTTTTGTAGTACCTACATACATATATAAACTCACGCCTTTTTCCTAGAGGGGTAGGCAGAGACTGGATCTCCATTTTGGGCGGTTCTAACACACCTCTCTTGAAGCAGGAGTCCATACACCATGTCATACATTTCCGTCTATATCGGCTACCTGGCATTCTTTAATGCCGTCCTTGATCTGGTCTAGGAGGTACATCCTCCTAGGTCTGCCTCCACCAATGTTTCCTTCCACACTCGCCTTATACACCACTGGTTTTTAATTAACAACATAACGTTAAGGGTGTATTCAGACCATGCATCTAAACAATTTTCCCTAAGGAACATGGGTCGAAAAACGAGACTTTCCATTCAAAAGTGTGGATCGGCCGATCGATTTTCTATGGAAGGTCCAAAAATTTTACTGGTTTTTCAACCCATGTTCCTTAGGGAAAGTGGTTTAGATTCATGATCTGAATACACCCTTAAAGTTATGTTAGTAATTAAAAACTAGTGGTGTATATCTGTTTCGTAAGTTCGACTGTCATTCGATATGTCCAAACCATCAAATCATACCCTTCTCTATTTTAACTAGACCACTACATCTTCATTCAAACCACAAATCACAGTATTCTGCATTTGAAGTACCTAATTTCTTTGAATAATTACAATTATTTAACACTTTATTAAACACAAAGACACACTGATATTATACACTAGAGAAAACATGTACAAAGGTGAGAGAAATCATGAAGAAGCTTTCTTCCAGCAGACTTGCAACAGTGACAATTATTAAATGAAAGGCATCTTTATGCCTCACAAAAGAAGAACATCAGAAGTTCAGCTCAAGCCATTCTCTGCAGACATGAAATCATAGGGTAAATTCAGATCATGCGGAAAAATGTTTTTGCCCTTTTTAAGTGGTAATTAAATTTAAACCTTATTCCATTCGAACTGAGCTGAGAAAAAATAGTACCTATGTAACAGTAAAATCTAATTCAGCACACGGCATCGTCGTTTTGCGCTAAGTGTGAATGACGGCCAAGAACGCGTTTGAACGTGCTCGAGCATTTTCCCGCCTAATTTGAATTGACCCATATTCTGAATTTTACAAGTATTGAGAAATTTCTTTGTAGTTTCAACATCTTTCATTTTATTGCTAAAACAGTTAATGGCTGCTGTTATAAACTTACCTAGTTGTAGGAGTCTGCGTTGTAGATAATATTGCATAAGATTGTGTAACAAATGATGCACATTTTTTACTTTATAAATGTGGTGAGAACATGTAACTACCAAAGAAGTAAAAATTTTTTATGATACCTGATTCAGGTATTTATACAAGGTGTTACAAAAGTCAAAATAAATATTTTAAACTTTTAAGGGGGTTGTTTAGACCATCGAACTGAACAACTTTCACTATGGGACCAAAATCGAAATCGTTCAAAAAAAAATCTGCTGTCCCATAAATTTAGCTTGAGTGAAGTTGTAGTTTAGTATGGAACATCAGAATTTTTTTTAGCGATTTCGATATTGGTCCCATAGTGAAAGTTTTTCAGTTTGATGGTCTAAACCAAATGTTTATTTGTATTTTTGTAAGACCTTGTACAAGGTCCTTAAATATGCTGACACTTTTTTAAGGGGATGATCAGATCATCAAACTGAACAACTTTCTCTAAGGGACCAACATCGAAATCGCGAAAAAAAAAAAAACTTCTACATACAAAACTGCAAACCTACTTTAGCCAAATGAATGGGACAGCTGTTTTTTTTTCGCGATATCGATGTTGGTCCTAAAAGTCGTTCAGTTTGATGGTCTGATCATCCCCTTAAAAAAGTGTCAGCATATTAAGTTGGGTTCTGTATTATTTTATACTTTCTTATTTATAATATAAGAAAAGATAAGATGTTTAAACAAGTTAGTGGTTAACTTGTTTAAATATTTTTATGAGACCTTAATAGACGTCTGACTTAACAGATACCCTCTAAATGTAATGTCCTCGACCAACTATATAATGTGCATATTGAAGCACTAATCATGTCAAATTGAATTTATTTTCAGGAAGAGCACGAAAAAATCTCCGTTCATTTATCCCGGTGCCAACAGAACAACCTAAAACTGAGGATGAGAAGAAAGCAGAAGATGAAGATAAAAAAGATGATTGTGATAAGTGTAAAGCAGAGAAATGTGATGATTGTGTCGACCAGAAGCAGGATAAGAATGATGATAAGAAACCCATGGCTGGGAGGAAGTTGAGGCGGCCAAGGAAGAACCGGAAGGCTGTGAACAAGCCTGAGCAGGGGAAGTGTTTCTTCCCTATGTCCATGTCGATGCTGTATGGGCCGCTCGGCGATCCTGGGGCTGAAGCTTCACCTCCTGCATTCCCTTATAATGTTACATTCAAACAGGTGAGCTTTATAAACATTTACAAAATATTTCACATGATTTCTGATTCTAAAATTGGACTTGCGAATTGGTGGTTTGTAAAGACACCAATAAGATAACACTGAGTCTGTCAAAGATGTTGGGTGGCCAAGTAGGAAGTGTGTAGTATAGTCATTGATTAACCTATAAACAAGTGGAAGTCGATTACGCGAAGTGAATTAAATTAATTGCAAAATCAAATCAGCCTGGTCAAAGGTGTGTCAAGTAGTCCCTTAATTTTGTAAAGAAAAGTTTTCAAAACATGCCCATTTTATGCAAATTTTGAAACTTTCTTCTTTTGTGTCATATTGGATGACAATAATGCTATTTTGAAATGGTATTATAATTTCTTACTTTTATTCAAATTGAAAGGTTTGCAGGCTTGATTTAACTCGAAAAAACTAAAAAAGTATGAACATTTTTTACTTTGTGGTGTGTGGGCTAAACTTTTGTTTAATTGTATTTCTTCATTTGAATGGCGTGTAAGAGTGGACGCATATCTATTCGCGGCGAAGGAGCCGAAGGAGGCGAACGAAACAAATTTTATTTTTAATTCTTCCGTCGATTCGTCCGATACGCCGCGGATAAGTGTGCGAGGTGTCATAGAATTTCGTACAAAGAATTCTAAAATTCGATTCTTTCGCCTCCTTCGGCTCGTTCGCTACGGATAAATATGCGTCCACCTTAAGAAATAACCCAAATAAAAATCCGACGAAATAAAACATATTTATATTTAAATCTACTTTTAATAGATGCTTTGCGATGCAGTGTATAAATCTCCTTATATCCATCCATCCATCAATGTACTATATAATATTTCAGGGCAACTACGTGCCGCGTGAGGAGGTAGCAGTGGGTTCGGCTGAGAGTCCACAGTTCGACCTGATCCTCTGCCTGTCCACCACCAAGTGGCTGCATCTGAACTGGGGCGACGCGGGCCTGAAGCGTGCTTTCCGACGCATGTTCGCTGATCTACGCCCCGGCGGCAAACTTGTTCTGGAAGCGCAGAATTGGGCCAGCTATAAGAAGAAGAAGCGATTAACGGTAAATTTACATTTTTCTTTTGAGTGCAAAAAAGCTGTAGAGTCCTTTTACAGTCCTCATCACAAAAAATAAGATTTCACAATCAATGAAACCTAAAATAAAAAAGTGCGACACCAACTTACAAAAGCCTAAAACCTATTTTTATAAGTACCATACTTTTTTAGGTTCGAAACATTAAATTTGTAATAAAATCTAAATAATTTATTTTCTTCAAATTGGTATGTTTATATAAACCTTTAAAAGTATTGTATAAAAAGCTTAAGTAAGTCGTTGTTGCTCTTCTTTCCCAGACTGCGTCAGGAGGAGGATAGTGTTTTTTTAAATTTAGGTTTTCATGATATCAATTTATGTGACGAGGCCGTCACTGAGCGGTAACAGGCCTCATAAGTATTGCTACAAAATTGTAATACAAATACTCGAGTACTCGACGAATACAAACATCCGTTGTTTCGATTGTATAAGAAAGATAAGACCATTGCAGTGTTGATCATCGCTGACGTCATTGTAATCAAATGTTTAAGACCTGTAATTTGTTCAAAGCAAGTATTTCATCATCATCATATTCTGTCTCCTTTTTGCAAGAGCTTGAGTTCCTGATACGATATGATATCAAACTTTCACCTGTGCTAAATAACTCTAGCTAGTTCTTTATATGCCTCCTCTTCTCTGTCGAATTATTCCACGTATAATAATATTGTTTCTTTCTCTCATTCCAGCCAACAATATACGAGAACTTCAACGCCATCGAGTTGTTCCCTAACAAGTTCCGTGAATACCTACTTTCTCCGGAAGTAGGATTCAGCAAGTGTTGTATGCTGGGAGTGCCGCAGCACGCCAGTAAAGGCTTCAGCCGGCCCATCCAACTGTATATAAAGGGTGATTTCACGCCGAGCAAGGCGCGGTGGTCTGACGCGTACGCGCCTTCATCGCACCACCGGCCCGAGGCGGAGGCGCCGCGGCGTACTGTGTACGCGCCGGTCGAGCCTGCTTACCGGCCGAGTGACGACGCGCCGTCCTGTGGCGCCGCCACGCCTTACTCTCCCAACCTGGACTGCTGCGCTGATGATTCCCCGTTCTACAACCCGCGTAGCGACTCGTACGCGCCTTCGTACCAGCCGCCGCGGCCGACGGTGTATGCCACGCTGCCGTCGCCGCTTGGTAGCGCGTCCCCGGCCGCTTCGCCCGCAGCCTCCCCCGCCCCGCACGCCTCCCCCGCCCCGGACCCGCTCTCCGCGCGAGGCTTCCTCGAATGAGCGCCGCAAAGCGGCCCTTCCGCCTTTTTTTATTATCTATGTAAATATCGGTTTAGAACCTGTAGGATTATGTTTTAAGCTGAAAGTATTTTATATTATACTCGTAACGTATTATTAATCTATGGGCTGTTTTATTTATTTTTGTCCTCTTTTTATTCCAATCGTCGCATCAGACAGGATTGACTTGGCATAATTATGATTATGAATTATTGTTGGTTTATGCTGCATACCTACATTATAAACAATTTCGAACATAACATTATGTAGAGCACAGCAAAAATGTCACTGCACTGGAGTTCACACGGGCGGTGCGGCGCCGCAGCTCCTCTCTGCCGCGCAAACAACAAGTTATTCTAGACAGGTTCCATCCATGAGAAAATCCGAAAAAAATTTAAGAAAATGATATTTTTGTGTGAAAACTGATTTTCTCACGGATGAAAGCCATTATTAACTCTGAAGACGCCGAGCAAAGTCCGATTGCCCAGGCACTTATTTATTAACTATACTCCATTCAAAATAGCAACGAAATTTTAATGCAATTTTGCATTACAGAAACAGAGATGTGAAACACTTCCTCTCACTTATTCTTAGAACAGCTTTAGTAACGTCCAAGATATGTCGGACAGTATATGTATCCAATAAACTAATTACATTTGGTAATTAGAATTGGCCGGAAAGCTAAATAGTAATCGGAAAATCTAGTCGTCCTTATTTGGAATGAAGTATAGGTACTTAAAATAGTAACAGAACAGTCTTTCAATCGCCCCAGATGAAATTTATTAATATGAATAAAAATAAAATGAGTTTTTCGGAATTTATGTACGATTTGTAACACCACTGGCTTTTCGGTGATGGAAAACATCTTGAGGAAACCTGCATGCTTCAATTTCGAGGCATGTATTGTACCCACTGTCCATTATAAGTGGTGACGGGCACACTCCCCGTCATAATAGACAGTTTCGGTACTAGTAAAACGTGAATTTTCTGTGGTTTCAGAATATCTCTGACTACCCCCTCGGGAATATAGTCGTGAGCATATGCTATGCTTATGCTAATCACAATAAAAAATCACTGACTTCATACTAAAACATACAAAAAATATACGAATAATTATAGATTACAGTATTACAGTACTAACCTTTGAATAAATATCAATGGTAGTAACTATTAAAATAATCTGTGACCTAAGGTACCTAACCTAACCTATCATTTTATGTTAGAAATAGTCTGGAAATAGCACGATTGGGATCAATACCTATGCCATTTTCCTGATTGGGATTGATAAATCAAGAGAAGTTAAAACAATTTGGGAATCCACAATATTTTCATTTCCCGTCTACTTATTTTTCATAAAACCAAAGAGTTTTCATTAGATTTAAGAAATATAGAACTGGCAGCTATCTGTCAGAAAAAAATAACGTTACGCCAAATACACCAATAAAAAGAAAAAAGATTTCTTCCTTTCTTTAGTTTTATGGCTTTTGATATTTTTTTCCCAAGTCATCTTGCCGGTTCACATCAACAAATTTTAGAATAAATAAATAGTTTTCATTCCGAAATCCAAATAAAGTCTCTTTGGTGTCTATTTTCCGAACTGAATTAAAATATACAACGTGTTAATGAATTAACGCAAAACTAGAAAGTTTAGAATCGAGAGCAGAATCGAATTATCATGTTTTCAACATAGGAAATTTTTTTCAAAATATTAAATAATTTGTTTGTAAAATTTAAAATTTACTGAACTCGATCTCAACCCACCGCACAGGTACTCTCACCCTACTTACTACTAAAACAAGATTCTTAAAATGTATCTACGAGCACGCTAGCGCTTTCATTCATCGCTGAAATGATAACAAATAATTTTTACCTGAAAACTTAAAATGCGAATAACTTTAAATTTGAACTATCAAAATAATGAAATTATTCTTTCAATCTAATTATTTTGTTATAAATCAGTTGGGGTGTATGAGGTTTTGCGCTTATTCATTAACACGTTGTATAAAAAATAAGTACCTATAGAAATAACTTGAACCATGAAGAACGCTAGGTAGGATACATTGAGGTAGGTACCTACTAGAGGAGACACCCAGACTGAATGGGGAACTTGCACCAAAATTATAATGAGAAATTATCTTAATAATTCAATTTTAATAGAACATTACTGAAACATTTATTGTAAAGTTTTTATTTTTAAGAAATATTTCAATTGTAAGTTACGTGGATTTTAAACACAAATCAGCGCAAAGTAACGAAGCGATTAGTAACTTTGCGTGCGTTAGGAGAGTACGGCAACATATTATAGCGGTGATTTGTGATGAGCTTAACGCGTCATCAAAAGGAGTGACGTCACGTCATAGCAGTGAGTGTTTTGGCGCGGAATTTGTAAAGCCAACTTGTGATTTGCAATAAATAAATGATTTGTGCATATTTTAACCATTTTTTTTGTTTTTGGTACCTATTTTTATGTAAGTCTTAATTAAATCTTTATGATACACTAAGATATAAAACTGCAAGTTCCCCATTGTTTGTAATACTCGTATAGGCCTGTGCCAGGCGGTACTGCTGATTGTGGTGCACAAATTTTGTTTGGGTTGGTTGTCTGTTATTAATTATTCAATGGTAGGAGCAACTAGGTATAAAGTAAAGTTGTTTTTACGATCATTTTGAAAAAGACGAACGTCTCTAAAATAAGTTAAAAATAAATATCATACCAGCTGGAGTACGTTTCAAACATGTACCTATAACAACTCCATTCCAAATAGCAACGAAATTCTTTGAAACACTTTTATTCCTAGTTATTCTTAGAACAGCTTTAATAACATCCAAGATAATGTCAGATAGTAGGTACACAAAGTACTATGTAGGTATATCAAATACAGTTTTTGACAGGTTGGTTTTGGTTTTATACAGTAGATCTTAGACACAGTAGGTCTACCATGAGTTTTTACTGTACTGTGCTACTGTAATGTCACCAATTTTGTATTGAATTTCGTACAGCGCTCCTAGTGATTACGTCGAGAACTAATTTCTGCCATACGAAATTGGCGACGTAACTATAGTAGTAAACTACTGTTAAAACTCATTGTAGGCCTACTGAATAGATAATAGTATAGTTCTTCATATTATCTTAGATAAAGTATATAACTATAACTTATCAAAGCAGTAGGTATTCTTTCTGATACTTAAATAAATTATGTTTGCTAATCAGAATTGGCCAGAAAGCTAAATAGGAATCGGAAAATCTTTTCGTCCCTATATGGGATAAAGTAGCCTATAGTTACGTAAGCAAACAAATGGTACTCGTATGTCCCTTGAGTTCGTTTAATTTGTGTTTTACTTTCTTCTGCAAACTTTTTCTATCGAATTCGATTTGTCTTTTAAGAGGATATAATTCGGAGCGCGCTCCATACAAACGTACTATGGTGATATTTTCAATACTAACTAATGGAAGTCAATGAAATTTTGCTGAAACAAGCTTGAAACAAATATCTATGCTTGTATGGAGTCCGATTTTCGTTAAAATATACAGTTTCAATGCTAGGATTAATTTAAGATTTGTATGGAAATCTTTGAGGCACTGTTACTTTATAACTATACATTTTAACGAAAATCTTACTATACAAGCATACAAATTTGTTTTTAGATTGATTCTGAAAAATTTCATTGAGTTTAATTGGTTAGTATTGAAAATATCACCATAATACGTTTGTATGGAGCGCGCTCCGAATTATATCCTCTTAAAGGTATATTTTCAAAAACCCCAACTTTCAGGAATATTGTTTTCAGTGATATGATATTGCATATCCAGTGTATTGTACAGGGTCCTTCTTAATATGCTGTACTTTTTAAGGGAATGATCAGACCGTCAAACTGAATAACTTTCTATATGGCATCAACATCGAAATCGCGAAAAAGAAATCAGCTGTTCCATACAAAACTGCAAACCTAATCAAGTTAAATGTATGGGACAGCTGATTTTTTTTTCACGATTTCGATGTTGGTCCCATAGAGAAAGTTGTTCAGTATGATGGTCTGATTATCCCCTTAAAAATGTGTCAGCATATTAAGAAGGACCCTGTATTTATTAAAACTGGCTTTACTTAAAATTTCAACGCATCGTTTTTTTTAATGTTTGTTGAAAAAGTGCTAAAAAGGGGGTTACTTTATAAATATTTTTAGAAGGTTACGTTACAAGGTTAATGTATATAAGGACTAGCCTTGCGGTAGCATTTCCCCTCTGCCACGGTATAAGCACAATTGATCTTGTGCATTTACATTCAATTTTACACCTTATCACTAAACGAGACAGCCTATAATTGCGAAATAATAAATTCGAACTTAGAACGTTTGGGGTTCACACGAGACCACTTTTCATGATTTTTAACATTCAAAATTAGAATCTAAAGTTATGGGGAATAAAATCCAAAGTTGCGGATTTCATGTTACCTCGCCTCCCGCAAAAAGTGGCAGAAATGTTTGTTAGTAGAATTACACGCGTAACCAGTCCACATATAAATAGTCAACGATGTATAGTTTACGTAAAAAGTAAGTTTATATAAATGTTACAAAAAGAACGGATCGACTTTTTGAAATACGAGTAGGAAACACAATATTATTGCAAACTCTTTAGTACAATTTAAACAGTCTGATTACCAAAATGACGAACAAATTCAATCTCTTGACATCCTCTGACAACTGCAAAACTCTACTTGTTTCCCATTGTACCTCAAGTGATGACGTCACGAACGAAAATCTAGCCTTAATTTCATGAAATTTGTCCTCTGTTAGACTTTCTATATGTATAGGGTCCTTCGATACACAGGGTCCAACTTAAATGCTGACAGTTTTTAAAGGGATGATCAGACCATCAACCTGAACAACTTTCTCTATGGGACAAATGTCAAAATCGCAAAAAAAAACTGCTGTTCCATACTAAACTGAAATTTTACTCGACCCAATTGTATGGGACAGCAGATTTTTTTTTTGCGGAATCGGCTGGTCCCATAGAGAAAGTTGTTCCGTTTGATGGTCTGATCATTCTCTTAAAAAACTGTCAGCATATTAAGTTGGACCCTGTATATCGAATAGTGTCGTATTTATGTATAGTTTATTCTACTTTTTTATTATTCTTATTGGTATTTTACACATATAGATACGTATGCTCACGCCTATGTCCCACCGGGGTAGGCAAAGACAATAATCGCTACATGTTACGATTTTACAAGAAAACATTTTGACTTTACTTCGAGGCTTTGATAAGTTATTTGTCTAGATAGACAGTCGGAGCTACGAACGCGTCGAAAAAAATATCACCGAACTCATGGTGAGAAACCTTGTCGCTATACACGCACACAGAGATAATTTGTAAGACGCCTCACGCACACCAACCTAAGAAAGTTGGCTACTTTTGTTTTATACTGTACTAGCAGCCCGTCCCGGCTTCGCACGGGGTAGACAAATAAATTTTAAGACTCATTTTTCTACACCTTCGGTTACATTGTTCAAATTTTACCAAGGATCCCTAATTTTTTTTAAAAATGAAATGTAGCCTATGTCAAATTGGAAGAATGTAGCATTCTATTGGTGAAAGAATTTTTTAAATCGGCCCAGTACTTTTTGAGCCTATTCATTACAAACATACAAAAATAGGTACAAATCTTTCCTCTTTATAATATTAGTGTAGAAAAGCGCGAGGCTCAATCTAGACAAATACGTACTTTATCTAAGCTTCGAGGCTGTATCTATTGATATAATACTAGGGTAAAATTGAAATCATTGGCCACCATCATCTGTTTTTAAATTACGACTACCTACCTTAGACAATTTCTACCTACCCATCAAACTGAACAACTTGTACTTGTATTAACTACCTAAGGGAGCCAACCTGAAATCGAAAAAATAAATTTGATGTTTCATACATTTGAGTCGAGAAGGCATTGCAATTTAGTATGGAACATAAGATTTCTGCTTTACTTCCGTATTAAAAGTTGTTTTGTTTGATAGGTAGAGTTTTAGTTTAAAAGATACTAATGATTTCAATTTCACCCTGTTCAGCACGGCTAGCATGCTACCCACGACAAAGCGTTTAAGCGAGAAAAACGACATGCGCGCTCTTTCTGGCATACGTAAATTAATAAAGATGGAGATGAATTGAGGGATGGGATGGATGTCATGGATGGATAGATGGATGGCACGTCTCGATTTTTATCGTTTTCTCGGGGGTGGCATGCGAAGCCTACTGTATGTGTATAATAAATAGGTAGGTTGGTCCTAGCATTTAATAGTCATGTACTTCGACATTAATTATTTCATAAAATATTCCGCGCCACCATAGGTACTCATAGAATTATTTATTTCGATGAATACGATTAAAGCTTTGTTACAAATCGGTATCTAATGGCTGCCCAGATATTCCTATGAATTTATAAAAAGTAAGAAAGCCGTTTTACGCCCCATTGGGAATAAATAGCTTCGAAACTTTTTAAGCTCTCGAACCACACTTGAAATTACGATTTTCTTTTTACTAATGGATTAGATTGTTAAGAGATTAAACCGAAATCGAGCAAAAATTATCTAGGTAAGAACTATTAAAATTTTTAAATTTTTATTTAATGAATTAAAAATATGGTGACGTGATAAGTGACGTTTAGCAGGAAAGATGATAAATGACAACATACGTGCATGTATGGGCGCGTTCGGCTAAATTGTGATATTCATTTGATAGCTTTGCTATACTAATTATAATATAGACGAATATGACAGAAATACAGTACAAAAATGACCCGTTTTGGAGGTTGGCTTTTGTATTTATTAAGTTTTCCAGGCATCATGGTCTTTGTTGCAATTAGCCAGAAAGATGATTGATAAATAAACGAAATAAACTCGTGTAGGACTTAGAGGAAAACTAAATATCGTATATACGAAACTCAAATTATATTACCAGCTCGTGGACTGAGCTGTCCCGTCTAGCTGCCCGAAGTGTGAACGCCAATTGCTTTCCCAACTGCCCGCCCCATTGTCCTGCCCTCACTGCCCTGCCTCGTGTGAAAGGGGGCATTAGGGCGGGCAGCAACTTAAAAAAATGTTGTCGCTACAGGAAAACGTTCTAAGAAGACTGTCCCTAACTTTTAGGGACGTAACGTGTTAATGAATTAACGGAAAACTAGAAAGAAGTTTGTTCAGAATCGAGAGCAGAATCAAATTAATCGTTTTCAACATTCATTCATCGTTGAAATGATAAAAAATAATTTTTGCCTGAAAACTTAAAATGCGAATAACTTAAAATTGTAGTTATCAAAATAATGATATTATTGTTTCAATGTCATTATTTTGTTCTAAATCAGCGCAAAACCTCATACACCCCAAGTGTATGAGGTTTTGCGCTTATTCATTAAAACGTTGTATAGGTACACAAAACTCTTGTTCCTATGTATGTGGATAGGTATAACTATAATTATTGTTATGTTATAATTGGTATGTTCCAAGAAACCTTAGTCATAGGAGTTAGGTAGGGCCTTGCATAATTCCTTTAGAACAGAACTGCTCCCCTAGCAGTGTTGCCAGCCGGATCTGGTCAAAAGTAACCAGAAATAGATAAAAATTAACATTCTGATATGAACAATAACCTTTCATATTTTTTTCCAGTAATAAGGTATTAAACATTTATAGACATATGTTGGTTGTATTAACTTACAAAAATATAAACAATTTAGTAGAGTTTTTCATTTTAAGTTACATTTTTCATCCGTTTGATTGATCGAGCGACTAAGTGAGAAAATGAAAGAGTTATGTATGATTTGGTCTCTCATTTGGTACACAAGTGCGAGAGAGAAAAACGTATTTCTAGGAGTTGCACTAGCTATGTTACGAACGTTTTGCGGTTTAACCATTTCAAAAAATATGAAAAAGTTTTTCATTTCTTGAATAAATAAGAAATTGAAAATTGATTAGGAATACAAAATCCGAAAAATTTCCTAAAAGTAACCTTTTGAATCGTGTAACCTAAAAGTAACCTGACAGAGCTAGAAATCACCTAAAAGGTTACAAAAGTAAACTTCTGGCAACACTGTCCCCTACTCTTGATTAAGTTCCCTGGAGCACACCTTGAGATTCTCTTGTTCTCTGTAGTTAGGTAGGTACCAAACTTAATTACGTTTAAGTAAAGCATACTGTATGCTTTGCTCCATTCCATTCTGCAAGCAATCGTGTGTAGAGGATAATATACGAGTAGGTATTGTAAGATAAACGTTATTCGATGGATTAAATTAATTATATATTCATAGCTTCCCGGTTGCTGTAGAAATTTCTATCAAAGAATTATTTAAAAAAGTCGTTGTAAGGGAAATCTCTATAAACAATCTTTTTGTGCCTCTATATTTACCTATTAGGACGGTGACTGGTGTCGAGATTTCCTAAAATAGAGCCAATATAAACCGGCCAAGTGCGTGTTGGGCCACGCGCAGAGTAGGGTTCCGTAGTTGCCCGTCACAATATAAGGACTTAGAAGGGGGCTTTTTGTTTTATACTACGGTTTAACGGCTAATAAAGTCTAAAAAGTACATTTTACAAGTTGGTCGACTATTACTCGGTAACTTGTAAAGCCTACTTGGCGGTGATAGTTTTCCTTTTAAATTCGTTATATACACTACTGCCGTAATTTTTTTCACGTATCTAGAAATAACCGTTTAGCTGGCAGAGGGGGACACTTGACTCTAACAAAAATGTTCACTTTAAAGCTTAATATTTCGCTAACGGATCCCTAAATCGAAAAATGGCTTTCCCACACCCACAATATTTTTTAAAGACCTATGCAGCGATACCCCACACCATGGGATAGACAAGAAAAAAAATTGCTTTTCGTGTAGGGGAGGTACCCTAAAAAAATATTTTTCAAGACATGGCAAAACTATAAGGGTTTCTTATTAACTTCGGAACCCTAAAAAGAGAAATTACCACGTTCGTGTACAGTGAACGAGACATACAATTATAGCTTTTATTGTACATACATACATACATAAGCTCACGCCATTGTCCCATGGGAGTAGGCAGAGACCACGGACCGCCACACGCTACGACTCTGACACACCTCTTAGCCTCACTCACATTCATACATCTTTTCATGCTCTTTTCAGCTTTTATTGTAATCATTGCTATAGCCAGTAACTGTCCACGAACGTGTTAAAAATATAGAGTAGGTAGCTGTAGCGACTGGCCCGTGTGTTCCTTACGAGGTCTTTAGGTATCTACTTATACCTAGCAGTTAAACTGACTTTCGATGACGTTACTTAAAATTCTCATCAATTTCTTTTGATTTAAACGCAATTTTACAAATCCATTCTTCCAAGTGTAACTTGTAAATAAATAAAGTTGGGGTTGATGGGGGGCAAGTGAAGGAGTCGCGCTGCAAGTCTGGCGGAGTACGGACGCATGCGTATCAGCGCGTTAGGCTTGCACGTGGCTTCGCCATTTTGTGAACTTTTTTGTGTTTTAACCTTAAAACAATCACTTGAGATTATAAACTACTTACATTGGCAAAACTGCCACGCTAGACTTAATTAATACTACTGATCATTTTCCTTCGTATACTCTCCACATAACGAGACATTGGCTAAATTGTGATAACACATCGGATGCCACTAAACAAAAAATTGCATTGGGGCAAGTGAAGTTGACCTGCTGGAAGTAATTTGAAGGCGCCTTAACATGATGCGTCCGTCTTTTCTTATCGATCAGGTTAAGATACGATTCAATGACAATTTGGAATAGTGCTAGTAACCTATGTAAGTTAGTCCCATGGTTTTAAATTCACCCTGTGCCTCACTGGTGTTTTGTTACTGCCATCTCCGAAGATAAATTCATTTGTTTAAAATGCGAAGGAGTGCTTTCGTTGTCACCAGTTGTCACTCTTAATCTCTGTCAGCGTCTCGCTTCGCACAAATTATGGCACCACAACACCTACTTTAAGATTTAAATAATTCTTACTTTAAGTCTTACTCTTTATTTAGTCAAACTTCATCAAAACAAAACAGTCTTTGTGGCGAGCATGTACCTAGGAGGTGTAAAATAAATCAAATATTAAACTGAGTGCTTCAGACCATCAAACTTTCACTATTTCACTAGCTGTTCTATATTAAACGTCAATGGCTACTCGAACCAAATATGTGGAACAGCTGTATTTTTCGTGATTTCGATGTTGGTTCTATAGCACAGAATAGGTAAAGTGTATAGTTGTATATACAACGTGTTAATGAATAAGCGCAAAACCTCATAAACCCCAACTGATTTATAACAAAATAATTAGATTGAAAGAATAATTTCATTATTTTGATAGTTAAAATTTAAAGTAATTCGCATTTCAGTTTTGAAGCTAAAATAATTTGTTATCATTTCAGTAATGAATGAAAGCGCTAACGTGCTCATGGATACATTTTAGGAAACTTGTTTTGGTATTAAGTAGGGTGAGAGTGCCCGAGCGGTGGATTGAGATCGAGTTCAGTAAATTTTAAATTTTACAAACAAATTATTTAATATTTTGAAATAAAAAATACCTAAGTTGAAACTATGATAATTAGATTCTGCTCTCGATTCTAAACAAACTACTTTCTAGTTTTGCGTTAACTCATTAACACGTTGTATATGTACAGAATGGCTACTCCCCGCTCCCCTCTGACTTCAGATACCCCACTTCACCGCACACTTTCTGGGAAACTTGAGGGAAGCGGAGCAAGGGAATGCAGTCAGGCGCGCGCACCCGTTGGATTTAACAACATAAAATTGTGTCTTAATAGTGCATAAAAAACGTTGAAAAATAACGCTACACAACATTTTCAATAATTCTTTAGCTCAAATACTATTTTTAATAATAGAACAAACAATTAAAATTATTGAAATGTCGATGACGTTAAATGCAAAGCGTGGCTTTCAACCCTACACGCAATGTCATGGACGGTTTGCATAAAGTGCGCATGTGCAGACGCCATTTCGAAATTCAAAAACGTTCTTTAGAGTGCCGGAAATGTGTCTATAGTGAAAGTTGTTCAGTTCTATGTCTGAAGCACACTGTTCATTTTGTAACGCATTTAATTTGTCATCCTGTACACTAACAATTTATCATCAGCCTATCATCGTCCACTGCTGAACATAGGCCCTCTTGGGAGCCACTGAACTTCTCCTCTTGGGAGAAACTCTATCCTCGGCCTTCCTCATCCAGTCGCTCCACGCTACCTTTTTAGCCCAGTAAAAATACGGGCCGAAAGGAAATAATTAATAATAAGTAATTTTTTTCGCCATATCGTTTATACAAATGATGTAACGAATAATCCAACTAAATTTGATATTTTTAGTTTTAGTACTAAATTTGTTTTTTTATTTACTGTTAGATTTCTTTCCTTTTTATTTTCATTGTTTGTTTTGAGGTTTTGTTAGGTTATGAGTGTATGTTATGAGTTATGTTAGTACTATACACTGTAAAGTTTGTACTAAAATTGAGTATTTCGTTATTACTTATTTAAAAACAAAGGTCCCGTGGTGAGTTTTCTTTGGATTTACTTCTAATAAAAAAGGAATAGAAATGTATTCAACAAATGACATAATAAAATTGTATATACTATTTATACCAATTTTACATGATTTTTGTTTACTTTGTTTAATTATTTAAGAACATTTTTAGTTGGATTTTCTATCTAAATGAAAACTAGAATTATAGTCTAAAGTATAAAGGAAAATAAAACGGCTGATATAAATTATTTACTTTCGCCATACAAGCGTACCGAAACATTACTGGGCTACTTTATTAGGTCGGTCTGTCCAGCGGGCACTTTTTTTTGTCGGGCCGTTACACTGTACTAATAGATCGTAGCGACAGCTGCGGTATGGAGAAAGAGGCAGCACGAAATGTCCCTTGAAATATAGGAGGGTGTAAGGAAAAGTATCATTAACATTTAAACCACATACTCTACCCATCAAACTGAACAACTTTTACTATGGGAGCAAACCTGTCAGAACAAAAAAAAATCTGCTGTCCCATACTAAACTGCAATACCTACCTACTCGATTCAAACGTATGGGACAGATGATATTTTTTTTGGTTTATAGGTTAATGATACTTTTTCTTACACCTGTATAAAATACCGACGCATCCTCGAAATATTTGATATAATATCCTCGTATATCTTACCGGAATCGCTAGGCTTACTAACTCTTCGCCAGGTTAGTAGGTCCCTACTGACGTAAGACTGCCACCCGGCCCTAAACCAGCGAGATTTCTTGTTATTACATTTTGGACCTTATTAACTAATAAAGTAAGCCCTGTCTTTCACTAATGTTTCATTAGTCCAGTTGCATTGCGGTCAAGCGTTAAGAGAAGTTTATTCCGAATGCGTAAATGCGCGCTGCATATAAACGAAGTCTGGTGATATTTTTAGTACTAACCAATTAAACTGAATGAAATTCTGCAGCATCAATCTAGGAACAAATCTCTATGCTTGTATCGTGTCCCAATTTCGTTAAAATATACAGTTTCAATGCTAGGATTAATTTAAGATTTGTATGGAAATTTTTGAGGCACTGTAACTTTAAAACTGTACATTTTAAGGAAAATCTGACAAGATAAAAGCATAGAGATTTGTTTCTAAATTGTTTCTGCAAAATTTCATTGAGCTTAATCGGTTAGTATTGAAGATATCACCAGACTTCGTTTCTATGGAGTACTCCAATAGTAATATACCCTTAATACCTACTGTTTACAGCGCTCACGAGAGATAGAACTACCTGTGTTCCCGGTCAGTGATGCGATGTAACGTAGTCAACGATTGCATGGACTCCATTCTGTTTCAATCAAATTAAAGCTTTAAACCCTATCGGACGGGATTTGAACCAGCAATTGCATCCTGCCAATACTGGGCTAACTTTAGTCCAATCAAGTTACCGATATACTTCGCCGAACCTTCTGGATTTTGCTTCTGTTCTAGGTTTCCAATCTGTTTGCTTACCGAGAGTAGGTAGGTACTTCATAGAGGATATATTATTATGTTATATTCCGATATAACAGTCTAACTTAACTATCCTCAAAACAAAAATAAACAAACGAAAATTAACACATTTACACTAATAAAATAAAAAAAAAAGGAAAAAAAAAAAAAGTATTTTCTGTAGTTTAATTTATCTATTAACGTGAAAAATAAGAAACGAAAACGATAACGAGTAAAATTTTATATTTAATTTATCTATTAACGTGGTAGGACATAATTAAAAATTATTTTATGTAATATGTAGTAGGAGTCGCGTTGTAGGTCTGTTATTGGGTGGTCAGGGGTCGTTGCAATCAATTTTATGGTGCCTCAAGATTGTGTTTTTGTTTTTCGAAAAGCAACCCTTGAAGTCACCAAATAATTTTATAACCGAATACACTTATTTGCTACTAGCTGTTGCCCGCGACTCCGTCTGCGTAGACCTTAAAAAGTATCCTATGTATTAATTCAGATCATATTCTATCTGTGTGCCAAATTTCATTAAAATCCATTCAGTCGTTTTTACGTGAAAGAGTAACAAACATCCATCCATACTTACAAACTTTCGCGTTTATAATATTATTAGGATTTAAAATAGTCATTTGGAAAATCATTAACACTAAGATGTACGCCTCCATTTTAAAATTAGAATGAAATGTATGTAGGTAGTTACCTACTAGTAAAAAAAAACTGTTTTGAAAAATGAATAATAGGTAATGAAAATATTGCCTGCCGTGCAGGAGGCGATGGTTCGATCCCCGTCCATGCCGACTCGTACCGATGAGTTTTTCGAAGTTCGTGTACACACGGCGACAGATCAACCTACCCATAGTTGAACTCTATGTTCATGGATATAAGGTCCAACTATGGGTAGGTTGATCTGTCGCCGTGTATACGATTTGTGACTTTCCAGTTAAGGAAAACATCATCTTGAGGAAACCCGCGTGCTTCAATTTCGAGGCATGTATTGTACCCATTGTCCATTATAAGTGGCGACGGGCTCGCTCCCCGTCACACTGGACAGAGTTTCGGTAATACTAGTGATGTGGATGTTCTGAGGTTTCAGAATGTCTCTTACTACCCCCTCCGGGAATATAGTCATGACAATATTCCAAATAGAAAAATTAGTTCCAATGATTTTCGCAACATGGCGAGTTTATTTTTCATTTTTCTGATTGGGCTTTAATTGTTTTAACAAAAAGCAGATTTTTTCATTCTTGATGTTGGCTCCATCAAAGTTGTTCATTTTGATGGTCTAAAATCTAAGCCACCCTTTTAAATATTACTAGGGAGTTTTGTTATCTCGAATGGTTGAAATCTAGATGGGTCGCTATTGCGAAACGGAAACCACCCGGGAATTACTTAAAGGTAAGGGCTTTACATGATAAAATGTGATATAAGGGCATCTGGGGGTCACGCTACATCCAAACTTGCTTGTACACCGACCTTACCTACTACAAACAAAAAGTTTAATGTCTTTTAGTTCGGTAGGATCGAAGAAAGGCGTAACCAATGATAACAAATAGTAGGTATACTCCGTCCGGGAATTCGAGAGACAAATTGTAAACAACGGTGATACCAGTGTAGAAAATACCATGTCGAGACGGAATAAAACTTATTTCCAGAATGAATAACAGTAAATTATCTATTCTACTCGCAGAGGACTACGACAAATGATATGTTGATTTTATATGGAAAATAATTAACTAATACGCAAGTCATAAATTATTTTAGAATAAAAGACAGCGTGACTGTAAATATTTGATTTTTAGACCTTAGACCTTAAACCTTAGGGGAGTTTGCTTAGCGCCATTGCTCTTGCTGTGTTTCGTCGTATTTGAAATTCGTAAAAAATTGGTTTTAGTGATATTTGTGACATAATTTCGTGCGTATTGTGTACCAAACAGTTGCGTAAAGCGACCGACGTAACAGGAATCTCAAATAAATACTCTAATCTATCATCCCCTCATCAAAATAAAGTATATAAGGAAAAAAATAACCAATGGCTCAAAAGGACTAGTATCCATAGCCGTTAAAGACAATATATATACAACGTGTTAATGAATAAGCGCAAAACCTCATACACCCCAACTGATTTATAACAAAATTATTAGGTTGAAACAATAATTTCATTATTTTCATATTTAAAATTTAAAGTTATTCACATTTTAAGTTTTGAGGCAAAAATGATTTGTTATCATTTCAGCAATGAATGAAAGCGCTAACGTGCTCACGGATACATTTTAAGAATCTTGTTTTGGTAGTGAGTAGGGTGAGAGTGCCCGATCGGTGGATTGTGATCGAGTTCGGTAAATTTAAAATTTTACAAACAAATTATTTAATATTTTGACCGATTTTTACCGATGTTGAAAACATGATAATTCGATTCTGCTCTCGATTCTAAACAAACTACTTTCTTGTTTTGCGTTAATTCATTAACACGTTGTATAAAAAAAAAAATTAAGACCTTTCGTTTTAACAAACTACTTAATCTTGATTGTTTAATACCATCGTCTGAGTTCGTACGCAATGCGCGGACGCTACGCATAGCACAAGAAGTCCACGCAGACGGAGTAGCGGGCTACGTAACATTCTTATTTATAGATTCATTTTTAATATCAACGCAATTTATTAAGTGCCGTGCCGACCTAATTTTATTCTTAAAAAATCTACCAAAGGTTTCTGACCACGAAATGTCACTTTGACAGTGACGTTTCTTTGTTTACATTTTGTCGCTCGAATTCCTGGACGGAGTTTAATTTGTTCACTTTGTTAGAAAACAAACCTAACACGCATGAGGACTGTTCAACAAAATAAACACCGACAGATAGTTACTTTTGGCCCTTGTGTGGTGAACAAATAAAGTTAATAAAGAAGATTTTCAATCAATACGGTCCATTCCCTAACTGTAAGTATCTAGTAACATATTGCCTATTCCAATAGGAAAGTGTTATAACGTAAACAACAATTTTACCTAGATAAGACAAAAAGATTAAAATGAATTCAAAAATTAAAATATAATTAGTAAAATGTGTAAATATGAAGGAATTACGGACAAACTCACAACTATTAACTTGCCTAAATCAGAAGTTTACTTTAATATTGTAATGTTTTTCTTTCTTATCAAAAGATGATGATGTCCTCCTTGACGTATATATGTGGCTACCCAAACCGCATTGTGGAACCCAAATTTCGACCTAAAGATCCGATCGCAAGTAAAACAGTAAAGTACTCTGCTGTCATTATATACCTACAGATCAAAAGTATTATAACTATTTAGAATTCTGGCTAGCATAATTTCAAACATTCTCAAAGACTAAGACGTATAAGTATGTATAACTTTCACAAATATATAAGTAGGTATAACTTTCACAAATCAATTATTTTCGATAGTGTTTTCTGTTTTATCGTATATGATACGAGTTGTTTGTTTACATCTTAAGACTTCCCGTTTAGAGAAAAAATCCATAGTTTGTGCAAGGAAAAAGCTCCGACGGGCAACTCGCACTTTAGAACTTCAACACTATCGCTTTCGTTTAGAAATTAACAATTTGTAATAGTACAAAAGACGCAATAATATATAATTACAGTACGTACATACTTAATTACACATCAACATTAGATATAGTATGTAGTTAGGTAACTAGGATTTTTGAAATTCGGCAATTTTGCGTTGACATTGGTACAACCAGATTTCAACAGCTCAGATAAACTCAAAAACGGCTATTTTGTAAGAAACTAGATATTTTGTTTTGTGTTCATTATCCGCCCGACTGCGCCAGTAGGGTAATGTTTTTCATATTCGAATATCCTTGATGATCGTATCGTAATGGTAACTCTCGGTACCTATAGACCATCCAAGACAAACACGCCAAGACAAACTTACTCCGTTTGTCTTGGAGCTGTCAACAACTTTTAATGTTCCCTCGAAGAATTTTACACCAGGGAAAAGTTTTAGTAAATGTTGAAATCGATTGAAGAGACATTCAGAAAACTATATACCTACCTAACTTCTGAGATATTTTTCCGTGTGCACGATAATTTGTGCGGACGAAGTAGCGGGTTAACTCTAGTAATTTATATAAAGATTGAAAAATGTGTCTAAACAAGCTGTTATTTCGTTTCGCATAATATTGCTGGAATGTGTTAATAATCAATAATATACTTGTTAAAAACTTATTCATTTTCTCATTACACATATTTTAAGACAGATATACTGAAAGGACTGCAATGCAAAGCGGGCTTAAGTTAAGTTCAGTGTCTATATACCTATAGGTATTCCATTTCAAATAGCAACGAAATTTTAAGGCTATTTTGAATTACAGAAGCAGCAATTTGAAACACTTCTTCTCCCTTATTCTTAGAACAGCTTTAGTAACGTCTAAGATATGTCGGATAGTATATGTTTCTGATAAATCTACACTAATATTATAAAGAGGAAAGATTTGTACCTATTTTTGTATGTTTGTAATGAATAGGCTCAAAAAGTACTGGGCCGATTTAAAAAATTCTTTTACCAATATAATGCTACATTCTTCCAATTTGACATAGGCTACATTTCATTTTGAAAAAAATTAGGGGTCCTTGGTAAAATTTGAACAATGTAACCGAAGGTGTAGAAAAATGAGTCTTAAAATTTATTTGTCTACCCCGTGCGAAGCCGGGACGGGCTGCTAGTAAATTATATTTGCAAATCAGAATTGGGCAGAAAACTATATAGGAATCGGAAAATATTCTCGTCATTATTTGAAATGAAGTATAATTGATATGATTTCAACAACCTAACTTGCTACAAAGGTCAGAAAAAAATGCAAATGTTGGAGTTAGAGAAGTGAACACAACATTTTTCTCCATCATTATAAAATGATATTATTATTCTTTGTCTTTTCCTTATCACGAATATTATTATATTTTATGTATGTCAAAGAAATATTAAGACAGCAAAATGTACGCTGAAACTTGTGAATTGAGTTAGAATTACTATTCTACAAGTCGAATATATTGGGGCTAACAATTATATTCAGGTCATGAACTAAGAAATGTGAAGTGGGACTTCTATCACGTACCTTCGTAACCCGTAAGATCGCAGCGGCATATAAGTAACACATTTTGTAAGTAGGTATTGTGTCTAGTATATAATACGCTTGACTGGTAAACTATAAGATAAGTGGCCTTCGTTTCGTTTAGCTTTGCTCCACCTATACAAAGTGTTAATGAATAAGCGCAAAACCTCAGACACCCCAACTGATTTATAACAAAATAATTCGATTGAAACAATAATATCATTATTTTGATACTTAAAATTTAAAGTTCGCATTTTAAGTTTTGAGGCAAAAATGATTTGTTATCATTTCGGCAATGAATGAAAGCGCTAACGTGCTCATTGGATACATTTTAAGAATCTTGTTTTGGTAGTAAGTTGGTTGAGAGTGTCCGAGCGGTGGGTTGAGATCGAGTTCAGTAAGTTTTAAATTTTACAAACAAAATATTTAATATTTAAAAAAAAGACCTATTTTGAAACCATGATAATTCGATTTTCCCCCTGTATCCTGTATCAGTGTATGTAAATAACGGGTTTGCCACCCTAAATTTTAAAGAGAAAAATAACGTAATATTGGATGAAAGTAATAAGTAAAACTAAGAGTTTAGACCCTGCTGGTTAACATAACTTAACAAACTCTATAATTGTACTCTACATTTGTAAAACGGTGTCGGTGTGTTGGTGTTGTAAAAGCGTGTTGTGTTGTATTTGTTCTTGTTTTGTTTGCTGTGTTTAAATGTGTATATATATAAATATGACATATTTATTTATATATCTGATAATGACTTTAAAGATTATACTTTTATTTATTTACAACAGAAAAATAGAAAAACATATATAACCGTTAACCTTAAGTTTGTTTGATGGAGAACCAAATGTCGAGGTAGTGTGTTACGCAGATGACACCGCTGTTATATTTAGGGACAGTAACTGGGCAGATGCTTTTTCTCGAGCGGAACGTGGAATGGATATAGTGTCAAAATGGTTAAGCACAAACTTACTAACTCTTAATGTCTTGAAAACGAAATACGTATGCTTCCATAAGACCAAAGCTTCCAAACCACCGCCGAATCTCAACGTTAGGGTGCACAACTGCACTCAAACCCAGAGCTGCACCTGTCCTTTCATTGAACGGGTGCCAGCTCTTAAATATCTGGGCCTAACTCTTGACGAGAGTCTGACATTCAAACCACACGTCACGGCTCTAACCGGACGCATTAGGCGTATGATAAGAATAATGAAGCTACTCCGTGACGGTGCGGACGGAGAGATATTGCGTCTGGTTTATTTGTCCCTTTGTCAGTCTCTCCTTACTTACTGCATAACTGCATGGGGTAGTGCCGCAAAGTCTGTTCTCATAACTCTTGAAAGGGGCCAAAGATCTGTCCTTAAGGTGATGTTGAGGAAACCTTTCCGCCATCCCACTGCGGTACTCTATCGTGAAGCGAACGTGTTGTCTGTCCGACAGCTCTTCTTGCTAAGAGTTGCCCTGGCGTATCACAAAATAGTCTTGAACTCCCCAAACTACCACGACATGCTATCAAAACGTGTCTTCAGAGCTGAAACTCCACTGGTGAGAACAGTCTTTGCGCAGCGTTTTCCATACTTCCTGTTTCCTTACATTTACAATAAAATAAATAAGCAATGTGATATAAAACGATGTTGTATTCGAGAGTCTAAATATAAATTAAGAACTTGGTTAGCTACCTTAAACTATTCCGAAACAGAGCTTCTTCTAAACATCCCCGTCTAAACAAACGCTCAAAAACGTCAAACGTACGTTCGTTTACGCAAACACACACACACACACACACACACACACACACACACACACACACACACACACACTTCACTTGCATGCTCTTTTCTCAGAGAAAAATATGTTGCTATTGTGCCGCTCGTAAAAAGAAAAAAAAGAAAAATAAATAAATAACCTCAGTAATTTATTTGCTCGTTTGCTAACTTCAACTGTATTGCAAATTTAATTTGTATTTATTCTTTTAGTCTTAACTGTACTCTGAGTTGTGTTGTAAACATATATATTAGTAATCCTCTGTTTTGGACCATCGTACTCCAGGCATTCCCTTGTACGGGTCCTCAAGTAAACCGTATGTGTAAACTAATTTTAGTAAATAAATGATTTTGTATTTGTATTTTGTATTAAGAACAAGCAAGTCTGATAATTATATCTGTAAATTTTGAGAAGAAGAAGGAAGGAGGTCTTCGGGGTGCTTTCTGTAAATTGAAATTTTGAAAGAGGGACCAAATGAACGTAGGCTCTACAGTCGGACCACTCTTAAAACATTGATCGGATATAATAATAATATCCAGCTATAGATAAAATCCAATCAACCAGTAAGTAGATCACTGGCGTGGATGCCCAGGAGACTGGCAGAATAGCCTCCTTGGATAGCGATGCTTTTTCGCTGTCTGAGGTACATAAGCGCCAGCATTCTGGTCTCCTGTGAGTTGTGACCCTTTTTCGTCTACCAGCAATCTTTTAAAATTAATTTTCAAAGTGGGTTTTTACTTTACAATTCTTATTACTCACCTACATACTCTTTCACTTTGCATGCACTTTAAAAATGCATTTTATTTCGGTTTTTTAGGGATACTTAATCGTAGACCTCGCATATATCAGGCTTACCTCGTTTTTGGTTAAACCGTCTAAAGCAGGTAAAAATCATAAAATACCTTTGGTTTAACGTTTCAAACAAAAGTTAAAATTAAACATTAATCATTTATTAAATTGTCTAACTGTAAAATAAGGTGGTTTCAATGATGTACCGTAACACTTTACACTGTGTAAGTATTGTAGGAATATTTTTAAATTACTTAATTCTGTTACATTTATGAACGACCGACCTATACAGGGTGTAAACTTGAGTGTAAAATGCATTAGGTATGCTGACACTTTTTTAAGGGGAGGATCAGACCATCAAACTGAACAACTTTCTCTATGGGACTAATATCGAAATCAGGAAAAAAAATCTGCTGTCCCATATATTTTGTCTCGAGTAGGTTTGAAGTTTTGTATGGAAGAGCAGATTTTTTTTTGCGATTTCGATGTTGGTTCCACAGTGAAAGTTGTTCAGTTTGACGGTCTGATCACCCCCTTAAAAAGTGTCAGCATATTATGAAGGACCCTGTATACTTAACGGGATGCTTCAGAGTTTCAGTCCACCAAACAGAACAACTTTCAGTATGGGACCAAATAAGAACTTACAAAAAAAAAAACAACTGTTTCATATATTTGGGTGTCGTTTTCTATAGAAAAGTAGATTTTTTCGCGATTTCAATTTTGGTACCATAGAGTGAAAGTTGTTCAGTGTGATGGTCTGAAGCACCCTCTTAAGTTTATTTAAGTTTACACCCTGTACCTGTCTATTATCGTAGTTCCCGGTTTACGTGGAAAATAATTAGGGACATAACAAAGTTATGGTACCAAGGTAGAATACATTTGTGGCCCTCTCTAAATCAAGGGTACGTGAATAATTAATCCTTTACCGTGTCGATACAAATAATACGCTGGAACACAAACTTACCGCAAATAGGTACATATATAATCTTTGATCTTTACCACACTCTAATGATAATACCTAAGTATATACCTATATAAAGCGCCTTTGAATATGAGTGACCTCTTGACGGCTTTTAATTGTGAGATATTAAATATTAAGTGAATAGGTGAATAGCTGAGAGGAAGGAAACTAAAGCATAGTAGATACTGGGTTGAGCCTTATCTGGCAGCACGGAATCGCATTTTTTCACGCCCTATCCTTTTCTGTCGCTCAGGAACGTCATTAGCTAGAGCGAGAAGGGTCGCAAAACTGCCAGTACGGCCGCGTGCGATCGCATTCCCGCTATCTTTCTCGCTCTAGCAAATGACATTCCTGAGTGACAGAAAAGGATGGATCGTCAAAAAATGCGATTCCGTACTGCCAGATGAGATTCCTCCCTAAAGCAACTGGAGCGTCTAAAACTGATTTTGTTAATAAGACGTACCTTCTGCTTATTAGACTTTTCATATAGTAAGACGTTTTCCTACTTAGACGACTTAGGGGAAAATATGGAAGGTCAGGCCCCCGGTGCGGTAGATGGACCCATGATGTTGACGGCATTTTCTCGCTAAAGGGATAAATTGATTATCTTCCTCATCGGATCCAAAATGCACTTTGAACGTTTAATAAAGCGCCCGTATGCCGCATGCCGATACCGGTAAACCTCAGGCGCAGATGGTATCGACGGAAAATGCGATCAAGTTGCAATTTGGCGTTGACATAGTGTCCTGATTTAGATTTGTAGGGTTCCATAGTAGGGGTTGCAATAGGTTGGTACACAATTGAGTGGACTGTATTTTGTTTGATTGATGTGATGATTGACACGACGTTTGATGGAAAGAAGAACTGGTGGGAATCAACGGAACCAAAAACTGATGGTGATAGGGTCCCAGTGTTTTTCTTCTACGTTTTTTTGGTCAAGGGACCAAATACAGGTTCTAATTTAATATGCTGACGGTTTTATAGGGGAAGATCTGTTCAGTTAAGAAAAGAGCGGTATGGACTCTTAATCATGAGGTGTGGGTTTGAATCCGCACAGACAACATTCCATGTACCAATGAGTTTTTCCAACTTATGTGGAGGAAAACATCGCGAGGAAACCTGCATACGCTGAAATTCGAATGCGTATGTGAAGTCTACAAATCCGCATTAGGCGTGGTGGACTAACGCCCATAAACTCTCTAAGGGTAGGCCTGTGCCCTGCAGTGGGACGTATAAAGGCAGATGATGATGATTATAATGATCAGACCATACCATCAAAACTGAACAACTTTGTCGTACCCAAATCGTTAAAAAAAATCATCTGCACCCATACATTCGGCTCGAGTAGGTTTGCAGTGCAGTTTTGTATTGAACAGCAGATTTTTTTCCTGATTTCGACATTGGTTCCGTAGAGAAAGATGTTCAGTTTGGTAGTCTGATCATCCCCAAATAGTTTCAGTTAATTTTGTTGGACTATTTTTTGTTTTAATTATGTTCTTGGCGTGCAAATAAAGAGTAGGATACGTTATGTACTGATTATGACTTATGAACGAGTAGTATATTTAAAAAAAATTTAGCATACTTCTTTTTGGCATGTCGTTGGTTTTCAAACGCTGCCTCATTTTTCTCTATAGTTGTTTACAGCCATACCTGGATTTGTAAACTATTAATGAAAAAACTTGTTACCAATCATGTTGGAGGGCTTTGATGGAGATTCAATGAAATTGTTCCGGGTGTGATGAAATTAAAACTTTTCTAATTATGGAGGGAAAACTAAAGGAGAGGGAAAGCTTACTATCTATACATTTATACATATAGACCCCCCTTCCTTCCCTTCTTAATATGCTGACACTTTTTAAGGGGATGATCAGACCGTCAAACTGAACAACTTTCTCTATGGCATCAACGTCGAAATCGGGAAATAAAAATCAGCTGTTGCATATAAAACTGAAACCTACTCGAGCCATATGTATGGGACAGTTGTTTCTTTTTCGCGATTTCGATGTTGAAAGTGAAAGTTGTTCTGTTTGATGGTCTGAAGCACCCTTTTAAGTGTTACTAGGGTGTTTTGTTACACCCTGTATACGGTTAGTTAAATAATTATATGTTTATCTCTAATATATTTTCTTTTCAGCATGAAAATTGCGGAGGGTTATAATAAGTTGCAATCAAAATTTTGTTTTTTTTAGATCAAACGAATTTTTAAAATAAACACTATATTTATGATTATTATAAAATAGAGTTAATCTAAAAAAACATTCCGTATTTGATTCCCAATCAGTGATATTGAATGTAACAACTTGCGAAATTACTAACTCGACGGGATCTCTACCTAATCACTGTGATATTGTATTCAAAGTAACAAAACCCAGATCACGAGGCACCTGCTAACTTAGAAACAAGAGGATTCATTAGACCTGTAAAAATCAAGTTTATATTCAATGCAAAAATATTATTATGAATGGCAAATTTTAATTAACGTCACGTCATTTAAGTCACGTGAAAATTAAATTATTCTTAATGAACAACTCTTTTATTTAAGAGGAACTGTTAGCGCGCTCCATACAAACGAAGTTTAACTATATTTTGAATACTAGCTGTGCCCGCGACTTCATACGCGCATAGAAGCTCTTAATAATATGAAGAGAAAGAAAAAAAGAATAAGAAATGTAAAGAGAGAAATAAAGAAAGAAGTTTAACCATCAAATTAAAACATAAAGTAGAATTTACCTATACATTTCTCAAAACTACATCTATCATCTTGATAAGTACCTACTTAAAAATACTAATTTGAAATCAGAACATCGTCAGGTCTTCACTTAAGTAGTACACCTACCTACAGTATCTGAACTGAGTAATAGGAACCCGAAATAGCAATGTTTCTTCTTAACCCAACAAATTAACAATTCATATTATATTTTTTACTGATAGAAGAATTTTTAATAAACCAATTTAATTTTTATTGCGATTCATCGAGTTTATCTATATAAATTTAATTTTTAAAATACTTTGATCTGTAATGTCTAAATGCAAAAATGGTGGAGAGAAATTAATTCGAAATCCATGGAGAATAACTACTGCTTTATTTAAAAAAAATATTAGTCCTGCTTTCTCTTTCTAACTCTACGCTGGAAACAGAAACGGCAACATCAAATGCCAAATTCTGATGTTGTGAATGTATTTTTTTTCATAATGACCAGTTCTTTTAAGTTTACCAAGGAGTTCACAGGTTTTCCAGTGACGTCACTGAATAGATCGAAAAACTACGTTATTTTATTAAAATATCTGTAATCCTTTCATTTTAAAATCTCTGACATAAAAAAATATTATTATTGAGACAATTATCTCGCAATGGTTTTCGATTCAGCCCTCAAAACTTGACATACCGAATTATTAGAAATCTGTAGATTCTTAAAGCACACACACACACCCTTACACAGTTACTCATTCATAGTTTATGTTGACATCACCCCATGGAGTAGGTAGGTACCATGAAAAGGACTCTGCTTGATCCTAATAATACTAATTCATTTCGAGGTTGGCTCCATATAGTAAAAGTTGTTCAGGTGTGTTTTGTTACACCTGTATGGTCAACGTTTTTATATGTGAACCATTATAAGTAAACAAAAATAAAATAAAACATCGATAGGTTAAAAAAACACGTATAACTGGAACGTCATCAAAAATTTCCAGGAAGTAACCGAAATTGATGTGAATGTAAATTATTACAAGATGTATTATGGATCTAGAGAAAACAAAGATCAAAAAAGTAAAACAGTGTTTTATAAATAAAACTAGAGTTAACCCGCGACTTCGTCCGCACAAATTATATACACGATTTTAAGTCAGATCATAAGCTAGCAAAAAAAAGGTTCAGTAGTTTTTGCGTGATGCGACGTGTGTCAAACAGACAGACATAAATTCTAAAAAATAAATACAATTTGCGAAGTTTACGATACAAAGGCTAAATGCTACGACGTAGCGCTACATGCTACGGCGTAGCATCTTGATGAATGAAACTAAAATTACAAAGAACCTCTTACTTTGTATTATTCATCATCAAACTTATCAGAAATTTACATATCATAAGTTTGAGCCAAGTTCGAGCTTTCTTACACTCTGGTTTGAGCCTTGACTGCTTCATAATTAGGTACTAATAAAAAGGTATTGTTTTAATTAAGTACGTTATCAAAATGAATTTATAATTTCAGGTTTGTTTTGTAAAACGGTATACCCTGAAGCTATACAGTATTAATTAAAAAGTTCTTGAGGTTGTAACTCCGTACTAAATAAGTAGCTAACGTAAGTTTCTCACTGATTGACGCCCACCCCATCTGCTGTAGAAATATTCGTAGTATTAATATTTAGCTGGACGATGAACTCCAGCAAAGACTAATAAATTAATAAAATACTAGGTACAGATGAAATAATATAATATTGTATATAGTACACACACATACGGTCATATTATCTGTGCACCTGGCGTGTCGATACGTTATATCGGCGCTTTGGTTCAGCGTGAAACAGTGTGTACCAAACATTGACCGTACCAAATTATTGATACGCGTATCGACAACGTTGATGCTAACCGTCCTGGGGGCTTAGACTAAGTACCTTTCGATTGGCGTTAACCACAGTAGAAAACATAAATAATGCATGGGACTGTAGAAAAAAAAACGAAAACGAATAGAAAAGGCCTAGACAACATGCAGTTTTTGACAGTTGCTTTCGGCAGTGAGCGTTTCGTTTTGAACGCCTCTTGTCGATCAACAAGACCTTGTAGATAACGCTACAAAATGGCGGGCGGAAAATTTGACAGCAATTTCAAATTTTCAAATTCTTTTGAAAATCGAACACGATCCAGCATAATATAAAAAAGAAAAAAGAGTGATTGAGTGAACTGAACGCTAATCATAGAGCAGATTTAGCTTTTTTTCTCCAATAAGCGATCGTCAATAATTTGTGACATTGTCTAGCATTCTGTCCATTTTCTATCGTCGATAGCGCTGCGGTGTTGACGTTTGTAGAATAAGTAGCGTGTGCATTTTGTCTAGGCCCCCTGATGTGAAGGAGGAAGCCGGAGGGGCATCGCATTCCAGCGAGATGCAGAGATAATGACTGTGACCGTGTTGTATACAGGCATTCAATATTTTTCTCCTTAGAAATCCATACATATAGGATGCTTCACACAAGCTGTCGGTGCACTCACACATAGCCCGCTTGGCGCATGGAGAATAATAACGAGACGACAGCTTCTAAGAACCAGCAAAATATGACCCGGCCTATACAATTACACAGTGGGTCGGTCTGTCTCTGACACTGCTCATACTCATGACACTGACATCATCATTTTTAATGTCTGTAATACGCGTCTACCAGAATTATAGACGGAAAAAGTGGAAAAATGAAAGACAGAAAATACTTAACCTAGATAGATACAAACAGCGAAGCAATTATTTTAGAGCGTCCATTGTTCGGCTGGGTGAGCTGTGAATTGCTGCCTTCATCCCTTTTATGTCGTGGAAAAGACCTTTTTGTCCATAAACCACGCCCAGTAAAAAGAAATCATAACGTACGAGTATTTCATGGATGTTTATGATACATTTCTTCATTTCTACTGATTACAAAGCTTGTACGAGATGTAAAAAAAAAAACCGAACTACTTTCACTATTGAGCCAATATCGAGAAAAATAAAAAATCTGCCGTTCATACAAAACTGCAGTACCGACTCGACTCAAATGTATGGGTCAGCTCCAGCTGATTTTTATTCGTCTTTGTCTCCATAGTGACAGTTATCCGTATATCAGTTTGATGGTCTAAACCACCCTTTTAAATATTACTAGGGTGTTTTGTTACACCTTGTTTCTTAAATGGCAAAGGAAAGAATCGCGCTCAGCACGACAAACTTGCGCACTATAGTGAGGGCGCTGACGGGTCACTGTAGGCTGAACAAACACCATCAGGGATACGAAACTCTGCAGATTTTGTCTAGAAGAGGAAGAAACATCCTTTGTGAATGTGGCCCACTACTGCACAAACGATATATACTCATTTGGGTAACCACTCTGATCATCCGAGTCAAGTAAAACTTTTCACTGCTAAAGAAATCCTACAATTCCTAAAGGAAGTGGGTATTTGCAGTGAACTGTAATTATAGTGGCGATCACAAAAGATCTACACAAGGTCGAAGTGATACTAGTCTGCAGAAGACTAGAAAAGCCCCTGTACACTAATAAAAAAATTAAAAATAATATCCTGTATCTCGATTTCCTTACTGTTTTTCGATTTCTACATAGCTTTCTAGCCAATTCTAATTTGCAAATATAATTTATTAATCAGAAAGATATACTATCCGACATATCTTGGACGTTACTAAAGCTGTTCTAAGAATAAGTGTTTCAAATCCCTGTTTCTGTAATTCAAAACTGACTTAAAATTTCGTTGCTATTTGAAATGAAGTATAAGTAATATTGTATAATTAATTAGATAGAACAAGGATAGAACTAACAGGGGAGGCATTCACCCGTAAAATCGACGGTCTATTATAATTTATGACTTTCTGTGCTTCCTTTTAATGAAAGGACGGAACAGAAGAATTTGCTCTCCTGAGCGAGAACTTTTTTCCCTCTATGCAATGATAAAACGTGCGGAAATAAGTGTACTTGTTTTCAAACATGTTTATTGGCTCGCTGGTATATTATAATCAGCTGGAATCTAGGCCAGCACTTTCATTGAATTATTTCCACTCAAATTGTCAGTACCTGAAAACAGATAACTAAAATGTTACCTATTATTAAATTTCTCATGGATCACCCTTAAGGAAGTTTCCTGTAGGGCTAGCATGCCACGCATGACAAAGCGACAATGTGGCGACAATACGAGAAAACCGTCATGCGCGCTCACTTTCGCTTACGCAAAGTAACAAATACAGAGCCACTTCTCGATTTTTGTCGTTTTCTCAGGGTGGCATGCTCAGTAGCTCAGTAGCCTCGGGCGGCACTTTAATAGGGGCAACAAATTCGGGAAAAATATATATTTCTTGCGCTCTGTCATTTGTAGAGCAGAGAAAACTCGAGCTCGCTTCGCTCTCTCTAAGTTTTTGTTTTAATTACTGTGCCTACACATAATCCTAAAGAATTCTGATCACCAGCTAAGACGCGTGGTGCTAAAAATGTTTTGCTTCGCTCAATCCATAGCTTTTTCTTAGGTTACTTTTCACATGCTTTGAACGTAAAGAGCTCTGGCTCGAACCGATTCGTATTAAGGAGAAAATTCGAGATCGCTTCGCTCGCTCTTAGTTTCTATTTTAGCACAGATAAACCAAAAGAATTATGACCAAAACTCGATTAGATGTGCAAAATAATTTCGAGCTCAGTTATTGTTTGTGTAGGTCTTCTTAACCATTAGGGGGCGGCAAAATCGGTCTGTGCCCCGGGCGGCAAAAACACAAAATGAATGAATGAATGAAATATACTTTATTTACACCAAACAAAATACAATGCACAATAGGAAACAAAAATGATTATGGTACAAATAAGCCGGTCAAATTGCTAAAAAGCGATTTCTTCCAGACAACCTTGCATGGCAACCAGGCATGCTAGGTCCTCTGCGACATCAACATTATTTGTTTGTCCTATATTGACTTTAACAACATTATCTATATTTACTTACATGATATAAAGAAACTTTTGAATAAATTGAAATGGTTTGCCTACTGGAAATCCAAGAATGTCGTGGGCAGTCTCTTGTTGTTGATTTAATGCCCGAAAAATTACGAATCCTCTCAAAACAAAGGGCTTGCCGCTTTTAACTTTTTGACTTTGTTTAATAAAAATTAGATACTCAACCGTTTTCAACTGAAATTAATTTTAATTTGATATAAAGGGAGATTGTACATATTTAGTTAACAAAGAAATTCATATTAGATTTTTTGAAGAAGTGTTTTGAAATTGGCTGAAGGCTTGGCGGTAATGCTTGTCCAGTAATAAAATAAACATATTATAAAGGCACTTCTAGTTTTTAGGGTTCCGTTCCGTAGTCAACAAGGAACTCTTGTAGTTTCGCCATGTACGTCCGCCTCTCTGTCTGCGGCGTAACTCAAAGAATCTTAGCACTAGAAAGCTGTAATTTGGCATATGTATACATATTAAAACGCCAACTAAGAGGTAAAATAAAATATTGAAAAACTATTTTTACGGTATCTCCCCTACACGTAAAGTGGGAATGCAGTATTTTCTTTTTTCTCGTCTATCCCATAGTGTGGGGGTGGTATGTATACTATACTACATTCCAAATAAGGACGACAATATTTTCCGATTCCTTTTTAGCTTTCTGGTCAATTCTGATTACCAAATGTATTTTTTTTAATATTCATATACTATCCGACATATCTTGGACGGTACAAAAGCTGTTCTAAGAATAAGTGAGAGTAAGGGTTTCAAATATCTGTTTCTGTAATGCAAAATAGCCTTAAATGTCGTTGCTATTTTGAATTGAGTATAATAAGTATGAATATGAATGTTTTTTGCCCACAAACGTTTGAATTTGATAGACAAAAATAATACAACATAGAACAAACTAAACACAATAAAACCGGTCGAGTGCGAGTCGGGTTACTCGCGCACCGAGGGTTCCGTACCACACCACCGCACAACATAATTAACTTTTAAAAAAAGTTTTTTTTCTCCGGAACCTTTAGCGCGAGACTCAAACTTGGCTGGTTTTCATTATTTTTCAAAAAAAGTTTCTTCTATGAGGATCCTCCTTAATTTTAACTTTTTGTAATTTTATTATTTGTTAGCAAATCCGCATATCGCACATTCTGTGAAAATTTCAACTGTCTAGCTATTACGGTTCAAATGTTACAGCAAGACACGGTGCCCGACGGGCTAGCAGCATTCCACTCTGGATGTGCCTTTGTGCCAGGAATCTGCCAGCGCTGTGGTCGCCAGAGGTCTAATTGGGACGCCCTAGTACCTAATATAAATTACCGAGAAATAGCAAAAAACCGCTTTGTGTTTGATCTATCTATACTTCATTCCAAATAAGGACGACGAGATTTTCCGATTCCTATTTAGCTTTCTGGCCAATTCTGATTACCAAATGTAATTAATTTAATGGATACAGTCATATACTATCCAACATTTCTTGGACGGTGCAAAAGCTGTTCTAAGAATAAGTGAGAGTAAGTGTTTCAAATCTCTGTTTCTGTAATGCAAAATAGCTTTAAAATTTCGTTGCTTTTTTAAATGGAGTATAGTCAAGTATACCGCAGCGGAAGTCTGTGCTCGATAACAAATGATTATGTATTGTGTCTGGTATATGGCTTGACGATTTATATTTTAGTTTGATACTCTGGAGGGGTAGGTATAAACGTGGTGATCGATACCAAATAGCACCAATTTTAAACAAAAGGGATCAGACAGTTTTAAACGGAGTTTTAAACATAAAACCTAACGATATTGAACAGTCGTTCGACGGGCCAATATCCCGGAATTGGCAATTGGATTGCATTTATGCCAGTGTAAAAGACTTTACTGTATCTAAACTTACCTATTTGTTTTGTAGATAAACAGTTCATAAGTACTTTTATTTATATTGTAAACGTAGAAAAGAAAACGTAGATCTGAGTTTTTATACAGGGTGTAAAATTAAAGGTGGTGCTGGATACAAAACAAATGCTGTCTACGAGAAGTATTTTATTGAAGAACAAACTAATTTGTTAATGTCTACACAAAATAAGTAGTCAGCTCAAGCTTCGTCAATAATAATACAACAGCCGGTAATCAGCAACATGCTTCGTCAAAACCTTAAATAAACAGATAGAGATCTGCAACATGCTTCGTCAACTTACCTAACCAAAATCCACCTCACGCTTCGTCAGTAATACAACAAAAACAGGTTTAAATGCTCTCCGCCCCTCGGAACCCACCTGGCTCAAAGGAACTCATCACACTAGCAGCATTGCCACGTTGAATGGCTAGAGAAATCCTTTGGACCAGATAAGAACCCGAGCGGGGATCGTTCCCGCTCTCAAAAAGCCTCCTGCCCAGCTCTCGCACAAAAGTCTTGGCCTCACAACCCCAAACACCCGACGATTCCACTGCTAATGGTACAAAGATGTAAAGGGACTCTAACTCTGAATACCTGTCATGCTTGAGCGAAGCCGCCCTCTCAGCCGCTGACCCAGCCTCGCGCATTGTACCCGCTAAATGTGATGCCGCGTAAGTATTCACGCACGTAACATCCCATAAAAGACAACGGCCTCTCTGCCACGGTATCAGAGTGAGCCCATCGGGCCTTTTTCCGTCCGTGCGGCTTAAACCAGGTGGCTCCAGCACACACGGAACATTGGCGGCAACCAGAGACCTACGTACTATATCATTAAGAGCATGGTGGCGAGGCAACCTTACCTACTCATGTCAAGTTACAGCACACACGGATTCTCATTTTCCTGTGCGTTTTTATTAGGGTTCCGACTTCGTTGTGGTCCTTGAGGACGTATACAGGTGACAGTCGTACCACGATTATTATATAATTATTACTATTAAGACGTATACAAGACCACCGACCGGTTAATAGTAGTATTAATGTCAATTACATGACTAAATTGACACAAAATCTACCTTTATGCGACAATAACGTTAACATGACTAAAAGTCATAAGAGTACGATGTTTAAAGATCACTGTGAATACCACTACGTAACTGTCGTATAAAATAAGTCGACATGACGTCTGTATGACATATTATATAACAGGCGTAACAGACGTATAAGGGTTACAAAATGCCAATAAGGCCTATACAAAAATGATATTAAGTACCCTACCCCAAATACCTCATTAATACCCTATCACAAATGATTAAGTTTCATGTGGTTTTGTAAAAATGATTTGTAATGTTCACGCTGCGTCCCGAATTACGCCGACAGCGCTGTGAGCGCGATAAATGTCGTTCCGATTTGACGTGAGCGCGTCCACAATCGAAAACGTGACGTCATTCATGACGTCACTACCGACGCCATCTTGCAATAACAGTGCTCACGGTTCGTGGCGTTAGCACTGTGAGCGAGTTGTCAAAAGTGACGTTTGATAGTTTTGTTCTAGTAAATTTTTGAGCGAATTTTCAAAAGTGACGCTTGACAGTTTTGCTGTCCTATATTTTTGGATTGTTTAGGTCTCGATTTAGGTTTCTTTAGTAGTACTGGGTTCAATTCAATTCAATTCAATATAATTTTATTCAATATAGGAGCTTACAGCACACTTATCAAACGTCAAATCTTTTTTAAAGCTACCACCGCGTCGGAACGTGTTGTCGCTGTAGAGAAGATGCGGCCAGAAACTCTACAACATAACACGACTTAATAACTATTACAATATAAATTCTTAAGCTAAAGTTATGTATACAATAATACATAGTCTATTTAATAAAATAATTGATACTATACAGTAAAGTAAATAAACTATAAGCTAGTGACCTCAGATTGATTATGTTCTAAAAAAGACGAATAAAAGTTTAATAACGATTAGTGATGAAGAAAATAATGTGAATATTTGAATGTTGTGGTGTGAACGGTGTGAGCGCGATATCTAGCGTTCCGAATTGGTAGAACGCTATCAGCGCTGTCGGCGCGCTAACGCAATATGAAACGGGTTTTAGCGCTGTAATCGATCACAGCACTGTTTTTATGAATCGGAACACACCGTCAGTTGTCCACGCGGACGAAATCGCGGGCAACAGCTAGTGTAATAGGTAATATGTGAGAATTTTTTATTTTAGCAGACTTTACTAGAAAAAGACATCATCCAATTTGGTCCAAAATGTGAAAGTGCCAGCCAAAAAAAAAAATGCGATAATCTGTTAGGACTGGTCCATCTAAACATTGATTATGATGGCACCAACAGGTTCATTTTCCTTGGTTTTATTAAGATTTGAAAAATCTGCCTTTTTATACATTTTCGATGTAATAAAACATAGGTACAGCTACAGCTTTCATGCCATAATAGTAAATGCTAAGACGGACTAGTTCTAACAGAATATAACATTTGAAATAAAAATTTATGAAACGCGGATTATGTCTTTTTTATTCCTAAATATAATTCTGGTACACTTAACTAAAATTTTATTATATAACAAAAAATTTTCTAGTAAAGTCTGCTAATATAAATAGAGGTCAATTATACTAGGTAGATATTTTTCTTTGTGTACGTACCTAAATACAGTCTGCTATTTCCCATTTTAGTTAATACATTTTATATATTCTAATGTATGCAACAAAATGTTTGCAATTCATCATTGTCAATTGTATTCTTCACTATGTATTACATTTATATCTTGATTAAAATTTCCAATTGGTTTTATATCTAAACACAATCTGAGTGAGACTAATTGCATGTGTCCTTTCATGTCACATGAAAAATTCGCTTTATCTTAGCTTACACGATCCACATTGAGGATTTCATGGATTAAACGATGCCGAAACCAATAAATTTGCTAGCTAAGCTTATCTTTTATTGTACATTATTTATTATTTTCTAGGCTTGCACGGAAATTATTTGGGTAGGCAAAAACAGGATGAATGAATAAATGAATGAATCCGATTATCCGATTTATATTATTTTTCTAATTCGAGTTTGGACACTGGATGTTCTTTCTGAAATGGTAGGTATATTAGATAATTTTGTATACACTTTCCAAATTTTCAGGGCTGCTTCAGGTAGTTCGCGTAGGTAGAGTATTGTATAACATCGCGCGGCCAGCTTATATTGGTTTTGCGTAGCTTGATGTGTCGCCGTGTGTACAGACACACTTCTGTTACAGTTTTATAATAGTTAAGATAAGATTGTTAATAAAAAAATATGGAGCTGTGGCATGGCAAGAGTATTTGCAAATTTTTCAACTACGGATAACTTCCTTGTGCTCTAAGTCCTTGAGTAATGTTTTTGGCAAACGAATGTAGGTAGTAAAATGTTTCAAGGTTATTTTGCTGTGAAATCTCACAACATATTTTTTTTCTCTTTAGTTGACCTAGTAGCCATAATATTTTTTATTTGCACGATAAAAACAAAATTGCAAAAACACGATATGAAGCGAACTAAATTATAGAGTACCTACAAAATGACTTAGTAGTTTTTGTTCCGGATAGTTTGTCTCCCGGTTATAATGGAGGTCGGATTCTTATTTTTCCTACACTATCTTCTTTGATTAAATTCATAGTGGATTCCAAGACAGTTTAGAGTGATTACTCTAAATTCTTCGAATCCAGGCTCGCGTTTGTTATTGTGTTCCCCGGGGTTCCCCGGTTTTGTTATTGTGTAGCTAGAATGTCTCAAGCCGGGTCCGCTTCGCCGTGTTTGAGTGTTTGCTAACACGATAACATTGTCTGCTAACCGATTCCCCGCAGGCGAACGCGGGTGATGTTATCCATTCGCGGCGTATAATATTGTTAGCAAACACGAAAACACGGCGCAGCGGACCCGGCTTAACGTTGTAAATGGACGGCGTGAGGGAAGGCACGAAGGCAGTCATGGTAAAGGTAGGTACATGAGATAGAACGGCGATGGGCTTCCTGGCACAGAACATTATAAGAGGGGTTAGAAATGCAAAGTAGCGCTTTTGCTTCGGAGACAGCTGTCGCCACTTGTGTTCCCGCTCACGCAGCTACAATTACTCATGCCCTCTCGCTCGCACCACGTCGCGCGCCTTATGGTGTTATGCAAATCATTGCATAACCTGTGGCGACACGTTCCACCTACTCTGTTCTAACCCCTCTTATAATGTTCTGTGGTTCCTGGCCAGTGCAACTAAGCTCTGCGGAATTTATGTATACGGTTTTATTTGTCATTATCACCATCTCGGCGGTGCAGGAATTGTGAAGAAATCTGCATACCTGATAAGAAGAAGAATACCATTCTTTTACAGGCCCATGCCAGAAAACGAGGTTATGACTTTTAGTTGTTTGCACTTCATGATCGTGAATATATTTTTAAGACAAAACTTTTAAAAGGTTCGCTTTCTAAGATGTAGAATACCTAAAGATGTAAGTACATGTTCCGAGAAACGGCATTGCACAACACGGCACGTGTTATAAGAGTACAAGTACATTATTCATAAAGTGTCATAAGAACCCCAAGTTTGCACGTGGGTTATGTCATAAAGCCATAATCTAAACATAGCCAAAGTGGCTACAAAGTGGTAACTGACAAAACTTTAACTAAGCGTTATTCGAGCATTTTAAGAGTCTGGCAAGAGTAGGTATTTCCTCGCATGCTGTATCGTAGAAGTATAAAAGTATTTTAAAATGGTGTGCCCTTGCTAAATTTTTATTTTGAAAGGTCGGTACAGTCACCATCAGATTAATCGTAGCAGACCAGGTGTTGAAATATTTCTGAGCAATGTTAATTTTCAATAACTTCTTTACAGTAAAAGCATTTAAGCATGTGCTCACAACTATATTTCTCGAGGGGTAGAAATATTCTGAAAGCTCTGACCATCCATGTTTCCCAAACTCGAATGTTTTGGTACTACTAGTGAAAGAGTGATTACGAGTATAAGTGGCAACGAGCTCACTCCCCTGAGTGCCCATACATGCCTCGAAATGGACGCATGCAGGTTTCTTCACGATGTTTTCCTTCACCATCGTTAATAAATTCAGAAAAACTGATTGGTACGAGTCAGCCTGGACAGGGAACGAACTATCGCCTTCATCCCATTTTACACTAAAAATTACCATTAAAATCTGAACGAGAAAAATTAAAACAGAAGTTACTTTTTAGTTTATTGAAAATTAACACTGCTTAGATGAATACCTTTGTCTGCTCTGATCTATTTGATGTCGACTGTAACTACTGTATTATTTAAAACTATGTGACCCTGATGGAAGTGATGAAGGAAATTTTAATCAATAATAGGTAGGTAAAGTCGCCATCAGATATATCGTAGCTTACAAGGTGTTCAAATATTTCTGAGCAGTGCTAATTTTCAATAATTTCTTTACAGTAAATGTTATAAATGATATCTCATTATGTATTTGGTTATAAATATCTGAACAGCTAATTTTTTCATAATTTCTTTACAATGTTTTATAAAATTGAAATGTATAACAATGGACTAAGGTCTTCTTTCCTAAACTGCTCAGATGTTTACGATTACCCTGACTGCGTAGATAAATTAGATTTTCTTGGCGTTCCGATATTTTTGATTGTTCATGTGTAAAGATATCATTGAAAATTAGCACTGCACAGATATATTTGACCACCTTGTTTGCTACGATATATCTGATGGCGACTATACTATCACCGCAGATAAAAGAGATGCAGCTTGATGCAAGTGCTAGGTTAATTATATGGTAAATATATTAACATCCAGCGGTACAATCTCCACGGAGGTAAATAAGCTTCTCGGAACTTAACAAAGTTACTTGGACATTGTTGAGGCTAGATTAAGTTGCAGGCACCTGCAATAATTAAAAACTTCGTAAGTTATTAAAGTAAGCAATCGAGTCGAGATTCCACTGAGTCCACAAATGTTACTGTCATTTTAGGGTTCCGTAGTCTAAATAAGAAACACTTATAGTATCGTCCATTCTGTGTTTTGCATGCCCCACCACATTGACTCTTTTATTTTTGTTCAACAGAATGTGATAATTAAGATAAGAAAAACAAATTATTTTGAGTCCCCAATCATTTTTGACAACGAAAATGGTGTCGAAAAAGACATTGTTTATCTACGGCGTAAATTCTACCCCATCAAGTAAAGTCGTTGGATTGAATAGGATTCATAAAATTCAGCTATATACATGTTGTAACTGAGTCATTTTAATGCTTCTATCTCAATCTTATATCCCTCTTCCCCCTTTAAAAAATATGAGAATAAATAAAAATGTAGGTTTTTTTAGAGGTACGATTAGTGAATTACAGAGCAAAAATAGTTAAAGATAATTTATACAATGCCTACGAAACCCTATCATACACGTGTCCGGCACGCATTTGGCTTGTTTTAAACAAATACCACTCAGAATACTTAAGTTAAACAAGACTATAAAATTGTTTCGTTGAAAACAATTTGTCAGCTCTAAACCTCCTCAAAAGGAGGACACGACTGGATTGTTCGTTGGAGAAATACGAGCTCCATTTATCTTTCATACCTTCTTTATCTCAACGAGCTGGGAGCTTTATTAGACATTTTGTAGATGTTCTGCTTAGTAAACAAACTAACGAACTAACAAAAGATTGAATTCTATTTGTAATTTATGGCAATCATACAAATTGACAGGTATAAGAGTCGATTTGTATTTTGTTCTGAATATATTTTTAAAATTAATAAATTCTGTTTTATTTTTTTAATTTACGATTAATTTGCATTTTACTTATAGTTACGTAGGTTGTTTAAAACATTTAGTTATAAATATTAGCAGCCTTTACAAGAACATTAGTTTAAATCTCTTATACATAATTATAACAAAATCTAGTAAAGTATAGGTACTACTTAATGTTCATAGTTGTCACAAATTCTAGAATACTTTTATCCGTGTCCCATAAAATTATAATAAACAAGTACCTACTATTTGAATTCAACCATTTTCGGTCAGAGTCTTACCTACAGGCTTTATGCTTTTCATAAATTGATAGTTTATTTACAAGATAACAATAGAACATAACGGATAGAAAAAAAACAAAACAAAGAACAAAAAAAAAATACCTAACCTACTTATAGGTAAAAAATGTCCTCTAAAGCCTCTAAGGGCTTTAGCCCTTACTCGGGGCAGAGTGCCTAATTAAGATCTGGCAGCGTTGACTCTTTGGATAGCTAGACTGATATACTGAATAGCCGCCGGCCCTCCTGTCGCCTGTTGCCTCGAATAGGCGCCTTGAGAGGCATTTAAGGAACATTTTCCCCTCAGGACCCGAGCAATTTAAAGTCTTATCAGCAAAGGACAAGAAACTGTAGCTGTCGCCCAGTCCCTGATACGTCCTTTTTTTCTGTCTCCGCCGTACGCCCGGACATGTAAGGGTGCCAAAGTGTTGAAAAAGGTGGCGTTCCAAACCAGAAACTTTCCACGGTACCATGGTATGAGGGACAGGCCTTCCGGTCTTTTCCCATCTGAACGAATTATACCCTAAGGCTCCAGTACAGAGGGTATGTTTACTGGAGCTGGGGCCCGCTTAATTAACTCGTTCAAGGCGGAATGCCGAGGATTACGAACAGCTTTTCCGTAGGTACAATAAAGCAGATTTTAGTAATGTTTCGTATTAAATACACGCATGCATGCATGCATATGCTCACGACTATATTCCCCGAGGGGGTAGTCAGATATATTCTGAAACCACAGAACATCCACGTTTCACTAGTACCGAAACGTTGTCCAGTGTGACGGGGTGTGAGCCCGTCGCTCCGTGTTAAATACAAACATCAAATGTTGATGTTTTAAAAAAGATTACACCTAAAATTATTATTACAATTTAATTCAAAAGTTAATTAAATAATAATAGTAGAATGTGAAAACAAAATGCAAATTTAGAAATGAAAAACCTATTTCTAGAGCTTCAACCTCAGTGTAGGTAGCTGCTTCTGCCGTTCGTTTTTAATTAAAAACAAAATGTTAGTCGCGCCATATGTATAAGTACGTACTTACAAATTTTAATGTAAAATGAATAACCCCGAATGCCAATAACAATGAGAAAATGACCATGTGTTTTTAGGTACTTCGATATATAACACACTACACTTCTTTTCAAATAAGCACGAAAAGATTTTCGGATTCCTATATAGCTTTCTGGCCAATTATTCTGATTAGGAAATATAATTTATTTAGCAGAAAGATATACTATCCGACATATTATTATCTTGGACGTTACTAAAGCTGTTCTAAGATTAAGTGCGAGGAAGTGTTTCAAATCTCTGTTTCTGTAATTCAAAATAAAGGAGTATAGCTTTTCAGTGAAGGAATTTGGAAGGAATACACCGTGATACCTATTAAACCCTTTGACTAATTATTATAAGGACTAGCCTTGCGGTAGCATTTCCCCTCTGCCACGGTATAAGCACAATTGATCTTGTGCATTTACATTCAATTTTACACCTTATCACTAAACGAGACAGCCTATAATTGCATAATAATAACTTCAAACTTAGAACGTTTGGGGTTCACACGAGACTACTTTTCATGATTTTTAACATTCAAAATTAGAATCTAAAGTTATGGGGAATAAAATCCAAAGTTGCGGATTACATGTTACCTCGCCCCCCGCAAAAAGTGGCAGAAATGTTTGTTAGTAGAATTACACGCGTAACCAGTCCACATATAAATAGTCAAAGATTAAACCCTATAACATGCTTCGATTTAGAGACGTGTGTAATGTCAGTAATTAAAGGAGTTTATAAATAAAAATGTTAAAATGTTTATGACCATGGATTTAGAATGATAAAGGATACCAATACTCCTTACAAGCATGGAAACACGAAAATTGGCCATGGCGGTCGGTAATGTTCAACCTTCAAACTTTAGGTTTGTCCCTTTCTGTCAAAATAAAAATTAAATAAAACTCTTTTCTTTTTAATTTTCGTCGTTGGATTAGAAAGGGACTGACCCATAACGACGATGAAAACGTACGAAAGATGGTTGAACTTTACAGACCTCCAAGGAGTATTTTCATGTTTCACCGCTTGTAAGGTAGTCTGTACTCCAAGGTATAATTATTTCCAGCTTCCTGTTTATGACCTACCCTAAAATTACTATTGGCACGCAGGAGTTGGATTATACTGGAACAGTCAAGACTCCGTGGAAGTCAGGTGCTCTGAGTCGGTCCCGGGACAGATATTAACCTCAGTAGGTCATTCAGTCAGATGATGAGACAAAACAAAGACAAAAAGCCCAATTTGCTTTCATTGTCATAGGTTTTTAGGGTTCCGTACCCAATGGGTGAAATCGGGACCCTATTACTAAGCCTACGTTGTCCGTCCGTCTGTCTGTCTGTCCTACCTATTTAGGGCTGTAACTTTTGAACCGTAATAGCTAGACAGTTATTATAGCGGATTTGCTAACAAATAATAAAATTTTCAAAAAAAATTTAAGGGGGTCCTCATTATGAAACTAGTTTTTATCAACGTTTTTTCTTCTCGCTCTATCGTAAAATCGTGGTGTGCAAAGCAAACTGTACAGTATAACAAAAAATAATAAAAACCAGCCAATGTGAGTTGGTCTCGCGCTAAAGGTCCCTGAGAAAACAAAACATTTTTGTAAGTTGACATGTTGTGGTACGGATCCCTCGGTGCGCGAGTAGCCCGACTCGCACTTGACCAGTGTTATTTTAATTTAACATTGCCATCTAAAATGTTTTGTTTTACTTGACTTGGCAAACGCCTAATTAGAAAACACATAATTCTTCACTAATTGCTGCCACCTTAGCGCTGTCGGCGCTAGATCTAGCGCTTTTTTTGGTACGTTTAGCGCCGTTAATGAGAATTTAGCGCCTAGCGGAAAATCTAGCGCTTTTTAATATTTTAATAAAGCAACAGTTTACGAGTTTAAATATGCTGTGTTTCGTGTTTTGTGATTGAAATATGATAAATATTGATAACATATTGTCAGGGTTGGCATGATTAAAACAAGTTGTTTTAAAACACGTGTTTAAAACAGTGTTTAAAACAGTTTGAATTAAAACCGTGTTTTTTATTAAGTGTTTAAAAACACAGATTAAAACAAGTTTTAAACAATGTATAAACATTAAGAAAAAAACAAGGTTTAAAACTACTTTTCATTGCGAATGAATGGAAATAAATTAATATTTAGGACTCTAAATAGCTTGACATAAAACCAGTTGAGTCTATCTCTATGCTATTGTACTGCTATATTATATTTTTGTACTTTTGAAATAGGAATTATAAGGAAAATTTTATTTAGCATTGTAATTAAATAAAATGTATAATTTTTAACCAACTACTAGTGCCAGTGGGGTAGTCCCCACTAGTGACTAGCGAGCGGGCACTACCCTGATTTACTATATTCAAACCAGGGTAATACCCACCCTAGCACTAGGGTATTACCCTTATAAAATAATATGAATATTGGGGTTTCCCCTATTAAAAATGAAGATTAGTTAGAATTGTTAGAATGTAAAGCGTTCAGTATTGATTAGAGATACGTAACATAAAATAAATGTTGATCCACTGACAGATTTTTGTACATATTGAATTTACTATGGCGAATTTTAAAATACCTAGTCTAGAAATCAAATATTATAGATCTAATTTATTTGAAATTAATGGCCTGAACACAAAAGAAAAAAAAACATAAAAAACAAAAAAAACACTTGTTTAAAACATTTTGAACTGTTTGTTTTATAAAATTTAAAAAAGACTGTTTTTTTTCCAACCCTGCATATTGTGACCAAAACATGTCTATAGAGTGTGCGGTGTTCGGGAGATTCAAATACGAACGCTTATTCAAGTGCTTTCGTTTATTTTACTCGAAACCTATACGACTTGACTGACTTATATATGAGTTTGGGAAAGACTGATAAGACCATTTAGAGAACTTTAAGACCTGCTACACACATACGGAATTCCGAATCTGGATTGTGCTTTTGTATAGGATTTGATACCTCCGCAATTCCGAACGGAATTATGAAGGGGGAAATTCATATGCAATCGTAATCAAATCGAAGTGTGTGTGGCAAACCTAAAAAAGGTCTTTTATGGGAGGAGAATTTAGCGCCGAATCTAGCGCTTTTGTGACTATGAAATTGTATAATCTATCGCCTTTTCACCGTTTAGCGCCAAATAGTGGTCTATACATGGACAAGTAAGTAGGTAGTATTTAATTTTCCCAAAGTTACAATCAGTGTCTGTACTCAGACCTGTGTCTGTCTGTGCCTAATACTTTAGGTAAGCCCCATCTGTTAAATTAATTAGTTTTAGGCTACCTTCCCCTAATTGAGAATTTGAAATGGAAATCGTACGAGATATTTGCTACTAATATATTATCTACTAACATTAATATTAGTTAAACTTTACGTTTGAAGTCGTAACTCGTGACTTGAATTCTTAATCAAGAGCTTGTGATATTGCCGTTGGCGTGCTCCATACAAACGAAGCCTGGTTATATTTTCAATACTAACCAATTAAAGTCCATGAAATTCTGCAGAAACAATCTAGAAACAAATCTCTATGCTTGTCTAGACCGATGTTCGATAAAATATACAGTTTCAATGCTAGGATTAATTTAAGATTTGTATGGAAATCTTTGAGGGGCTGTAACTTTAAAACTATACATTTTAACGAACATCTGACAACATAAAAGCATAGAGATTAGTTTCTAGATTGTTTCTGAAACATTTTATTGACTTTAATTGGTTAGTATTGAAAATATAACTAAACTTCGTTTGTATGAAGCGCGCCAACGGTAATATACCTTTAAATAGGTATTATGCTATAATATGTTCTGCAAGGTCCTAAATCCTAGTTGATTGAGGCCCACAAACTCTCGTATCGAAAAACTGAGTAGGTATACCAGTTTCTAGTGACAGCCTAGCAAATTCTGAAACGGTGAACTCAGACCATCAAACTGAACAACTTTTACTATGGAGCTTACCTCAGGCAACGCGAAAAAAAATCTGCTGTCCCATACATTTGAGTCGGGTAAGTACGGCAGTTTTGAATGGGATAGCTGATTTTTTTTCGCGTTTCCTGAGGTATTCTCCATAGTGAAAGTTGTTCAGTTTGATGGTCCGAGTTCACCGTTTCAGTATTTGTTAGGCTGTTACTTACACCCTGTATTTTTAGTGTGACATGCTTAACGAAACGTGGTTGTCGATTATTTCCTATGTACCCATTTGCGCAATCTAATACAATACCTAATCAAATGGTTTCGGGTTTTGATTCGATATAATTGATCTATGGATTGAAGAATCTATTGATTTATAACTTGAGAACGCTACCTTACTACGACTCGACTTTGTTGGTCAGGGATTTTGTTCAGAACTATTTCCACCGCCCACCGACCTAGTCTCATTTGTGTTAAGTACGTAAACATAGGTTTGATTAGGGTAATAGTACCCTAATCAAACCCTAATAATATGTAACAAATATTAATATTACGTTACATATTATTAGGTAGGTACTCTGTGTTGCTATCTACGCTAGTTGGCTGCTTTGTTGAAGTTCGCTGACCTCATGGTTGGTTGTACGTGAATAAATTATAATGTATGATCAAAATATTTGTCACTAATATATCTACATAAAAGTCATCGACAGTATTATGTATTTTGTATAGATATATTGTTGACTTTTCAGTTTTTCTGTGTTCCACGCGAACAAAGTCGCAGGCAAAACCTAGTTATATAAATGTTGTTCAAGACGCCCATTGACTTACCAACTACTGGACGTAGGGTCCGCGCTCAAAAGTGTCCGAACCAAAAGAGCACCAAAATTTAAAAAGAGAACAAATTACGTTACGTTAATAATATGGGGGAATGGGGTGGAAAAGAATTTCAGAATTTTCAATGTTTTTAGTTGGTTTATATTACTACACGTACTTATCGTTTGTGTAGTTTAGTCTCGGACACTTTTTTCGAGAATTTGTTACTAGACCCGGAGTCCATAGTTTTCGACCTCTTACGAATAATGTTGAAAGGGAGTGGGCCATATTCCACCACGCGGGCCCAGTGCGCATTAGCGGAAGCAAGTTTATGGTAAACTTGCTGTCAGAGAATTTTAAGCCCTCTGTCCTGGCATTTCGAATAGTTACACCGTCATCTGACGAAACTATCTGGGACCAATTGCTTAACGTACCTTGATACCTTCCGAAACACGGTGACACGATTGGGATGAAATATGACTTAAGCTGTCACCCATCCAAAGACGGCTCCACTACGCCAACGAGTGTCTCTTTTCGATGACTCTTCATTAATTAGGTACTACAGAAACTCTCTGTAGCTATGTACCTGCTGCAGAAAAATAGTACCTAACTATTTATATTTTAGCTTTAAAATAATGTAGATTCTCTTGAGTGAAGATAATTTTGATAAACTATGTTGAAAACTTAATCGTAGGTATCGGAATAACTCTCAACAGGCACAAAGTTGAAATAAGTTCGTGATGCTATGAAGTAGAACGAAGCTAACTTCGAGAAGCTTATTGGAAGCTACACTATTGAATAATGGTTGGGCTCATAATACTAAAATATTATATTGTGCCTGTTGTTTTGTGCTCATAATACTAAAGTACCATCCGATTTTTATCATAGCAAACAAGGTGGGGTCAAATATTTCTAGGCAGTTCTAATTTTCAATAATAGCATAGCATATGCTCACGACTATATTCCCCAAGGGGGTAGTCAGAGATATTCTGAAATCTCAGAACATCCACGTTTCACCAGTAATACCGAAACTCTGTCCAATGTGATGGGGGGTGAGCCCGTCGCCACTTATAATGGACAGTGGGTACAATACATGCCTCGAAATTGAAGCATGCAGGTTTCCTCACGATGTTTTCCTTCACCGAAAAGCCAGTGGTGTTACAAATCGTACATAAATTCCGAAAAAACTCATTGGTACGAGTCGGCCTGGACGGGGATCGAACCATCGCCTCCTGCACTGCAATTTTCAATAATCTCTTTACAAAACCATAAATAACCAATCAAAAACATCAGAATCCCTAGTACATCAAATGTATCTACGCAGTCAGGGTAATCATAAACATCTGAACAGTTTAGGAAAAGAGACTTTACTCCGTTGTTTTAGATTTCAATTTTAAATAACATTGTAAAGAAATTATTGAAAACTAGCTGTTGCCCGCGACTCCGTCTGCGTAGACCTTAAAAAAAGTATCCTATGTGTTAATCCAGATCATATTCTATCTGTTTGCCAAATTTCATTAAAATCCATTGAGTAGTTTTTACGTGAAATAGTAAAAAAAATTCATCCATACTTACAAACTTTCGCGTTTATAATATTAGTAGGATTAGCTGTTCAGATATTTATGACAAAATACACGTTTAGATATAACTAGAGTTTACGAGCGGCTTCGTCCGCACAAATTATATATCTAGCAGATTTTAAGTCAGATCATAAGCTATCAAACAAAAAAAGTTTCATCAAAATGGGTTCAGTCGTTTTTGCGTGATGAAGTTACAAAAATACAAACAAACAGATAGACAAAAAATCTATAAAAGGTTATTTGGAGTTCCGGCTACCTAAAAACCATGTCGTAATCTTTTTCATGTAAATATCTTCAATGTACAGACGCACTTCTGTTACTGTTTTATAATAGTTAAGATTGGTAACGTTTAGTCTAAATAATTTATTCAAAATTAGCACTGCTCAGACATATTTGAATACCTTGTATGCTACAATATGATGGCGACTGTTCATGTTAAGGGTATATTACTGTTGGCGCGCTCCATACAAACGAAGTCTGGTGATATTTTCAATAGAGATAAGATTTGTTTCTAGATTGTTTCTGCAATACTAACCAATTTCACGCAATGAAATTTTGCAGAACCAATCTAGAAACAAATCTCTATGCTTGTATCGTGCCAGATTTTCCTTAAAATGTACAGTTTTTAAATTACAGTGCCTCAAAGATTTCCATACAAATCTTAAATTAATCCTAGCATTGAAACTGTATATTTTAACGAAAATCGGACACGATACAAGCATAGAGATTTGTTTCTAGATTGTTTCTGCAAAATTTCATTAAGTTTAATTGGTTAGTACTGAAAATATCACCAGACTTCGTTTGTATGCAGCGTGCATTTACGCATTCGGAATAAACTTCTCTTAACAGACAATAATCATTATTGTCTGTTAAGAGAATTAGTAAGTTGGTATTGTTTAAACACATATTGTGCTACAGAATATTGATAAATACTTTTGAACCTCATAGGCACAGAAATAAAAGTGACAAATGGACATCAACTTTCGTTGCCTACTGTACTACAACTTCTGTTTTTATGCACGAGCTAACTTAAGCCTGCTAGTGTAGGCGTTTAGTCGTTCAAACGGACGAGTAGCTATTATAGGTAGTGGATGGGACATAAAGACCCACTTTTCATAAAATGACAGACTACAAAGTTTTTAGTACATTTTCCTCTAAGGAAATATACGTAAAAATTTAATGCATTAAATGAAAAATGACAACCCTAACCAGTAAACTTTGCAAGCATGTTAATCGCCCATGGAACAAAGACATACTTTTCAGAAAATGACAGATTGTATAGTTTTTTACTACATTTTCCTCCAAGGAAATAATCAGTTAAAATTAAATCAATGATACTTTGCAAGCATGCTAATCGGAAAAGGACTGTGGGGAATTAAATCAAAAGTAAAAAAAAAATATCAGCTGTCCCATTATTTTTTTTAATTTTTTTATTTATAATTAATGGACTTTTTGCTTGTGCGTTAGCACCGCATTTCCGCCAATGTCAAGTAGTTTGTGGGAGTATCTATCCCAATCTCAGGGATTGTTCTTGATAAAGAACAAGAAGAGATTAAGGAATGCGGAGCCCCGTGGCAAGCAAAGACGCTACGCGCGGACAACACGCGAGACAAGTTCTCGGGTCAGAACCTGCAACGTGACTCCCAGCTGTCCGATATTAAACTGCGAACGTATGGGACAGCTGATTTTTTTTTTGTTCTGACAGGTTTGCTCCCCTAGTAAAAGTTATTCAGTTTGATGGGTAGAGTATGATATAGTAATGATACTTTTCCTTACACCCTGTATAAATTTAATTTTTAAATTATTTTGATCTGTAATCTCTAAATGCAAAAATGGTTGAGAGAAAATAATTCGAACTCCATGGAGATAAATTACTGCTTTAATTAAAAAACAAAATTTTTGCCTTCCCTTTCTAACTCTATGCTGGAAACAGACACGGCAACATCAAATATCTAATTCTGACATTATGAATGATTTTTTTTCAAAATGGCCAGTTATTTTTAGGTTGATTTTAAGTTTACCAAGGTTTTCCAGTGACGGCACTGGACGGACCGAAAAATGAAGTTATTTTATTTAAAATATCTGTAATCCTCCATTATAAGTGGCGACGGGCTCACCCCCCGTCACACTGGACAGAGTTTCGGTACTACTGGTGAAACGTGGATGTTCTGAGGTTTCAGAATATCTCTGACTACCCCCTCGGGGAATATAGTCGTGAGCATATGCTTATGCTTATGATCTGTAATCCTTTCCTTTTAAAATCTCTGACATAGAAAATATTATTATTGAGACAATTATCTCGAAATGGTTTTCGATTCAGCTCGTTCGAGTCGACTATGTTTGCCCAGTTCGTGCTGGATATTGTACTATGTGGTCAAACTCCTAACTTGTCTATTCAATAGCACCTTCATTAATTTATATTTGAAAATGTACATAGCAGCTTCAAATTGCAAATTGCGCCGGTATCATATTAAGGGTCAGACCAGACCCCTCTTGATTCGTAATTCAATAATTATCTGCTCGATATAATTATATATTAAATAAGCACCTCGTCCTTTTGAATTTTTTTAATGTTTTATAAATGATTAAATAAATAATCCTTAGAGCTCAAATGACGGACCCTTTTTTCATCAAATAGGTATCTGCGAACTAATTTATTTAGAATAAAGGGTCCTCGTTTCGTCGTCCGTAATGGCATAGTGTTATAAAAACGACTAGTGGTGAAGCTCAGCGATCGCGGCGGCGCGGCGGGTCCACGCTCGAGCGGAGTGCGGAGGACGGTAAATTCGTAAAGTTGGTAGCGCAGGCAAGTCGGTACCGGAACGCGCTATCCCCGGCCCCCGCACACCGCTCTCGATTGACCGTCGCGATCGCTGAGCTTCGCCATAAGTCGTTTTTATTACACTATGGAAATGTCCTTGTCTCAAGACCGATTACTTTTTGTCGACAGAAAAAACCCGAAATAGCAAAACGGATTTAAAAGGATCTATATAAGATATGTATCAAAGGAGGTATATAAGATATGTATCATGAAGATCTATGTCGTCAGACTTCACAAAACGAGAGGATTGTTTCATGACTACCTTTGTGGTCAAATGGTTAAGAGCATTGGGCTCTTGACACGGAGGTCGTGGGTTCGATTCCCACGGGACACCTGTCTTTGTATGTCACTCTGTGCGTGTTTCCCCAGTTGGTTAGGACATTGCAGCCCGAATCACCTGATTGTCTGAAAAGAAAGATGATTCCGTGCTTCGAATGGCACGTTAAGCCGTTGCTCCCGGCTACTATCTCTGGTGGTAGTAGTCGTTACATATAAACCACGTCAGAGGCCGTAAGGCAGTCTGAAAAAACTCTTACACCAGGGCTTGCTCACACGACAAGAAGAAGAAGAAAAGACTTCACAAAATCCAAACTTAATTCTCGTTTTGTACTTACATACTTATTTTAAATTTAACATAACATTTTGGAAGTCTCAAAACGAGAGGATTGTTTTATTGTATCCTCAAAAAGGCTTTTGCACGTTCGGAGGAGCACTCGAACAGGTTGAATGAAAATTGCGACTTCGGGCTTTCCAATACTTTAGTTAAAGCCCATTGACCCTTTTAAGTAGGTTTTAAGGGTACTTTACTATGTTTTATTTTCTTTGTATTATACTATAGGGTTGTAATACGTTACATATACATTTGAAGGGGTGCTTTAGACCTTCAAACTGAAGATAAAGTCAACATCGAAATCGGGGAAAAAACATTTGTTATTCCATAGAATTTCAATGGCTATAAGGTAATTTATTTAAAATCGCGGAAGTTAGTCAACTTTTAGCCCTAATAATACCCACTTGACCCAAATGTTCGGAACAGCTGACTTTCTTTCGCGATTTCCAATAAATTATGTTGGTTCCATTGCAAAAGTTGTTCCATTGTAAATTAATACAAGATGTTAGGGTTGCACAACTTTCCCTGAGAAACCTATAGGAAATTCGCAAAAATTGTTTTCTACTTTTCATACAAACATTCGATCATCTGTTTGCATTTAATACGGGAAGTCAAAAAAAAAAATTATATTTCCTATAGGTTTCTCAGGGAAAGTTGTTCAGTGTCATTGGTACAATCACCCCTTAAAGTAATGCAACTGTTTACCCTAACAAACCTGTATAATACGAAATAACATAAAAATTCTCTACGTCTGTAGAGAGGTGAATACACAAGTTAATATTGTGTGAAGGGCACATAAGCAGCTCGTGTGTGATGTGATTACATAATTACTATGCAAATGTTCGGTGTTTTGCGACGCATGAAAAACACAATTTAGATGTTCATACTCGTAGCGTCGAAAATTTTACCATTATCTAGTCTGGAAATATACTGGATATAAATATATCCAGTACTAGAGTTTACCCACGACTTCGCCCGCACAAATTATATACCAGATTTTAAGTCAGATCATAAGCTATCAAACAAAAAAGTTTCATCAAAATCGGTTCAGAAGTTTTTGCGTGATGCTGTTACAAACATACAAAGAGACGGACAACAATTCTAAAAAAGATTGATTTGGAGTCCGGGATACCTAAAAACCATATCGTAATCTTTTTCATGTAATTATCTTCAATGTACAGACACACTTCTATTACAGTTTTGTAATAGTTAAGATATAGACAAATTCTTTAAATTCATTACGATCCTTAGACCTTAGAAAAGTATATGTTTAGAATGAGTCGATTAAAGTCGAAGAAATTCGGGAGTGCCAACATCGAAATTCGTGTTAAACAGGTCCGAATTAATTAGCAAAAAAATTATATATATAATTTATTTATCAGAAAGATATACTGTCCGACATATCTTGGACGTTACTAAAGCTGTTCTAAAAATAAGTGAGAGGAAGTGTTTCAAATCTCTGTTTCTGTAATTCAAAATAGCCTTAAAATTTCGGTTCTATTTCAAATTGAGTATAGGCAGGGTGGTATTATATTTCGGTATATTTTATCAACTTTAGTACGCATTGTATGGTGTAATAGACACTTCTCTACTTACGTAGTACTAATATTTATTCTGTCATCAAACTTGGGGATACTAAAGTAAGAGTAGGTTAACTACGTAGGTTAGTTCCACTAACTGTAAACACCCTTACCTGACATTTCTAGTACTCACTCACTACAACTTTACGTGATTTGAACACGTAAAGCGGCGCTATTCACACTAAAACATCTAATTAATCCCGATTTAAGACAGTGTTGCCAACTCGGTGTCAGGTTTTCGGGCTAAATAGAGTTTGAAAAAGGGCTAGATTTGCCCAATACATTTTAAATAGGGCTAAATTGGTTTATTACTAAAAATAAATATAAAAGAAGTGAGTTTTGTTAACTAATAAATACATATTTTTGAATGCAAGGATTCACCAATATTTATTCAAATTCAAAACAATATAACAAAAATAATCTAATCCGCAACGCAGGCTTCGTCAAATCTTAATCACATACATCTATATCCGCTACAAGCTTCGTCAATGGCAGGACACAAGATAAAATCCGCATGCAAGCTTCGTCAGACTATCACTAACTAATCTAAAGGCACTGCCCTTCGCAACCCTGGCTCAAAGGTCCCAAAGATACTGGCCGCATTGCCCCTCTGGATGGCCAAAGAAATTCTCTGTACCAGAAAGGCTCCCGAGCGTGGGTCCCCCCCCTTAGTCCTCATACGCTGCCCTATCTCTCTAACTAATTGTTTACTTATTAAATAGATTTACTCAAACACACAATCAACAATTTAAAAGACAAACTCAATAAAAAACAGCTCAAATGTCCAAGTCCTCATCAGAGGATTCTTTGCCACACAAGATTTCTCTCTCACTTTGTGCTGATGAGGTTGATGGTTGAGGTTGACCCACAGACTTAATAGATAGTACTAGGTTGAGCCTTATCTGTTTCATCAGGGGCAGCCTTGCGCAATACACGATTTTGGGGCTAGAAATTGGGCTAGGGGCTAAATTATTTTAAGGGCTGAACAAGCATAAAAAGGGCTTAATCTAGCTCCGAAAGGGCTAAATTGGCAACGCTGATGTAAGATGAACTTTATTAACACCCTGGTTAATGTTAGTTTAACAACGATTCCTAGAATCTTACAGTTTTATATTAGATAGAAGAAAGTTATTTCTCATCTATGAGCTAGATAGAATTATTTTATAAATTATACGGAGCTATAATTTAGTGCATCTTCAAGATCGTGGTGTGGAGGAACTACTGTGGAAGGTTCCTCCGGTGAAAAGGGAAGATCTTCCGCCAGGTTAGGTGTGAAGCCTGGGAACCGGCCGTGGTCTAACAGATCTTAGTTGGACCTTGTATATATATCGAATCTCTGTGATTATTTCTCTTGCGCGATTCATGTCTTGTATACTATTGTGAACCTTATGTGTAGCGGCTAACGGGTTACTAATGTGACGTCGCAAGTTGTCTTACGTACACATTTGCGAGTGCGACCGTAGCGCCATCTGTTAGCTTCGTTGCTATAACTTGTGGGTGTTGACATCTGTGGCAAGTCCCCACAGGGGTACTTTTATTTCTAAAAAAGGCAAAAGGTTGCATGTACATATCACGACGGGGTCACGACTTTGGTGTCGTTAGTCTCCGTATGTCAATTGTCAAATCGAATATGAAACAAAATCCAAGACAAAAGATAATAAAAACCGGTCAAGTGAAAGTCGGGCTTCTCGCGCAGCGAGAGAGTTCCGTACCACACAACAAAGACACAACATTGTTTTTTTTTTCTCCGGGAACTTTTAGCGCACATTCTGAGAAAATTTCAACAGTCGAGCTTCGAGGTTCAAAAGTTACAGCCCTGAATAGTTAGGGCAGACAGACAAGTGATCGGACGGACGGACGGAAAACTTAATGTGAAGCCAGATTTTCGTTAAAATATACTGTTTTAGTGCTAGGATTAATTTAAGATTTGTATGGAAATCTTTGAGGCACTGTAACTTTAAACTATACATTTTAACGAAAATTTACTTCATACAAACATAGAGATTAGTTTCTAGAACGTATCTAAAAAATCTCATTGACGTTAATTGGTTAGTATTCAAAATATCAAAAGACTTCGTTTGCATGGACCGCGCTCCGAAAAGTCAATGACGTTTGCAACTCTGAATGTACTTTTGAGAAGTTTTTAATCTAAGTACTTAGATTATAATTTTATGTTTTTTAAAAATGTGCTAGGTAAAATTGACACATTGTTTTGATTATTATTTTACAAACTTATACTATATTAATATGATAGATATTAATATAGTATAAGTTTGTAAAAGTTTCAATTTTATCTCCAATTATCTAAACTATTATAAAACTGTAATGGAAGTGTGTCTGTACATTGAAAGATATTTTCAAGAAAAAGATTAAGATATGGTTTTTAGGTGTCCCTGACTCCGAATCAAACTTTTTACCCGACTGCGCCAAAAGGAGGGTTGCGTTTTTTTAGAAATTGTTTCCGTCTGTTTGTCTCTTCGTTTGTTTGTTCACAAACTACTGAACGGATTTTAATTAATATTTTTTATTTGATAGCTTATGATTTGACTTAAAATCTGGTATAAAATTTTTGCGGACGAAGTCGCGATCAAATTCTAGTTGTTTATATAGCTACTATGCATTGTATCGTAGCCATAGGCTTGAATTGTTAAAATTGCCATGTAGTTTGAGAATCCAGAAGCCAAACGGTCAGTTCATCTTAACTTAACCAAATGTCACCGTAGAGCTAGCAGCTTCCTTGGCCATCTAATTAGCTAGGCTATTTAAAAGGGGAAAGAACGCAGTCAGCATACTCATGACCATGAAACCAATCACGCTAAATTCCACTGAACCGTGATTAACCGCGAGCGAACTTCAACTTTTAACACATTCGGTATCGCGGCTAATCATTTGACAGCTGTTAGAGTCGTTTTGACAGATCGCAGGCTCACAGTCACATAGTAAATAAGTAAGTAGAATTCAGCACAGTTGAATAGTAATTGGAATACAATTTGATTAGAAATGAAATTGGATTATGATTGAACATCGATGTTTTGAATTAACATTCGGGGCCCACGTCTCGTGGGAGCACCGGACGGTCTATTTTGTTTTTGAATGAATTTGAATGTAACTGTTTGTTAATAAACTGATTGAGGATCTCACACATCATGTGAGGTCCAATACGCTTTTAGCCGGTTTTATTAGTTACTAAAGTTTACCCGCGACTTCGTCCGCACAAATTACATACCAGATTATAGTCAAATCATAAGCTATCAAACAAACAAGTTTCATCTAAATCGGTTCTGTAGTTTTTGCGTGATGCTCGAACAAACAAACCAAAAAACAGACAGACAAAAAAGGTTGATTCGTAGAGGGACACCTAAAAACCATATCATAATCTTTTTCTTGTAAATATCTTCAATGTACAGACACACTTCTGTTACAGTTTTATATTAGTTTAGATTATATAGGGCCCTTTCTTAATATGCTGATACTTTTTAATGGGATGATCAGACCGTCAAACTGAACAACTTTCTCTATGGCACCAACATCGAAATCTATCTATCATATAAAACTGCAAACCTACTCGAGTCAAATGGATGAGACATCTGATTTTTTTTGGTCTCACAGAGAAAGTAGTTCAGTTTGATGGTCTGATCATCCCCTTGCATGCCAGCATATTAAGTTGGACCTTTTACATTTACCTAATTATCCCCCAGAGCCACTGCTAGTAAAATATCTACTCTTCCTTTTTCATACGCATGTTGCGGCATCACAGTCATCTCTTGATAAAGTGAGTTATTTGAACTCGTAACGCAATTAAGCATGTCTCGTGAGCTCAGTTCACTACGAGTGACATTGTCGTATCCAAGTGTGTTCAACTTAGGTACTTTATTGAGCAATTAATTAGTAATAATTGTAATTTACTTTGTAACGTCAGTAAAATACATTTTGAAATAGTTTAAAATTGTTATCGTTATACTTACATTTGATGAAACTAGAAAGATAAAGATTGTTGCTTTCTTATTGATTAAGAATATGAACAGAATACATTATTAATTTATTAAGATACATTTCTGTAATGATACGGGAAAGTCATTGCAGAAACTTTAATGGAAGTATTATTTTGGAACCACATACTCTACCCATCAAACTAAACAATTTTTAATATGGGAGTAAACCTGACAGAGCAAAAAAAATCTGCTGTTCCATACTTAAGTACAATACCTACTCGACTAAAATGTATGAGACAGCTGTGGGTAGAGTATGTGGTTGAAAGGTTAATGATACTTGTCCTTACACCATGTATACAGAATAGTCAGTTCTTGGAGGCCCAGCACGTCTAGCATGATTTCTCTAATTGCGCGCGACTCGGCTTTGTCCCATACTACAAGTCACGGCATGCGCGGTTTTCGCTCTCTGAAAAGCGTGGAAACAGGTTATTTTCTATACAGCGGAGGCGCGTCGCGCGTGTAGAGAAATCATATTAGACGTGCAGGTGAGGCACTGTACAATACTACTAGGTAGGTACTCTTCACAGTTCTTATCTTTTTTGTAAAGACAAAGTTAACATAACATCTATCATTTGACTAACGAGAATTTAGTTCACTATTCCGATACCGTTGCAAATTCAATCTTCAATCTTTATATACGTCTTCTAGTTGCAAAGTAAATCACCAAGAACAAATTCATTATCCTATACTTTATGCATTACTAGCCCGCGACTAAAAAAGTATCCTATAGTACCTGAAAGTATTTCGGAACCCGTTAAAACTATTCCGATTTTTTTTTATGTAATTTTAAAATTACAACCTTTTTTTTAAAACTTTATAAATCTTCGACTTAATTGTTTTGATTTCGAGCTAGATTAATTTCTGCAAGTAGTAGCTTGTTGATTTTAATGTTTTTGGAAAGCTTATGATGGTATTCCTTGTGATATACTTTTTATCTCAAAATTTTTATTTTTTGGGTTACAACTATTTACATGACTAAGAGCGTAAATTTTAACTATCTAGGTTGTAGTATTTTAGATTACGGACGTTTAAAAAAAAACATTTTTTAAAGCTACTGGTACTCCACTACTATACGATAATCCACAACATATTCTATTGGTCCCAATAATCCGTTCAGCCGTTTATATGTGAAATATTTGCGCAAATTTTAAAGTTTATTCATGCTTTGTTAAAATACTTACATTATAAAATACTTGACATCGATTTATTGGCTCGATTTAATTCAGTTTAGGGCACGTTTAAATTTTCTTGTCACGTTTCAAGAAATCGGTCGGCCATGCGTTGCGTCGATTAGGGTCAAAGAGCTGCAATCCGAGGAGGGAAAGAGAAGCTGCGATCATAGGAGGGAAAGAGAAAGAAGAGTATTAAATAAATAAATATCTTGGACATTGTCACACAGATTATCTAGTCACATTTAAAGTACCAGAATCGAGCCTGGACTTGTATTATGATGACTAGACAACGATATATAATACATATATAGATACAAACAACCACGACTCGGGTACAAATATTCATATTCATCATACAAATATTTGTCCCTTACGGGATTCGAACCCGCGACCCTTGGCACAGCAGGCAGGTTCACTACCGACTGTGCTATCGGGCTGTCAAATCAGTATTGTTGATCAATTCAATTAAATAAATCGCGATGTCATGTTCCATGCAGTCATTGGAATTCCTCTGTTATTTATGAACGATATGATAGTTTTTTAACCATATTTTAATAGACTCTAATCTAAAGTGTAACTAAGCTCTATGTTTTTCTGACGCTCCAAATATGGCAAAATAGAAAAGTGTCCTTAAACAAATATTGACATTTTGGTCTTAGAATTGCGCCGCCAACATCTCGCTGACTCAGTGAACATGTCGATTTGTTCAAAAATTTGCTTAGGATCACAACAAAAGACTGCATCTACTTAGTTCTTATAATATTTGATCGATGTATGGAATACATAATCATACACAATATTATACGTTTAAAATGAAAAAGGAAGACGCCTGATAAAATTGACATAAAAAATAGTCGCATTCGATACTTGTACCCTTATACTTTGTACCCCTTCTGCTGTAATTCACAGTTTATGTCATGTTCAATTTTCTTCCTGGAGATACCAGGACAGATGGATGTTTATTGCCTCAGTTATAAATAACTCGGAATTCAATAACCTTTTGCAGAAAATTTTCAGGGCGTGACATCGTATAATGTTAAATTGAGCTGTAGAGCCAGTCAAGATGTCTCTAGATCCTTATTTTTTAGTTGGAACGTTTGACGGAAGAGACGAAGATTGATGGCTTAAGTGATAGTGCAGACGACAATATAGGCTGTCCAGGGAGACTCAAGTAGAGTTAGTGCCGCTTAATGAACGCACCGAGACTATATTAAATTAACTCTGTACGTAAACAGGGTCCAACTTAATATGCTGACGGTTTTTTAAGAGGATGATCAGACCATCATACTGAACAACTTTCTGTATGGGACCAATGTTGAAATCGCGAAAAAGAAATCAGCTGTCCCATACAATTGGGTTGAGTAAGATTTCAGTTTAGTATGGAACAGCAGATTTTATTTTCGTGATTTCGACGTTGGCCCCATAGAGAAAGTTGTTCAGTTTGATGGTCCCATAATCATCTTAAAAAAGTGTCAGCATATTAAGCTTATTTTCTGGCCGAAAAAAAAAACACCTGTCCCATACATTTGGCTAGAGTAGGTTTGCAGTTTCGTATGGAACGGCAGATTTTTTTTGCGTTTTCCATGTTGGTGCCACAGAGAAAGTTGTTCAGTTTGATGGTCTGATCATCCCCTTAAAAAAGTGTCAGCATATTAAGGAGGACCCTATATAATAATATATCAGAGGATATTTTAAACTTGCCAGACAAAAAGTCAATCACCAACTCAAAATGTTTTATTCAAAATAATATCACATGGATAGCTTTCTGACTTCATTTTTGACTCTACCACCGCGTCGGATGGTATTCCGTTGCAGAGAAGATGAGGCCAGAAACCATACAATACACATCTTTAACAACACAAAAGATAAAAAGTACAAATACTAAATTGAATTACATAGTGTAACATTGTCAAGACCAGACATTTTAGATTAAAGTATAATTCTACTACTTAACTTAAAACCGATCGGAGCATAAAAAAAAACCGGCCAAGTGCGTTTCGAGCCACGCGCAGGGTAGGGTTCCGTAGTAGTTGCCCGTCACAATATACGGACTTAGAAGGGGGCTTTTTGTTTTTATACTTCGGTTTAACGGCTAATAAAGTACATTTTACAAGTTGGTCGAAGCCTACTTAGCAGTGATAGATTTCCTTTTAAATTCGTTAAATACACTACTGCCGAGAATTTTTTCACGTATCCAGAAACAATCGTTTAGCTGGCAGGGTATCCTCCGATAATAAAAGTTGTCCAGGTTGATTGGTAGACTCTTAGCTTTGACTATTTATATGTGGACTGGTTACGCGTGTAATTCTACTAACAAACATTTCTGCCACTTTTTGCGGGGGGCGAGGTAACATGAAATCCGCAACTTTGGATTTTATTCCCCATAACTTTAGATTCTAATTTTGGTTGTTAAAAATCATGAAAAGTAGTCTCGTGTGAACCCCAAACGTTCTAAGTTCGAAGTTATTATTTCGCAATTATAGGCTGTCTCGTTTAGTGATAAGGTGTAAAATCTAATGTAAATGCACAAGATCAATTGTGCTTATACCGTGGCAGAGGGGAAATGCTACCGCAAGGCTTGTCCTTATAATAATTAGTCAAAGACTCTTAGTTTAAAAGGATGTTAATGATATCAATTTCACCCTGTATATTATATTCCAGTTGAAATTGTGATATTAAAATACGTTAGGTACTTACTACTTAGATACCGGAAGATATCTAATAATGTGTGATTGAAAACCCAACGTTAATTACAGCTACGGGATAGTGTTATGAGACATAAGGGGCTGGTTCACGATGTAGTAATTAATATCATTTAAAAGTACGTTTCACTTATACCCCAGCAACCCACGATATCTCAAAATGTCACGTAGGTACTGCCGTTCTTATCTCTTAATGATTTTATTTTTAGGGTTCCGTACCCAAAGGGTGAAAATGAGACCCTATTACTAAGCGTGCGTTGTCCGTCCTACCTACTTAGGGTTGTAACTTTTGAACCGGGAGTCACGTTGCAGGTTCTGATCCGAGAACTTGTCTCGCGTGTTGTCCGCGCGTCGCGTCTTTGCCTGCCACGAGGCTCCGCATTCCTTAATCTCTTCTTGTTCTTTATCAAAAACAATCCCTGAGATTGGGATAGATACTCCCACAAACTACATGACATTGGCGGAAATGCGGTGCTAACGCACAAGCAAAAAGTCCATTAATTATAAATTAAAAAAAAACTTTTGAACCGTAAAAGCTAGAGAGTTGAAATTTTCACAGAATATGCGTTACTACGGCGGATTTGTTAAAAATGACAAAAAGTTAAAATTTAAATGTCCTCATACAAGAAACTAGTTTTTATCTACGTTTTTTATTACGTAAAAACGGTAATACACATATGCGTCAGTCACAATGAAATTAAATTTCTTGAAACCGTAAATCGTGAAATAAAATGGGACAACTAATAGTGTTAGCCCATTTTATTATACGCAGATTGCAGATTCACAAACTAAAGTCCGGCCGCTGAAAGATTGCGTTTGACAGTTACCATAAAATTGTAAAAAACTGAATGAAAATATTGTTTACCTGTGCTCATTCTAGTACACAGGGCACTAGCTGCCCTTTTAAGTTCAAAAAGCTACTAAATAATGATCGGCATTTATAGTTTTCATTCAGTTTTTTACAATTTTATGGTAACTGTCAAACGCAATCTTTCAGCGGCCGGACTTTAGGTAATAGATAATCTGCAATGCATTTCTCAGCAATAAGAAGGTAGCAAAAGTATCGTTTATTTGCTTTGAAACTGCAAGAAGTCATAGTTTGTAAAACTAATAGGTAAAATAGGTCACGAAGTCACGGTGCACGCACAGAGCAAACACAGGACTGACTTTCCAAAGGTTCCCCTGCTCTAATTTCTGCTACGTGTTTATATAAACTTAGTTTGAAAGGTCGTATTTTCAAACTAAGTACAATTTTCCGTAGGACCTATAGGTATTTTGTTTTCTCTAATTTGATGTTTGCTACTAATGTCTAAATCAACCCGTGTAGCCGTGGTGGTCCAGTGGCGAGTAACCTTGCCTGCCGTGCAGGAGGCGATGGTTCGATCCCCGTCCAGGCCGACTTGTACCAATGAGTTTTTCGGAATTTATGTACGATTTGTAACACCACTGGCTTTTCGGTGAAGGAAAACATCGTGAGGAAACCTGCATGCTTCAATTTCGAGGCATGTATTGTACCGACTGTCCATTACAAGTGGCGACGGGCTCACCCCACGTCACACTGGACAGAGTTTCGGTACTGCTTGTGAAGCGTGGATGTTCTGAGGTTTCAGAATATCTCTGACTACCCCCTCGGGGAATATAGTCGTGAGCATATGCTTATGCTTATGTCTAAATCAAACGAATAATAATGCTGATGCCTGATGCTACCGCCACACCTATTCATTCATTAGGTACAGTCGCCATCAGACACATCGGAGCATACAAGGTGTTCAAATATTTCTTAGCAGTGCTAATTTTCAATAAATTCTTTACAGTAAATGTTACCAATTATATCTAAACATGTATTTTGTCATAAATACCTGAACAGCAAATTTTCAATAATTTTATTTAAAATTGTAGTTCATAACAACGGATTAAGGTCGTTTTTTTTCTTAACTGCTCAGATTTTATGATCACCCTGACTGCGTAGATATATTTGATGTTCTAGGCGTTCAGATATTTTTGATTGGTTATTAGTAAAGAAATTATTGAAAATTAGCACTGCTCCGAAATATTTAAACACCTTGTATGCTACGATATATCTGATGGCGACTGTACCTGCCAAACCATTTGCTCCCTGAGCAATACTGTATACACTGAGAAAAAAAAACTACGTATACGTAGCCCGTCGCAGCTTACGTACCACGTAGCTTACGACGCGATACTGATTACGAGTGTTGCATCAGTATTTTAGTTGTCTCGTACTTCAACTTCACACTGAACCCTCATTGTGAAGTACGAGACAACTTACACTCGTACTTCATATTGAAGCTTCATTGTGAAGTACGAGATACCTTTAATACTGATGCAACAGTCGTAATCAGTATCGCGTCGTAAGCTACGTGGTACGTAAGCTGCGACGGGCTACGTATACGTAGCATTTTTTTCTCAGTGTAAGAAAGAGTATATAAAAGATTAAAGCAACTGTAAAATGTGAGGATGAATTAAGTTGTTCTTTATTTATATACCCTGTAGCTGACATACTGACCACGGTCATCAATCATAATTTCTAATTAGTCATAATAATAACAGTAAGGTGTTATGTTCGTGTTCGTCGATTTTTACTGATGTGGATCGTGGTCATATAGCTACGCTATCTCGCTATCAGCTCTCTTTCTATTTGCGCGCGAACGGACGAGATAACAGGCGTGATATAGCCTTATCACGCGCATCATGCTACGGCCTTTGGTAATGTTAAGCGCAAAACGTACATTGTAAATGTTACGTCGTCACCTCCTTTATTTTGTTCGACCGACCATCGTATCAGAGTGCATCCAACCGATCGGATGTCTTCTAATTGGCTCAGTATAATAATATACCTATATATATAGTATATAACTTCTCTAGATGGTGTCAAGTAGAGCGCGTTATGTGTCCGATGAAGCTCAGTTTCCATTCTTCGCAGTTGACAGTCGTTTGTACGGAGAGAAAAACCTATAGTCGCTTCTACTTGCAACTTGTTAATAACTATACATTTTTAGATCTTTTAAAAAAATATATGTTTCTAACAAACAAAATCTTCGTTTTTTACGGTGGAAACGTCCTCTCCGTGACAGAAGCCATCGCCGCGTCCGTCCGTCTTACCTATTTAGGACTGTAACTTTTGAACCGTAATAGCTAGACCATTGGAATTTTCATAGAATATGCGTTATTACGGCGGCGAATTTAAATGCTAACAAATAATAAATATGTTAAAAAGTTAAAAATTAAGTGTCCTCATAGAAGAAACTAGTTTTTATCTACGTTTTTTCTTCTCGCTCTATCGTAAAATCGTATCGTTATACACACATGCGTCAAACTTGGTGTGATTGTAGAGAACAAAGAATAAAAACCGGCCAGTCGGTCTCAGCTCAAGGTCCGGGAGAAAATCAAACTTTTTTGTAAGTTAATTATGTTGTGTGGTACGGAACCCTTGGTGCGCGAGTAGCCGGACTTGCACTTGACCTATTTTATTTACCAATCTAGCACCACTAAACATAAATTTGGTGACTTACAACTAACCACAAACCGAACTATCTGTAGCGTAATATCATAATTTTATTGTAACTGACTGAACTGATAGTTATGTATATACTCTTTCTTATACTGTGGTTAGGTGTCAAAGTCACACGTACCAAGATAATCCAACATTCTTCTTCGATTGAGGATGGGGAATTTAGTGCACACTTGATAGAGTACGGGAATGAATGCCGACTGCATGGTAGTCGTCCTATGTCTTCCTACTCTACGCTTCCAGATAACATCTCAATTTATAATCATTTGGTACCTACACAAGTCATTTTGGTAGATGACACAAATGATGATGATGTCACAGACCATTTTGTCTTGAATATGTTTTTTGTTGTTGTGTTTTTGAAGGTGTGTTTCCAGCGCTTGTTTTTTAGCAGACATTACACTAAAACATGGCACAAAATGGCGTCGCCCCATACAATTTAGTCTCAAAGGAAGATGGCGGAAGACCAAAAGTGAAGCTATGTATTGTTTTATTTGTAGCAGGAGACACAGCTTAATGTATATGTAAATGATTTGTAAGTACTAACCGTTTATTTTTTAAGGCAACTAAAGATATTCTATTCTATTCTAGATGTGACTAAAATCTTTTTTCTTGAACTACAAATTATTTTTAACAACTAATACAATCAGGTTTTATTGTGGTTTTAATCAGTATTACTTACCTACTGTACCTACAGCTTATAACTAATAGTATAGTTTCTGTCGACCCCGAAAGGAAATACGGCAGTGTGAATTTAAGTAAATGACGTTGATACCTAGTTGGCTATGTACCTAATTATTTTCGCTACATTTACTTTGGAATATTTTATGAGGTAAAAACTTTTGCCGCTCATTTTCTACGCCCCGCCGCCGCCGCCCGCTAATTTATACTGAACTCTTGGGTAAATCCTGCATTACCTTCGCTTTCTTATGTAACTTTTACAAGTTTTCAGGTACACAAACAAATTATAATTACTTGAACAAACGTTTTCTTAAGTATTGCTTCGTTATTAGGTACTAGAGTCGAAACGCAAACTTCAAAAATGAAATGTGTTTTATAAGGTTTAAAAGAACTGGACGGCATTTAATATAGTTTTTTAAATAGATTAGAAAGAATGTGAGAATATGTTCTTTAGACAATTTACCAGGAAAGGGCAGATAATTTATACAGTTCTTCTAAGTCATCTATAAAAACTGTGAAAAAAATCCATGCAAGCCGTGTTTTGCTTCAAAAAAGAAAGACGATATTTCTGACGTAGCGTAGGTAGAATTTAATTAATGTTTCATCTCATCATTATCATCAGCATTGTGTAATATTTTAATCTCTTTGTACGGCTCGCACACAGAGAGCAGGCCATAATATATACCACCACGCAGCTGCAGGCCCAATAATAGGTACCTATTTGTGGAGGCAAGTTAATGATTAACTTTTCCTAACCACAAATGTGGCCAAGTTTATACAGGGTGTAAATGATATTGGCACCATAGTGAAAGTTGTTCAGTTTGATGGTCTGAACTGAAGCACCCTTTTCGATAGTGTACTTTAGTATTACAAAGACCATAATAAAGGAAATTTTTAGTTGCAACCACCGAAATATAACGTTTTGCCACGACACGGTTTCTTAGTTCGTTTTTAATTATATTGTATTATTAATTAAAATGTTTATTGCGTCGTAAAAAAGCTACATAAATAAAAAGCGTTATAAAAGTAGTCTCGCGGCCCCCTTGACCACTTTTCTTTAGCCATTAATTGTAGCTATATATTACAGCTTATCTCTGGAAACCATAAAACCCTTAATTCGACTCGCATTATCCGTCCTCTGTATATTTTCTCTTATGTACCTACCGACCTACATTGTGATTGTGAGCCAAAACATTATACTGGAAGTAGTAGGTTCGAAATTATCAAGATAATTATTTTCTTTTTTTTATTTAAAGGGGATATAGTTTATTTACACAACAACGAACATTGACATATATACACTATACAGTTAATTTAAATAACACCTAAGGTAATCAAACATGCAGAAAAAGAAAAAAAAGAAAATTATGAACCAAAACAAGCCAAATAAAAAAAACAAGAACATTATTTTCGAATCAAATTACAGATTGAAAAATTCGTCTCGGGCGGGACTTGAACCCGCACTCTTCCAAACCGGGGACGTGCGTTCACGTCCCCTTAAGACGCAATAGATTGAAAATTTCTCTGGCTAGTGGGCTCGGTTGCGAAATTGGATAACGCACTTCCCCGCTTATCCGCCACCGCCACATGTCTCATCTGTATAAACCGTGGCTAAAAGGGAAAGCGTCAAAAAAAATTGCAACCAGCCTCTAAACCCTATCCATATACACATATGCACACAGACATAATTTGTATGACGCCTCACGCACACCAACCTGATAAAGTTTTATACGGTAGAAAAGTTAGGCTCATTCTAGAACAAAAAAACTTGTGCTAGCCTTAGAAAAAGTATATCTTTTTCTAAGGCTAGCACAAGATTTTTTGTTTAACTGTAAAGATAATTATCGACGTGTATATTTATCATGATAAATATTATGAATAAACATGGCTTCGAACCCTGATTTCTACAAAAGAAATTCTGTCAGTTTTATCATTATAATACTTATTCTATTATTTATGTTTTAACAACGATATAGGAGTCACGTTGCAGGTTCTGACCCGAGCATTTGTCTCGCGTGTTGTTCGCGCGTCGCGTTTTTGCCTGCCACGAGGCTCCGCAATCCTCAATCTCTCCTTTTTCTTGATCAAAAACAGTCCCTGAGATTGGTATAAATACTCCCACAAACTACTTGACACTGGCGGAAATGCAGTGCTAACGCACAAGCAAGAGTCCATTAATTATAAATTAAAAAAAAAAAGAACGACATAGAAGTTACGCCTTGGGACCTAAGAGGAAGGATCTCTCTTTAAGACTAGAGTGAGCCATACCAATTGTAAAGTGTCCACTTTTTTTGACGTTTAGGTTTGAGTGTGTGGTGTCAAGTAGTATGGACAAAAGGCACCAAGTGACATATGGCCTTATGTTTACGGTCACTTTTCACACACACTAGCTCAAAAAAAAGTGGACAGCCGCATAAACAAATATCTATAGTTCCATCTCCTTCTACTATTAAAGGTATGTCATAAGACAAAAGAGATCAACTACAAACGTAAATTTATGCGGACTCTATGGAGATCCTTCCTCTTAGCTTGGGACATTCGTATCAAGCCCTAGTCAGTGAAAGGATATAGTCCATAATTGATTTGTGATACTCTTACAAACAGCACGTGATAAAACATAGTGTTCTCAGATAATGTCTTGGAGAGATGAGAATTGATTGCAGTTGCAAATTTAAAACCTCTTTATAGAACATTCTGATTTAATACAATTGGAATAGGTATACGATACTTTATCCTATTCTCTCGACGTTTTGATTTGATATTGGAATAAATGTTTTGTCATTCAAACAAACAAATCTATTACCGATGATGTCAGTACCGAAGACTTCTATTATACTCAGTTATACTATAAAAGACGTATTTGCTCAGTAGTCAGTATACAGGGTCCTTCTTAATAAGCTGAAACTTTTTTAAGGGTATGATTAGACCGTCAAACTGAACAACTGCCCATACAATTAGGTCGAGTAAGATTTCAGTTTAGTATGGAACACCTGATATTTTTTCGTGAATTCGATTTTGGTTCCATTTTGAAAGTTGTTCAGTTTGATGGTCTGATCATCCCTTTAAAAAAGTGTCAGCATATTAAGAAGGACACTATATGGATGGGTGTTCTTATTTCAGTAGTCAGTATTGTACACACGGCGCCACATCAAGCTACGCAAAAAACATAAGCTGGCCGCGCGACGTTATACATTACTTGATGCGTGCGTAGCTTCATGTGTCGCCGTGTGTACATGGATGATTGTTCTTCTTTTATTTTCACAATTTCGTCGCGTAATTAAAAGTCTGTGACCATTTTGTGCCGCTCTCGTGTCGGTTAGGTACCTACACAAGAGGGCGGCATAGAGTCAGATCATATATTTAGCTTTACGTAGGTATGTATGGTAAATAATTCATCGCCAACGTCGCAAAGGGGCGAACCTCAAACTGTTAAAAATGAGCAAGCATACAAAAAAGCTACATTTATCGAGCTCTATGTCGTTACAAAAAGACGAAACTCTAAGAATAACAGAAAAGAAAATAGATTGGCGGCGTATCTCAATATACAACTTGTTAATGAATTAACGCAAAACTAGAATCGAATTATCATGTTTTCGGTAATTTTTTTCAAAATATAAAATAATTTGTTTGTAAAATTTAAAATTTACTGAACTCGATCTCAACCCACCGCACGAGCACAATCACCCTACTTAGTACCAAAACAAAATTCCTAAAATGTATCCACGAGCACGGCTAGCGCTTTCATTCATTGCTAAAATGATAACAAATCATTTTTGCCTGAAAACTTAAAATGCAAATAACTTTAAATTTTTAGTGTCAAAATAATGCAATTATTGTTTCAATCGAATTATTTTGTTATAAATCTGTTGGGGTGTATGAGGTTTTGCGTTTATTCATTAACACGTTGTATAATCGAAATAAGCGCGTAATCGGGAAAAGAAACTATTATTGGTTCACCTGTAGGTACGTCAATAAGGACAAAGTGTGTCAAAAAAGTATTGTAAACCTTTTTGCATCACCAGTGGTATTCACTGGCTTTATTCATACAAATCACACATCATCTATTAATCATTAGCATCCTTTTAAACTAAGAGTCTAGTGCAGCTTGGCGTACTTCTGAAACTATAATAACTAATTTCTGAAAGGAATTTAGTAGTACAGCCAAGGTACAGCTTATGCTACTAAATTCTACTAAATACCTTACAGAAATTATATAGAGTAGGCGGATGTGTTAGTTTGCCTACGCCAGGCATGTCTAACTCAAAGTCGTTGGTGGGCCAAATGCATAATGATAGTAGAATCAGTGGCCCGCAACTAACTTAAAGAAATTGTATCGGTCATAGAAAAGGACTGTTAATCGTTTATTATTTAATAGTAGAAAAAATATTACAATCTCTTGTCAGGAATGGGGTATTTATTATGGGGGTAATTCTATGTTCAGAAATCAACTTCCAAATCAAGGCCGCAGCTAGAACTAAATTTTAGAAAGGGCTAAAGTCTTTTGAACTTCCAAATTAATTTGATAAAATGAATTTTCTATGGAAAGTATACTTATTACATTTTCGGGATCCTTGTCTCTGCTCTGCATACCATCCAAAAAAACTGTGCAAGCGAAGCGAGCTCGAAATTTTTCACATCGTGATTTAAAACAGTGGTATTACATAATATGAGAAAACTTTTAAAAGTCTGATCGGGCCGCAAGAAAGTGCAGTGTGGGCCGCATGTTTAACATGCCTGGCCTACGCTAACTCACTACACTTAACTGCAACCATAGACTTAAACACGGATTCACTGCGTCGAAGTCTCGTAAATCTGCAGTACTCCAGTAAAACATTTTTTATTATTTAAGTATAAGCATAAGCATATGCGCACGAGGGGGTGGTCAGTGATATTCTGAAACATCCACGTTTTGGGGTCCTGTGTGACGGGGAGTGAGCCCGTCGCCACTTGTAATGAACAGTGGGTACTATACATGCCTCGAAATTGAAGCATGCCGGTTTCCTCACAATATTTTCCTTTACCGTAAAGCCAGTGGTGTGGTGTTTATTATTTGATGTCCTTATAATATCCACGTAAGTGTTTATACCTCCCTGTCACAAAATATGATAGACAGATAACAGATAGGTCATATCTGAACATCACCACACTTGACACGTCATTCTGGGTATCTACCTACTATTCTACATAATATTGGGGTCAACTTACTTAAATTTAAAAAAACAGGAATTTAGGTATCGGAAAATAGCCTTTTTAACATTTGAACCTTTTTTTCTTTGTTCAACCTTGGGTTCAATTTGGTTTTTGATCCTAAATTGTTCATATCAACAAACGAAAACAAAAGGTTACAGAGTGTATAATTTATAATATTATGTGATGGGTTTGTTAACTATCACATAACATTCTTCATATATTCAGTAACTACATCATAAATCAGAAAATTTTGCGACTTGCCCTTGATCCTCCAGCCTAGTCCCTCGTGAAGTAGCACGACGAATTTTTTTTGCCCGAGGAACCCTTAAGGGGAACAATGGGCAAATTTTTATGTCAAAAAAGGTTTTACATGTGGTACCATGGGCAAGTCCCGGAAAATTTATGGAATGTTGGTGGTTGGCGGATCTGGCAAAACTACAAAAATGGTTAACAAGATCGTAGTAGATAGTGGATGTACGATTCGTATAGAGTGGAATATTGAAAAAAGGTCAGAAAGTTGTATAACAGAACTTGCTTGGCATGAGTGCTACCGATTCTAAAGAGGTGAAAAAAAACCTAATTGTTTTAGATAAAAGTTCAATAAAATGAAGCCAAGTTTTAAACATTGAACTAAATTTTGCATAAAACAATGCTTATAATAATAATTCTTGAATATTATAATAGTGTTGGGGAATGTGAATGTTGTTGTGGTGTATTTTCGTGAATGTACTTAATGCATGATTGGACATCGGGGAAATTCGGGGAATTGAGCCTGCTTAAGCAGGGATCTAAAAATTTACATTTGCAGTACTGCTTTGCATATCCATGTAATTTCTTACGTTAAAAAAATTGGCTCGAAAACTCCCACGCTTGGTTAATATTCAGAGTGCGAAACAATGTAACCATGTGGGAAGTAAATTGCCTTTGGACCAGTTTTATTGTCAATTATTTATTCTCTTCAGCAGTGTTGCCAGCCGGATCTTGTCAAAAGTAACCGGAAATAGATAAAAAAGATACCTTTTGGTGTGAAAAGTAACCTTTCATATTTTTTTCCAATAATAGGGTATTCAAAATTGATAGACTTGTTGGTTGTTGAAGCGTTTTCCATTTTAAGTTGCATTGTTCATCCGATTGATTGATCGAGCGAGTAAGTGAGACGCTTTAGTCCTTATTTTTAGTCATTTGTTATATGGTCTCAGATTTATAGTGCGAGAGAGAAAAACGTGTTTTTAGGACTTGCACTCACTACGTAACTAACGTTTTGCGTTATAAAACATAGCAAAAAATATGAAAAAGCATTCCGTTTCATGAAAAAACAAGAATTGTAAAATTGATTATACTAATTCCGAAAAATCACCTAAAAGTAACCATTTGAATCGTGTTACCTAAAAGTAACCTGACAGCTAAAAAGGTTACAAAAGTAACCTTCTGGCAACACTGCTTTTCAGGCTTTTTAAAGCTGGTGGTTAGGGTGAAATACGTTAAATTAAATGTGAAATTAAAAGAAATAAAACTTCTAGCATAGCATATGCTCACGACTATATTCCGCGAGGGGGTGGGTAGTCAGAGATATTCTGAAAACTCAGAACATCAACGTTTCACTAGTAGTACCGAAACTTCTCCCCAGTGCGACGGGGAGTGAGCCCGACGCTGCTTGTAATGGACAGTGGTTTCAATACATACAAAACTTGTATTCTATATTAAAGTTGAAGAATAATGAACGTTGAAGCGAAAGATATGTCAGGGTCGCAGCAGATGCATGGCTATCATTTGTTTTTGCATAATTGGAGACAGGCGTACCTGGAAAGTGAATTTCTGAACCGATTTTGTTTTGCGAACGACTATCATATGGAGATGGGGTTCAAGTCTTAGTACTAAGTAAAAAAATATTATGCCCTGTCTTGTACGTTCTGTGATTTTTCATAGTATAGGTGGAGACCTATCTTACTATACCTAGAGATGGGTGATGGGAGATCACCCATCACTAGGTATAGTAAGATCGTCTAGACCACTCTTGCCAAGACGACTGTAAGACATACTTACTTTGGTAAATGTTGTAAATCCATAACCTTTTTGTTGTTGACACAGATTTCGAGCTTTTTCAATATCTTATCTATGAGGCACACCAAATCTATCCCATAATTATACAAGTTTAAAAATGAATGCAAAAACAAAACTATTTCTCCAAAATCGGTAACTGAACAAAGAATAATATTTGCAACAATTGCAACTTTTAAAAATACGCAAATGTTTCTTGCCTTTCCATAAGCAATGAGCTGTGGTTAGAGTTTGTACCTACAGGGTGTAAGTGACAGCCTAGCAAATACTGAAACGATATTGTGTGTAAATATCGCAACGCATTAAGGTACAAGTAAAACCCAAAAGGCGTTTGTGGCTTTGAGATTCTTTCTCCTAATTTCCGTAGACTTTTTTTGAATACGCAATTTATTTAAGTAACAACATTATCTAACAGCCCACGGCAACATGGTTCCCATGGATACTCATTCCCTTTCATAAAAAGAAATATAAAAACGTATTGAACGTGAAAAATAACAGCTAAAACTTTCAAGTACTTATCGTTTTGCAAATCTGTAAAAACTGTCACGTTTTTATGGGAACCTAAACAGGAAAAATAAAAAAAGGTATATAAAATCTTGCCGAGAAAATGTGAAACGTATTATAAAAACGTTTTCATGATGAAAAATAGCTTCATTCAGAATGAAACCGGGAGCTTTAAAGTTAGAAAAAAGGTGCCTTCATAAAATGCCATGTCTCTTAAGGGTTGTATATGTATACAGATGCCTAGAACGTAATGAAAACTCATTATGTTTTTCAGCACTCGGTTTCACAAAGTAATGCCTTGGGAATGTTGGGTTGGAAATCCTTTTCGTTGTTATGTTACGAGTCTTGTAATTTAAACGAGCATACGTTCATTACACAACAGATTAGAGCTACCTCTAATTTGTCCTTCGAGTACCTCGACGTTGGTTTTCGAGGTTTAACATATCAGGCATTATTATAAGGGTTTTATGGGGTGATTAAAATTGTGAGCTGCAGCAACATTGTGATATGAGTCGGGTTTTACTAGTCAAAGTGAAATATTACAGATCTCCTCCCTGAGCTGCAATCACGGTAAATAGTCGGTGATTGAACCGTAACTGGACTACGTACGAACCATAACTTTTGACACATTTGGTATTGCGCTAATCGCGGTACAGCTCACGGCAGCTGTTAAAGGCTGTCAGTTACATAGAGTTTATCACGATGCGGAATTCAGCACAGTTAAATAGTAATTGGATTGCAATGTGATCAGAGCTGAAATTGGATAAGAATATAACTTCAATGTTTTAAATTAGCGCAATCGGTCTACTGATCTAGGAGATAACAGCTACCTATGCAATAAATATTGTTCTGCTGACATACAAACAATCGTTTAAAACCGATTATAGATCTATTTGATTTGTCCATTTTTGTTGTTTTATACAAATGAATTCATGATAGATGCGCCAAGGGAGCAGATCACTCTTTGTGAATAAGTACGCAATATGAATTCTGATATTCATATCCTAGCTCTATTGTAAGTTCGAGAGAACTCAAATTGTTCTACAAACGTTGTTGCATTCGATACAAAGAGGAATTACCCGGGCTTATAGGAAAAGCGGGGTCACTTGCGAATCTGAATGCGAAATTTTGCGTCAAGAAGACATTTTGCGAATGTGACATGAGCGTCTCACGGAACTATTAAATAGTGCCCTCACATAATATTAAATCACATTACTTGAAATATTATTAATTTGTGTTTTGGTCTATTTTATACTTTGTCAGTTTTATTGTTGACATTTTACATCATGAAAATTTTTATTGTTGACCTTATTGACCTGGACAAATTTCTTTTTTGACATTATTATATTCTGCCAATTTTCATTTTCGTAATTTTTATACTAAGAGACATTTTTATACCTTGTCATTAATTTTAGACATTAGTCGCCTAAACCATTAAAATGCATGTTTTAATTTAACAATTTGGTGCACAACCTATACCCAAAAGTGTTATCTACGAGGAAACCATGTTCAATATTCTACAAAGTGTATTGTATTTATGAGGAACAAAAGCGAGCATTTTCCAAAACTGTCTCTACGGGAAAAGTGTACTCATCTCCGGGGAAACTTTCAATATTTGCCTATCTACATGGGATACGATGCATAAAGATGGTGTTACGGTTGGTCATTTATTTACATGTGTCACTAGTCACTACATATAAGTCAAAGTCAATATAATTTATTCAATATAGGAGCTTACAGCACACTTATCAAACGTCAAATCTTTTTTAAAGCTACCACCGCGTCGGAACGTGTTGTCGCTGTAGAGAAGATGCGGCCAAAAACTCTACAACATAACACGACTTAATAACTATTACAATATAAATTCTTAAGCTAAAGTTATGTATACAATAATACATAGTCTATTTAATAAAATAATTGATACTATACAGTAAAGTAAATAAACTATAAGCTAGTGACCTCAGACCCAAGCATTTTGATCATTTAAATAATCATCCAGTTTATAATATGCTTTTTTACAGAGGACTTTTTTGATTTGAGTTTTAAACATGTTTTCGGAAAGATTCAAAATGGTCTCGGGGATTTTATTATAACAACGTATACAGTGACCCATGAAAGACGTGTTGATATTATATGATGATATTATACCTACATATAATACCCATAACACTGTCATTTAGTCATCTAGCTATGGAAATTGCAATGCAAAAGTCTGTGTGCCCTGCGTCAATAACTAGCTCATTTTTGCACCTATCGAATCGAAGTTTGGCATGAAGACAAAAAAGAGTAATCCAAAAACAGAAATGTAGTAGTTATGAAGAAAACAATTTTTTTCGACCATTATATTATTATTTCCATTATTTCCATACAACGAAAGAGGGGGTGTCGTTGGATAGGTCTTGTACAATAGAACAAAACTTCCATAAAAACTAAATCGATATATAATGCTTCTATCTCGAGACATCTGCACTCAAAGTCAAATATAGGGCGTGCCTCTACCTTCTGAAATGCTGGAGTGAAAATCTGAAAAGGTTGTAAAAATAGCTTAAGGTAAGTACTTTCATTGAAAATTATAACGGATGCTGTAGCTCAACCAGTTTCGGAAAAAACCAGTAAATAGATTTGTTCTCTAATGTCAAACTAAATGGCGTTACACGAAAATAAATCGCGCTATCATTGGATTTCAAAAATTTCGCTTAGGTAACATACACAAATTAAAGAAATTTTCTCCTTTTAGACTTCTACAATGGATACAGAACCCTAATGGGCGAGTCCGACACGCTCTTGGCCGGTTTTTATTTATTAATTATGTTTGTGGTGGAATAAGCTCTGCTTGATTTCATTCCTTATCGCGACTTGTCTCGCGTTCTGAGGTACCTATCTACTTTCACTAGAGGTATAAACATTGGTGCCTCCAAGTTTAAATACGTCATAAGCATTACTCTTTGTTTTCTATATCTAAGACTAGCCCCTGGCGAGGTCTCTAAGGAAATTTTCCTTATAACCTAATGTCGTTCGCGTGATAGAGAGCGACCCCATCGGGACCCAGTGAGACCTCTCCTAATTATATTTTTTTGTGATATAAAAGTACCTAATTCAAACAATAAAAACCTTTAGCTTTGTTGACGTCGCTGTTGTTAGAAAATGTTTCCTTTGAGCTTTAGATCTTTATTTAATAACTAACAGAGAGTTTGGTATTGTTTACATTATTTTTTCATAAGGCTTTGTGAGGTTTGAAGATTTATTCAACGAACAAAAATACCTAATAGAAAAAATAGTAACTCAAGTTTGATTTACTTGCTTATTATTGTCGGTCTATAAAGAATTTTTTTTAATGAATATGGTAATCAAAATCTAATGTTTTCACAGCTAAAGGTAAAAATAAAGTACCTACTGTTATTCTTTTCTTCTGTCGGGTCGATCGTATGTCATAGTATAGCATAGCATAGCATATGCTCACGACTATATTCCCCGAGGGGGTAGTCAGAGATATTCTAAAACCTCAGAACATCCATGTTTCACCAGTAGAACCAAAACTCTGTCCAGTGTGACGGGGGGTGAGCCCGTTGCCACTTTTAATGGACAGTGGGTACAATACATGCCTCGAAATCGAAGCATGCAGGTTTCAGCAGGTTAGTAGGAAAAGCCAGTGGTGTTACAAATCGTACATAAATTCCTAAAAACTCATTGGTACGAGTCGGCCTGTACGGGGATCGAACCATCGCCTCCTGCACGGCAGGCAAGGTTACTCGCCACTAGACCACCACGTAGGTATTGAGTAGGTATATAATATATCAATTTAAGTTAACCAATTATGTGCCTGTGGTTTGTTAGATTTTTGTATTTTTTTTAAAGTTACAGTGGCTCAAAGATTTCTATAGAAATCTTAAATTAATCCTAGCATTGAAACTGTATATTAGTACCGGAGCACAGATATTATGTCTAGATTGAGTTTTAAACATTTAATTGACATTAAATTGGGTAGTATTGATAATAGGATCTAACTTCGTTTGTGTGCAGCGCGCTAGGGCGAGTCACGTAAGTTGCATAAAAAGTAACATCTTGGTTTTTTTGATAAATCAAATGTAGGTATCGAATATTGTTCAGTGGTCAATTCTGTAAACAATCAGTTAACCTTTTCCACGGTTTATACAGAAGAGACGTGTGGCGGTGGCGGATAATCTAAGTAACACAATATATACCTTATAGTACGTAGCATAGAGTCGTTTTTGTCGTAAGGGAGAAACGCGCCCGCGCCTCCAGGTGACTCGGGCGTAATTCTCCAAAAGACGCTATGCTACGTACTAGGCTTATAATTGTGTTACTTTGACTATCCACCACCGCCACACGTCTCTTCTGTATAAACCGCGCTTTAAAAAGATGTTATACGACATGGATCACATGGAGCGATCTATCTAGATAATGGACAATCACACGTCAATTAATTTATTGGCATCACGTTTAATTACTTTTACGTAATTAGACTCTTATATCTTCGACGCTTAATTAATTTCTAATCCATAGGGGCTTTGTAGCTTTTATCTACCTACTGGAAAATGTAATTTAGATTGCTTCTCAGCTAAACGTATTTCTATTCATGACTGGAATGCTCATTTTAGATACACATAAATTCAAAAGTATAATTACTCACGAGGTGGTCAGAAACTTATAACTACCTACAACAGATTTCTTCTTAGCTTATTTTTCGGGTTCCATACCTCGAAAAGAAAAACACGTAACCCTTAAAGGAATACTGTGTTGTTCGGCTGTCTGTCCGTCTGCCAAAACCCTTTTTCTCAGGAACGGGTCAGGAAGATGTATCAAGTTGATATTAAGAGAAGTTTATTCCGAATGCGTAAATGCGCGCTGCATATAAACGAAGTCTGGTGATATTTTTAATTCTAACCAATTAAACTTAATGAAATTTTGCAGAAACAATCTAGGAACAAATCTCTATCCTTGTATCTTGTCCGATTTTCGTTAAAATCAAAATAAAATCAAAAAAGAATGAAAAACTTTTTCTATTAAAAAAGTTTCAGCATATTAAGAAGGACCCTGTATAAAGTTTACGTCCTAAAAGACCATATCCGAAAATAGAAAGTTAACTCGATTATAAACTCAAATTTTCAGTTAGAGCATCGACCGTGATGTAGACCGGTGTAGATACTTACGGGAGATACATGTTTTTTGACCGATGGGACAACAACTTCTTCCTCAGCAAAGTTAAGTTTTCCTTCATAATTAGGTTTTAACAGAATCCTCAGGGCGCAAGCCCGACTCGCACTTGGCCGATTTTTTAGGACCAATAAATACTTTTTATATCATTCTGTATTTTGTGTACTCTGTGGTATGGGATAGGTACGGAAATGGCCTACTTCCTCTCTTTTTTTGTGAAAGAGGCCTGCGTAAAAGGACGTAGGTAGGTAGGTATAGGTACAAAGGGTTAACAAATGAACGAGAAACGTTGCTATAGGATCAATAACTGAATAACACATCAGATTCGTCATTGACTCATTTTATCTTAAGTTGTACGGTCTAAGAGGAAGGATCTCCATAGAGTCCGCATAAATTTACGATTGTAGTTGGTCTCTTTTGTCTTATGACATACCTTTAATAGTAGAAGGAGATGGAACTATAGATATTTGTTTATGCGGCTGTCCACTTTTTTTTGAGCTAGTGTGTGTGAAAAGTGACCGTAAACATAAGGCCAAATGTCACTTGGTCCTCTTTTGTCCTACTTCACACCACACACTCAAACCTAAACGTCAAAAAAGTGGACACTTTACAATTGGTATGGCTCACTCTACGCCTTTAGGTATAATCTCTTTGGTAATAGTATATAGTTCTATATACAGAACGCCCACTCCCCGCCCCCCTCTGACTTCATACCCCACCTCACCTCACACTTTCTGGGAAACTCGAGGGAAGCGGAGCAAGGGAATGCAGTCAGCCGCGCGCACCCGTTGGATTTGACTACATAAAATTGTGTCTTTTCAGTGTATAAAAAACGTTGAAAAATAACGCAAAATTCACATTTTCAATAATTCTTTAGCTCAAATACTATTTTTAATAATAGAACGAACGTATTGAAATGTCGATGACGTTTAATGCAAAGCGTGGCTTTCAACCCTACACGCAATGTCATGGACGGTTTGCACAAAGTACGCATGTGCAGACGCCATTTCGAAATTCAGAAACGTTCTATAGAGTGCCGGACTTGTGGTAGGTATAAATTAAGGCTGTAATTTATATAATAGAAACACAGAATTAATGTATACTCGTATATCATGTGTATACAACCTGTATAAATCAAATATTCGAATACAATAGCAAGTACATGTAAACAAATTAAAGTTGACAACAGTCGGAACGTCGATTTTTCTGTGTGGAGGAACTAGGTTTTGACGGATTTCCAATGTTTACGTAAACTATGGTAATGCAGATACACTCCCTGGGTTTTGCGTGGAAACTAATGTCAATCTTGATTGATGAGTTGAAAATGAAATGTATACTATGCGCTTCGCTTCAGCTCACCTGATAAGAAAGTGTAGATGAAGCCGAGGATGTACGTATACATTTAAATAAACAAATTTTAGTATCGGTATTACATTGCATTGCATTGTATTGCATTGCATTGCATATGCACACGACTATATGCCCCGAGGGGGAAGTCAGAGATATTCTGAAACTTCAGAACATCCACGTTTCCCCAGTAGTACCGAAACTCTGTCCAGTGTGACGGGGGGTGAGCCCGTCGCCACATAGTGGATAGTGGGTACAATACAATGCCTCGAAATTGAAGCATGCCGGTTTCCTCACGATGTTTTCCTTCACCGAAAAGCCAGCGGTGTCACAAATCGTACATAAATACCGAACTCATTGGTACGAGTCCGTCTGGACGGGGATCGAACCATCGCCTCCTGCACGGCAGGCAAGGTTACGCCACTGGACCACCACGGTTTTTTTGTATGTTTTACTATTTGTATTTATTTATCTAATTTAGTCCTTCGATTTTTAAGGCTCTGTTATGTAGTAATAGATACTCTTTCTTATACTGTGGCTCTGTCTAGACAGTAGCGACAATGTAGAACAGGAATACATGCCGTTCCCGTTTTTTAACCCCCGACGCAAAAAGAGGGGTGTTATAAGTTTGACGCCAATGTCTGTGTGTCTGGAGCATCATAGCTCTCGAACGGGTGCACCGATTTCGATGCGGTATTTTTAAAGCTAATTTTTGCGAGTGTTCTTAGCTTTGTTTCATGAATATCGGTGCAGTAATTTTATGTAACTTTAAAACTTATGATAAGTATAACATTAAATAACAAATTTAAAAAAACCCCGATGCCAAAAACAGACATTTAAACAGTAGGTACACCTATTATTTTTGATGTAAGCAAATGTATGTTTTACTTCTTAACTCTCTTTAAGAAATTTTAGGTCAATTAATGTGTCGGGGGCCGCAAGTGATTGTAAAATAATTTATGGTCATTTTATCGCGGTCCCCTACTCATTAATATACCTAAAACATGTTAAAGAGAGTTAAGAAATAAAACATACATTTGCATACATAAAATAATATATGACCGAATCATTTTTACTTTTTAAATTATTGTTTTTTGGTCTATCTAAATGTCTCATTATGCAACTCATTCAGCACAAGTTAAAAAAAGTTATTAACCAAAAGTCACTTTGTTGAAAATCATTAAAACTCTTGAAAATTTTCTTACGAGTCATCCTTGTCACTATTTAATTTTGAATGATAAGGTGAAAAAACCGTTCAATTATTCATTCTGTAGTGTAGATAGACAGACAGATAGTGGAGATAGGTTTTGTGTGCGTTTGTTAACCTTTATCTCTTCACCACGATCGCAGAGTAGTATTAAAGTAAAAATACAGTCAGCTGATCGAACGTTTTTATGAAAACTAGTTTTTTTCCAAATATCTCTTATAGTATAAGAGATAAGAGGAATTTTGATAACCATCAGCTGCAAGTCTGATTCAGTATTCATATTGTGTAGAGCATGTCTGTGATGTGGATGGACCAGGTCTGCCTGCATAAGTCTAGTTAGTAAGAGTTACAGACGTTGAATCGTCTGTGTCTAATGAATGATCAGCTGTAAGGCTGATCAAAGGATATTTATTGTAATATGTCCTGTAGATCTGTGATGCGAACAGTATAAATACTGTCATGTTCGACAGTAACTCCTAAACCGACTGACAAGTCAGTTTAGGAGATACTGCCTTTCAAAGTTCCGACCTTTGGACGGCTGTATCTCATAAACCGACCGATAGACCATGTCAGTTTTTGTACTGTTCGCAAAGCTACAGTGCAAATTACAATAATACATGCATATTCATTTTTAGCAACCATACCAGACCTTTGAACGGATGTCCTAAACCGACTGGAGTTATGTTGGCAGACCTGGTCCGTCCCCATCACAGAGATGCTCTACACCCTATGAATACTGAATCAACCTTGCAGCTGATGGTTACCAAAATTCCTCTTATCTCTTATACTATTATGTACCTTTGGGCAAATTGTCCAGTATCATGAGTACAATCACCCATTCAAGTATTGCAACTGTAATCGACCGCAACCGCATCACCCTGTACAGATAAAAACACCCATGATTCGGGTACCAATATTCATATTTATCATACAAAAAGTCATACATATATTTGTCGTTTACGGGATTCGAACCCGTGACCATCGGCACAGCAGGCAGGTTCACTACCGACTGAGCCATCGGCCGTTAGATTTTTAAAGCTGCAGACCAGTGAACGCGTGTGGGTCGTCCGGACCACCTAAAACGTTATTTGAATTTCCCTTTATACCTATCCAATTTCCTTTCACAGAGCGTTGTTAAAATGGGAAGGTTATTTCCATCCTGTTCACTCACAGGTTTCACCTATTATTTTTACAAAAAGGAAATATATATTAATTTTATCCTAACATTATTACTTGTAATAATGAATTACCGCCAACGGTTTTCGGCCTTTCTGATATTTTTATATACACTGAAAATATTTCTTTTTCTATTGAGTCGAAGACTACAACATTATTTCTCGTTAAAGTCCTAAGAAAACACAACGTTAGCGAATTATGGCAGTGTTTAAATCCTGATACATACGAGTACATGTATAGATAGGTATAGTGTTAGGTTTGTTATTTATTATGTTTCACTTTCTTTTCATCATCATCATTTCAGCCGATGGACGTCCACTGCTGGACATAGGCCTCCCCCAACGATCGCAATAACGACCGGTCCTGCGTTGCCCTCATCCAACGGGTTCCCGCCGCCATCACCAGATCGTCAGTCCACCGTGTACCTACCCACGCTGCGCTTTCCGGTACGCGGTCACCACTCGAGAACTTTTCGGCCCCATCGGCCGATTCGACCGTCGGTCCTGCGAGCAATGTGCCCCGCCCACTGCCACTTTAGTTTAGCAATTCTTTGGGCTATGTCAGCTACTCTGGTTCTTCTGCGGATCTCTTGAGGCCTTGAGTGAACGACCACGTCTCTGTTCCATATGTCATCACTAGCAACACACACTGATCGAAGACTTTCGTTTTAAGGGTATATTACTATTGGCGCGCTCCATACAAACGAAGACTGGTGAAATTTTGCAGAAAAAATCTAGAAACAAATCTCTATGCTTGTATCGTGTCAGATTTTCCTTAAAATGTACAGTTATAAAGTTACAGTGCCTCAAAGATTTCCATACAAATGTTAAATTAATCCTAGCATTGAAACTGTATATTTTAACGAAATTTGGACACGATGCAAGCATAGAGATTTGTTCCTAGATTGTTTCAGCAAAATTTCATTGAGTTTAATTGGTTAGTATTGTAAATATCACCAGACTTCGTTTGTATGCAGCGCGCATTTACACATTCGGAATAAACTTCTCTTAAGACACTGCGGTATTTGGGACGTGAAGATCCTACGTAGCTTCCCGAACGCTGCCCAGCCGAGTTGGATTCGACTAATTCACTTTCTTTTACTTTATTATATTTCCTCTCAAAAAAGGGAAAACTATTGAAAATATAACCTATGGACGATACTCGTTCCATTTAATTAATTTCAAATAGCTTAGTTAGCAATATAAATAAAACCGGTCAAGTGCGACTTCTTTTCTTTGTATTAGGTATAATATCCATAGTCAGCTATTTCCTCGAGTTTCTGACTTATCACCACTGCCCAAAGTAACCAGGTCCGGCCTAAGAGGAAGGATCTCCATAGAGTCCACATAAATTTACGATTGTAGTTGGTCTCTTTTGTCTTATGACGTACCTATAATAGTAGAAGCAGATGGAACTATAGATATTTGTTTATGCGGCTGGCCACTTTTTTTTGATCTAGTGTGTGTGAAAAGTGACCGTAAACATAAGGCCATATGTCACTTGGTGCCTTTTGTCCATACTATTTGACACCACACACTCAAACCTAAACGTCAAAAAAACGGACACTTTACAATTGGTATAGCTCACTCTAGTCTTAAAGAGAGATCCTTCCTCTTAGGGTCCGGCACTTCAAAACAACGTTTTAGATTTGACATGATGACGTTCGCACATACAACGTGTTAATGAATTAACGTAAAACTAGAAAGTAGTTTGTCTAGAATCAAGTGCAAAATCGAATTATCATTGTTTCAACATGGGAAATTTTCTTTAAAATATTAAATAATTTGTTTGTAAAATTTAAAATTAACTGAACTCGATCTCAACCCACCGCTCGGGAATTCTCAACCGACTTACTACCAAAACACGATTCTTAAAATGTATCCATGAGCACGTTAGCGCTTTCATTCATTGCTGAAATGATAACAAATCATTTTTGCCTGAAACCTTAAAATGCGAATAGCTTTAAATTTTAAGTATCAAAATAATGAAATTAATGTTTCAATCTAATTATTTTGTTATAAATTCTTATTCATTAACACTTTGTATTTATGTTTTTTAAATGTATTTTATCTAACGGGTGCGCGCACCTGACTGCATTACCTAGGTATTCTGTGCTATTGCTGAACTAGCCGCCTAGCCGGTAAATTTAACGAAGTAACTAACTGCGACTTTACGAACCTATATGAGTTAGCTCAAGGTAAAATAACAATACCAGCTTTTAACACGTTGAGTGCTAAAGTGCACACCGAATATCCGACATTTTTGAGAATTGTTGGATGACGGAGAGGGATGGCGAACTATTTTTGACATCCGATTTCCATTTGCCAGAATTTTTTTGGTCTTATTGTCTTAATTCGGTATGACAAGTTTCTTTTTGTCTTTATTTTATATTTTTTACGGATCGAAGACATCATTTTAAGAAACTAATTTCTTCTTTTTTTGCAATACATTGAGTTTATCAATACAAATTAAATTTGTAACTGTAATTTGTAAAAGGCAAAAGTGGTCGCAAAAAAAATCATTTGAACTCCATGGAGAAAAACTTTTGCTTCATTTAAAAAAATAAAAATCACCTGCAAACTTTCTAACTCTTCTAACTCAACTGGAAACAAACGGCAACATCAAAGGTCGAATTCATCAAGGTCAAAGTCATTTTAAGTTGATTTCTAGTTTACAAGGAGTTTGCAGGTCCAGTGAGTGACGTCACGACTTTATTTTATTTAAAATATCTGCAATCCTTTCATTTTAAGATGTCTGACATAGAACATAAAATGGTATTCGAATTAGCCGTCCAAAAAAAAAACTTGGCATACCACATTGTTTCTAGCCCAGATTTATGGTGCAAAAAAAATTCTAATTTGTATAACTACCTACTAGCTCTGCTATGCCCGCGACTCTAGGTACCTATTCTCACAGACCAATAAATACGTACCGATGCCGAATATCTTTACAACTTAGAATTGGGGTCGTTTTGATGCCGGAACAGGGTGCTTCAGACCATCAAACTGAACTTACTTACTACTAAGTACTTAGTTATACTAAACGACATACTTAGTTAATAACGCAATGAAACGAAGTCTTTGTGTATCGAATGTAATTGACTACATGGAACCTGTTTAGACCACACATACATTAAAAATACTACCTATAGGTATTAAAATGCTTTAGTCAGGTAGGGTAGGTAGGTTTTGCTTTTATATAAGACTGAAATCGATATCGATTGCATTGTTATTTAGAGTAGATTGACGTAGTAGCTCTTGTAAAATAACGACCTTCAAAGCATCGTCGGCGGCGTCCGTCGAGTCGGGTGCTTCAATGGATGCCTTAGCCATTGTAGTGGTTTTTAGGGTTCCGTACCCTAAGGGTGAAAACGGGACCCTTGTAGTCAAGGCAAGGATGTAGGGATGGACGTTGGGACGTAGTGAAACAACGGCGTTTGTGGTTAGACTGCTCTATATTGAATAGTTATAATTGATTCTACAAAAAAAAAAGTTAATCGCATTTTAAGTTTTGAGGCAAAAATGATTTGTTATTGTTTCAGCAATGAATAAAAGCGCTAACGAACTCATAGATACATTTAAGAATCTTGTTTTGGTTGTAAGTAGGGTGAGTGTGCCCGTGCGGTGGGTTGACATCGGGTTCAATAAATTTTAAATTTAACAAAAAAATTATTTTAATATTTTCATAAAAATTACCTATGTTGAAACCATGATAGTTCGATTCTCCTCTCGATTCTAAACAAACTACTTTCTAGTTTTGCGTTAATTCATTAACACGTTGTATATCCTAACAACTAGCTTACTACACTACACCCTATTACTAAGTCTACGTTGTCCGTCCGTCCTTTTTAGGGCTGTAACTTTTGAACCGTTATAGTTAGACAGTTGCAATTTTCACTGAATATGCGTTATTACGGCGTATTAAAAAATAATAAAATGTCAAAAATTTAAAATTGTAGGGGGGTCCTCATACAAGATACTCGTTTTTATCAACGTTTTTTTTCTTCTCGCTCTATCGTAAAAACGGTAATACATACAAGCATCAAATTTGGTGTGATTATAGAGCAAACTCTATAGTATAAAAACAAATAATAAAAACTGGCCAAGAGTGAGTCGGTCTCCTATTAAAGGTCTTGGACAAATAATTTTTTTTTAGTTATTATGTTGTGTGGTGGCGTAGTACGGAACCCTCGGTACGCGAGTAGCCCGACTCGCACTTGACCAGTTTTATTTTACTCAAGCACCTCAGTGCCTTAAAGGCAGGTTTAGACGATGACAATTTTGCGGCGCCAATTTTCAAGCGCCAGCGTTAGCAAGGAAAAATCTTTTCACTGTATAAACACTTTTCGCACCAATTTTTTGCGGCATGCCAGACCGTTAGCACGGAATAGAGCACGCCTATTACCTATTTTTCGATGCTAGTGACCTCCGCCCGTGTCCCTCGCATTCTCCGCGCCAATTTTAAGACTCGTGTAACAAACACATCGTGCTAATCGCTGGCATGCTTATTACAAGCAAAACCATTCCTATGGTTTTCCTCCTCGAAATCAATCAATCGTTTCAATCCTGTTCCAATCCAGGATTGGCGTTGAAAATTAGCACCGTATAAATGACAGCGTGCCGTGCTTTTTTTTCGTGCTAAAATACTGGCCCCGCAAAATTGTCATCGTCTAAACCTGCCTTATAATGCAAGTAGAGATTCTGATAATACAGCTAGGTTATCCTTTAAACCAAATCAGAGATCTAAAAAACTGATTAGTCTTTTAAACTAAGACTCTACCCGTCAAACTGAACAACTTTTACTGCCGGAGTAAACATAAAATCGACAAGAAAAAATTGTTCTTTAATACATTTGAGTCGAGTAGGCTTTGCTCGGTGTTTCTCTGAGATATCATATCAGAAATAACTTAGAAAAATAGCAAGTTGAAGTGGCAATGGTCATATCTGCTGAAGAACTGACAACCGATAGGGTGTCAGAGTTCTAGAGTGGAGACCGCGAACTGGTAGGCCTAGTATGGGACGCCCTGCTACCCGCTGGACAGACGCCCAAAAAAAACTAGTGTAGAGCGACTGGATGAGGAAGGCCTTAGACAGAGTTTTGTGTCGCGCCTTGGGCGAGGCCTATTGTTGATGAGGCACTGTAGTAGTATGGAATAGCTTAATTAGTCTTTCGCGATTTCAAGTTTGCTCCAGGTAGTAAAACACCTATGGCTCGAATTATTCCGCACTGGGTAGAGTTTTTAATATGGACTCTCTCTATTCTCTCAACGTCTTTACTTACAATAAAACCAATCGGGTCCCAACGGTAAATGTGACCAACAGCGTTTATGACAAGCTGCGTTTGTCACAAGCTGCGTTTGTGACCAAGTACGTTTGTGACAAATTGCTTTTGTGGTAAACTGCGTTTGTGTCGAGGTGCGAATGTGACCTGCTGAGAAAATCTCTCGCAGGGTGACAAACTGCGTTTGTGACGTGTGGCGTGTAATCCATTTGTTCATTTGCCAAAATTATATGACCCTGACATACTTTGACCACCACTGGGAATAGAATAGGGTTTTTACTCTGCGGTAAGTGACATTATGTGCATATTAAACAGAAGTTCCATAAAGGTATTTCATGCAAAACGGGTAAGTCAATGTACTTTAGTTGGCTTGCGTCCATTATACTAATGTTAGCGTTTGCACTTTTTGAGCTGCATCAGAAAATTGGTATTCGTTCAATATTTTGAAGACTCATTCTATTTCTATCTTGACTGTTGACTTAAGGGGATATTACCGTTGGCGCGCTCCATAAAAACGAAGTCTGGTTATATTTTCTAAAATAACCAATTAAAGTCAATTAAATTTTGCAAAAACAATCTAGAAACTAATATCTGCTTGTATGTTGTCCGATTTTCGTTAAAATATACAGTTTCAATGCTAGGATTAATTTAAGATTTGTATGGGAATCTTTGAGGCACTGTAACTTTAAACCACATTTTAACGAAAATCTGACAACGTACAAGCATAGAGAGTAGTTTCTAGATTATTTCTAAAAAATTTCATTGACTTTAATTGGTTAGTATTGAAAATATAACCAGACTTCCTTTTTATGGAGCACGCCAATGGTAATACAGGGTGTAAGGAAAAGTATCAATAACCTTTAAACCACATACTCTACCCACCAAACTGTACAACTTTTACTATGGGAGCAAACCTATCAGAACAAAAAAAAATGTGCTGTCCCATACATTTGAGTCCTGTAGGCGCTGCAGTTCAGTATGGAACAGTTGATTTTTTTTGCTCTTATAGTAAAAGTTGTTCGTTTGATGGGTAGAGTAGAGTATGTGGTTTAAAGGTTAATGATACTTTTTCTTACACTCTGTATACCCTTAATTTCAAGATTGATACGTACGATGTTTGTTTTTACATTCATCACATTGATCCTTTCATGATTCAGTACGGAAAAAGAAAACAAACGAAGTACTTACATTTTAAAATGTTGAAGTGAGAACTGATTGTTATTTATTTATTTTCCGTTCGAATATGCTTTTAAATTTTGATTTGAAATGAAATTACAAGACTAAAAATACCGTAAACGTATGCTCCCAATTTGTTAACACCAAAATAAGTATTGAAAGGATGAATGAAAGTCTACTTAAGAAACAGATATATACGGCGTGTGTGGAAGGAAACATTGGTAGACTATGTATTATTGTATGCATAACTTTAGCTTAAGAATTTATATTGTAATAGTTATTAAGTCGTGTTATGTTGTAGAGTTTCTGGCCGCATCTTCTCTACAGCGACAACACGTTCCGACGCGGTGGTAGCTTTAAAAAAGATTTGACGTTTGATAAGTGTGCTGCAAGCTCCTATATTGAATAAATTATATTGACTTTGACTTTGGTAGAGGCAGACCTAGGAGAGGATACCTAGACCAGGTCAGGGACGTCATTAAAAACTGCCAGGTTAAAAGTAGCCGAAATCGAAGGGAATGTATGACAAGATGTATGGACTTAGAGGAAGCAAGATATGTGTGTCAGAACCGCCCAAAGTGGAGATCTATAGTTTCTGCCTACCCCTATGGGAAAAAGGCGTGAGTTTATGCATGTATGTATGTAAATTAAGTTTGAAAGGTCAAAATCCTTCATACTTATATTAAATATTTCATACATACGAGTATAATAGGCATATCGGCATAATGCTCACGTCTGAATTATATTATTCGCCGAAGGGGTAGTTTTCATTTCATTTATTCATAGACAATAAAAATTATCGTGTGCGAATATAACAGGTGTAAAAGATAATCAGGGCGCTACATTTCACAAGATAGATATACTAATAAAGATATTATATACAAGCACGAGTTTTAAAATTGTCAAAGATATTATGAAAACTGGGACTATCCACATTCTTTATTACTTTATAATCAGAGGTCGGATTCTGCCGGTCATTCTAGGGCCGCAATAAAATGTTAAAAAGGACCTTCTTTTAGAAATTATACTGATGAAAGACAGAAAACTGATCTCCTTTGCATCAAATCATAGTTTTCATAGAAACTAGCAAATAAGCGTACTCTTTAACGTCTTCAACAAAATTAAAACCTTCAACCTCATTCGCAATCAATTTATGAAAGATTGATGACTTAGGGTAAAGAAATTTTATGTCCAATTGACATCAAAATTTACGGCAATTAATTTGCAACATTGCTTTAATTATGTTTAGGTAAGCTCCTTCGGTTACTCTAGCAACAATGAAAAATGGCTTCAGGACTATGAGAGTTCAAATATTTACGTTACTCAAACATCCACGACTATGTGTAATATTTACTAGCGTTGTAATGTTTTTTTTTAATTCTTCGCTTTTATATTTTTAAAATAGGTCGGTTTAATAAATACGCATTGAGTCCAGCGGCAGCGTAGTAGCGTGGACTTAGCGTAGACGACCCCTACGCCGTAGCAAAGTAGAAAGCCGTAGAGTAGCCGTAGAAATGAAAATAATTAAAAGAGATTTAAATAAAGTCTTATATCAGTACAGCATAGCGTTTTTTCGACTAATTATCATCTTAGGCAATATAACTATGGACGAGTTACGCGTGTTATTCTACTTACAAACTTTTCTACCACTTTTTGCGGGGCACGAGGTAGCATGCAATCCACAGTTTTGGATTTTATTCCATTACTTTAGATTCTAATTTTGGTTGTTCAAAATAGTCTTGTGTGAACCTCAAACGCTACTAGTTTGAAGTTATTGTTCCGCAAATATAGGCTGTCTCGGTTTAGTAACAAGCTTATATATATAAATAAACTTGTATTTAAATGCACATGATTAATTGATCTTGTAACGTGGCAGAGGGAAAATGCTACCGCAAGGCTAGTCCCTAGTTATGTGCTCTAAGATCATCATACTAAATTAAGATATAAATGTTATACTACAACATTAACGAGGCCAAATGGAGAAAAATAAATGCGAATGAAAAGAAAACGACTGAATTTCAGAACATACACTTTAAAATTAAAATGAAAAACTTGATCGTTTTCTTTCCATTAGAAAAAAAAACAATAAGCAAATTAACAGTACAAAATAGAAAAATACCAACATTTTTTATGTTTTGTTGTATTAATATTCAAACGAAACAGGAAAATTTTAATTAAGTTTGTAAAAATCGTAAAAGAAGTTTATTTTAAAATTAATTAAATTTTCATTCTACGCTAACAAATGGGGTTTCTTGACGTCGAGCATATAACGATATTAACCCAAGATAATAATAATCAGAAATACAACTACGCAATAACAATGACACGGAAAAAATTTTTACAGATATCTTTATTTTGTGTAGTGGCCGGGCATAGGTAGAGTAATTTATAACGTCGCGCGGCCAGCTTATGTTTGTTTTGCGTAGCTTGATGTGTCGCTGTGTGCACCTCATCTATAAAGCTATCGATTTTGCCAGGGATGTATTTACAAATATTGCGCCTCTGGGCAAATATATTCGGACGCCCCCCTTAACTATAGCTTGAAGGCGGCGGGCGCCAGCAAAAGTTCTAAGGTTATCTACCTATTTTTGAAGAACTGATCGATAAGAGTTGTTGACGGTTTTTCATGACAGTAATGTCACGAGTTACCCCAAACCTAGAGCATTTCTTATGGGTATGACTCTACAGGTCGCCTCACTTGAAACCGCCCCTGGACGGTTTATTATTGCATAGACGAAATTCTATTTGTTGTGAAGCGCAAATCTGCTTTTCTGAATAGGTTCATGACTGGAATTCTGTGCTCTAAAACAATGATATTGTGCAATAAGTCAGCTTCAGAGGAAGTCCACCACTTCATTCTTTTCATTCGCTGTCCCTCACTAGAAACTCCCATACATTTGGCCCGATTAGGCTTGCAGTTTCGTATGGAACAGTAGAATTTTCTTTCGCGATTTCGATTTTGGTGCCATAGAGAAAGTTGTTCAGTTTGATGATCTGATCATCCCCTTAAAAATGTGTCAGCATATTAAGAAGGACCCTGTATATGAGATTATGTATAAATAATCTAATATGCTTGCCACCCCATATCCCTGCACAGGTATTTTTAACGAAACAATCTATAATACAGGGTGTAGGTAAATGTAGACAGTTGCATTACTTTAAACGGTAATTGTACTCATGATAATAACAACTTTCCCCAAGGAACATAAAGGAAATTCGCAAAAACATTTTGGTCTTCCCATACTAAATGATATCAGCTGACCGAACGTTTGTATGAAAACTAGATTTTCTGGGGGAAGTTGTTCAGTCATCATCATCATCATCTTAGCCGATGGACGTCCACTGCTGGGCATAGGCCTCCCCCAAGGATCGCCACAAGGACCGGTCCTGCGCTGCCCTCATCCAACGGGTTCCGGCGGAGTTGTTCAGTATCATGAGTGTAATCATCTTTTAAAGTAATGAAACTGTCTACACTAACACTCTACATTATATTTTTTGATAAACTGATAAATTTGACATGTTACCTATTAGGAGACTCAATGAGGGAAAAGAGGGATGGTCGACATATGGCGGGATCTTCTACTATATAAGATTTATTTCTTTTTTTCAGATTAACTAACCTGTCACACTGGACAGAGTTTTGACATGCTATTATTAGGGAGGGGGACACTCTATATATCTTTTTCACATGTAATAGAATTCGGTGTGTCAAGTTTTTTTTTTTGGTATTCATTTTTTATTTTAACGGATAGAACACATAATTTTAAGAAACCAATTTATTTTTTATATCGATTTATCGAGTTTATCAATATAAATTTAAATAATAAATTACTTTGATCTGTGATTTCTAAATGCAAAAATGGTAAAGAGAAAAAAAATCGAACTCCATGGAGAAAAACTACTTACAGCTTTATTTAAAAAAAATCCTGCCTTCTCTTTCTAACTCTATGCTGGAAACAAACGGCAACATCAAATGTCAAATTCTGACATTGTGAATGTATTTTTTTTTCATAGTGGCCAGATATTTTAAGTTGATTTTAAGTTTTCCAAGGAGTTCACAGGTTTTCCAGTGACGTCACTGGACGGACCGGAAAACGACGTTATTTTATTTAAAAATCTGTAATCCTTTCATTTTAAAATCTCTGACATAGAAAATATTACTATTGAGACAGTTATCTCGAAATGGTTTTCGATTCAGCACTCCAAAAAAACATGACATGTGTACCGAATTGATATTCCGCGTGGCTTAGCGTACACACGGCGAAACATCAAGCTACACAAAACCAACATAAGTTGGCCGCGCGGTGACCGTGAGCTCTTTATTCGAGTAGTCCCTATTCGATAATTCATGGTGGTCCAGTGGCGAGTAACCTTGCCTGCTGTGCAGGAGGCGATGGTTCGATCCCCGTCCAAGCCGACTCGTACCAATGAGTTTTTCGGAATTTATGTAGGTTTTGTAACACCACTGGCTTTTCGGTGAAGGAAAACATCGTGAGGAAACCTGTATGCTTCAATTTCAAGGCATGTATTGTACCCACTGTCCATAACAAGTGGCGACGGGCTCACTCCACGTCACACTGGACAGAGTTTCGGTACTAGTGATATGTGGATGTTCTAAGGTTTCATAATGTCTCTGACTACCCCCTCTGGGCATAAAGTCTTGAGCATATATATATGATTATGCCCTATTCGTCAATCTCATTCATGCCATATCAGTTCGTCTGATAGACCTCGACCAGTGAAATAAATAAACAAGGTTTATAATGCAGAGAGAGAGTTCATCCAGAGTTACCGTATAACTAGTGAAACGCAAATGTTCTGAGTTTTTAGAACAGAACAACAGTCTAACCCCCTCGGGGAATACAGTTGTGAGACGCATACTGCGCTGTTATAAATGTCCAGATGCCGAAGCATTATGCGCGTATAAGCGCGCAGATAAATAGATAGCATCACGCTGCCACACTACGATCTCAGGACCTTATAATAACGCTTTAAAATAAAATGTATTTTCTTATATATCTTAATATGCTGACACTTTTTTAAGAGGGTGATTAGACCGTCAAACTGAATTACTTTCTCTATGGCATCGACGTCGAAAACGAAAAAAAAAATCTGCCGTTCTAATCAAAACTGCAAACCTACTCGAGCCAAATTTATGGGACAGCTGATTTCTTATTCGCGATTTCGACGTTGGTCCCATAGAGAAAGTTGTTCAGTTCGATGATCTGATCATACCCTTAAAAAAGTGTCAGCATATTAAGAAGGACCCTATACAACGTGTTAATGAATTAACGCAAAACTAGAAAGTAGTTTGTTTAGAATCGAGAGCAGAATAGAATTATCATGTTTTCAACATAGGTAATTTTTTTCAAAATAATTAATAATTTTTCTGTGAAATTTAAAAATTTCTTAACTTGATCTCAACCCACCTCACGGGCACACTCACCCTACTTACTACCAAAACAAGATTCTTAAAATGTATCCATGAACACGCTAGCGCTTTCATTCATTGCTGAAATGATAACAAAACATTTTTGCCTGAAAACTTAAAATGTGAATAACTTTAAACTTTAAGTATCAAAATAATGAAATTATTTTTACAATCTACTTATTTTGTTATAAATCAGTTGGGGTGTATGCGGTTTTGCGCTTATTCATTAACACGTTGTATACAAAATGAAAATTGTCTAAAAAAATCTTTGTTTGTTTTTTGTCCCGTACGTATTCCTATACCATTTTTCCGATTGCAATAAAACTTTGGTGGTTTGTTGTGAGAGAGACACAATAGGATTCTGAAAAAAAAACGCTTGCAAAAAGAAAAAGCGGTCTTTCAACGTATGCCGGGCATAGCTAGTTTTTCTATAAACATTTACTGGCTTCGCCTAAAGAATACGACTCTTTTAAGTTTCAAACTCTCAATACAATCATTTAATCTCGCCGACTATCCCATCTCGATCCCACGACATTAATAAACAGTGGTTGACCTATTTCGTTCATCACGAGACGATATTAATTGTGTCTAGAGCTCGCGCCGCCGATTATTAATCATTTAGATATTATCTGACTGAGAACAAAGTTTTATTTTGAGTTTTTGTAGTTTAGGCATGTCGGAAGTTCAAATATATACGTTACCTGTATTTTTAAGGTTTAATTTGATTTTAGTTCATTTTAGCGTTCCAAAATAACATTGTAAACCTTTTGGATTGTGATACACCGTGTCCGCGATTTAACTGTAGGTTTTTGCCCCACGAAAGAAACCATAAAAAAATTTAATTGACACAAAGAGACTTTTGATGCTAGGCTTCACCCTCTTGACCGCATAAACTTAAATATTCCACATGTGTATGAGATCAAATTGTGCATGAATAAGAGCGAATTCAAATAGCCTATTACCTGAAACATTAAATTTTGTTTATTTTTTATTTGAGGCTTACCAACTAAATATAAATATTCTTTTTTTGCCAGCCAGCACCCATAAGCTAATCTTCATTAACTCGATTATCTCGAGATTAAATCGAAGAGGAGAAGCGGTGGTGGTCTAGTGGTGACTGGTAAGTAGGTAACCATTCCTGCCGTGCAGAAGGCGATGGTTCGATCCCCGTCCAGGCAAACTCGGAAGAAAGAGTTTTTCGGAATTTATGTACGATTTGTATCTCCATTGGCTTTTCGGTGAAGGAAATCATCGTGAGGAAACCTGCATGCGTCAATTTCGAGGAGTGTATTGCACCCACGGTCCATTATAAGTGGCGGCGGGCTCACTCCCCGTCACACTGGACAGAGTTTCGGTGAGACTTAGATGTTCAGAGTTTTTAGAATATCTCATACTCGTTCTCAGAGAATATAGTTGATACAATACAAGTCAAGGACATGGTATTAAAAATTCTGTATGTTATTAAAAATAAGAATTTGACAAAATAAGAATGTGGAGATTCTGGAGAATTTAAGGACTTAGACAACATTTCAAATCTACCACCGTCACACGGTTGGTACGAGCATACAGGGCCCTACTTAATATGCTGACACTTTTTTAAGGGGATGATCATACCATCAAATTGAGCAACTTTCTAAATGGGGCCACCATCGAAATCGCGAAAAAGAAATCAGCGGTCCCATACATTTGGCTCAAATAGGTTTGCAGTTTTGCGTTGAACAGCTGTTTTTTTTTCGCGATTTCCATATTGAACGATTTGGCACATAGAGAAATCTTTCAGTTTGACGTTCTGACCATCCCCTCAAAAAAGTGTAAGCTTATTAAAAAGGACCCTATATTCATTTTCATGAATGGAATTTTCACACTATCATATGATTTAAACCATTGTTAAAACATATTAAAACCATCATGCTTGATTTATTCATAAATTAAATCACATCGTCAAAAATACGATATGTGTTTGTGATGTGACTACGCTATGAGTGACTACTGGGCGGTACGGGGTGTAAACACCCGAAGCCGACTCGCTATTACAGAATGTAGTCACGCGTGTGATGCACACCGACACCGAAATGAATGAAACAAATTACGAGCTGACGGATGGTGTAATACCAACATGAAATAAACTACTGTTCCCGCTTTCCTACATAACATACATGATTGTGTTTCATGCCAAAACTATAACAATTATTCTGTCCAGTGTTTTTTATGATGCCTTATTCCAAACCAAAGGGTGAAAATGAGGCCCAATTACCAATTCTACGTCCCCTCCGTCCGTCCTAGCCCTAAAGGTCTGTATCTTCTGAACCGTAATAGGTAGCCGATGGAGGTCCTGGTAGGTCAGCAAACAAACAAATATTATTTCCATCTGGTCTGAACCACCCTGTATTCTCGGGTGGTACGAAAACCTCAGTAGTCCGACTCGCACTTGAACGGTTTTTTAAATTCTGCTAATGGCCAGTGGATTGTGGAGGGTCTACGCAAGCCAGATACACATTTGACCGGTTTTTTATACTGTAGAGTTTGTACTTTAATCATACCAAGTTTGACGTTTGTATGTATTATGGTTTTAACAACAGAGCGAGAAGAAGAAACATTGATAAAAACTAGTTTCTTGTACTGGGACCTCCCTTTAACATTTAATTTTTTTTATTATTTGTCGTTAAATCTAATACTATATTCCCCGAGGGGGTAGTCAGAGAAAAACAAGAGATAATACATAATCTGTGAAAATTTCAACTGACCTATTACGGATCAGAAGAGACAGCCCTCTGAAGCTAGGACGGACGGACGGACAGCGGAGGCTTATGACTAGGGTCCGGCTTTCACCCTTGGGTACGGAACCCTGAAAATGACTTGCTTTCACATGCTGCAGGGATTTCATTGATGTATTGTAACTGTTATGTATCAGATAAACATTCTATTCTATTTGGACTCATTGTGTTATTCAAATTGGTGGACTGGTAGTTATCCGTACCCACGATTATCTCCCTTGAGTAGGATGTAGTTGTAACGAATTTACAAAAAAAAAAATTGTTTTTTGAATTAGATCATTCCAATCCAACAAGGACGAAACAGTAACACTGAAATGGGTCTAATGAAAATGGACAGGTAGGTGACAGGACGGAGAAATAAGGTGTTACTATTGAGTTAGTCCCAGAATTACTATGCTGTATGACTTTACCTCGGACAAAATCGTAACGATATAGCGATGGACTATATACTGGTCTATTTCTTCTATTAAAATAAGAATTCCAATAATCGATTGGAATTTATTTGTTGGTAACTATATAATTCTTCAAGATCTTTATATGAATTGAAGTAAATATTATTTATTATCCTTAGAAAATATAGAACAATGCTTAAAAATTTACAAATAGGTATAAAAGAAGAATCTAAAACTTAATTATAATAAGAATACGTTTGTTGCAAGTTGAACTAAAAGTTATTTTGTTCGTTAATTAAGTACGAAAGTAACTTTTCAATTAGGCATCTTAATACTTTCTAAAGAGTTTCTGTGATAACAAAGTTATATTAGAAACAAAGGTGACAACGCCATACCAAGACAATGGCGAGGTTTTGTGAGCTTATGATAGGTATACAAGGTGTAACAAAACACCCTAATGTTTAAAGGGGCTGGTTTATCATCAAACTGAACAATGTTCACTATGAAGCCAACATAGATAAAAAAAATGAAAATTGGACTTCCCGGGACTAGAACGTGCACTAATTAAAACTCCATTAATTCACCCTTTAATATTCTTTATTGGCACACCGAAAAGCATAGCACAGCATATGCTCACGACTATATTCCCCGAGGGGTTAGTCAGAGATATTCTGAAACCACAGAACATCCACGTTTCATTAGTAGTACCGAAATTTCTGTCCAGTGTGACGGGGAGTGAGCCCGCCGCCACTTTTAATGGACAGTGGGTACAATACATGCCTCGAAATTGAAGCATGCAGGTCTCGATGTTTTCCTTCACCGAAAATCCAATGGAGATACAAATCGAACATAAATTCCGAAAAACTCATTGGTACGAGTCGGCCTGGACGGGGATCGAACCATCGCCTCCAGCACGGCAGACAAGGTTACTTGCCACGGACCACCACGGCTTTGTACACCGAAAACATAGTGTAAAAAACTTGCCAAGAGCGAGAGAAACCAAAACGAAACGAGACGAAGAGAAACGAAAACGAAACGAAGAGTGAGAAGACCAGGAAATCCAAGTTTGGAACTAGATAAAGGTCTGCGCAGACAATGTCAAAGGTATTTAAATGATATTAAATTAATTGCGTCTCTTCGTATAACTAGTAACCAAATATTGGTTTACCACTGTTCTGGAAGAGACTGATTGAAACAAAATATTTGACAAAGCCCCTTTTGACTCCATTTAGAACAGACAAAATGTGTTAGCTTTAGTAACATAGAGGGACTCTATACCTCTAAATGCCTTGTCTGTTGATTTTATTTAGCTGAATTGGATTGAAGACTGGTTGTCCTATACGGAATACAAAACGAACAGTTAATTATATTTGCTTACGAACATTTGATGGTCTATGTAGTGGTCTCTTCCACCATGCCATGTGGACGAGTCATGGCATACGCATGGCGTACAAGTGGACGCAACGCTTCGATTATTTCACAGACCTAAGAGCGGTTTTATAGAAATAAAACGATTAATTAAATTGACTTAATTGATTTAATTGAAAGAAGACTTACGAATGAAATATATTAAGCAAAGGTGTGTTGGGAGAGGCCGTCCGAGGAAAACATACCATGATCAAGTCAATGATCTTTTCCGAAAAGGACAAGTGCGTAGCTTCCTCAATCGACAGAAGTGCATAAAAAGATGTATGAATGTGAATGACGCTAAAGAGGTGTGTCAGAGTCGTAGCGTGTGGCGGTCCGTGGTCTCTGCCTGCCTCCATGGGACAATGGCGTGAGCTTATGTATGTATTAAATTGACCCTTTAAATCGTAAATTGATGATCTGGTTGCGAAGCAATTAGTAGCCAATTGTTAACAACAAAAGTATGAAAAGATATCGATGTAAACATCGCGGATTCAAAATGAATCTGAACATTGTTCATTGTCAAGTAAAGAATATTACTCAGGCCTGATAAACACTGAATGGGTCGTAAAAAGCCGAAAATAAGTGTTTTTTGCGTTACTGAAGTAGCGATGTTTCAATTGTAATCATTATTGTCGACCAGTTTAGAACGATTCTTTACGATGGTATTGGTAGCTATTTTATAGAAACGTAATAAATAAACCAATATAAACAATCACAGATCTCGTGTCTTCCACGACGTTCTTATGAATGAAAGTATGAACTGAATTTAATTTTTTCTCCGCGTCACAAAGGTACATACATGGTTTAGGTTTTGAACGAAAAAAGTTTTTGACTTTTTTCAACATTTTTGTAGAGAAGCGTCTTTTGACACCTCAATCAGCCACGTAGTCCCAAAACCCATGACACCAGGGGGATATGACATTTTCGCTGAAAATCGGGCCTATACCGAAACGACAAAAAATCATTTTCAATGTAAAAACAGTAAACAATAGGTTTCTGCACACTAACCACTAACAATCAAATCAGAACATTTCCGAACCAGATTTGAAGCAGCGGCTTTTATTTTATACACCGGATGGCCAAGACGTGGACCGCGTCGACTATTATGGTAGCCCTCGAAGAGTATAAATAAAATAAAAAATGTTTTAAATCGAAGCACAATTATTTATCTAATAATCAAGAATAAGAGCATTCAGGAGCTGATATTTTTGGAAACTGTCGCATGTTTCCATACCTACGAAAAGAAGCTTTATATTTGACAGCGTAGAAAACAACATTGTAGAAAACAATTAATGTGATAAGAATGAAACATGGATCTCGGTTTACAGACGAAGTTATAAAGTGTTTGATTGAATACGTAATTCGGAAACACTGTTTTTGAAAGTAGGCCAGTGAGTTTCAGTGTATAGTCCACCTACTTGAAAAGTTTGGCCACCCCAGTTATACAAAAAAGAATAGAAACATTCAAATCTAACAAAATCAGATCGTAATGTAACGAATTCAGTTTCAGTATTTACAATCAAATCAAACCGTTCCTTGATTTGCTTTGTGGTGTACCGACCTCCAGCAGAATTGTGGTAGCGACCCTTTTTCAGTTGAATTGCTTGGATTACATTTCGTGGATTACTAAACCACAATTAGAATTTATCTGTCCCTTTGTATGCGCATTTCATTATACAACCGTTAATTGAATACCCGATGACCTTTAATTTGATTAACTGAGGCACGTAAAAGGATGATTAGTCTATTTTAGACGGCCGGTGATAGCGAAAGTGCTGATCTTTGCCAAAAACCAGGTGATTTAGTCAAGATCAAAGTGTTATGGCACATGAGTACATTTCCCTACAGAGAACAAGCACGAACAGGTGCATACTTCAGCCGGGGTATGTGTGCACCTGCATGTCTAGCATGATTTCTCTACTTGCACGCGACTCGGCTTTTTCCCATACTACAAGTCGCGGCAAATGCAGCTTTCGTTCTCGGAAAAGCGCGGGAACAGGTTATTTTCTATACAGCAAAGGCGCGTCGCGTGCGTGTAGAGAAATCATACCAGACATGCTGTTCGTATGTCCTCGAACGCGCGCTATTTATGTGTGAATGCACCGACAGCGGCCTCTTGTATGAAGCTTGTTCTCTGGAGAGATATTTACTTACTTGGTTGTGGCTACTATTTTGAAACAGCTTTTAATATACGAAAACAAATTAGTCAATCCAAAATCCAAATTAGTTAATCACGACCTTATTTAGGTAATTCATAGATTCGGGAATGGATTGCACTCATTTAGTTGCATTTTCATGCTATAACCGTTCAACCAGTAGTTGCCATAACATTAGGTAATTTGGTATGTACGGCGACATATGAACCTACCCACAGACTTACGCAGTATTACAGTACCTACTCTTTTGTGGTTGAACTATGTGGTGTGTACGTGTGGTGTGGTGGTTATGTTCATGGACATAGTTTAATAGAAAACGTATAAACATCCTTATACAACGTGTTAATGAATAAGCGCAAAACCTCATACTTGACTGATTAATTAAAAAATTATTAGATTGAAACAATCATTTCATTATTTTGAGAGTTAATATTTAAAGTTAGTCACATTTTAAGTTTTCTTATCATTTCAGCAATGAATGAAAGCGCTAACGTGCTCATGGACACATTTTAAGAGAAGGTTATTCCGAATTCGTAAATGCGCGCTGCATACAAACGTAGTCTGGTGATATTTTCAATACTAACCAATTAAACTCAATGAAATGTTACAGATACATTCTAGGAACAAATCTCTATGCTTGTATCGTGTCCGATTTTCGTTAAAATATATAGTTTCAATGCTAGGATTAATTTAAGATTTGAATGGAAATCTTTGAGGCACTGTAACTTTAAAACTGTACACTTTAAAGAAAATCTAACACGATACAAGCACAGAGATTTGTTTCTAGATTGTTTCTACTAAATTTCATTGAGTGTAATCGGTTAGTATTGAAAATGTCAACATATTTCGTTTGTATGGAGCGCGCCAACAGTAATATACCCTTAAGAATCTTGTTTTGATAGTAAGTAGAGTGAGTGTGCCTGTGCGGTGAGTTGAGATCTAGTTCAGTAAATTTTAAATTTTACAAAAAAATTAATTAATATTTTGAAAAAAGTTACCTATGTTGAAACCATTATAATTCGATGCTGCTCTCTATTCTTAACAAACTACTTTCTAGTTTTGCGTTAATTCATTAACACGTTGTAGAGGGCATTACAGAAACGTGTGATCATATTTGAAGGGGTGCTTCAGACCCATCATACTGAACCACTTCCACTCTTGAGCTATAATCGAAATTGAGAAAAAAACTGCTTAGTAACCTACTCGATTCAAATATATTGAACAGCTTGTGAAGGAACTCCTGTGGAAGGTTCCTCCGGTGACAAGGGAAGATCTTCCGCCAGGCTAGGTGTGAAGCCTGGGGACCGGCCGTGGTCCAACAGATCTTAGTTGGACTTTGTACATATATCGAATCTCTGTGATTATTTCTCTTGCGCGATTCATGTCTTGTATACGATTGTGAACCTTATGTGTAGCGGCTAACGGGTTACTAATGTGACGTCGCAAGTTGTCTTACACGTGCACATTTGCGAGTGCGACCGTAGCGCCATCTGTTAGCTTCGTTGCTATAACTTGTGGGTGTTGACATCTGTGGCAAGTCCCCACAAGCTGATAATTTTTTTGAGTTTTCAATATTGGCTCCATAGAGAAAGTTGGTCAGTTTGAAAGTCTGAATCACCCCTTTAAATATGATCACACTTTTCTGATAACACCCTGTATAGTCGTAAATACATAGAATATGCAATTATGCAGTTCAAACGTTAACAGTTAGATGGAAACAGGTTATATTAAATCAATAACAGACTAAGCGATATTGTCTGTTTACAAACTGTCGGTCCTGATCCCTATTGGATGGAGCATGCGAACTGAGATAGCACCACAAATCCAATATGTACAATACAGGGTGTACGTAGTGCGTACATCAACAATCAAGGTAATCTGTAGATGCTATTTCGCAGTACCTAGCGACAGGATTTGGACATTTTACACGGAAATCGTAGTGACCTCAATAAAAGGGCATCAAAGGGCAACAAATATATATCAGTTTTTAAGAGGATATAATTCGGAGCGCGCTCCATACAAACGTACTATGGTGAAATTTTCAATACTAACCAATTAAACTCAATGAAATTTTTCAGAATCAATCTAGAAACAAATTTCTATGCTTGTATAGAGTCCGATTTTCGTTATAATGTATAGTTTTAAAGTTACAGTGCCTCAAAGATTTCCATACAAATCTTAAATGAATCGAAACTGTATATTTTAACGAAAATCTAACTCCATACAAGCATAAAGAATTGTTTCTAGATTGTTTCTGCAAAATTTCATTGACTTTAATTGGTTAGTATTGAAAATATCACCATAGTACGTTTGTATGGAGCGCGCTCCGAATTATATCCCCTTAAGTCAAGTTATAAGCTTTAAACCCCGAAAAGTTGAATCAAAATTGTTCCAGTAGTTCTTGCGTGATGTTCGAACAAACAAAATATACAAAGAGGGACACCTAAATACCATATCGAAGCCTGTTTTTGTAAATATCTTCAGCGGAGCCTGTTTTTGTAAATATCTTCACACTTCTGCAGTTTTTAAATTGTGTATATGATCACTTGGACTTACTAAATAACATATTTTAATTCTTGAAACAGGTGCCGCAAATGTGGTCATAAATTCGGTACGTGACCTTCTCATTCTGATTAATTCTGTGATTTGGAACCATATTTGCCACGTTCTGCACACACGGAATTTCAGTTGATCATTATCCGCCGATTTATAGGCTTTAATTTCAGTTTAATTAAACTAATTAAATTTTAATAATGATACAGGGGAACTTAACTTGACACTTAACTACTTTCCCAAAGGTATAAAGGACAATTTGCATTAAAAACATCGACTTTTTATACAAACGTTCGATTAGGATTACATTTAGTATTCAAAGTCCTAATTTTTGTATACATATTTCCTATCATTGGTCTATTAGAGACATTTGTTCAGTATCATGGGTAAAATCACCCCTAAAAGTAAGGCAACTGTTTAACCTAACATCCTGTGTAAATCATTATTACAATAATTACTTTGCTGACACTTTAGATAATTAATGTGAGTGGTATCGCGAAAACCGAATAACATACTAAATAAGGAAAATGACATGATGAAAGTCTTCGGGAATATAATAAATTCGGATGAGAATATTGTATGGAGGCATACTACAAAAGACTACCTACTACTTATATTTGCCAAAATAAATAAATATTGAGGTTATTGTATTTTAAATGGTTGCTGCCTCCGTGGTCTAATGGCTAAGAGCATTGGGTTCTTGACACGGAGGTCGTGGGTTCGATTCCCACGGGGGACACCTAGTGATATGTCACTTTGTGAGTTTTTCCCCAGTTGGGTAGGACATTGCAGGCCGAATCACCTGATTGTCTGAAATGAAAGATGATTCCGTGCTTCAGATGGCACGTTAAGCTGTTGGTCCCGGCTACTATCTCTCGTGGCAGTAGTCGTTAAATAAAAACCACGTCAGAGGCCGTAAGGGGGTCTGAAAAAAAGAAGAAGTTTTTTCAGGCTTTGCCCACACGATAATAAGAAGAAGAATGGTTGCCAGGCGGTAGTTTTCGTGCATTAAATGACTTTTTAGGGTTCCGTAGTCAACAAGAAACCCTTATAGTTTCGCCAAATTTGACATGGGTATACCTATTAATCGCGCCGACAAAGTGGTAAAATAAAAACTAGATTTTTTTTTACTTGTACCTCGCCTAAAATTCACGGCAGTAGTGTATATAACGAAGTTAAAAGGAAAACTATCACCGCTAAGTACGAGTAGGTTTACAAGTTAACGAGTAATAGTCGACCAACTTATAAAATGTGTTTTTTAGACTTAGCAAAAAGTGCCCTTATAAGTCCGTATATTGTAACTGCAACTACGGAACCCTATTCCGCGCGTGGCCCGACACGCACTTGGCCAGTTTTTATTTGAATATCATATTAAATATACTAAAATGTTAGTAAGAATAATAGTTAGTAAGTAATTCATTCGGAATATTTGCATGCTATCTAATTTTTCTGGATAAATGAATCACAAATGTAAAAACGAATATCCTAATATACTCTACGTATTCAAGCAATTATATAATTTCATTTCATCACAAAACAATAGCCGCATTTTTCAAAACATTGTAACATAAAACGTACTCATTAATCCTGCAGAAAAATGCTCGGTTGAGCTTTCTTGCGATTTTATTTTAACCGAACTAGAGTTAACCCGCGACTTCGTCCGCACAAATTATATACCAGATTTTAATTCATATAATAGGCTATAAAAAAAAAGATTCATCAAAATCGTTTTCGCATGATGCTCGCACAAACAAACAGGTAGACAACAATTCTAAAAATGGTTGATTTGGAGTCAGGGCCAAAAAAAACCACATCGACATCTTTTTTTTTGTAAATATCTGCAATGTACAGACACACTTCTGTTACAGTTTTAAGGAGGAGTTTCTATAAAGTGATTTTCTATGTACACACGGCGACACATCAAGCTACGCAAAACATAAGCTACGTTATACATTACTCTACCTACACGCGGCCAGCTTATTTTGGTTTTGCGTAGCCCGATGTGTCGCCGTGTGTACGTATGTTCTCGCTTTTAAGGGTATATAGAGATTTGTTCCTAGATTATTTCTGCAAAATTTCATTGAGTTTAATTGGTTAGTATTGAAAATATCACCAGACTTCGTTTGTATGCAGCGTGAATTTACGCATTTGGAATAAACTTCTCTTAAAGCTTTATCTCCGTTATAATTTATTAAGCATCTTGACTTATTATCCTTTTTAATAGAAAGGGTAAAGCTATAAATTTGTTGAAGATCTGATGTTGGAGAGGACCCTATGAGGAGCAATAACGTTAGCTTCTTAACGGGTCTACAAATATAATATGGCTCAATTGAGTGGGGAAATTCCAGTCAAAGACAGCTTCCTGATTTATAGTAGGTAGGTCGGCAAAATTACATTATCAAAACTTTCCGTTCAACTCATCTCCTCTTCCTGAATACTAATACATGATATGACAAGCGCTTAGACTGTGGGGTTGGGGTAGAAACTTTGTCGTCATAAAGATCAATGAAAACAAGATTTCGTGTAATGCTCGCACAAACAAACAGACAGACAAAAATTATAAAAGGTTGATTTGGAGTCAGGAATAGCTAAACACCATAATGTCATCTTTTTTTTGTAAATATCTTCAATGTACAGATACACTTCTACAGTTTTATAATATTTAAGACTATACCATTTTCACTACATGGTCATACAAATAATTGGAAAACGTCAAACCTACCGACACTGAACAACGTTTTCTATTGCACTACATCGAAATCGCCAAAAAAAATCTGCTGTTCGATACAAAATTGCAAACCTACATGAGCCATATGTATCAATGTATGTGACAATTTTTTTTCGCTTTTTCGATGTTGATCCCATAGCGAAAGTTGTTCAGTTTGACGGTCTGAAACTATCCCTTTAAAGAAGTGTCAGCATATTAAGAAGGACCCTGTATAATTTTCCTAAAGATGTAACATACATAGTGTTACGAGCGACGGGTTCCAGGATTGGAGTGAAACGCCAAGTCCAAATTTACAGAGTTTATTTAGGTATCTCTTTACTTACGGTTCTCCGCGCAGGGATTCCCCTTACACCACTGTTCACTGTTCACTATGTCACTACTAGAAACGCACTACACTGTCACTTAACTGTTCACTTTGCACTTGTCACTATTCACTTTTTCACTTTCACTTCCTTTTGTTTAGCACTTTTCACTGTTAAACTCAATACTGCCCTGTGACCGCAAACTCGCCGGTTTATATACCCCTTAGAATGTTCTAGACAATTTGAATTTCGATCGTCTTTTCGTTATTCCTTTGTTCCCTTCCAATCGCTTCTACTCCCTTCCCGAACATTCCTGAACACGACTGTCTTTTTGTTATTTTCTGTTTCTTTCTAAATATTCCTTCTCCCTCTCTCTTCTAGAACATTCCTAAACAACATTAAAATCTAAAAATGTTTTCCTCGGGGTGAGGTCTCGAACCCAGGACTTCTCGATTTAAGGGACCGCACCTTACCGGTTGCGCCACGGAGACTGTTAATAAACCGTCCGAATTTTTGAATGCCTTTTTACGTTCGACGTTTGGCAGCATCCGTGACACTGCCCCTCCCTTAGTTCTGCTCGTCCCGAGCATCATTACTCCCGAAATATCGAGCTCACCGATCAACGTGCACTATCTTCAACGGGCTCCTTGGAGATCGTCGGATTCGATATGTGACGTCGTTTATTTTGGTCACTACCTCATACGGCCCTTTCCAACTTGCTTGTAACTTCGGACACTTCCCTTTCTTTCGAACTGGATTATACAGCCAAACCAATGTTCCTTCCTCGAACCCTGTATAGTTCGCTTTTTGGTCATAACGTGTCTTTGAACGGTCACTGGAGTTTTGACCCGCTTCTCGAAGCCGTTCACAGACGCCGACCATTCCATCCTCCCGCTCGCTCCCACGAGTAAACGGAGTACGCCCAGGTCGCCTCTCGACCGACGCCACATCTCCCGTATTAATCGTGTACTTCACCAGGTCTGTTCTGCCAATATCCACGCCGTTCTTAGGGAATAAGTCCGAAAAACGCAACAGCAAGTTCTTCCCTTTCCCAGCCTGTGACTTAGTCAGGTCCTTGCTGGAGTCTTCCATAACTTTCGATATCACATCCTCCTCAGCTTTATGTTTCATAGGAGGATTATCCTCACAGTGACCAACAACCTCCCCCTTCTCAATCGTCAGGTCCGCATCTCCAACGTCAAGTATCGGAATCGAAGTAGACGAAACTGATCCAACAGCTTTCCTCACCGGAATCCAACAAGTTTCAGTTTCAACTTTTTCCATCACAGCACAACTCCGATGTAACCTCCCCTCGTTATTCATGGGCAAAACAGGTACCAAGGTCTGTGATCTAGGCTTGAGAACTGTTCTTCTCACATAGCAGACCTTTCCCGATGATCCACCTTTCATCGGAACTACCTCCGTGCTACACCGTAGCACTCCGTTTTTCATGTCTATATTGCACTGGTGATTTTGCAAGAAATCTAAGCCAATGATGCAATCGTCCACTATCTCGGCTACAATCACATCATGTTTGAAAGAAGTTTCCCCGATCTTAATCGAAACTCCCAACTCTCCCTTAACAGGTATGCACTGACCGGTAGCTGTTGTTAACTGTAGGTTGGTTTCTTGCAGAAGTCGTCTTTCCTGATAACTTTTCATTCCGCAGAGCAGTCGAGTATTGATCACCGTTCTCGAAGCTCCGGTATCCAAAGTTAGCTGACAGATTCTACCGTTAACCACTCCTCCAACTAACAGACTATTTCCGTCCGACATTTGCTTGATTCTAATGGTTGGGGTTGCAACATAACCGGCCAACGCTCTCCAGTTTTCCTGCTGCTCATCGGTCGAGACGCCTATATCCCGACGACCTGTACGCTTCGGGCAGGAACTTCGAATATGCCCTCGTTTACCACACTCATAGCACACATAACCACGGCCTGTGCGCTTCGGGCAGGAGCGGCGAATATGCCCCCGTTCACCACACTCGTAGCAAACATAACGACGGCCTGTGCTCTTCGAGCAGGAGCGGCGAGTATGCCCTCGTTCACCACACTCGTAGCACACAAAATCGACGCTTCGAATTCTTGGCACTGATGCTCTAGTTACCACAATCTCCCTGAGGCGACCGGAACGAGGATCCCGACGTACAGCTTCCACCTCCAACGCATGAGCGACAGCGTCCCTGAGTGTAACATGGTGCCCAAGTCGCACTGCAGCTCGCACCTCCGGGTCCCGTATCCCATCCGTGAAGACCTGCAGGAGCATGTCGTCGATGACTGCTGGTGATGACTGGAAAGCCTTTCGCACGAGCTTCTCTACTTCCACGGACCATTGTTGCAGACTCTCGTTAGCATGTTGGTTACGCTCCTTCAACCGCGCCCGATAAACATGTTCGAGATGTCCGTCGCCGAATCTAGCCTCCAGAGCTCCGTAAAGATTGTCGAACGTCAGATTTCCGCCAGCACCTACGGCCTCCAGCACGGCGAGAGCCTGCCCCTGGAGTGCTAATATCAACGCAGACTGTGCCTCCTCTTTGCCCCAACCATTAACCTTCATTGCAGTCTCAAATTGTAGCTTAAAGGCGGGCCATGACGTCAGTCCATCGTAAACCGGAGTCTTGACACCTTTTGGTTGTATGGGTGAGTCAAAAACAGCAGCAATACGATTATGAGATCGGCTCTGTTCAACCTCTCGCCGGATTTTGGCAAACTCACCTTCAACACGATCAAACCTCCCTTCGAACTCACCCTTCACACGATCCAACCTCCCTTCTACGGCTTCGACTCTCTCCACTGCCTGCTGCAAGCCTTTCGAAATATCTTTATGAAGCGCCTCTTGCATCGTGCGCATCTGCTCTTCCTGCCGGCGAGCCTGTTCCTCCTGGCGGCGAGCCTGTTCCTCCTGGCGGCGAGCCTGTTCCTCCTGGCGGCGAGCCTGTTCCTCTTTCATTGCGCGCAGTTCGTGAACCTGTTCCTCCTGGCGGCGAGCCTGCTCCTCTTTCAGTGCGCGCAGTTGTTCCTCCTGACGGCGAGCCTGTTCCTCCTGTCGACGAGCATGTTCCTCCTGACGGCGAGCTGCCTGTTCCTCCTGACGGCGAGCTTGTTCCTCCATCATGCACTGAATCTGATAGAGGAAGTTCCCTGGGTTCTGCTCCGGAGTGCGCTGCACTTCACCTCCCTCAGGTCTCCTCACTGGGGTTCGCTGCACCTCAGTTGTAAGGGCCGCACCTTCCTGCCGCGCTTCCGACATGGCCCGGGTGATGACTCCCTTTAACTCCTTTGGCACCAGCGGCATTCTATTCCAATCCCACTTCTGACACCAAATGTTACGAGCGACGGGTTCCGGGATTGGAGTGAAACGCCAAGTCCAAATTTACAGAGTTTATTTAGGTATCTCTTTACTTACGGTTCTCCGCGCAGGGATTCCCCTTACACCACTGTTCACTGTTCACTATGTCACTACTAGAAACGCACTACACTGTCACTTAACTGTTCACTTTGCACTTGTCACTATTCACTTTTTCACTTTCACTTCCTTTTGTTTAGCACTTTTCACTGTTAAACTCAATACTGCCCTGTGACCGCAAACTCGCCGGTTTATATACCCCTTAGAATGTTCTAGACAATTTGAATTTCGATCGTCTTTTCGTTATTCCTTTGTTCCCTTCCAATCGCTTCTACTCCCTTCCCGAACATTCCTGAACACGACTGTCTTTTTGTTATTTTCTGTTTCTTTCTAAATATTCCTTCTCCCTCTCTCTTCTAGAACATTCCTAAACAACATTAAAATCTAAAAATGTTTTCCTCGGGGTGAGGTCTCGAACCCAGGACTTCTCGATTTAAGGGACCGCACCTTACCGGTTGCGCCACGGAGACTGTTAATAAACCGTCCGAATTTTTGAATGCCTTTTTACGTTCGACGTTTGGCAGCATCCGTGACAATAGTTTTACACCGTCGTTAGATGCTTCTAAATCTTGTATGTCTGTATGTCTGCAGTTTCTGTGGACAAAAGGCAGCCTTATGTCCACAGAAACTGCACATATATAATATACAAGGTGTTACAAAAATACAAACAAACATTTAAACTATGGGACCAATATCGAAATCGCGAAAAAAAAATCGGATGTTTCATACTAAACAACAAAGCCACTTGAGCTAAGGTATGGGACAGCAGATTTTTTTTATCGCGATTCCGATTTCGGTCTTATAGTGAAAGATGTTCAGTTTGATGGTCTAAACCACCCCCTCGTATGTTTATTTGTATTTTTGTAACACCTTGTATTTATGTATAAAAGAAATAAAAGGAAAGGCAGCGACATTCAAGATTAAGAAGTACACACGGCGACACATCAAGCTATACAACCAAAATAAGCTGGCCGCCCATAGGTCGAATAACGTATAACGTCGCGAGGCCAGTTTATGTTGGTTTTGTATAGTTGGTTGTGTCGCCGTGTATACCTAGGGTTGAAAACTACACTTTTTAACAACAACTCCCTTAAAAGATTTAAATGTTAATATTTACTTTTGGAACACCTTGTATAATTTATTACTGAAGTAGGTTTTTAATTTTAATGTAAAAATCTCTATAAAAATAAAAGGTACAGGTACGTAAGTATCGCATAAGAAACATCTGTATGAAAAAGCTATTTCTTTAAATCCTGCGTGACATTTAATAAAATCCTACTTTCATATAAGAATATTTAATAATGTGATATGAAAAAGGACTCCTGAAGGAAAAAACGGGTTTAATATCAACTGAAAAACGTTAATACCTAAGAAATACATTCTCCTCATAGTCTGGTATTGTGACGGTACGGTCTGGTATGTAAATACAGGTTGTATGGGACAGCCCTCCGCAAACTGAATCGGTGAACTCAGACCATCAAACTAAGCAACTTTCACTATGAAGCCTACCTTAGGAAACGTAAAATCAGCTGTCCCATACATTTGAGTCGGGTAGGTACAGCAGTTTTGTATGAAACAGGTGATTTTTTTCCTGAGGTAGGCTCCATAGTGAAAGTTGTTCAGTTTGACGGTCTTAGTTCACCGTTTCAGTTTGCGGCCCGTGGCTGGTTTGTCTGCAATGATAAAAGCAATATTAAAAGAATACCTACTATAGAGTTGATCCGCAACTTCGTCCGCACAAATTATATACCAGATTTTAAGTCAGATCATAAGCTATCAAACGAATAAAGTTTCATCAAAATCGGTTCAGTAGTTTTTGCGTTATGCTGTTACAAACATACAAACAAACAAGACAGACAAACACAATTTTTGAGAGTTACGCGGTTATTAATTAAGCTAAAGTTAATCATTTTAACGGGTTCTTACCGCGTTTTTATTGTTTTTGGAGTTCCCGATATTAAACGCGGTAAGAACCCGTTAAAATGATTAACTTTAGACAGAAAAACATTCTAAAAAAAGTTGATTTGGAGTCCGGGATACCTTAAAACCGTATCGTAATCTTTTTCATGTAAATATCTTAAATGTACAGACACACTTCTGTTACAGTTTTATAATAGTTAAGATTCTGTCCGTGGACGCTGTGTACTAAACTTCAATACAGAGCCTTGATAAACAACGTCCAATTAAATCCAGAAATGGCGTAAACAATCCGCTTGTCAATAAGTAAAGAGTTTCACAATAATAATACCTATTACAGCTATTCGTAAAAATAACAGGTCACTGCACTGCCTAGATATGATCCTTTTTTTAACGAGCTCCATGGTTTCTATGAAATGAACTAGGTATACAACGTGTTAATGAATAAGCGCAAAACCTCATACACCCCAACTGATTTATAACAAACAGAAATTAACATAAAGAAATTATTGTTTCAATCTAATTATTTTGTTATAAATCAGGTGGGGTATATGAGGTTTTGCGCTTAGTCGTTAACACGTTGTACACGTTGTTCATTGATAGTTACAATTTAAAATTATTCGTATTTTAAGTTTTCAGGTAAAATTTATTTGTTATCATTTCAGCAATGAATGAAAGCGCTAACGTGCTCATGGATACATTTTAAGAATCTTGTTTTGGTAGTAAGTAGGGTTAATATCGAGTTCAGAAAATTTTGAATTTTACATACAAATTATTTATATAAATATTTCGAAAATTTAACCTATGTTGAAACCATGATAATTCGATTTTGCTCTCGATTCTAAACAAACTACTTTCCAGTTTTTATTCATTAACACATATTTTTTTTTCATTTTTATGTTTTTATTATTAAACAATTACACCGCTTCACAGATAAACTTCAATACGCTGCAAGTAAGTATACAAATCAAATAAGAATATTAAAATGTTCTCCAACTTAACTTAATCTTACGTTTTTAAAATCTTCAGAACAGCATGTCTAGTATGATTTCTCGACACGCGCGCGACGCGACTTCGCTGCATAGAAAATAACCTGTTCCCGCGCTTTTCGGAGAGCGATAGCCGCGCTAGCCGCGACATGTAGTATGGAAAAAAGTCGAGCCGCGCGCAAGTAGAGAAATCATGCTAGACGTGCAGGTCAGGCATTCTCGTAGACAGTCAGACTAGTGGTCAGCAAAAACGTTGAACTGGGTTCAGTTGCAGTAGCGTGGTGAAACGCATGAGGGCGAGCACGAGCGGAGAGTGCTGGCATAGTGTAATAAAATTAATAGTGGTGAAACTATATACTTTAACTTAAATCTGACAAATGCAAAGCACAGATAGGTTTCTAGATCGTGTCTTAAAATTTAATTGACTTTAATTGGTTAGTATTGAAAATATAAGACTTCGATTGTAGGGTCGTTCATATCCCTTCGTTAATATCCCTTTTAGTACCCGACCTAGCGGCACCTAGAACGGGTACGGACCTCGGCATGCACGTTGCTGGCAGTGTGACCATTTGTAGCAGATTTCTGCCATATTTCTCTAAAGTCACACATGTTAATGAGAATACGAAAGTGATGCCAACTCTATGGAATGTATGCATCATTTGGATTAGGAGTCAATGCGAATTAGGAGGTATGAATTTAAATTTAAAAAATATCACTTCATAAGGTTGCTGGGGGCTACGCGGTGGATTGGGTAGCGGGGTTCGGTGAGAAGAAGCGGGGATCGATTATAATCACACACACATTGCACACCTAAAGCGAATCTAGTTAGATAGTTTCTGTGATTTCAATTACGAAACGCCTAAGAAAATTCGAGGCCGGTTTTGTAAATATTTGGCCGGATAGGACCGCTAAAAGCCAAACATGTCCAGCTAATGACGAACACCTGGCTACCCTAGTTTTTAGAGTTTCGTACCCAAAGGGTGAAAACGGGACCCTATTACTAAGCCTACGTTGTCCGTCCGTCTTACCTAGATAGGGCTGTAACTTTTGAACCGTAATGGCTAGACAGTTGACATTTTTACAGAATTTGTTATTACGACGGATTTGTTAACAAATAATAAAAATTTCAAAAGAGTTAAAAATTAAGGGGGTCATACAAGAAACTATTTTTTATCAACGTTTTTTCTTCTCACTCTATCGTAAAAACAGTAAAATATACAAGCGTAAAACTTGGTGTGATTATAGAGCAAACTCTACAGTATAACAACAAATAATAAAAACCGGCCAAGTGTGAGTCGGTCTCGCGCTAAAGGCCCCGGAGAAAACAAAACTTTTTATAAGTTAATATGTTGTGTGGTACGGAGCCCTCGGTGCGCGAATAGCTCGACTTGCACTTGACCGTTTTTATTTGGTGTTGGTTTGACTGAATTTAGTATGAAGAAAAATGTATAGGTACTATATATATTGTAAATTATTCTCATGGAAAATATTTTGTCTCAAATATTGTTTTCCTTTGAATCTTTCTGCTTTGATCCTTGTTATCTTATAACGTAATTATTATTATTATCTACGGCTTAAAAAGCATACAAAGTCTTATAAAATATAAGCATGTTTACTGAACGGGAGCTCGATGAGCGTAGGAAATATAGGGGTGAAGAAATATATCTATTTTATCCAATTAGAGTATCCAAATTGAATAGGTACTCATCTTTTTGGAAAACGTAGTCTATTAAGGAAAAATAAACAGAATATTTTTTTTTTAACGGTTTTCACTCAGTTGCAGAAACGCTCATTAAAGTTAATCATCCATTAAATCTCTTCCTAGCTTTTACTACGTCAACAAGTATAATATGTTTGTTTGTATGTCTATTTCTTTGGCACGCCCTACAGCCTGGCGTCTGCAAATTTATAAAGAGAGGGGGAATACATTTTTATTTGTTGAAAAAATACAATATGGGTATCAAATGGAAGCTAGTAAATAGCAGATTCCAAATATACCTATATTACTACTTTAATGCTTAATGCTACCATTTTGATACAAGAGTAAAAAGTATAAAATAAACTTAATTATTAAGAAAACAAAACACCCGACCGCATGAAAAAACTGAAAAGAGAAAAACTAGCTCTTTAATTATTTATTACCTTTACCAACTTTGTGCAACTGCATTAGGTAGGAATTCAGGTGGGGACAAACCAAAAAATAGATAAGTTTTGTACAATATTTCTTTGTCCCCGTTTCCGATACCTACCTAATAACATTCAAATTACAGTTGCACAAACAAAGTTGGTATAGCTGATAAATAATTAAAGAGCTTGTTTTTCTCTTTTCAGATTTTTCATGCAGTCGGGTTTTTTGTTTTGCTTAATAATTATTTCCTACTATTTTTATTTATATTATATGTACGTACTTATCTACCTTGCCCGACACTTATTAGTTTTGCACAATGCCAGAAGCAGTAAGTTGCTTTTCATAAGGATGACTTATAGAAATAAACGATTGTTACTGTCAGAACGGTAGGGACAAAGAGAATGGAATCACTACGTTTGGTAGGGAATGTCAAGAAGATCAGTCCGCTCTTGTGTCCTTCATATTGTATTTATTCATTAAACTGTAATTGGATTCAGGAAGGACGAGAGGATTAGATATGAACTGACGACCAACCGTAATCTGACCGAGTTTGAAAGTTTCCTAACTAACTGTATTGCTTGCACGGTACAAATCATGAAAAAATGTTTTTCCCCTTGCACGTGCCAAATACAGATTCCATCGCTTTGATGTCACTCCGCCCCAGGCTCCGGTCAGGGACGTGGTGATCCAGTTATAGACGCAAAAGTCGCGTTAAAATAGGATGTAGATTTTAAAGTTTGAAGGGTTCACAATTAAGCATAGCATATGCTCACGACTATATTCCCCGAGGGGGGTAGTCAAAGATATTCTGGAAACTCAGAACATCCACGTTTCATCGTCGTTTTCGTCGTTTCACAATTATACAAAACAAAAATGCGAGTATGAAACATTGATTCCGAGAGTTCCAACTTGAATAGCTATTTCAATATAAGAGATACCTCTCGTCAGTAGCGTAGCGATGCAAATGCAAATAGCAAATGACCCGGGCGGCACTTTACTAGGGGCGGCAAGTTCGGGAAAAATATAGATTGATTGAGCTCTGTCTATAACCAATTCGTAGGGCAGAAAAAAGTCGAGCTCGCTTCGCTTTTCGAGCTTGCGTCGCTCAATCCATAGCTTTTACTAAGGTTACTTTGCACATGTTTTATTCGTAAAATGCTCTGGCTCTAACCGATTCGTATTGAAGAGAAAAGTCGAGCTCACTTCGCTCGCTCCATTATTTTTTGTGTTGGTAAGATACGGGGCGGCAAATTCAGTCTGTGCCCCGGGCTTCCGAAATCCACGCTACGCCACTGCTTCTCGTAGCTTTAGAGTTTCTTTTTCAAATAACTAATTATTGGAATCCTATGTTAATGGTTCGATATGAACACCGCCTCACTGTTCACGGCTGTAGTCTCCATAGGGCTGCAGTCTCCATAGCAATGATAGCCATCCTTCGAAATAAATATGGCTCCACTAAAAGAACGAATTGAAGCTACAAAGCAAAGATTTTATTTGGTCTTCGCTGGAGCGCAGCAAGGACCAAATATAATCGTAGAGTAACAAAATAACAATAGTAATTACATTATACGAGTAAAACTTAATACCTCAGGAGTAATAATGACAACTTTTAGAAAGCTTGATGGACTAACACAGAATTAAATTAACCAGTGAATAAAGGGGTCGGTAATAGCGAGCTATTAGCTCTTTAGGACCATAATGAGAATGTTGGTCGTAAACTCGTTCACTTGGGCACCAGTGTGACTTTTTATAGCCTCCCCTTAATTAGATACCTGACAAGCTAAGGTGAGGTTAAAATATGCAAAAGATACTTTATTTTTTCGTTAGAGACTAACACGATTTGTCACTAGGTACCTTAGCTTTTCTTAGCGCCCACCTCTGAAATACAAAACGATGATATATCAACGACGAATTACGTAATAATGATGTACCTATTTATGTAAAACTATTAAATCGTATACAGGGTGTTAGGGTAATCAATTGCATTACTTTAAGGGGTGATTGTACCTATGAGACTGAACAACTTTCCCAAAAGAAACAAAGGGAAATTCGCGAAGAAAAAACTTTTCGTATAAACGTTCGACCATCAAACTGAACAACCAAAGAAGTCAAGTATAATTTAATTTAATTGATCAACATTTACTAAGGGAGCAAACTTGAAATCGCAATAAAAAAAAACCGCTGTTTCATACATTTGACTCGAGTAGGCGTAGGCACTCTAGTACACTTTAGTATGGAGGAGCTGTTTTATTCCGATTTCTGGTTTGCTCCAATAGTAAAAGTTGTTCAGTTTGATAGTCTGAACCACCCCTAAACATTTAGTGATCACATTTATATAACCCTGTATATAGCAGTTAAGTAGTATTCTGCTTATAATTTGTGGACGTCAACACGGTGTGCCTGTACGGGGTGTTAGGGTAAACAGTTGCATTACTTTTAGGGGTGGTTGTACCTATTACTTAACAATATTCCCTAAGAAACCAATAGAAAAATAGCAAAAATACATTTTATAACGAATGAAATGAATGTTTGAATAATAAAAAGTTCAAAAATATTTTTTGTTCCTTTGGGAAAGTTGTTCAGTATCATGGGTACAATCACCCCTTAAAGTAATGCAACAGTTTACCTTAACACCCTATACAACGGTCGATTAAATCTTATCGGAGATATCATTGAGAGTAATTCTGAGTAGTCGATAGAACCAGAGGCAACCTTAAGAAGAAAGACTCTCGCCGTTTTTCCAGATCCTTCTGGTCAGCTATGATAGTCCAGTGGCGCGTAATCTTGCCTGCCGTGCAGGAGGCTATGGTTCGATCCCCGTCCAGGCCGTCTCGTACCGATGAGTTTTTCGGAATTTATGTACGATTTGTAACACCACTGGCTTTTCGATGAAGGAAAATATCGCGAGGAAACATGCATGCTTCAATTTCGAGGCATGTATTGTACCCACTGTCCATTACAAGTGGCGACGGGCTAATCCCCCGTCACACTGGACAGAGTTTCGGTACTACTGGTGAAACGTGGCTGTTCTGAGGTTTCAGAATATTTCTGACTACCCCCTCGGGGAATATAGTCGTGAGCATATGCTTATGCTCTGGTGTGACAAGTGGCGCTATCTATCCAAATTTAAATAATATGCAGAATTCGTAGCGGTTTCTAATACGGTATGAAAGATATTAAATCAATATATGAGAATACAAACATAGATAGAAGATACATGTATCGATGATAGAAAATACGCGTATCGATTTTCCACTGAAATATAAAAATAACCTAAAAGAATGATTATTTTGGGAAAATCTTTAATTAATTCCATCCATTGTAAAGTTTTACTCCGCGCGTTTTTGTTATTTTTCGTAAGAACTCTTTTAGTTCAAGTTCAATTTATAGGGTTTGGTTAAGTTTTAAAATGAAAGACAGTTTTTGAAAAAAAACATTTTTGGCATTCAATGTATTTTAAATGGTGCATGAAATAAAGTGAACACTTATATTTAGTAACATTTTTTTTGGTAACGTTATGTATAATATTTTTGTTACGTTTGAGTAGAAATTACAAGGAAACACTATGATATCGAAAACTTAAAATAACTTTAAGAAACATGATTTGTTACAAAAAAGTTCGGTATTTACTTTTAAGTACAATATAGTTATCAAAATCTGCGGCCGCAGCATGATGCGCGAGATAAGGCTATGTCGCGCCTTTTATTACGTTCTTTCGCGCGCAAATAGAAGGAACGCTGCCAGTATGCTTGGGAGTAGTATCTTTGAAAATAACTCCTTCAAATCAGCAGTAGAAAATGTCAAAGATACTATGATAATGCATCATTCGATCTTGTTGTTGAAAGTGTGTGATTTGAAAATAGCATTTCAGGAGAGCGATTTTTGAAACTCATAGTTTGAATTCAGCAGTTGAATATTACTACGGAGACATGCATCTTTCTACTGCCGATTTGACTTTCATAAAAATCATACTTCAGGGGAGTGATTTTTGAAACTCAAATCAACAGTAGAAAGATGCATATCTCCATAGTAATTTTGACATTTTCAACTGCTGAGTTCAACGAATGAGTTTCAAAAATCTCATTCCTGGTGTCGTGGGAATGCACCTGTTATTATCATTTTAATTAACCTGTAAAATTATTTAGTAATTGATTATTATTGAACTAAACCAAATCATGGTTAAAATATGAAACCAATGAATGATACAATTAATTGTAATTGTAGACACAAAATACTTGCATTTTGTTAAATGCTAAAAAATCTCAAAACTAACGTTCTTTTGACTTCTCAAGATGTATGTATATTGGTAATACCACAGAGTAAAATATATTACATGTAATCTATTACTTATAATTAAAGTGTCTACGTACATGCATCTACAAAATATTTCGACTATTATTAATAAATCTTTGGACCCTAGAAGTAAAATGACAAATATACTTACAGCTAAACATTTTGTCATAATTAATTAGGTAAGTAATTAATTACTATAGTTTATTGTTAGTACACAGTAAAAAAAAACATTTCAATCCTAAGACATTATTCTAGTTTTTGCGTCGTGGCTCAAAAGACGCAAAGACTAGTGTAAAAACATTTACTAGAAAAATAGCTTAGCTTACAATAATAGAAAAACAATTCAAATTACAAAACGTTGAGTAATTGATTATTTTCTAAAAACCTAACTACTATTTACATAAGTTATCAAATTGCTTACAATTTCTTGAGTTATTCGTTAGAGAGCGAAAATATCTGTAACAGAAAAAGAAAATTATTATACATTTATTCCTTTGAACATAATCCGTCAAAGCGGAGCAGAGCGGAGATGTGTAAAATCAACCAATAATAAAATAGCTTAATTCTGACAAGCGAGGAAAATTAATTAATGCGATTGGTTTATTTTCACATCTCCGCTTTGGTGGAAACTGTGCCTTAGGCTGCCTATCCACTGATGCGTAGCGGAGAAACAAGGGAATATTGGCCAATGAGATTGCATAAAATATCCGCTCCGAAATTTTATGCAATCCTATTGGTTGATATTTCTTCGTTTCTCCGCTCCGCAGCCTTGCTCCGCTTCAGTGGACATGCAGCCGTAACTGGGACTAAGACCTAACCTTGTTATTTATGATGTCATAATAAAGGACCCATTTTATAGATGACGTTTAGATTTGGTGTTCCAAGATGAAATTAGTTTTAATTGGTCAAGATATTATAACACAAGTAGTCAGTCTATAATCGTTTGACCCTGGATTAATCTAACGCCAAATATTTGGCAATTAATGGGGATTTCCATAAACGGTGCAGTTCTAATTAAAGTATCATCAACCAATATCCGTGATTATTTAAGATTTGAATGAACTGTGCATAATTATGACCCTGAACTTTTTAATATTATTAAAAGATTCAACATACAAATTCAGGGTTTAACCTTTTACTTGATCTGTACTATGTAGCTTATGTGTTAATCTAGGTCATGCACTATCTATAGTGTCCTCCTTAATATTCTGATGGTTTTAGGAGTATTATCAGACCACCAAACTGAACAACTTTCTCAATGGGACCAACATCGAAATCGCGAAAAGACAAAATCCGTTTGCCCATACATTTTGGTCGAGCAGAATCTAAGTTTTGTATGGAACGTTATTAAAAAGGACCCTATATATTAGAACAAAAAGTCTCATGATTGCTAAAATTGTTAATTTATACTAATTATAGCAGAAGCAGAACACAAAATTGAGACCGAGGAATTAAAAGTGTAGCTGAAAGCTAGTTAACTTTCTAGTTAGATAAAAATATCTATCTCGGAATTTAGAGTGAAAATATCAATTGCGAGATGCCTGTTAGTGAGTTGTTTTTACAAGCCTTCAGTAAGTGCTTGTGTCCCTTTTGTTCTATATTTATCCTGATAATAGAAAATAGGATATTAAAAAAAAAATCTTTTAGTCGACATCAGCTGAACAATAATGTTATGTATTATACAGGATCCTTCTTAATATGCTGACACTTTTTTAAGGGGATGATCAGACCATGAAAGTGAACAACTTTTTCTATGGGACCAAAACATCGAAATATTTGGCTCAAGTAGCTTTACAGTTTTGTATGGAACAGCTGTTTTTTTTTCGCGAATTCGATGACGGTCTGATCATCCCCTTAAAATATGTCAGCATATTAAGAAGGACCCTATACAACGTGTTAATGAATAAGCGCAAAACCTCATCCACCCCAACTGATTTATAACAAAATAATTATATTGAAACAATAATTTCTTTATTATAATAGTTAAAATTTAAAGTTATTCGCATTTTAAGTTCTCAGGCTAAAATGATTTGTTATCATTTCAGCAATAAAATAATGAAAGCGCTAACGTGCTCATGGATACATTTTAATAATATTGTTTTCGTAGTAAGTAGGGTGAGTGTGCCCGTGCAGTGAGATCGAGTTCAGTAAATTTTAAATTTTACAAATAAATTATTTAATATTAAAAAAAAACACCTATTTAGAAACCGTGATAATTGGATTCTGCTCTCGATTCTAAACAAACTGCTTTCTAGTTTTGCGTTTATTCATTAACACGTTGTATACACGTAGTTTAGCCTCACACTATATATTATTTGATGGTCTGAACCACCCCTGAAAATTTGGAAAGTGTTTACAATATCGCCCAGTATTTATAGTACCTATGTAAAATACATATATCTTTGTAAACGAACAAAATAATGTAAGTTTCACGTAGATAAGATACGGTCTACGTCGAATTATGTACGTATATGAAAACTTTACTAATCGCTCTGATTGCATCACGTAACTACCTCTATGGTTATAACAGAACTGAAACTCTAAGTGTCTGTGGCACGTGTTATCAACGTATAATGTGTAATTTCGGGTGCAAACATATATTTTGTATGCGAAGTTATAATTTATACGAACGAATGTATTTAAATGTACGAAACAATATTTCACTTGAAACACAATATCTTTGTATGCAATTCATAATAGAAATTATTCAAATGAAAATTATCCATGATTATAAATTACGAGCTTTTGCCCGCGACTTCGTCCGCACCGATTCCCGTCAATTATATTTTGAATCAAATATAAATTTAATTTGTAACTGTCATCTCTAAATGGTAAAGTGGTCGTAAGTAAATCATTCGAACTCCAGCAACATCAAATGTCAAATGCTGACATTGTGAATATTTTTTTTTCATAATGGCCAGTTATTTTATGTTGCTTGTAAGCTGTTTAGCTGTCCGTGACTCCAAATCAGTAATTTTTTTATTGTTTGTCTATCTTTTTGTTCTCGCACCACGCGAAATCTACTAGACCGATTTGGATGTTTGGATTAAATTTATGTTGACAAACTCGATAAATCGGAAAAAAAAAGAAATTGGTTTCTTAAAATGATGTCTTCTATCCGTAAAAAAATAAAATAAAGAATAAAAAAAACTTGACATACCGAATAAAACTAACAGAGTTTAAACAAAATGTTTGCACACACTTTTCTTCTCAACGATATGAAAGCAATGAAGGATTATGTTATGATTAATTAATAGTAATAATAACTTTGTTCAACTCGCTGTAAATTATTAAATTTATACACCAATAAATTTTCATTCAAATATAAGCATTTTATCGATGCTTTATACCTATCTGTTTCAAAATAGGCAAAATTAATAAAGCTACCAAAGTTGATATGATATGAAATATTACGATTTATTTATGGATTCGGGATTGGATAACAATATAGAATCCTAACAAATAGACGTATTTGTTTGAGGCTATAATTTTACGAATGAACAACATTTATTAGCCCAACTTTTATAAGTTGTGGTCGAAGTTTCCAGAGTACCTAATCACTGATCGTAAGTTATACAAATAAATTAGCTAAACGTTAAAAGTTAGTAATTAGATGTGAAACAAAGTTTAACGGAGCATCGTTTGTTTAGAGACTCATTAAAAAACCCATAAAAACAATAATACATACCCACAGTTGCAGAAACGCTCATTAAAGTTAATCTCCCATTAAATCTCTTTCTGTCACTTTTTGTCTTGTTGACGTAGTAAAAGCCAGCAAGAGATTTAATGGAGGATTAACTTAAATGAGCATTTCTGCATTTAAGTGTTAGTGCTAAATTGTCATCTAACATCTAGATTAGCGAATCGTTTTGCGAGTTGCGCGCAAGTAGAGAAATCGTGCTAGACGTGCTGCACTGCGGGATGCGTACTGGAAGCGTTGCGGTGCAGCGAGATCCTGGCACAGGCTAAGTAAGCTTGTACCAATTGTCCTATACGAGTGTTACAAACTATTCAGTCCTCAATGTTCCAAATAGATAATTCCACCTCAAGGGTTTAGATTCCCCCCATTTAGGACGTAAAATCAACAGCTTACCTGTCTTACATAATACTCTCCTCCTCGACCACCCTCACTAGGGCGGCAACCGGTCGCTATAGTGGCCCGGTGACCTGCAATAAGTGACAGTAATTATTAGTCAAGTCATGCAAGTGCACTTTGTATCTATACTAATACATGAGAATGATCTTTGGTCGCTTATGGACATGCTCATAGACATTTACAACTTTATTTGTTACCCGCGACTTCGTCCGCACATATTATATACCACGTTTTAAGTCAAATCATAAGCTTTCAAACAAAAAAAGTATCATCATAATCGGTTCAGTAGTTTTTGCTTGATGCTCGAACAAACAAAAAAACACACAAACAAACAGACAGACCGACAAAAATCCAAAAATTGGTGATTTGGATTCAGGGACACCTAAAAACCTTATCGTATTTTTTTTAAATATCTTTAATGTAGAGACACACTTTGTCACAGTGTTATTTTCTTTTCAATTTTAAAACGTTTTTTTCAGCATTGGCGGTTTTTTTAATATGTAATTACGCCGTTTCGTTTAAACTGAAATTTGGAAGCGGAATCTAGAAAATTTATGAAATGTACGTCGGCGGTTTCTTTCAGATTCCTAAACTATTGTCCAAGCGAAGATCAATTTATAAGACTTCGGAACACATCGTATTTCTTTGGTGATAGATAAATAATATAGCTCTCGAGTAAAATGGCTTGAACTGTCATACCTACGAGGCGAGATAATTGTGTTTCCTTTGGACACGCTTAAAGGATTTGTCGAGTATTCCTAAATTGTATTTATTTTCCTGACAGGCACTCGATCACAGTCTTATTTTACCGCCGGCTTCATTAAACCTAACATGTTATTTTTAAACAGGATTATCTACTTTCGTACGTCATCTTCATGAGTGTATAGAGGCTAAAGATGGATGATAGATTTTGTACTCACAAGCCAAAAAACCTTTTCGTTCTGCTCAAAAGAATTATCAAGAAGACTTTGAGATAAGCTTACAAATATGCTCCTATAGCTGATCCTAATATTTACATGAATCCAAAAGACACAAAACCATTTCGTTAGGGAGTTAGTTAAAAAAAAATCTTAACTGTTTTATTACAAATTGGTGGTAGTTGTAGTATTGATTGAGTCCCTAACTCCTAAAGTTGGAGAACAGTCTAGGTTAAGTATTGGGAGATTAGGGAGGCAGTTTCTTCCCAGTTACAATACCTAACGATAGTTATTGGATATTACCACTAACTACTGATTTTCCGATCGTCAGTTATAATAAGGTAGTGTTATTTGTCAATAGTATTGTAAAATTAACCCGAGAAAACGTTATAGGAAATTTACTACACAGTAATACCAGGTTTATAAGTCTGACCGATGTATCTGCGCAGTTGTCAATTTTTATAGTGTGCGAAATTATATTGGCCAATCAGGATTTGACACATTCAATCCATTGCCGTAATTGGCTAATTGTTTTCGCGCCCTTTTCGCTTCTATCCGACTTACTGGGACTTGGGTATGCTCTGCGCAAACGAGGATCGATGAGACGAATTATTTTCCTGGTCGTACTGTAATTGAGCCGAGATTTTTCTGTCATGTAAAGATTTTTATGTTATCCACAAGTTTGAATTCGACAGTTCTCAAGCTAATTTAATGCTTTAAGATAAGAAAAAATCTGTCTTGCATCTATTAATTACGGTAAGAGATAGACAACAAGTGTACCTGGGCCCCTAGACAAAGTACTTTCGATTAACATTACCCACAGTAGAAAGCATAAAAAATGTATGGACTTGACGTATGGTGACGAAAACAAACGTCAAAATGTTTCGATCGCAAATGTCAAATCCATACATTTTGTCCGTTTCTACTAGCGTCGACGCCAATAGAATGTCACTTTCTCTAGGGGGGCTGTAGTACCTACGCTGTGTAAAACAATAAACCTATATTTATAAAAATTTTAAATCTTAATACGATAAGAAATACCTGTAATTTCAAATGAAATTTAATTAGAAGCTTTCCTACTTGTTGGTAAATTCAATTCCAAACTGTCTTACATTTTCCTGAGAAACCTTAACTGTCCGTTTTATGACATGAACTGTTAACAATTCCAAGCTAATTCCTTCAAAGTCCAAAAGAAATAAAAATAAATTAGTATTCCCACATTTTCGACTCAGTAAAGTCAACACATCTTTCATGGGGCACTGTGTACGCTATCATAATAAGATACCAGAGGATATTCTAAACTTGCCAGACAAAAAGTTTAAGTCCCATGTTAAGCAAGTCCTCTGTAAAAAAGGCTACTATAAACTTGATGATTATATGAATGACCAAAATATTGTACTTTGTGTATTTATTTTTTTAAAGATGTATGTTGTAGAGTTTCTGGCCGCATCTTCTCTACAACGGAACACCTTCCGACGCGGTGGTAGAGTCAAAAATGACGTCAGAAAGTTATCTAGATATTATTTTGAATAAAACATTTTGAGTTTGGGTTTGAGAGTTTCACAAGCCTATCCTACCTCTTATAAGCATGATACCTGCGTGGTGGGTTCAAGCTTCGCGCCTAATTTGGCGGGTTCCTCCGTAGCGGAGAGCATCCTCCTCGCCAGTCTTGCGAAGGTGCACCGAAACTGACGACTCATGCTGCAGTACAGCACGAAGTTGACTGACGACGTGAAGAGTGCCAGCACGTCCATCAGGTCACCTGGTGTTAAAAACAATGTTTATTACACGTCAAAACCATTTACAGCTTGCATGAGACAAGTGTTATAAACTTGGACAACATCCAATTTCAAATAGAGCAAACGTGTCACCGCGCCGCTGCACAGTGGTCTATAATAATTATCTGGGACATAGAGGTATCTGAAACGGATGTTTAAATCTTTATGATTTTTTATAAGTACCTATGGAGAAAATTACATTTTTGGGATTTCTTCAAAAACTTATCCAAACCTCTCGGAATCCTTTGTAAGGTAGATAGATGGTTATTGACTTTATCCATTATTGAAAGAATTTGGCGTCTAAACGTGCAAGTTTTAAAAAATGTAAGTTTAGACATAAAATTCGTTCAATATCGGATAAAATATCTACCTAGCTACCCTATTAGGGACTCCGAGAAGTTTGGAGAAGTTTGTGAAAAAATCCCAAAAATGTAATTTTCTCCATACTAAAAAATCTTAAACATTTTTTTGTTCATGTTCCCGATAAGATAGATTTTATATTTTTATCTTGTATTGCTACAGTATAGATCTACCTATACAGATTTCATAAATCAGATTAGCTAGATTTAAACATCCTTTTCAGATACCCCTATGTCCCTGAATTAATTATTATAGACCACTGTGCTCTGCTTGAGAACAAATAATGAGGTGCCACTCAAAATATATTTATTTCACGCCTGCCCGATAGCTCAATTGGTAGTGAATCTGCCACGTGTTGGTAAGATCGCGTGTTCGAATAAAATTTGAATATTTGTACACGTTGTCATGGATGTTGGTATCTACATTATTTTCTAGTCATCATAATAGAAGTTCGGACTAGATTTTTAAACGAGACTAGATAATATGTGTGACAATGTCCAAAATAATTATTAGCCTATTAGGAATTTATTTACGTATTTATTCTGATGTAAAATTAACGCATAGTCGATACGCTTGCGATATACAGGGTCCTTTTTAATATGCTCACACTTTTTTAAGGGGATGGTCAGACAATCAAACTGAACAACTTTCTCTATGGCACCAACATCGAAATCGCGAAAAAAAAACAGCTCTTCCATACAAAACTGCAAACATACTTAAGCCGAATGTATGGTTTCGATGTTTGTCCCATAGAGAAAGTTGTTCAGTTTGATGTTCTGATCATCCCCTTACAAAAGTGTCAGCATATTAAGTTGAACCTTATAGATACTAATGGCGGTTAGAAAGAATATAGAAATCGTAGATCTAAAGTATGTCTGACTGGTCTCAAATTTAAGCGGGATACGTATCTTTCTTGGGTGGTATAACGCCCAATTTATCTAGCCGAACATTTTCATCTTGTTTATAAGAAAAAGCATACAATTTCACATCACTGTTATAAAGCCCCTGGAATATAGACCCGAATAAGGTTTGTCACATGCATGTATGTATGTATATGCTCACGATCACGGTGGTCAGAGATGTTCTGAAACCTCAAAGCATCCACGTTTCACCAGTAGTACCGAAACTCTGTCCAGTGTGACGGGGGATGAACCCGTCCCCACTTATAATGGACAGTGGGTACAGTACATGCATCTAAATTGAAGCATGCAGCTTTCTTCACGATGTTTTCCTTCACCGAAAAATCTGTGGTGTTACAAATCGTACATACATTCCGAAAAACTCATTGGTACGAGTCGGGCTGGACAGGGATCGAACCATCGCCTCCTGCACGGCAGGCAAGGTTACTCGCCACTGGACCACCACGGCTTGTCTCATAATATTAAATAAATGAAGCGGTGACTCGCTTCATCGATAACAATTTATAGCTCAGTTATAAACGTCCATGCAGGAGCAGTATAATAGCGCCTTAAAATTGTATGCTTTTTAAGAAAAGCTTTTTTTTTTTTTTGAATGACATATACAGTTTGCTCAGGGAGCATTTACTGCTTTTTACAGCGGGCTTTTGGGGGTGGCCTTAAAGCGCCCTGGTAGGTCACCGAACCAGTGATTTAAGCAACCTGCCCAAGGGGCACCCCAGGGGGGTACGGACCTCGGCAATGGGCGTTGCTGGGATTACGCGACGGGTTGGGAAGCGGGGATCGGTGAGAACCGGCCAGCTATGTGCCGGTAGCGTCTGTAGACGCCAGATGAAGGAGTGGGCAGAGATCGCGACTGTCCCCCGTGGCGGCGATGGGGATTTCGAGTATTACGGCGACGACGCAACATGTCTATGATTGTGATCGTGTTACCGTCGGCGGTGGTCGTGTTGTGTGGGTTTGAGAGTCGTGACTGTACGGCCGCCATCATGGCGACCGTGTTTAAGAAAAGCATTACGGCATTACGGCATTATTTATCTCGCCGAATTTTTCATCTTGTTAACTTATTAACAAGATGAAAAATTCGGCGAGATAAATAATGCCGTTCAAACGCCCTGAAGATTCACCCTGTTGCTGATAACTGAGAGCGGTTACTTTTGACGGCCCGATAGCACAGTCGGTAGTGAACCTGCCTGTTGTGCGAGGATCGCGGCTTCGAATCCCGTAAGGGGCAAATATTTGTATGATGAATATGAATCTATACAGGGTGAAATTGATATCATTAGCATCCTTGGAAACGAAGAGTCAAACTGGGCAACTTTTTCAATGGGAGCAATCCGATCGAAGCAAAACAAAAATCTGCTGTTCCATAATAAACTGCAATATGTACTCGACTCAAATGTATGCAAAATAGCTGATTTATTTTTTGCTCCGATCGGTTTGATTGCTTTGTGGTAGGGCTATTGCAAGCAAGGGTCGTTATGTAACACTGAGTCCAGCGCTGGTCCTTTGTGTTCGCCCCAAGCTCACCCATATTTTACGCATACCTCCGATTTTATGGTATATTCTTTTCATTCTCGGGAATGCAGGTTTCCTCACGATGTTTTCCTTCACCGCCGAGCTAGGAAATGATAAATACAAGAATACAACCGTACATAAATTCCGAAGAACTTCGGCTCTTTACACACTGCGACTTTTAGCATCGATGCAGTAGCGCGTTTTTGGATCGCGACACCAGTTATGAACAGATTTTTGCATCGATGCTGTCGCGCGTTAGTATCGATACAGTCGCGCGTTAGCATCGATACACACGCGCGACAGCATCGATTAAGTCGCGCGACTGTATCGCGAATAAATGAAATAAGGCCACCAATTCCTACCCCTGATCGTGACGACTCTGCTGATGAACATGTTTTAACATCAAATAAGCCACCTAAAAAGGTTCAACGATGTGAAGACCCGCAAGGAAAGCTGTTTGAGGTTACAGCGTCGATGCTGCATCGCGATTGCATCGATACTGCATCGCTACAGTTCATTGACCAGCTTCTGCATCGCGACAGCATCGCGTCTTTATCGATGCTAAAAGTAGCGCAAGTGTGTAAAGGTGGACCATCTGCGACTGCATTGATGCTGCATCGCGACTGCATTGCTGCTAAAAGTCGCAGTGTGTAAGGGCCCGTAGTGGTACAGGCCAGGAATCGAACCGCCGCCTCATGATTAAGGCTCGCTAGCTCTCTTCCGTATGGGCTATCATCGCTCTCATATCAGTTTGCTCCCATAGTAAAAGTTGTTCAGTTTGATGGGTAGACTCTTAGTTTAAAGGATGCTAATGATATCAATTTCACCCAATATAACGTTGTCTAGTCATCATAATACAAGTCCAGGCTAGATTCTGGTACTTTAAATGTTACTAGATTTGTGTGAATATGTCCAAGATATTTATTTATTTACTTTAGGATTCTAAGCCATCATATGAATGGATGGATAGAATAACGTAGGTAATCCTATCCCAGCTGCTGTTCATAGTAGCAACCATTTGGATTGCGACATGCCATATGTTACCCAGTAGCCCAGTAAAAATACGGGTCGAAAGGAAATAATTTATAATAGAATTTTTTTTTGCCAGATCGTTTATGCAAATGGTATAAGATACTTTATTAACGAATCCAACAAAATTTCTTATTTTTAGTTTTTAGTACTAAAATGTAAATTTTTTATTTAAAGTGTCAGATTTCTTTCTTTTTTATTGTTTATTTTAGGTTATGAGTTTACATACACTGTGTAAAGTTTGTACTAAAATTGAGTATTTCTTAATTTCAACTTATTTAAAAACAAAAGTCCCGTGGCGATTTTTCTTTGAATTTATTACTTCTACTATAAAAGAATTGAAATGTATTTAACAAATTACATAAAAAATTGTATAGGTATTGGTAAAATTTTTTGCCAATTTTACATGATTTTTTAATTATTTAAGAAAATTTTCAGTTGGATTTTCAATCTTAGCGATAACTAGAATTATAATCTAAAGTATAAAAGAAAAAAAAGACTGTTATAAATGATTTACTTTGGCCATACAAGCGCACCGTAACTTTACTGGGCTACAGATTGTGGCAGACAGAGCGGCTTATTTATTGTTCACGCTGTGGCTTTATTCAGAAACACGGATAATAAATAAAACCTAAAAAATTTGTGGATTAAAACAAGTGTCACAAACTCATAAAAAAACTTATTACAGCAATTTTGTGTATTTTTGCCGTAAATAACGTCGATGTTTTTGCATAAATAAGTAAACCTTTTATGGTAAGCTATTATAATTCACACCCCTAGTATGTTTTTTCTACCAGAACATGTGGTAAAAATATTTTTACAGCCTTATTTATTCGGTACACAATACGTAATACATATGGACTAAAAATCTTGGAAGAGAATCGAGCGCGATAATTTATATTTTTTAATAAATTATATGTTTTTGCCCATTGATTTAGGGTTGTCAGATAAAATCTTGTTTAAGCGGGTAAATTATTAATATATTACTTCGTTTAATACGCAGTTTTGGCCATCATATTACACGTGTAAAATTAAAAGCGCTACATACATATCGAACTGATTGCTTCAGACCATCAAACTGAACAACTTTCACTAATGAGCCAACATCGAAATTGCGAAAAAAAAAACTGCTGTTCCATGTCTGACAATGTCACTACACAACACCACCAAAATGTATGAAATAGCTCCTTTTTTTCGGTGATTTAAGTGTTGGTCTAATAGTAAAAATTGCTCAGTTTGATGGTCTAAAGTACCCCTTGTATGTTGACATAGATTTAGGACAGCCGCGATGTGATAAACACAAAGGGCGGGATAAGTATGTAACGCATTTAAGTTGACACCCTGTATATCAACTCGTATGAAGATAAATCCGAGAATGAAACAGTATAACATAATGTTTGTCCCGTAATGGAAGCCATACTTAGTTTAAAAGCTGTAGTCATTACATTAATTAAAATTATGTAGGATTAGTGCTGTCATTAAAATTTTACTTAATATAATTTTTATATTACACAGCGCTGCAATCGCGGTAAATATTCGGTGATTGAACCGTGACTGGACTACGTACGAACCATAACTTTTGACACATTTGGTATTACATAAGCCTAGATCGTCTACTGAGGCACAGACCTACTCTCTACGAGGCTGTGTGTGTGTCGTATATTTTCTGTTATAAATTTTAATAAATCTGTAAAGTACAATAATAAATAACCGTCTATCTTGTTTCCTCTAAGTGCCTAGAATACCTTTAGGATTTAAGACGTACCCCCCACTGAACGACTTTGACCCTTTCAGAACCGCCTCACCTCACTAGACTACATCATTTTAGTAGGTATACATATTGTTGACTGGCTTGTCCTTCATTATGCCACTGTGGTGCCTTGTAATCCAAGGATTTCAAATTCGAAAATCATAAGAATTCGCACCAAATTTAAAAAATTGACCATTTAACTCATTAAATATTGGTTTTAAAAAAAATTCTATAGAAATTTTAGATTATAACCATAATTTGCATTTTTAAACAGTAGATACTTCACATTTGAATTACTTTAAAAAACTATACTGTTTTTGTTGATTGTATTTTACATACATTAGAAGAATCACCGTAAATATGACGCGTTGTAACGAGACTCACTGTTGGGAGACGATCGACGTAAAGGGAATGATTTAGAATAATTAATACAATATACTACGAGTATTATACATAAGAATAAGTTATTCTATGTTATAACATTGTCTACACAATGGTGTGGTGTGTGTTGCAAGTAAAAGTGACTTCAACTTATAAAGTATGTACGTAATACAGATTTTTTCAAATATTTAGGGTTTCCTTTGAACACTGGTTTCATTATGTATTTTATAGAAAAATAAGAAATATACTATATAGCAAATAAAGCCGAGATGTTGAAGATCATTGCTATATTATTAATTAAAGTCCGTTTCAGTAAAGTAGCTTGTCCTTCATTATGCCACTGTGGTGCCTTCTAATCCAAGGAAATCAAATTCGAAAATCATAAGAATTCGCACCAAATTAAAAAAATTGTCTAATATACTCATTAAATATTGGTCTTAAAAAAATTCTATAGCAATTTCAGATTATAACCACAAGAATAATGTATCCAATATACTACTATACATAAGACTAGCAGCCCGTCCCGGCTTCGCACGGGGTAGACAAATAAATTTTAAGACTCATTTTTCTACACCTTCGGTTACATTGTTCAAATTTTACCAAGGATCCCTAATTTATTTCAAAATGAAATGTAGCCTATGTCAAATTGGAAGAATGTAGCATTCTATTGGTGAAAGAATTTTTTAAATCGGCCCAGTACTTTTTGAGCCTATTCATTACAAACATACAAACATACAAAAATAGGTACAAATCTTTCCTCTTTATAATCTTAGTGTAGATTTAGTTATTCTATGTGATAACAGTGTCTACAACAAACGAATTGTGAACACAGGTTTCATTATGTATTTTATAGAAAAATAAGAAATATACTATATAGCAAATAAACCCGAGATGTTGAAGATCATTGCTATATTTTTCATTAATTTGTATGTCTTTCAAATAACGAGAAGAACCTAAAAACCAACAAAATATGGCCCGGCCCTGCGTTTACCTATGGAGAGCGTCTTAACAAAAATGTTTACTTAGTTGATCCACGGGTTTACCGCTTTCATCCCATAAGACGGGCTTTTGTAAAATCAAGCTAAAGCCTAGTGTTGCCAGTGGGGTAATAAATGCGCAAAGGTTGGATTAGAGAGCTGCGGAGGTTGGATTAAAACATCCAATGTCTCGTGGAAACCAAGACGCCTCCATATTCCCTATTGTGCCTTCCTCTCATCGTTCACGTAAGCCACACGAATGTAACTCATATGTATGATATTACCTACATTGCGTCACGCTGCGGTCTCTCTTAAAATATATTAAGGCGTATCCGCCCGGGAACACGACTCTTAATACTAATCGATGTGAACAAGCGCGTGGCTCCGGTCAGAATTTAGCAGTTTTCTTTGAAAAATGAGAAGATTTTTTATGAATTTACAATAAATAAGAAAAGCCAAATCATTCTATGTTGTATTATGAAGTATATTGTAGTTTTTTATTTTCTTTCGATCAACAATGTAAGAGAAAATGATAACAACTGGAAAAAAGTGGTGACTTTAGATACCTTTTTTTTCGTTTTATTAATTACAATAGATTTCGAGAAAAAGCAAATCACTTCTCATGTCCTTTCGGTTTTGTTTTCTGCTTAAAAAATGCCATAGTTAATGTATAAAATGGTTACAAAGTTACCCAATTTTACGGTAAAATCGGGCGGTAGAGCCTTAAACTTATTTCATGAAAGTGTTCAATGACGAGAATGTTGATCGATTGCAAAAGGATAACACAAAATTGATTTTATTTTGCATGTCAGGATTTTGGGTTCCGTACCCAAAGGGTACCAATGTGGGCCTATGCTGTCCGTCCTTCTGTCTGTCTTACCTATAAAGGGTTGTATCTTTTGAACCATAATTGCTAGATGGCTGAAAAGTCCACAGAATATGCGTTATTATGGCGAATTTGCTAACAAATAACAATAATAAGCATAGCATAGCATCATAACAAAACATTTTAAAATTTAAGTGTGTTTTTTTTAACTTTTTTATGTATTCGCTCTGTCGTAAATGTGCGAGTGTAAACTCTAAAGTAAAACAACAGATAATAAAAACCGGTGAAGTGTTGGATGGGCTTGCGCTAGGGATACCGGAGAAAACCACATTTCTTGGTAATAGTGTTACGGAACCCTCAGTGCGCGAGTACGACTCGCTCTTTTTCGGTTTTTAACTAAATTAAGGTTTAGACAGAACCCACATAATTTGGCAAGGACAACAAACCATGATAGTGATGTTATCATTAGTTTCGACATTGCCGAACACTAAGTTATCGAACGTGTGGGCATGATTAAATAGGACGAATTTGCTACACTAATTGCATGCAATTGCCTAAATTACAAAATTATTATGGATTATGACGTTATACTCTGATAATTGACACAACTGTAAACTATCCGATTATGGTTTCTTGATTACTAATTTAACTATTTAAACAACTTGTTTGAGTTTCGACTAAACATTTACAGCAGGACTTCCCTGACATGACTCATTGGGGGCGTAGTGATATCGTAGGGGGGCACAATGCGTTTGCATTTTGACAATTAAAATCCAGTTAAAGACGTAAATTCCACTCATTAATTCATTTTATTAATTCACTCATTCATTCAGTTACTAATTCACCCATTACCCACTCTCCACAGTAGGTCTTAGATAGCATCGTTCTACCCGAAGCTAGGCATAAAAATTTGGATAGAGGGCATGAATATATTACTTATTTTAACAAGGGGGGCCTGACGCAAAAAAAGTTGGGAAACCCTGATTTACAGTTAGGCAAATTAGATTTAGTTACTAAATCGAAGCAAAGGATGATGTGCAAATTGGTCAAACCCCCCGATTGGTATAAATGATACATAATTTCAAAGGACTTTTGATTAAGAATAAAATATATCACGACGACTTACCCCAATTTGATTGTCTGTTCAGAAATATTTAAGATATTAATTTATATTTTATCTATCTATCTATCTATAACGTCACGCCTCTTTCCCAGTGGGGTAGGCAGAGACCAGAGCGCGCTATACTACGATCCTTACATACCTCTTTTGTCTCATTCACATCCATACATCTCTTCATACATGCCCGTCGGTTTCGAGTACTCTGCACCTCCCCTTCTTTTAGGACGCAACCGATTTGATCAGAATACGTCCTACGAGGGCGCCCTCTGCCGACACTTCCACTCACTTTAGCTCCATATATCTCTTTCGTACATCTGCTATCACTCATCCTCTCCACGTTCCGTCCGTTCTCTTTGTTTCCCGCTGTTACTCGCCTATGCACATCACCCTCACATTTCCCGTCTCTAGTAAACATACATCCCAAATAAACAAACTCTTTCACTTGTTGCACTTTTTCATTCTCAATTTATATTTTACTAAATCTAAATGTCGTTTTTGGCTTCATTACAGGAAAATGAGAATTTTTGAAAGCACCCACGACGGATGTAAACGTTGGAATCGAAACAGGAATTCAATTTTTGAAAAACAAACTAAAAGGAAGTAGGTAACGAAAGACAGATAAGAAGCGTATTTAAAAGGGTTTATTTATCGCGAGGTCTGAGAATTAGCTCTCTCTCAGATACTCGTATTTTCGGTCCATTAACGTGTCGGGGACCGTAGGGGACTGCCCAATAAAAAAACAAGTATCATTTATTGCGGTCCTCGATGCATTAATTTACCGAAAATATCTTAAATAGAGTTTTAATTATATGACTTCGGTTTGGCAGTTTGCAAGTTCAAGTTTCGTCCGTGACTAAATTTTACGATCTTTACTTTGATTTTAAATTAAAACACTGATTTTTAAGGGGATGACCAGACCATTAAGCTGAACAACGTTCGGACTACGAGACTAACATAGAAAGAAATCGCAAAAAAACTCTGCTGTTCCATATACAACTGCTATCTTACACGACCAAACTGTTTGGGACAGCAGATTTTTTTTTCGCGATTTTGATGTTTGTCCCATGGAGAATGTTGTTCAGTTTTATGATCGTAGAGCTGGCAGCCTCCTTGGCCAACGAATTAGCTTGACTATCCAAAGGGGGGACGCTGCCAGCATGCTTGGGACCATCTTATTTCTTAATCTTTTGTTGTTTTTCTATGTTATTATAAATTAGTATTTTATTCCGTGTTAGTTATTAATAAATAAGCCGTGGTGGTCCAGTAGCGAGTAACCTTGCCTGCCGTGCAAGAGGCGATGGATCGATCCTCGTCGAGACCGACGCGTACCAATGAGTTTATCGGAATTTATGTACGATTTGTAACACCACTGGCTTTTCGGTGAAGGAAAACATCGTGAGGAAACCTGCATGCTTCAATTCCGAAGCATGTATTGTACCCACTGACCATTATAAGTGGACACTGGACAGAGTTTGGGTACAACTTGTGAAACGTGGATGTCCTGAGGTTTCAGAATATCTCTGACTACCCCCTCCGGGAATATAGTCGTGAGCATATGCATGCATATGCAGTATTTTATTCCTGGTTATGTATTGTATTTACATACAAAAACCGTCAGGATATTAAGTTGGACCCTGTATAAATCTTCACGTCGGACTTGAAAACAATTTGGAACTTCCACATTCTCACTAACATAGGCAAGTAGAGTAAATTAATTAAACCAACGTAACTATCCTTAAACCTGGTAGTAAATTATTCTGGCTACAATCTAAGATTCTGTACGAGGTCCATAGAGAATTGAGAAACACAAACAATACAGGTATCATTTAATAATTATTATGAAACCACAAAGCGACATGGCCTCAGGCCAAGCTCTTTGAATAAAGATTTTAATAACCCTCCTTCTGGCGCAGTCGGGTAAAAAACCTACACTACTATTTAAATTATATAATTTTATACAGCATAAGCATATGCTCACGACTATATTCCCCGAGGGGATAGTCAGAGATATTCTGAAACCTCGGAACATCCACGTTTCACTAGTAGTACCGAAAATCTGTCCAGTGTGACGGGGAGTGGGCACGTCGCCACTTGTAATGGACACTGCGTACAATACATGCCTCGAAGTTTCCTTCACCGAAAAGCCAGTTGTGTTATAAATCGTACATAAATAGATAGACAAATTATTAATATTTTGCACATAAAACGTGTTAATGAATTAACGCAAAACTAGAAAGTAGTTTGTTTAGAAACGAGAGCAGAATCGAATTATCATGGTTTCAACGCAGGTATTTTTTTTTCAAAATATTAAATAATTTGATTGTAAAATTTAAAATTTACTGAACTCGATGTCAACCCACCGCTCGGGCACTCTCACCTTACTTACTACCAAAACAAGACTCTTAAAATTTATACATGAGCATGTTAGCGTTTTCATTCATTGCTAAAATGATAACAAATCATTTTTGCTTCAAAACTTAAAATGTGAATAACTTTATATTTTAACTATCAAAATAATGAAATTATTGTTTCAATCTAATTATTTTGTTATAAATCAGTTGGGGTGTACGAGGTTTTGCGCTTATTCATTAACACGTTGTATACTACTAACTAGCTACTTTTCTCCGTGTACGCACTTTAGTTTAAAATAACACGCAATATTTTTATATTTATGTACGAGCATGCTAACTCGTATTCAAATTTATCGCAGCTCAATAGAATTGACAGGTCGGTGTATTGTATTGAAAAAAAAAACGAAATGAAAATAAAATTCATTGTTCTGACAAAAAATGGAGGCTTACACAGGCTTTTGATCTATCAAAAGCATATGTAAGCTTAGACAACAATGGACTACACAGTAGGTAATCATTACCAATGCTGCACAGTAGACCAAATAGCTAATAATAGCGGTAATGAGGCGTTTTCCAACATAAAATACTCACTTACTTTATTTGAAATTGTTACCTAATGAGCTTTGACTAATTATTATAAGGACTAGCCTTGCGGTAGCATTTCCCCTCTGCCACGGTATAAGCACAATTGATCTTGTGCATTTACATTCAATTTTACACCTTATCACTAAACGAGACAGCCTATAATTGCGAAATAATAACTTCGAACTTAGAACTTTTGGGGTTCACACGAGACTACTTTTCATGATTTTTAACATTCAAAATTAGAATCTAAAGTTATGGGGAATAAAATCCAAAGTTGCGGATTTCAAGTTACCTCGCCCCCCGCAAAAAGTGGCAGAAATATTTGTTAGTAGAATTACACGCGTAACCAGTCCACATATAAATAGTCAAAGCTAATGAGGCATTTTCATAAAAAAAAATTGTTCAAAGACAGTGGTAGGATGGCGTTACAATCGTGCTCGTTGAGCTGTCAACTCGAAAGTGTTCAGTGTTTTTCTCGATTCCCTATTTAAAGGGAGCAATTTTTTGATTTATTAATAAGATTAAGATGGTTTTTATATGAAAAACGCTGTGATACTTTGAATTTATCGATTTTTTGTATAGCTAATGTTCATTTATGTATAACTTAATAATCAGAGCAAATTGGAAGATGCTGGTGTTTTCATCTCAGGTTAATCTGTTGGTTAACTTATGGAAGCACCACCGCTACCGTATGTAATAAATTATAGCCTTAAATATAGATTTATTAATTTTGATAACTATTATTATATCTAGCTTTGTATGGATTTAAATAAACAATTATAATTATTATTATTATAACTACAATTTTCGGTGTTATTGCATATTTTTTGGTAGTGAACAATTTATCCATTGGCAACACCACCTGGCAGTCATTCGACAAACCATAGACAAACAGCACTTTTTACTGGCAATGTGACAGGTTTTTCTGAAATTTTTATTATTCCCATCTAGTGATTTTTCGTATTACTAGTCTTGGAAAACGCCTCACTCATTGGCTTGTCTCAATATACCTATACTTCATTCCAAAAAAGGACGATATTTTCCGATTTCCATTTAGCTTTCTGGCTAATTCTGATTACCAAATGTAATTATTGGATACATATACTATCCGACATATCTTGGACGTTACTAAAGCTGTACTAAAAATAAGTGAGAGGAAGTTTTTCAAATCTTTGTTTCTGTAATGCAAAATAGCCTTAAAATTTCGTTGCTATTTTGAATGGAGTATAATTGATTTGTAACTATGGGAAGTTGCGAATTCCTCCCAATACAAGCAAGCATAATTTTGAAGGTAAAAATGGGTTATTTGTTATGGTCTGTGTCGTCATCATCATCTTGACAGTTCTGCTGCCAATGGATAAACTTTTCACTACCAATAATTACGCAATAACACCGAAAACGTAGCGCGCCTTGGTCTTTGCCTACCCTTCAGGGAAAAAGGCGTGACATAATAAATAGATCAAGTAGGTACCTATAAATCGTTTAGTATAAAATTTCCCTTTCATTTGTGTATTTATATTACGTAAAAGTAGATAGAAATCATTTTAGTTTAAAAAAACTGCATTATTACAAAATTATTGATGTTGACGATTATTCCTCCTTGACGCATCCGTCAACGGCGACACCCTGGGCTTCACCTAGTAGAGTGGGCTCGGATGTGACCAGGGAACGCAAATTTCGACCTAAAGGTTACCGATAAGATTATTACCGAACATGCTGTAACAGCTTTTGAAGAATTCAGGTGCTATAGCACTGGCGAGGCCGAGTAGACCCTGGGGCACCTCGGTGGAGAGGAACAGGCCCAGCACGGCCAGCAGCATCCTCGTCGTGCGATCCGTCCGGCTCGACCGTCGAGCACACGACTCTTCCGCTAGGCATTGCTTTTCCGCCTGCAACAAAGATACTTTTTATCTCACTCACTCACTCAAATAATTAAACGAATAATTCATAACAGCTGCTTTTCTTTTTAAACTATAGATTATAATTAAAGTTGTAATTTAGAGAAAAAATCAAACTAAAAATTGTGGGCATAAATAAATAAAGTTAAAAAGAATAATATACAACTTAAAAAAAATTTAGTATACAAATTTTATATGTCATTTGTTAAATTAATTTCTATTTTTTTTATTAGAAGTAAATTCAAAGAAAAATCCACGGAATGTTTGGCTCTGACTAAGAAAAAATTACGACCTGTTTTCAGAAATATTCAATTTTAGTACAAATTTAACACAGCGTATATATAAACTCATCGCCTAAAACAAACAATACAAATAAAAATGAAAGAAACTTGACACTATAACTACGAAAACATCAATTTTAATACTAAAAATAATAATTAAGTTGGATTTGTTGATAAAGCATTAAGATGCTTTATCAAATAATTTGTTTAAACGATCTAGCACAAAAAAATCCATATCATAAATTATTTACTTTCAACCCGTATTTTAGTGGATTATTGCACAGATTATCAATAAGTTACTACGTAAATTATTGTGGCGCAAAATACAGTGTAATCTAATTCCACGAAGTAGGTCGCAACTCGCAGTTATTTCAACAACAACTTCTATTTTCGTGAAAGTCAAAACACACTAATTATTTAAATCTAGAGAATGAGGAAAAATGCACATAAACATCGAACAGAATTATTCATTTTCATTTCTAACTGTAAAATATTTTTGCGTCTTAGATAATTTAAGATTAAGAAGGACCCTGTTTGAAGGTACGTCATCAATCAGGGTCCTTCTTAATATGCTGATACTTTTTAAGGGGATGATCAGACCGAAAAACTGAACATATTTCTCTGTGGCACCAACATCGAAATCGCTAAAAAATCGGTTCTTCCATACAAAACTGCAAACCTACTCGAGCCAAATGTATGAGATAGCTGATTTTTTTTTCGCTATTTCGATCTTGGTCCCATAGAGAAAGTTGTTCAGTATGAAGGTCTGATCATCTCCTTATAAAAGTGTCAGCATATTAAGAAGGACCCTGTATATCCCTGGAGATGAACGATAACACAATGCATGCAACTAGCCATGCAAATTTGGTTTTGTGACTGGCTTTAAATTATACGATATTGTTAAAGAACTGTACAACGCTTCGTAGTTTTTTGATACAAAGAAATCGAACTATACAAAGTGTTAATGAATAAGCGCAAAACCTCATACACTCCAACTGATTTATAACAAAATAATTAGATTGAAACGCGAACAACGAAGCTTCGTTGTTCGCGTTTCATAAGTGTGCTGCAAGCTCCTATATTGAATAAATTATATTTCCTTTGACTTTGAATAATTTCATTATTTTGATACTTAAAGTTTAAAGTTATTCACATTTTAAGTTTTCAGGCAAAAATGTTTTGTTATCATTTCAGCAGTAATTGAAAGCGCTGCGCATGGATACATTTTAAGAATCTTGTTTTGGTAGTAAGTAGGGTGAGTGTGCCTGTGTTGAGATCGAGTTCAGTAAATTTAAAATTTTACAAACAAATTATTTAATATTTTGAAAAAATTACCTATGTTGAAAACATGATAATTCGATTCTGCTCTCGATTCTAAACAAACAACTTTCTAGTTTTGCGTTATTTCATTAACACGTTGTATAGGAATTTTTAAGGGAATGATCAGACCGTCAAACTGAAAAACTTTCTACATGGGGCCAACATAGAGAGATATATCGCAAAAAAAATCGACTGCTCCATACAAATCTGCCAATCTACTCAACCCAAATGTATGGAACACCAGACTTTTTTATGCAATTTCGGTTTTGGTCCCGTACAGAAAGTTGTTCAGTTTGATAGTCTGATCATCCTCTTTAAAAACCATCAGAAAGACCCTAGATTTTTTAATTCCTGATTTCTATATTGGTCCCATAGTGAAAAATGACAAATTTAATGTTCTGAACAACAAGCCAAAGTTAATGCATATCCTCAGGAACATGGTGTATACCTAACCTAACTATTTTAGTTTTCGTTTTTGTCGATGCCTTCATTGAAGGACGGAAGGACTTGGATTAGTTTTTATCTTGTCAACAGGATTTCTGCTATCGAAATTCGCGTTGGATTCGAAAGGATTTTGAGCGTTATTTTCACGATTTTGTAGTGAATATGGCATGTTTGCGAATGCAAAATATGAAATGACTTTTATGCAATTCGGTATGTCTCATCTTGGGAAAAATTGGTTTTAACGTCATTTAAATAAACATCGATCGACGAATCGAAGCTTGTCGTCTGGTCGCTAAGGAAAGGTATATAATAGTTCCTGAAAGGTCTATCAATTCGGAGAAAGACTCTCGTTAATTTTCAATACCTGATGAAGGGTGCTCGGGAGACGTCTAAAAGCTTTGAGCTATCCCAACTAAGTACCTGTTCTGTTATCTGTTATCTAACCAATTTCAGCCGAACTCTGTTATTTTCCATGATAGCTGAAGTCAATTTATATGACCTTAGAATGTTTACCTACACATACATACATATACTCATGCCTGTGTCCCATTGGGGTAGGCAGAGACAATTGATCGCCATCGGCTACGATCCTGACATACCTCTTTTGCCTCTTCCACAGTCATAAGTCGTTTCATACAGGCTCGTCGGTTTCGGGTACATTTGATCTGACCCTTCTTAAGTAGGCTGTCAATTTGGTCTGCATACTTACGTCTAGGGCGACCCCTTTCGACTGTTCCATTCACTCTCGCTTTATATATTTCATACGTCAGTCTACTATCACTCATCCTTTCCACATGATCAAACCATCACATAGTGTTTAGAAATCAAAGCCAAATCAGAAATCGAATGCGGCGAATTAGAAGATAACAAATACAACATTTTTCAAAATGTTTATAATTGTATCTATTAACATTTAAAACACTTACTGGGGGGAACATTAAAACTTACCGCGAGTTTATCAAACGTTAAACGTTAAAACGCGTGCTTTGTATGAAATATTGCACTAAAAATTGAATAGTGACGTCATTGTTTTTCATCGTCGTTTTGATACTTTTAATAGTTTATCCAGTTATTAAAAACAGTATTTAAGCAACAGAATTACTGAAAGTGTAAGTTTAGCGTTATTTTCAAACGGTTTATTTACTAAGCAGTTAAAACTAAAATATATGTTATGTAGTCAACTCCCCTATTGTGTATCTGCGAAGACTATTCATTTATCTAGTAACATTCAAACTATACATTTTGACGAAAATCTGGCAAAACCACAAAGCAAAGCAGAATAGGTTTTACCTAGATTGTGTTTAAAAAATTTCATTGACTTTAATTGGTATAACTATAAATATAATTAAACTTCGTTTGTATGAAGCGCGCTAGAGGGCAAATCCTTTTAAAACATCTCATTTTTGTCTATTCTTTGATGATTTCGTATTCCTTTTCCTGAGTCGTTATTATCGTTCTTATATTTCCCACGGCAACTGGAACATTTTGATACACAAGACGTCTTTATTGATTTAGGATCCCTTCTTTACATCTATCCTTATTTATTTTGTTAAACGTCAATATTCCCAGCATTTATAAAGAGCAACAAACCATTATGGTTTGCCAATATACCATGCAATACGAAAACAAACGTTTGTGTTGTGTACATTCAAAGGCCAGAATTCGTTATCATCACAGCTTAAGTATTTTATAACAGATCGAAAAATTATTTAAGTAACGGAAATGCATTGCGCATAATAAAATGCCTGTTAAGTTGAGAACTAGTTGGATGGGATCATAGCACTTAAGAGCAAAGTCAACCTAACTATCTTTGAGGCTGCGACCAAACAGGACTCATTGTATTACTTCAGATGAAAGAAAAAAGGTTGTTGGATTCATTTGGCGCGCTCTATACAAACGAACTCAGGTTATATTTTCAATACTAACCAATTAAAATCAGTGAAATTTTGCAGAAACAATCTAGAAACAAATTTCTATGCTTGTATATTGTCAGATTTTCGTTAAAATATACAGTTTCAATACTAGGATTAAAGATTGATTTAAAGTTACAGTGCCTCAAAGAATTTGAGATTTGTATGGAAATCTTTGAGGCACTGTAACTTTAAAACTATACATTTTAACGAAAATCTGACATACATACAAGCATAAAGATTAATTTCTAGATTGTTTCTGAAAAATTTCAGTACCTTTAATTGTTATTATTGCAGAAACAATCTAGAAACTAATCTCTATGCTTGTACGCTGTCAGATTTTCGTTAAAATATACTGTTTCAATGCTAGTATTAATTTAAGATTTATATTTATATCTTTCAGGCACTGTATCTTTAAAATTATAAATTTTAACGAAAATCTGACAACTTACAAGCATAAAGATTAGTTTCTAGATTGTTTCTGAGAAATTTCATTGACTTTAATTGGTTAGTATTTGTATATTGTATTGTATTTTTTGTGTATTGTATTTTTCTATTTTTGGTGTGCAAATAAAGAATATTTATCTTATCTTAGTATTGAAAATATAAAAGACTTCGTTTGTACGGTAATTTACCCTTTAGGGAGGTGAATCACACACAGACACGGTTCCGTTTAAAGAAAATGTTAGATAAAAAATAAATTCAGTCAGAAAGCAGAAATCGTATTTTTCTGCCAGCAACCCAAGTTGCCAAGCCATGCCAACCGATTTTCACCTTTATATTCTCATTAATGACACAGGGCCGACCAAACGACTCGAAAACATTCTGATTTCACTTATAATTCTACTTCGTGAATATACATCTTCTAATATACGTCGACACGTTGAAAGGAATGAATTTAAGCTACCTTTGTAATAAATGATAATGGGTCTAATCATTTTAATTGTTGGAACCCATTTAGAAAATTAGCAGGTGGGCTCCCTTCGTGATATCACAGTTTTAATTATCTTCTACCCTTTCATGCCTTGCTGAAATTATCAATTTACAAATTCAAATTCAAAATGTTTTATTCAAAATCACATGGATAGCTTTCTGACGTCATTTTTGACTCTGACAGCGCGTCGGAAGGTGTTCCGTTGTAGAGATGATGCGTTCAGAAACTCTATACCACACATCTTATAGCCGTGAGCATATGCACAATTACAAATACAATATTGAATTACATAGTGAAACACTGTCAAGGTCAATTTTTGAAATTGATCTTATTCCTTTGCAATGAATGCTGAAATCATGAGGCATCGAGGATTCAGAAATGAACGTAGAAAAATACTTATCAGTATTACGTGACAACTATTTAATTTTATTTTAGCAGACTTTACTAGAAAATTTGTGGTTATAAATCGAATTCTGGTAGATTTATCTGAAAATGATTTATACCAACAAATATTATTGTAAAAGTCTGTTAAAATGAAATTAGATAGTTGTCACGTAATAATCTAGGTATTTTTCTCCGTGCGACTATCTCTAATTTCAAGAAGACTGTTACCTACATAAGTTGTTCAATTTAAGGATGACGTGACGGTCCGTCCCTTAGTCCCTTGTGGCTAATATTCCATTTCTGGGACATTAACATACAGCCGATTTAAACTTTATGTAAATAGTTCAGGAAAATGGACCTCAATAATCAAAACATTCCTAGATTAGCATTTTTATATGGCTATTATATTACAGCAAGTTTGTGGTATGATAACATGGTCACTAAAATACCATGATATCAATAAAACGACAATGTTATACGCAAATAGTCAGCTTGGAGCAGTAAAGTGCTTTTATGCTGCTAACGATATAAGCGTGGAGTAAGGCTGCTTTTCCACCAGAGATGTGCGAGGTGGAGAGGCGGTAAGCGAGGAAACAATCGACCAATGAGAGCCTTCAATTTCCCAATGGCGTGATCGAGCGATCGCGCTATTGGCGGATGTTTCCTCGTTCACAGCCTCGCTACCTCGCACGTCTCTGGTGGAAAAGCAGCCTAAGTACGAGTATGTTAACAGTATGAAAAATTAATCGCATATAACTCGTACAAAAGTAAAATTAAGAAACTTTAAAGACTACAACCCACCTTGCGTCAATCTGGGTCAAAAATACATAAATTTATGAGGTTACCAACTTAACCTGGAGTTTATTACTAACCCAGGTGGACGCAAGCTTATGCTAAAGTCAAAATAAAATATTAACCCACCTCATTAGGTCCAACTGTTGACCTTTTTAGTAGTTTCTGCCGCCTCCTCTCAGTCGTTGTTAATTTTGATATTAAACACGTACTTAATATCGATAACGCTATGCACGGAACTAGTTTTAATATGACACTGTAAATCCACATAATTGCAGTAACTAACTCTACATTTTTTGACAAATCTAAAACGTACACGGTCCGATTGTGCGGCAGAGATAGGTCTTCCGCAAACTCTGTACTATTATGAGATGTCACTTCACTGGGCACTATGTTCATCGCGAAATATATGGGCAGACACAAAAATGGGCATATCACATAAGCGCTCACTATGGCCAGTGTTGTGTTCTTTTTAGTACACAGACTTCTATTTTTTTGGGGATAAGCGATGGCTATATATCGCCACACGGCTAAAGTAACAGCTAGCCAGATAGAGATCGTGTGGAAAGTTTGGCTGAATATAGAATGGAAGTAAACGAAGACAGTCCAGGCGTAGGTGTTTTTGTTGACTTGAGGTCCTATTTTGATGTTCATGTGTAGAGCGTAGGGGATGTATTCGAGCATGACGAGGAGATCGGCAACCGCTAGTCCGGTCAAAATGGAGTTGGTTGAGCTTGTCATCTCTCGACGACTAAGGACTGCGATGTTGATGGAGTTAGTGGCAGAGCCGATGATGCAAATGACGAGGGCGATGTAGCCGTGCATGCGGCTGTAGGCCCGGTTGAACTCTATGGCGCCGGGCACGCAGAACGCAACGGTTGCGTTCGCCATGCTCGCGGTCCACTCTCGAGCGGCTTAGTTTTGTCATCGGCACTGGATGAGAAGCTGCTTCACTTGTTCCAAACCGGCTACATTTCTTTTATTCTGGTTTACCTGTAACAAATAAGAAACATGACAATTTCAAAAAAGATTTCCTAGATTTAGGTTATTATTTTTATTCAGGGTCCTTCTTAATATGCATACACTTTATTAAGAGGATGATCAGAAAGTCAAACTGAACAATTTTCTCTATGGGACCAACATCGAAATTGGGAAAAAAAATCTGCTGTCCTATACATTTGGCTCAAGTAGATTTGCAGTTTTGTATGGAACAGCAGATTTTTTTTCGCGATTTTGATGTAGGTGCCACAGAGAAAGTTGTTCAATTTGACGGTCTGATCATCCTCTTAAAAAGGTATCAGCATATTAAGAAGGACACCATATGTTCAGTGTGGTGTGACTCACACTGTCTAAGATACTTAGAATTATGGTAATTATTGTGATTAAAATACTAAAACCAAAACTATTGTTAAATCTTTTAAATGTTTAAAACCACACTTGGCATCGACACGAGTGCCTGAAACGTTGTGAGAAGGGACAGTTCATTAGATTTATAAGGTGTATTCTGGTAAAAATTTGTCGCAGTGTCGTGTTGGTAAATATCTTATAATAGCGCCAAGGTCGGCGGCCGGTACCTACTATTGTACATGTAACACTTTGATACATAGTGGTCATGTGCGTCACACGTGTACAAATCCGTCTTGAATATAATAATATTTATCCTTCGGTCTCCAGATTCTTGGGAAAACAAAAACATTAACACAAACAAAAGATTTCAACTGAAAATTTTTTTTTACAACATAGAATAATACAAGCTATTACGAAAAACAAAATAAAACCACTAAGAAACTTAATAAAATTTGGGGGCGTCCATACATCACGTCACGCTTTATAAGGGAGGACGAGTCCAGTGTCACTTAGGGTCTAAACGAAAGTCACGTGACATTTCGAGATTTTACAATTTTACAATAACCCAATTTTGTTAAACACGAGACCAAAAAATTTAGTTTCGAATTCCTACTTTATGATGGTACAAGAAAGTTTCCATGGATGGATGAATTGTAAAATTGCGTAGGTAAACTTTATTATAAATAATAATAATTGTTAACTCACAATATGCTACCTCGAAGAGAAGATTGGTTAATTAATTTTTTCGCCTTTTAAATTTCTCACGATAAATGTCACGGGACATTGGGGATGAACAAGTATGTCACTAGGGAGGCGAGGGGTCAAAATTAAACCTAATATGTGTCACGTTATTTATGGCGCCCCCTAACCCGTTCGTTATCGATCCAGGTCCATAATTTGAAATAGATTAAGCTATAAATACTGTAATCAAAGCGGTCCGACCGATTGGTTTTCGTTGAATTAAATCCTCATATCATTGTAATTTGAAATGTATACCTACTTTATTCAGATCTATAATATTAGGTATTTTAACTTTAAAATTTATTATTTTGCATAGCTTGCACTAAAATAAACTTGTTTAAATATGAAGCATTAGCAGCGTGCTGCAGTGGTGTGAAAGACAGAGCATTCACTATACAAGGTGTTACAAAATACAAATAAACATTTGATTGTTTAGACCATCAAACTGAACAACTTCCACTATAGGACCAATATCGAAAACGCGAAAAAAAATCGGATGTTCCATACTAAACTACAAATCTACTCGAGCTAAATGTATGGGAGAGCAGATTTTTTTTTTCGCGATTTCAATATTGGTCCCATAGTGAAAGTTGTTCAGTTTGATGGTCTAAACAACCCCCTTAAAATTATAAATGTTTATTTTTACTTTTGTGACAATATTTAATTTGTATTTATTTAAATTTGTTTTTTTAATGCTAATGCTTCTGTACGGGTTGTACTAGTCTAATTTATTCTGTGGTAATAGAACTCGACCAAAATCCCTTTCAGGATGGTCAGAAACATGACACTACCAGCTGTTTTGCATGTTGTTGTAACAAGCCTCATTTTTAGCATAATTAAGGTTTCAAGATCGAATGAAGTGTAAAGTGGAGATAAGCTAAGGTTTCAGCCACAAATACACTACATAAGTAAACCCTTATCCTTAGTCGCCTCGCACGACACCCACGGGAAGAAATGGGGTGGTCCATTTCAACTAAACCAAATGGCTTCTTTATATCTTATCTAAACTATTATAAAACTGTAAGAGAAGTGAGTCTGTACATTGAAGATATTTACAAAAAAAAGATTACGATATGGTTTTTAGGTGTTCCTGACTCCAAATCAACTTTATTATAATTTTTGTCTGTTTGTTTGTTTGTTCGAGCATTACGCAAAAACTACAAAACCTATTTTGGATGCATGCATGATGCATTCTTTGTTTGATAGCCTATGATTTCACTTAAAATCTGTTATAAAATTTGTGCATACAAAGTCGCGGGTAAACTCTAGTAAAACATAAAGTAATATTTGCCAAAGTCCGTCTTTTGAAAAATAATCAAAGGTCTATCTGATTTCAATTAAAACTGTAAGATACCTAAGATAAACTTCGTCGTCTCTTATTCAATCGGAATCGTACGAAATTAAAAAGCGTTTCAAATATGCATCGGCAGCTGTAGGTACGCCTACATACTTATGCGATTTTGTTATGATAGACTAGCGGCGCCAGCGACTCTGTACCCGCAGACCACTGACTTTAAATACTCATAAATTTTGATTGGATCAACTGATTACAATGAAATAGAGCCTAAATGTTAATTCAAACAAAGCCCTTTGCTTCTGTGAAAACCCCATCCTAATAGGTTCAGAAATTTAAAGTTATGCGTGCAAAAACAAACAGACTAACATACTAACAGACAAACAGACAGACAAAAAGTAGTAGTTTGAAAGTTTTCCACGTATTCTACAAATATACCTAATAAAAATCCTTTCTCTCCAAAAGGTATCACCTTTTGTATCAAGTGTGAGAATCTCATAATCTTTCTTATTAGATAGTCCACTCAATCTTCTACGCATTCATTATAATTTCAATGAAAATTCACGACAACCGTACAATGTTATGAAAATTCATGAAAACGAATCGATCACACACTCTATCAGTTCAACCAAACCGTTCCGTAACGTCCAAAAAATACCTCAGTGAAATATTCGATGAAATTCGATGAAAAAAGCTGTCATGGTTGCGTTTTGTAACTGCTTTTTCGATGATAATGACTATTTTAAAATAGTAATTTCTACTTTTGGATTCAAATGTATGTGGAAGTTTTTTTAAAAATGTCTTAATATTTAGGGTTCTGTAGTAAACAAGGAACCCTTATAGTTTCGCCATGTTCGTCCTTCAGTCCGCAGTCCGCAGGATCAGACCACCAAACTGAACAACTTTCTCTAAGGGACCAATGCAGAAATCATGAAAAAAAAAATTGCTGTCCCATACATTTAGGTCGATTAGGATTTCAGTTTTGTATGGAATTGCTGTTTTTTTTCGCGATTTCGACACTGTCGAAGTGTTTTGAAAGTTGTTCAGTTTGGAACCTAAATGTATTTATAAAAAATTACACTTCTAATGTTGTTCAGTTTTCTACTCTGTTTAAATTGTTTTCAGGTTTTGCGGTCATTTATTATACCCCAAAATTCCATCATCTTTTTTCGTGACATAAAAAATTCGTCAGATTCTAAGATAAGTACAAACACATCAAGCACCTCGGGTGGGCCACTCGACGGGGTTTTCAGCCGCAATCTCTCGTTTGAGGACACTTAGAGCTCTTACGATCGTTACAAAAACTCAGGAGGAAAGAATAAAGAAAATATCTTACGGAAAAGCGGATAAGTGCGAGTCGTACTCGCGCCGGGAGGGTTCCGTACCAGCGTACAATTTTACCAATAATTTTATTGTCTCCGGGATCCTTAGCGTAGGATTTACACGCAAATGACCGGTTTTTATTATTTGTCGTTTTACCTTAGAGTATGAACTATAATCGCCTTCAGTTTGACGTTTCTCTGTATTAACGTTTTTGCGCATAGCATATGCTCACGACTATATTCCCCCAGGGGATGAGTCAGAGATATTCTGAAACCTCAGAACATCCACGTTTCACTAGTACCGAAACTCTGACCAGTGTTACGGGGAGTGAGCCCGTCGCTACTTGTAATGGACAGTGCATACAATACATGCCTCGAAATTGAAGCATGCAGGTTTCCTCACGATGTTTTCCTTCACCGAAAAGCCAGTGGTATTACAAACCGTACATAAATTCCAAAAAAACTCATTGGTACGAGTCGGCCTGGACGGGGATCGAACCATCGCCTCCTGCACGGCAGGCAAGGTTACTGGCCACTGGACCACCACGGCTTTCACGATAGAGCAAAATACAAAAAAACATGTTTCTTCTATTTTTTATTATTTGTTAGCAAATTAAAAATAATACCACATGTTTTGAGAAAATTTCAACTCTCTACCTAATAAGGTTCAATAGATACATCCCTGTATAAGTAGGATAGACGAAAGGACAGCGTAGGCCTAAGAATAGGGTCCCGTTGGTTTCCTTTGGGTACGGAACCCTAAAAACTAACAACAATCATTTTAATGAATGTTCTGTATCTGTAGCACTTGTTTGAAGGGCTATTATATTGACCAAATTGCAGAATTGGTCTTCGCATTCGAGCGCTCCGTCTTGTTCATAAAATAGGAGACGAATAATAGAAGTAGTGTTCTCAAGAGGCTCGAATGATGACAGTGACATAATTAAAGAGAGCAGCTAAATTTTGCATTTTCGAAGTCGTTAAATATTAACAAAAACTCTTAGAAGACAGATCCTTAGAAATTTAAGTCAAATAGGTATATGTAATTGTGTTCTGGCTTCTCCCTCTTCGGATACAGCCAAATCACTATATGTTCACTACAGAATCGCAGAAATAACGCTCAAAATCCTTTCGAATCCAACGCGAATTTCGATAGCTGAAATCCTGTGACAAGATAAACTAATCCAAGTCCTTTCTTCAATGAAGGTATCGACAAAAACGAAAACCCAAATAGTAGGTAGGTATAGGTATACCTTCTCAAAACTATTGTATTTGATTCGATGTCTGCGAAATAGAATGGCTAAGTACCTAAATACCTCGTCCAAGCATCTAACCTATTTAGTTATTGTAGCAAGCTTCTGGGCATATAGTCAGTGGCGAGTAACCTTGCCTGCCGTGCAGGAGGCGATGGTTCGATACCCGTCCAGGCCGACTCGTACCAATTAGTTTTTCGGAATTTATGTACGATTTGTAACACCACTGGCTTTTCGGTGAAAGAAAACATCGTGAGGAAACCTGCATGCTTCAATTTCGAGGCATGTATTGTACCCGCTGTCCATTATAAGTGGCGACGGGCTCACCCCCCGTCACACTGGACAGAGTTTCGGTACTACTGGTGAAACGTGGGTGTTCTGAGGTTTCAGAATATCTCTGACTACCCCCTCGGGGAATATAGTCGTGAGCATATATGCTTCTGGGCAAATTAATTGAGTCTCTTTTGAACGCAAGCCGAGTTATATAGTGCTTTGATGTTGACACATCAGATAATGATAAAATTTTTGTAGAGAACCTCGTGTATTATTATGTAATTTCATCGTAGACAACCTTTGGCGTGGTAAACGAAATTTTTCCTAAAGCGAATGTTCAGTTTCATGTTTGCAAAAGTAAATTAAAATGTAATAAAAATTACAGAAAATTGGTATAAAGAGGTTCTCGTTTCACAATTTTGAGATCACTTAGTGAAAAATGGTTTTAGAAAGGTAGGATATTATAATATGATTATTTTAAAGAGTCAACAGATTTTTATTGAAAATATTATCACATAGATTCATATTTTTTGATTTAACATCATATTTTTGACTCTATATCTAGGTACCCGAAACTCTTTGTACTTACTATCTGTAACTTATGTACCTACAATTTAAGGTAAATAAATGAAATGAAATGCTTTTTAGAGTTCCGTAATAGGGTATTACTAAGCTACACTGTTTCTAACATATTCTGATTTTGGCTACCTACGTAGGTAGGATCAAACTATGCCCCTAGAAGTACCTACTTGCATACCTATGCATGCGAAATAAAATGCACGCTATTCAAATACACGTATTCAAATGTCCATCAAGCTTTTCTAAATTTCTTTCTTTCAAGCTTTTTGTAGTTCTGTCTTTTTTTGCGTGGCCTTTAGTTTAGTAACCTTTTTTAACTTAATTGTATTTTGGTTAGGTGTTGGCTGTACGAGAACATAATAATGAGCCGGTCGATGTATAGCCCAGGGGTGCACGACATTTCTCTATGATGTACCTATAACTACACATTTGTTTATGGGATCTAAAAGGTCCGTGTTTGCCTAAAAGACGAAACAAGAACCGTGTTTTTCCTTTCGCCCGCGGCAGTTCGCTCTAGCGGTGATGCGAGTCGTTAGGGTTGCCTGTTTACCTGCCAACCGTCAAACAATCCTCGCAGGGTGTAGGCAAATCAAATTGGCTTCTTTAAGCAACCACGCACGTACGTCTACAATGTCTACGCCACCGCAAAGAACTTAATAAAAAAATCAAGGCCATAGGTGTTATGTGTATGAAACTGGTGTTAAAATTTAGCAAATCTGATTTATGCAATCTGTAGATCTATTCTGTAGTAATACATAATAAATTTATGGAAAATCGATTTTATCGGGAACATGTCAAAAAAAAATCGAATATAGTAATAAATTATTTTTTGTATGAAGATAATTACATTATTGGGATTTTCTCAAAATCTGCACCAAACGTTCTCTTTCTCAATACAACAAAAATCTTTTACAATTTGTTTTGTCATGTTCCCGATAAGATAGATCTTTATAATTACTTACATTTATCGATATTACTTCAGTATAGATTTATGGATTGCATTAATCAGATTGGCTAAATTTAAACACAAGTTTCAGATACCCCTATGTCCCTGAATACAATTTTTTGGACTGCATCGCCACGTTCTACGACACAAGTGTATTGAACTGCTGGTCCGTCAGAGATAGATATTTAAATATATACGTTTTACATTTATAACTTCATTGTCTAGGTGTTAAAAAAATGCGACGATATTTGATATACCCAATAAATATTTTACTGTTTAGCGATAGCAATTTAATTGAATTTTATGTGCTCATGATACTGAACGACATTCCCATAGTAACAAAGGGAAATTGCAAATTGCAAATAGTAAACGTTCCATCAGCTGATTGCTTTTAATACGGAAAGTAAAAATTTTTCGCCACGTGGTTAATGTCTTGGTGCGAATGCATGCTTTTCGTATTTGGTTTCCTTGGAATAGATGGCACCAGAGTGACATAATGAAGGACAAGCCAGTCAAACCTACTAAAATGACGTAGTTAGTAAAGGTGAGGCGGTTCTGAAAGGGTCAAGGTCGTTTAGTGGAGGATACGCCTTATAGTAATGCAACTGTGAACCCTAACACCCAGTAAACAAACGCGTCCTCACTGGGCCGGACCCACTGGGACTGGGCCCAGGTCCCAGAATTTGATCACATCGGGATAAGTCTGATGAGTAGATAATGAAGTTAGCAGTACTGAGTAGAAAGCTGTGACCAAGCTGATCGTCAGTCCTCTACAAAACGTTAACAAAATGGCTCATTAATCTAAACACCCAGTCTCGGGCTAACGACCATAGTAAAAACCGACTGCTTAAAAACCTATTAACTTCAAAGAGAAAACCATGCTCTATAATCACTAATCAGTTATAACAACTTTGTTTGAGCAAATAGGTATAATTTGAATGTTATTAGGTAGGTATTGCAAACGGTGACAAGTAACATTTGTACTATTTTCAGTTAATAGGTTTTTTATGCAGTCGGGTTTTTTGTTTTTTTTTTATTTAGTTTATTGTATACTTTTTAGTTTTGTGTCGAAACGGTAACATAAAAGTACTATTATATATATCTATTCGCAATCGTCTGTTCACTAGCTTTCATTTGATACCCATATTGTAATTTAAAAAAAAAATGTTTATTCCCCCTCTCTTTTTAAATTCGCAGACGCCATTTAAAAGAATATAGCCTATGTCACTCTCAAAATATTTCCGAATCTAATGACACCTTATACGTTAAAGTCAATCAAGCCGTTTAGGCTGTAGGGCGTTCCAAAGAAATAGATAAACATATATACATACATACACACGCTCGAAAAACATAAACTCTCCTTCCGGCGCAGTCGGGTAAAAAGAAAAAGATAACATAAATTATGTATTTTCAAAAGGCATTGATCCATTGAATTGCGACTTATTCTACGTTAGTGTTGAAAGATCTTACGAAGGAGTGTAGAAACAGATAATTCACTAAACCCTTCAGAACGATCTCATTGCTTAGAATATAGGAATATTCAATGAGGGCAATGCATTTAGCCAATAAACTGACTGTGACTCGTTTCTTGAATTCTAAGAAATGGGATGGCACTGAAGGGTTTAGTGTATTATGTTCTAGAGCTTGAGATCCACGTTATTGATTGGTCTTTAACGTTTTGTTTACGCTCTGAACCGATGGAAATATCCCACAAAACGTTTCTGGTCCTATGTTGTTAGGTTAGAAAGGGAAAAAAAATACTTATATCTAAAACTTGTATCACAAATTAAGTTAAGGCGTATCCGCCCGGGAACACGACTCTCCATACTAATCGATGCGAACGAGCGCGTGGGTCCGGTCAGAATTTAGCCGTTTTCATTGAAAAATGAGATGCATTTTTATGAGTTATCAAAAAATAAGATAACTAAATCATTCTGTTGTATTGTGAATGAACTATATTGTAAATCATTTTCTTCCGATCAACAATGTAAGAGTAAAATGGTTACAACTGGAAAAAAGGGGTGACTTTAGATTCCTTTTTCATCCGTTTTATTAATTAAAATAGATTTCGAGAAAAACCAAATTACTTCTCATGTCCTGTGGATTGTTCAGTTTTGTTATCTGCCTAAAAAGTGCCATAGTTAATGGATAAAATGGTTACAAATTTTACGGTAAAATCGAGCGGTAGAGCCTTAGACAATTTGAAGACGTTCGCGTAATTAGGTATTCGTCAAACGTAACAGTACATTAGATACTGTCTGTAACAGTATATTCTGACAACAGAACGCCGAAATTGCTGGTAATAAGATATGATGGTGGGCAATAAATCTTAATAAAGGGGCGAAGGAGTAACTGTCATACAGAGCATACCTACTAAGATAGGTACCTAATTCATAAACGATAACAAATACTGAACCTACAGTTACACTAATAAAATCGGTCAAGTGCGAGTCGGGCTACTAGCGCACCGAGGGTTCCGTACTATACCATACATATACGTAACAACATAACTAACAAAAAAATTTTTTTTCTCCGGAACCTTTAGCGCAAGACCGACCCACACTTGGCCGGTTTTTATTATAAATGTTGCTATACTGTAGAGTTTGCTCTATAATCACATGCTTGTATGTATTACCGTTTTTACGATAGAGCGAGAAGAAAAAACTTTGATCAAAACTAGTTTGTTTTATGACGACCCTTAATTTAGAACTTTTTGAAAATTTTATTATTTACTAGCAAATCCGCCGTAACAACGCACATTCTGTGAAAATGTAAACTGTCTAGCTATTTCGGTTCTAACTTTTTCTATGTTTCTCTACGTATACTATACGTAGATATCGATATATTTTGGTATTGAACCATATGAAGCCACAGTATAGGTACACTCCGAGCGATTGAATTGCATGCTGATTTCGCTTACATTAAAATGTAACGATTCTCGAATTACATATAGAGATCGTTTCAGAGCAGCGAGCTGAGCAGGATTCAACTCAATTTATTTAGGTATTTTATACGTGTCGATGCATATCAGTAGCGAATCAATCGATCTGTTTGATATGAATAAAACACGCGTTCTTATGTCTATTACCTTACCTACGTGTGTCGTAACTCGAGTTCTTCACGCGTATTCCAGCCCGCACGGACGACGTGCCATGTATACATGAGTTTTTCTAACTTATGTACGTAATACCGGCTGCTCTCAAACAGTGAAGGAAAACTTCGTGAGGAAACCTGCATACCCTGAAGAAGAAGTCTGATGTATATATGAAGTCTATGACTAACCAATCCGCATTGGACACGCGTGGTGGACTAACGCGCATACACCCTCTCTGAGGGTAGGCCTGTGCCCTGCAGTGGAAAGGTATAGGCTGATAATGATTCTAGCCTATACCTATAGCCTTACCTCACGTATCGAATGCGTCAAAAATATGCGCCAAGTTATTTTAGCTTAAACGTGTTTTCACGCAAAAAACTATCTGTTATATTACGATACTCCCAAAACTCACTCGACATAAGCAATAAATACAGTGTTACCCATGTAAAACGCAAATGATTTATAAATAAAAAACCGACCAACGAGCGTGTCGGACTCGCCCAAGACAGGAAGTCGTGGCTGCCTCCGTTTGGGCTCTTGACACGAAGGTGGGTTCGATTCCCACGGCGGACACCCAGTGAAATGTCACTTTGTGCGTTTTTCCCCGCAGCCAGTAAAATACTATCATTCTTAGTTTCCGAGATGTTAAGGTTTATGTTGTTGGCGAACCACCCGTACATTCATTGCTCTTCTCGAGTGTAGGAAGTATGTAATTACAAAGGATAATATTATGTGCCTTTGATCTCGTTTCGCGAAAGCGGTGGTACGAAGCAAACTTAAAATTAGTAGAAATATCCTTTTCCATTTTTTAATATCTATACTTCGGGGAACAAGGGAGGTGACGCATTTTTCAACAAGATAGAGTTAAATAATGACAACGCAATGTACCTAAGAACTAAAAAAAATGTGTAAGAAGGGATACCTTAATCTATGATGAATACATAAACTCACGTATGATTTCTCATTCTTTCACATGCTGGCAGCGTGACATCGCTAGGGTTTTCAAATCTTGCATTGACTACTCACAAAATGGCGGCAAGTCTAACGAGATTTGACCGAGAAGTTTACACGGTATACCTAACCTATTGCCATTCACCCCTCGGTGGGGATCACCGTCATGCGTACCTGAGCTGTGGAGTGAGACAGGCCTGCCAGCGGTTTACTCATGAAAACCTAACAGACAGGTAGACAAGATATCTTCGCATTTTTATTAATATAAAAAAGGTTTTATTGCACCCACCAAGTCATTAATTTAGGTAGTTGGCTAATACCTACCTATTGATTTAATTAGGGTATAATTTTCCTTTAATTACAAACGAAGACGTTATTTAAAAGCTTAATTACTTAAAACGGCGAACAATCATTTTATTCTAATTAAACATGCCTCGGGCTAATAAATAAAATACCAATAATGTATGTATGTATGTATATGCTCACGACTATATTCCCCGAGGGGGTAGTCAGAGATGTCCTGAAATCTCAAAGCATCCACGTTTCACCAGTAGTACCGAAACTCTGTCCAGTGTGACGGGGGGTGAGCCCGTCGCCACTTATAATGGACAGTGGGTACAATACATGCCTCGAAATTGAAGCATGCAGGTTTCCTCACGGTGTTTTCCTTCACCGAAAAGCCAGTGGTGCAAATCGTACATAAATTCCGAAAAACTCATTGGTACGAGTCGGCCTGGATGGGGATCGAACCATCGCCTCCTACACGGCAGGCAAGGTTATTCGCCATTTTTTTTTTTTTTTTTTACCTATTTTGTCCACGAATGTTAATCCAAACGTATGTTAATCCAATTTTGAGAGTTACCTACATCCATAGCTAGCTATTGTGACGTACGTATCGAATAACACGATATGAAACGTGAGTTGTATGCGTAGAAAAGTAAAAGATCTTAAGAGGATAGGCGGGCAGAAATGCTAATTTAAGGAATAGGTCACTTTTCCGACTGTATACATATTTGTCCGATCCGCCCCACCCATACACCCCACCGACTAGAGTGCGAAAGAGACAACTGCAGCTCGGACCAATTTTATCTATTTAAAATTGACAAAAACAGCGTTTCGTATTCCCCGGTTTCCTCCTCCAATACCAAACCGATGTCAATAATTTTTCCAAGAATGATATGAGAAAGACTTTGGCTATGTCTGTATGTTTTGCTTTTTTGTTTTTATACGTCTTGTTTGCTGGATGTATGAAAACGGGCGTTAAAATTGGTCATTTCCGAAGATCCCTAGTTCATACAGTAATTAATTAATGCAAAAAAGCGAAACATAGGGACATAGCAGAGGTAACATAGATTATATGGTAAAAAAAGGTTTTGCTCTAATGTCATTATCCAGGGAGGAAACAGGGGAATACGTTTGTATGGAAAAAACGGTACTCGCCTATCCTCTTAAGGCGAGACGCATTGTTAAACAATAATTCTCATACAGGGCACGCACGCCCCGCAACCCGCACACACCCCGATAAAATGGTTTTTGTTATTTTATTTAGATAGAAACGATCACATGAGAAATTCCTTCTAAAATTTTAAAGAGTATGTACTTATAGACTTATCTACGGAGAAAATTAAGAGGTTTAAATCTGTCCCGTTTGCCCATAAAATGTATCTCTTTTTGAAAAGAGGTATGTTTGATATTTGTTTCTCTATTACAAAAGTCACCTAATCATGTATTGAAAACTAACAAAAAAAGGTTTTTATCATGAACTATCAGGTTACCAACTTATATTTTCATTCGTTTTGTAATTACTGTCAAAAATTTAGATCATTAACGTCAAAATTTCCAAGTCCTCTTAATTAATGTATTGATCTAAGGTACCTACGTCAATTTATTTAATACTTCGTTATTTCGATTCGAGTGCCTTCGGGTAATTGAACGTAGGTCTTTCATGAATACAATGAGTTCCAACTGTTTCGTTATGTGCTTATTTTCGAAACCAGCGCTCATAATTGACAATTATAATATTAAACCGTTTCGAAAATTAATTATTAAGATAAACAAAAAACCCGACTGCATAAAAAACCTATTAACTGAAAAGAGAAAAACAAGCTCTATAATCACTAATCAGCTATAACAACTTTGTTTGAGCAAATATAATATGATTGTTATTAGGTAACAAAGAAAATTTTTGGTTGATTGGTTTGCCCCGCCTGCAATATCTACCTAATAACAATCCAATTATATCTGCTCAAACAAAGTTGTTATAGCTGATTAGTGATGATAGAGCTTGTTTTTCTCTTTTCAGTTAATAGGTTTTTTATGCAGTCGGGTTTTTTGTTTATCTTAATAATTAAGTTTATTTCATACTTTTTAGTCTTGTGTCGAAACGGTAACGTAAAAGTACTAAAATATTTATATATTTGGAATCGTCTGATTACTAGCTTTCATTTGATACCCATATTGTAATTTTTAACAAAAACAATTTTTTATTACCCCTCTTCTTTTAAATTCGTAGACGCCATCTTGAAATAATATACCCTATGTCACTCTCACGATTTTTACGAATCCAATGACACCTCATACGTTAAAATCCATCAAGCCGTTTAGGCTGTAGGCCGTGCCAAAGAAATAGACATACAAACATACATACATACTTACATACATACATACATACATACATACATACGCTCGAAAAACATAACCCTCCTTCTGGCGCAGTCGGGTAAAAATACAAATATAGGGTTCTTCTTAATATGCTGACCCTTTTTTAAGGGTATGATCAGACTGTCAAACTGAACAACTTTCTGTATTACACCAAAATTTAAATCGAAAAATAAAAATCAGCTGTTCCATATAAAACTGCTGTCCCAAACCAAATGTATGGGACAGCTGATTGTTTTGCGATTTCGATAGGTATCTGTCCCATAGGGAAAGTTGTTCAGATTGATGGTCTGATCATCCCAGCGTAAAACAGTGTCAGCATATTAAGAAGGACCCTATAAAGCATTTATTTGCGAAAATACAGTGGTTATGGATTACAATTTCTGGATCCCTCATCCAGCAAACAAGTTGCATTTTTCGGCCTGCTTGATCCAGCACCGGATGCGGATCCAGAGCTACCGATCCGCAATTAATTAACTTTCCAAGTGAGATCCTACTGCCAGAAACGTAAAAAAAACGTTATTTAATTTTATCCAATCCAAGTCAAGGCAAAAATAATATTTTATAACTTCTACTGATTCTACTGCTCTACTCATCTTATAATAAGTAAGAGTTTACAACTTTAAGGGCCTGTTTCACCACTTCCGAATAAGTTCTTGGTAGCTTATCCGATAGCTCATTTGACATATTTTGTATGTAGAATATGTCAAATGAGCTGACGGATAAGCTAACAAGAACTTATTCGAAAGTGGCAGTGATACAACCGAAATAAATTTATTCAAAGGGAAGTGATGAAACAGGCCCTAATTCTAGTAGTGGTGGTTACCTACTACTAATTATTACTTACTACTTTACTAACAACTAAATAACATACAAAATAACTACAGCGTTCAGACTGATTTTAAGAGAAGTTTATTCCGAATGCGTAATTGCGAAGTCTGGTGATATTTTCAATACTAACCAATTAAAGTCCATGAAATTTTTCAGAAACAATTTAGAAACTAATCTCTATGCTTGTATGAAGTCAGATTTTCGTTAAAATATACAGTTTTAATGCTAGGATCAATTTAAGATTAGTATGGAAATCTTTGAGGCACTAAAACTTTAAAAATATGCATTTTATCGAGAATCGGACTTCATACAAGGATAGAGATTAGTTTCTTGATTGTTTCTGAAAAAATCATTGACTTTAATTAGTTAGTATTGAACATATCACCAGACTTGGTTTGTATGGAGCACGCTCCGAATTATATTCCCTTAATGTAGTTATGGACAGTTGAATGAGATACATTCTGCAAATATTTTTCATTTATTTTTAATGTACCTACCTTCATTTGTTTTATGTTAATAATTACTCAGTATTTTTCTGAAAAACAACTGAAAACCGTTTGTTAATTGCAATTGCAATATCCCTAATATTTCAGACTATACAAATTCTTAAATAGCTTAACATTATGTTAATCCATAAAAGAGATCGGTTATGGATAGTTGAATAAACCTCTCTGAAAAATAACTGAATGTCGTTTGTTCAGTATCGGTTATTGAACAGTATACATAAAATAAGCATAACTTTACTGCAGCGTCATACCTGTCTTATGAATGTCAACATTGTTTGCGCCATTTCGCAAATGAATCTAATAACAGGAACAAGGTTAAAACATTTTCGTTTTTAGGGTTCCGTACCCAAAGGGTGAAAACGGGACCCTTAGCCAACGTTGTCCGTCCGTTCTACCTATTTGGAGCCTTGTCTTTTGAACCGTAATAGCTAGACAGTTGAAATTGTCACAGAATATGCATTATTACGGCGAGATGTTGAAGATCATAGTTATATTTTTCATTAATTTGCTTTCAAATAATGAGAAGATAGCTTCTATAAACCAGTAAAATATGGCCAGGCTCATCCGCGTTTATCTAGTGGAAGCGTCTTAACAGTGCGTCTCGCCGTCTCAGTCGGTCGGTATGATTGTAAAAACAAAAATTTTGCTCCACTCGGACCTCACAGGACCACTCTGACACTAATATTTTTGACAACTGTCACCAGTCCAAGAGCCATTTTAATTTTAAGTAAATTCGTAAAATAAAAGTCACGTTGCTGGTTCTGACACGAGCACTTGTCTCGCGTGTTGTTCGCGCGGTTCGCATTTTTGCCTGCCACTCTTCTTGTTCTTGATCAAAATCAATCCCTGTGATTGGAATAGATACTCCCACAAACTACTTGACACTAGCGGAAATGCAGTGCTAACGCACAAGCAAAAGTAAAGTAATAAAAAAAGAAGAATAAATAATTTTAGGTACTATCAACAAATTTTCGATTACCAATAATCGAGTATCGGTACTACTACACTAGTGAAACGTGGATGTTTTGAGTTTTCAGGATATCTCTGGCTACCACTTCGTGGAATATAGTCGTGAGCATATGCCATGCCATACCAATAATCGAAGTATATTTTGGATAAATATTTATGTGTGTTACACATTAGTTTACCTCACACTCAACGGTTGTCACGACTTATTGTAATTTTTCATAATTATGTTGTTTTTGTGTACAATCAAGAATCTGTGTTGGTTAAATTTGAGACAATGGCGTTTGAGAAAACAGATACCTTACGTACAGATAAGTAAATACTGATTCACTCAATCGTTGCGGTCATGTCCCAAATTCCATACAAATATTACCATATCTTAATTACCCAAATTATTTACACCTCTGAATTTTCGTACAATCGTCAACATCCTGCACTTATCAAATCCAATCCGATCAACACTGAACTAGGTACCAAAACTATTTGAAAGTTAGCTCACCAGACTGAAGATGGTGTCATTGCTATTAAATCACTTGATGATATTGATGGAGTAAGACGAGGCACAGAGCGGTCAAGAGGCGGACTCGAACAAGTTCGAAAACACGAGTTCGCGCACTTTGCTTATGGAGCGGACGACTGGAGACGTGTGGCGTTACCGGCGACTCGCCTCGCACTGATCTCTTGCCGCCCGCCCACCATAGTATGTAGCCCTTCGTCATCATCTGTGTCCTGCAAAAAACTCATGCCATCATACGGTGCATTACACTGAGTATGCATGACCAAGGTTGGCACCAGCTGTGCCACGCTGTCTGTTTGCATTTGAAATGTTATACTTAGAACAATAAGCAAAATTGTTTTTAGTTTAGTAACGGAATTTCTTTGAAATATAAAATACATAAGACACGAACAATGTTTTCTGAAACTTTAGTAACAAAGTCATGTCATTCGTATACCTATAGCCTATATATGAAGTTGACCCATCAAACTGAACAACTTTTCGCAAACCGATCAAAGCAAAAAAAATCTGCTGTTGTAAACTCAAATGTATGCAACAGCAGATTTTTTTTTTTGCTCAATGTCAACATAATTAATTCAATATAGGAGCTTGGAGCACACTTATTAAACATCAAATCTTTTTTTGAAGCTACCACCGCGTCGGAACGTGTTGTCGTGCTTCGATCGGTTTGCTACCAAGTAAAAGTTGTTCAGTTTGATGGGTAGACTCTTAGTTTAAAAGGATTCTAATGATATCAATTTCACCATGTATAGTTGCCGAATACATAATAGAGATGTACAGTTTTGTTATGACAATTTGAACAGCACTTCCGTTATTCATAAATTGAACATTTCAGAGCATTTCGTACAAATAGGCTAATCTAGAAAACGTTTAAGTAAAGTTAATTAAAAAGACATCAGCTGCCTCATGTTCAATGTCAAAAATCAATTTTAATTAAAAATATCACGGATACTTTTATTTTTTATGGCCGGTAAACTAAATGTGAAACTAGACAGAACACCGAATACTGACGGAAGCTGGTAACTATCATGAGTAGAACAAATATATTACTTCATATTTTATTGAAATAAACGAGGATTAGGCAGTTAGAATCTATACAACGTGTTAATGAATATGCGCAAAACCTCATACACCCCAACTGATTTATAACAAAATAATTAGGTAGATTAAAACAATAATTTCATTATTTTGATACTTAACATTTAAAGTTATTCGCATTTTAAGTTTGACGCAAAAATTATTTGATATCATTTCAGCAATGAATGAAAGCACTAACGTGCTCATGGATACATTTTAAGAACCTTGTTTTGGTAGTAAATAAGGTGAAAGTGCCCGAGCGGTGGGTTGAGATCGAGTTCAGTAAATTTTAACAAACAAATTATTTAATATTTTGATAAAAAATACCTATGTTGAAACCATGATAGTTCGAATTAGCTCTCGATTCTAAACAAAGTACTTTCTAGTTTTGCGACACATCAAGCTACGCAAAACCAAAATAAGCTGGCCGCGCGTAGGTAGAGTAATGTATAACGCCAAGCGGCCAGCTTATGTTTGTTTTGCGTAGCTTGATTTGTCGCCACGTATACAAAAATATGAATTGATTTTAGGATACTTAATGGAATTCTTTGAGACCATTTTTTTGAAGTTTTGTCTGTTTATCTGTTCGTTTGTTTCTTCTTGCATACATCACTTAAAAGCTACTAAACCGATTTGGATGAGATTTTCACAAAAGCGTAGAAGCCCTACGCTTTTGTGAAAATCTCATCAGTTTGGATTAACAATTTGGCTTGATTTTATTGGCAATCGTTTCATTCAATCAAAAGTTATGAGTATTTAAAGTCAGTGGTTTGCGCGTAGGTACGAAGTCGCGGGCGCCGCTAGTATGTAATAAGTACCTAACGGACGGGAAAAAATGTAAGTCAATTTTGTGAAATAACCCCTGATTCCAGATTCCTTCACGGGCTTAAACACCATTACCAAGGAAATGTAGAGTGAAATCGAATCGGTTTAAATAATTCGAATCTTTGATTACCTCTCGCTGCGATGTCCGGGCGATAAATGTGTTTTAGGATTCTATTGTCGAGGGACAGCCGCAGGTAAACCACATAAAATTCTGTAAAATTATTTACTAACATAATTATATAACGCTATAACCTGAAAACTTTTTCTCCAGAACAGATCTTCACATAATATTGTGACATTCGCAAAAAACCTGCCATATTATTCGAGTTCTAGGTCGATGCTCGATCTGAAAATGTAAGCATGTAATAGAAAAAATATTTTGTAAATATACATATGATATAATAATATATAAACGATCTTCGAATTCAGATTGATACAAATTGACATCGTTGGAGCTTGTAAAAAAGTTGGAAAAATAATTTGCTTGTTTGTAAAGTCACATTGACTGTTTTCGACTTTATACCAAATTGGTCAAGTTTTGCGTTCAATAAAATTGTTAATCCGTGTATCGAAACGGCCACCGGGGTGTAACAGCATTGTAAAACTCAATTATTTACAAATGAATCCGATATCTATACGAACTGAACAACATTTTCTACTGAAACTTTTATTCATTCATAAAAACAACATGATGTTGTTCAAATAATAATGTTGAATGGAAGACAATCCTAAAGTTGCAGAACAAAATGTTGATCCGTTCAATCAGTAGGTTCATCCTTTACTCCCTTTATATTTTTATTCTTTTATTCTTCCTTTACATTCGATTTCTAATTAGTGGACTAGTCTGTTACTATGTTTTTTTAGAAAACCTTTGTTCAAATAAACAAAAGCGAAAAAAATCAAAACGTTTCCAAAGCTTTGCGTATTGTAGAGTTGTCAACATGTGTAGGTAGGGTACCTACGTGGTATATAACCCCAGACTTATATACGTACTATACCTACTTAAGTACTTTCTATTTCTATGGATGTTGTAATCTAATTAATGCAAAGTAAAACCTGAAATCCGCTATTCTGTTAGATTACATAACATTAATTTTTTATCTATATTTTGATCTTCCTTGATTTTTCATGCGAATTTGAAAAACGACGAAGCTAAAATGGTAACTTTTAATCAAATTTTATTCTGTTGTCGATTCTGGAGAAAAGATTTTTAAATTTTTAATTCATTTCAGAACTCGTTATATAATACCTATTCGTATTTCGTTTAATTTTTGAACAGTAATTTAATGGATGCTACGACAAGAATTCAATCTCGCATAAAGCTTCCCCTGGAGCTTTTATCACAGCTTTAATAATTGATTACAGTAAAATAAATGAACTGATTTGTCCGTAGCTATATCTAGAATTTAAACTGCAACGTGTTTTCGTAAAATACTATATGTGAACTAGGAACGCGAAACTTACCATAAATAAAAAATATAAAATCCTACCCTATCCTACTAATATTACATTATCTTATCTTAAGGGATCTTTTGTGTTGTACATATTAATTTTCTAGAAACCCATAATATTATAACTTTTTTTTTCTATTTCTTTTTACAAAATGTATCTTGCTGTGAATGCTTTATTTGTAGGTACCTTAGTTCCTACATTAAATAAAAATCGCCCATAGCTAAAAATACATTGGAACTGAATCTACCAAATGAACTGAATTAAATTTATCCTCCGTGTCACAAAGATCACAACTTCTGAATAACCCTTCAGTGATACGCATCTCCAAGAATTTTTTAAGTATAGGCCAAAGACTCTAGAACATTTTTTATTTTTTCGATATCTCATTTCGTTTTCGAGATATGAATATTTTTCTGACCGAAACCGGGCGAAAAACGACTGTATTTTTTTTTCTAAATGTTTCGATTTTCAAAATAAGTTTTTTCGTAACTCTTGTCAAGACACGTCTTTTGACATCCCAATCAGCCACCTAGTCCCAAAACCCACAACACCAGGCCGATGTCGCACTTTCGCTGAAAATCTGTGTGTCAAGTCAAGTGATCGCGTTGCAAGTCTGTTATTGAGCGGTCGCCTGCTCTTCGGCTTACCACGGGCCTCACCTTGGTGGCTACAAGTTTGTGTTTTTGTACAAAAACAAATGTTTATTATTATTACCGATCAAAGTCAAACACATTTGCTATTCTTATTGTAAATTAGCAAATCATCGACGTTACGATAGAGCCACAATTTTAATATTAGAATTAGAATACAAACATAATTAAGTATATAGTTGAATATTCATAGATTTTTATAACATGACGAATAAAACAAATACTGAACCAATATTTTGACTCTATCCAATCATTAAGTAATTCTGGTTTCGCACCCTTTTCACATCTTTGTATTCAATAATGTTTTATATTACAGTTAACCCTTAATAAAGTAGGGCAATATATATATATATATATACCTACCTATTTCCCATGTCGTCGATTTTGGACTCTCTAAAACTTCTGTTGGTCCCTCTGAGGATAAAATAAAATAAAAAGGTTTTAGGTACTTTACTTTTGGTGTGTAAATCTGTGATTCCATTTCGAGACACTCTCTTAATAATATCTGATTGTATTTTGGTGAAACCGGTTTATTAATTGAATATTTATTTAGAACGTAAAAGTTATCATCAATCGAATTGCATCTAACACTCTAGAGATAGTCAAGATTAGGTATTCTAAAAATATAATTTTAAAACTTTCTGATTCTTTGCCAACTACTCATGTCTACACTCTGATCCCGAATAACGAACCTATAAATAATTTATCAATATACCGTTGGTTAAAAAATATACATAAGTTTTCATCATCAACACCATTTGAGACGAAAGACATCCACTATGCTAGAAATAGGATCAATTATTTCAAAAACGATCGATTTTATGCAGCTTGCATCTATCGACGCCTCGCTATTTTCACAAGGTCGTCTCGAGGGTATACCGGTTTAATGTAGCGTATTTCGGTTTGAGATCGGCATTTCTGAACCTTTATTGCCAATCTGGTATCAGTACTACGAGCTGTGTCACCCATAATTTCATAAAATAATGTTACCTTACTACGCTGGCTCAGCGAAACAAAGTGGGTCTTTGCTTTCGAAACGAGAGAGCGCTTCTGTTCCCGATCCAGCACAACCTATCCCCAGATGCTGGCTTGAAGCTCACGTAGGTCAGCTTATACAAAGTCGTTCTAGATAAATTGTTTCTGTCCATAATAGAAACGCTACATTATGTAAGCCTGCATCCACAGACAACGACGGCCGACGCGACGACGGTATAAAATAAATAAGACAATATGCTGTGCAATAGCAGAGTGAAGTTCTGTTCTCTTACGTCATTTTCAATACCCAAACCGTACTTGCACAAACGACTCTTTCAAACAACATAGTTACTTTTTATTGTCACAACTGCACTTTTATGATTCCTACCGAGTGCTCTCAAACGGCGAAAGAAAACATCTAGAGGAAACCTTGCATACGCTGAAGAAGAAATTTTAATGCTTATGTGACGTCTACTAATCCGCATTGGGCACGCGTGGTGGACTACCGCCCATACACCCTCCCTGAGGGTAGGCAGCAGTCGCAGTGCGACGTATATAGGCTGCGATGATGATGATGACGACTAGTATGATTTCTCTACTCGCGAGCGACGGGCTTTTGCTACATAGAAAATTACCTCTCACCGCGCTTTTCAGAGAGCAAACGTCGCGCTTGCAGCGACAAATAGTATGGAAAACTGCCGAGTCGCGCGTAAGTAGAGATATCATACTAGAGGGGGGCAGGAATGTTAACAATATTTAAAAGAGAAAAGCAAAAAATAACGGACATAAACACTACCATCAGAAATTATACAATTTATAAAATGTAACCTTACTACGCACTCACTAATGTGTAAAACTATGAAAACAAAAGAAACAAATAATACAGCCGTTCTTTTGTGTGGTTCGTATTTTGCACGGATAGACAATTGTTTATACGTACCGAAAGGTTCATTTCTGCTGAGAGCTGAGACTTCAAATACGGTGTACCTAAACAAAGATTGCTGTTTGTAACCTCAAAAACATGCAAATACAGTATCAATATTTACTCGTTACAAGGTACTACCCTTGTGGTGATGAATCAAACGACATCACAACGATAAGATATCCTTTGTACTTTGAATATCTATACGTACCTATCTTCTTAAGAATATTTACCTATTGCTATTGTTCACTTAGACAAACTGTAAACTTGTTTTTATAGTTATTTACATTATACATACAAAGTGCCTTTTTCATCTTATCTGGTTACAGGGTGTAAAGAAAATTAAAAACATTAATTATAACTGTGCTAAAATCAAATATTCTGAAAGGACAATGCCCATAGGCAGTATCGCTCGCGCTCGTTGGTCACAAGTTTATACGAATATTCATGATTTAATTAAAAGATTACATGTCCGTGACTTCTCTGGTTAAAAACTAGAAATAAATATTGTTCTTTGTAATTTTTTACTACCGCCAGACAATAATGTGATTTAAGTGAAGGCGAGCAGCCAGAATTCATGGCCTTATTACCAAGAGATAATAATTCGTTAAAATCGTAAAACAGGACTTTATATTAAGGTACCTACCATTGTAACACAATTATGTTTGATACCGAGACAAGGTCTCACTCTCAGTCATTTGGGCATTCACCTTTATTTGTAACTTCAATGTTCGTAACAAAAATACTTTATTTAATGGATCAATATTCAATACACTAATAATGAACATATACAACGCGTTAATGATTAAGCGCAAAACCTCATACACCCCAACTGATTGATAACAAAATAATTAGATTGAACCATAATTTCATTAATTTGATAGTTAAAATTTAAAGTTATTCGCATTTTAAGTTTTCAGGCAAAAATGATTTGTTATCATTTCAGCAATGAATGAAAGCGCTAGCATGCTCATTGAAACATTTTAAGAATCTTGTTTTGGTAGTAAGTAGGGTGAGTGTGCCCGTTGGGTGGGTTGAGATCGAGTTCAGTAAATTTTAAATTTTATAAACAAATTATTTAACATTTTGAAAAAAAAAGATGTTGAAAACATGATAATTCGATTCTGCTCTCGATTCTTAACAAACTACTTTCTAGTTTTGCGTTAATTCATTAACAACTTGTATATTTTTTACTTTAACAACATCACAGCGTAAATATTCTTACTCGATAAACACGTCCGCACGTCCACTCCCGAAAATGGTTAGAGTGATAATGACAGGGCCTATAATAATCATGTGCCAAATAATTTATAGCTTAGTAGGCGATACAAAAAAGAAAATTCCACATTTTCGCTTCGCCACTATTCCACGATTGCCCCATTTCTTTGATCATTTTGCAATATCCACCGATACTTGCCACTTTCATTTCGTTCTTATTTACTAATCTATTGATCCTAATATAAATCTTTGTAGTTCAACTGTAATATATTCTACGTTCGTACGAGTCACATATCTCATTGTTTTTAGGATCATTCTTGTAGTCTTATAATTTCACACTATGTCAGCAACACATTCAATGCATTGTGGCTTGCACAGAGCATTATAAGAGGGGTTAGAAGTGCAAAGTAGTCGTGGAACGTGTCGCCACTGGTTATGCAATGATTTGCATAACACCGTAAGGCGCGCTGCGTGGTGCAAGCGAGAGGGCATGAGTAATTGTAGCAGCGTGAGCGGGAAGACAAGTGGCGACAGCCGTCTCCGAAGCAAAAGCGCTACTTTGCATTTCTAACCCCTCTTATAATGTTCTGTGGTGGCCTGTAACACTTAATTGTTAATGAAGACGTATTTTTAACTGAAATCCTCATCAAATATTCTTTACCGTCGTCAATGTCCCCTAGTGCCTGGAAGAGCAAAGGGCTGTTAGTCAACGTCATGAAACTCTTGTAACTGTGACCCTGACCTGATCCAATCAAACTTTGCGCGGTACGTCTAAATGTCCCACTTCATAAAAGGACGAGATAAGTTCTGTTTTCCGGGTGTTTTCCTTTTTAATTAATGTTGGAAGAAGCACAACAGATTTTAATTTAATTTAAATTCGAGCTATCGTAATTTCATGAATTTCACAAATAAGTTATTTAAAACTTTAGAAATTAAAGAGACAAACCTAAATAAGAAAGATTAGGTAGGTAGCTAAATTTCTTGATGCCTATCATGCATTTCCTGAAAAGAACGACCGCAGTTGACCGCACACAAGTCGCGACCGCTGTTCTTGATCGAGTCGAGTCCCGGCTACTAACTCTGGTGGTAGTAGTGGTTACATAAAAACCACGTCAGAGGCCGTAAGGCGGTCTGAAAAAACTCTGACACGAGGGCTCGCTACCCACACGATAAGAAGAAGAGCTAAATCGTGAAACTATTATAAAATCAATGCCATTTCGTTTAAAATTCGAGTCTACTATTATTCAAATTCTCTTTACATAGGTAAGGTTTTCCAAATTCAAAGACAAAAGTATGAATAATAATAGTTATTATGCAAAATTGACCGCCGCCGTTCGCCTGAGGTTAACTAGATAATTAAATTACTTCAAAGACTGTTTCATACTAAAAAATAGTAGGTACCTACATAAGCAATCTTTGCATTATAAAATTCTTAAAAAATGTACTTTTAAATTGAATACTGATAAATTGTATGCCCGAATAAAATTGAAAGAAGCTTTAAAACTTATACTCACTACTTTTTAACTTATTTTCTCTGGTTCTCCTCTTCAGTTTATTTATAAATGACAACATGTCAATTCAATTTAAAACTAGACTTTGCCCGCGACTTCGTACGCTACGCACCAGTTCCCATCATCGTAACAAGATAAAATATCCAATCGTTTTTAAGTCTAATCATAAGCTTTCAAACTCAACAAGTTTCATCAAAATCGGTCCAGTAGGGTTTGCACGACGCTCAAACAAACAAACAGGCGGATCAAAATAAAAAACCACATAGTAATATTTTTTTGTGAATGTCGTTAATGTAGTAAACATTAATTCACAGTTTTATAATGTATTAATACCTATTTTAAATAATTTCAGTTCGTTAGTGTACCAGCAACCCTAAAGTCCTCATTCGCCTTTTTCGAGATGTCAACAATTTTTCCAATGAGTGGTCAAATAGTAATAATTCAAAGAAGAAAATTATGTTTAATATTTTGTCGAAATCCATAATTTATATAGGACGTTATAGTCAGTATTATTTATTGATCTTATGCCAAATCGATGAACCAAGAAACGTTGATGTATGACGCAAACTGTAAACGACAACTGCTACTTTGCTATACTTCATTTCAGATAAAGACAAAACGATTTTCCGATTCCTATAAGTATCGCTTTCTGGCCAATTCTGATTTGCAAACATAATTCATTTATCAGAAAGATAATCCGACATATCTTGGACGTTACTAAAACTGTTCTAAGAATAAGTGAGAAAAAGTGTTTCAAAAATTCAAAATAGCCGTAAAATTTCGTTGTTATTTGAAATGCAGTTAAGAACGTAATAAACCACACGTCTTGGAGTTTCACATAACTTAGTCCCACTTAAATGATTATGATGACAATAAAACGATTAGTTCAGGCAACGAATGATTGTGGATTGAAAAGTCGAAAGCAGGATGTTTGACTGTGGAACTTTTTTGGACTAGTTACGCGACAAATATACCAAAAGCTCTGAGGTAAGCCCGAGGGATCGACCAGATACTTCCAATTGATCTGCGAGTTCCCCCTTCGGTATAAGGATGATATTTAAGGATCATCATATGGATGCGATGGTGATACAGGGAAAACTTTGACTTCCTCGCACGATCGACTGCTGACGGATGATGTCAACGGCCCGTGAAAACTACGACAGATAGGATTATGGACATCAAACAAATGTCATAGAGGATCCTGGTCAGATTCGGTTGCCGGTAAAAAAAACCAAAATAGCGAAATCAAAGATGGCTGTCAACTTTTATGAGTGTCGCCATACAAATTTCTCAAAATTTTGTAGGAAATTTTATCAGGTTTAATTTGTACCTCCAAAACTTTTCGATGTGACTTATAGATTTCGAGATGTAAGCAAAAAACCCAAAAATGTGACCTTCTTTGTGCCCCCCACCCCACTCTCGGGCTCACCTCAGAGGGGTGGGAACTTTTAGTATATTTACTCCTAACTAGTCCAAACAAAGTTCCGTAGTCAAACTTCCTGCTTTCGACTTTTCCATCCACATACCTTGTCTCTCTCATTCTCACTCATTTACTAAACTAGACATAATAATACAATTTATGTAGATAAAACCATCCATGACTTGGGTACAAATATTTGTATTCCGATTCACTCTTAGACCAAGAATAAAAGTTATAAATGTTTCTTCGATGTACCTTCTCTTCTAAATATTTAGCCCAAGCAGATGCTAAGCGGTCCCTCTGGGGGTCTTATTGAGTAAATACCCGATTCAATCGGTGTCAAATCTTATCAGGTATACTGATACTTGATAAGATTTGATAAGTGATCCTGCATAAGCATATGCTTATGATTAATTTTACACCCTGTATGTCGTATATTCTGTAAAAGTAATTGGGTATAAACATAAAAATTACGCATTATAGCTTAAGCATCGTATGATATCATAGATTTAGCATTATACTACGTTAGATCGGAAATGCGAAAGAGGGCATAGAATTAACGTATGTTAGAGCAAAATAGATAGACGAGACCATTCTCGAACATGCCTATGAGCCTGTATGGCCCTAGCGTCAGTTTTCTACGGAACAAATCCCTCTTTTTTTTCCTAAATCTCAGGTTTTTTTGGTCTCGCCTTGGATAATCCGTAGTATGTATTTGCTAAATCTATGTATGATATCGTCATAGTCGTCAAATCTCTCAATGAACAAGGGAATGTTCTAATTTTGGAAAACACTTAAAAGTTAAATTTGTTCTGAAAATTAGGAAAAAGCAGAAAATTTCAGACAAACAACACCTGAAACTGGGGTACGTACCTACTCGTAGTTATAAAATTCGTTATCTGGCGTAAAAACAAGGTTCTAAAGCCTCTTTGGCTTTTCCTTTGAGAAATAATATTTGAATGTACCTCTTCACGCTTCATCTAGGCACATTTTCAACAACAAAGAGCTGCTTTTAAAATTTTACTATAATGGAAATTGTGTTTTGGACTTTTGTTTTGCTTAAGTGCTTTTTGCTGGGGACGTATTTTGACCGAATCGACTTAGGTCGAAGTAAGCTGCTGACAGTCTTAATACGATCTAGAATCAAATTACTTTTTCATTAGTCTAGAAATCTCAGAAGTATTCCGTGCCTTTATTTACTAACAAATTGTACTGTAATTGCGTTTTTAGGGTTCTGTACGCAAAGGGTGCAAACGGGAGTATTACCACAGTAAGTATAAGAAAGAGTATCTAGTACTACATCAAATATGGGCACTCCCTGCCTCCCACCAACTTTTTACCTCACCCCTTCTGGTTACTGCGTGGTTACCAGTAGCCTAGATAGACACCACACAGTAGCGAGGGGGAAGGGGGCGGGGGGGCAGGGTTGGCAAATGCCCAGGGCGGCACTTTACTAGGGGTGGCAAATTTGGGAAAAATATGATTGAGCTCTGTCTTTAACCAATTCGTAGAGCAGAAAAAAGTCGAGCTCACTTTGTTCGCTCTAGGTTTCAATTACTGTGCCTACACATAATCCAAAAGAGTTCTGACCACAGCTAAGTCGTGGTGCTAAAAATTTCGAGCTTGCTTCGCTCGATCCATAGCTTTTACTTAGGTTAAAGTAACCTACACATGTTTTATTCGTCAAATGCTCTGGCTCTAACCGATTCGTATTGAGGAGAAAAGTCGAGGTCGCTTCCCTTGCTCTAAGTTTCTATTTATGCATGGATAAACCAAAAGATGTTTGATCACAACCCGGATCGATATGCAATAAAATGTTGAGCTCGTTTCGTTCGCTCTGTTATTTTTTTATGTAGGTAAGGTAAGGAGGTGGCAAATTCGGTCTGTGCCCCAGGCGGCAGAAACCCACGCTACGCCACTGACACCACAATTGACACGCTAGAATTTATGTTTTCGAAATAAAGAGAATATAATCTCAGGTCAATCAAAATTAGCAACTTTGGTTGTGGACAACTGGCACTACTATATCTTCAAATAATCAAATAGTTGATCGTCTCTATGAGAGAGAAATTTTTATTTACAACAAAAAGAGCCAGCACCGGTATTTTCCAATTACTTAAGACAAAAAAACGGTTTTTACCGTTTACTTTCTGGTTTTTTTCATCTTATTAAGAGAAAATGATGATAAACTAAAATAAGTAAGTTTAAACCGTAAATTGTACTAAATCATTACAAAAAGGCACAGGCACAAATAGAGAAACACGATTACAAATATTATGCAAATCATAATTTTGATGAACTAATAAAACAAATCCGTGATGGTCCAAAATAGTCCACAGCGTCCCCTTGCAGCCTGTTCCTTCTGGATGACAACACGTTTCCTGATTTCGAGAACATTCGCTCCGATAGCACAGACATCGCTGGCATTGTTAAATACTTTATCAATAATATGTTTAAGGAAACCAAAAGAGGTTTTTTTACCGTCTATTTTAATAAAAGTAACACTTTAAAAATTTTTCAATTTAATCGGTTTTTTAAATAAAAACCGGTGTTTTTAGTTTTGTAACAAAATCGGTTTTAAAATGTTTTCTTGAAACCGGTTCACATAACTAATACAAATATAAACCTAAAGAAAGAACAAAAGAGAAACAAAACTTATACCTACTATAAAAATATCTTCTAAATCGCCGCCGCTTGACGGCAGGTGCCCAGGAGGCTGGCAGCGTTGCCTCTTTGTACAGACAGACAGAATGGACGAAAGTATACGGCTTCCTTGTTTGACTACGGAACCCTAAAAACAACCAATTCATCATTAGTTCGGTCATGGTTCGGTAGGTACAGCTACTGGAGATTAAAAAAGTTTAAATAATTCGGTCCCTACCTACTGAGGTGAAAAAGTGCCTGTGGGTTCGATCTATTGAGACTTAATAGAAATACCTAAATAACTTGCCTTGAAAGAATCTTTATTTCGTTCCGTCTAATCCTTTTTCAAATGGAATTTAGCGTTGTTGAAGCAAGTCTTCAACAACGTTAAATTCCTCTTAAGCTAAGCTTCTTAGCCTCCATTTCTGGTTGTTTACCTAAAAGGAGAATTTAACTACGAGTTATATAATATCTTGAGTTCACCTCATAGATTAGAGCTACGATTTTACGTCAGTTGAAAAAGACTCAGAGTTAAATCCTAAAATATTCGAGTCCTACATAATCTACACCAACTGCGAACACTCAACTCGTAGCGTAAATTAATTATTCACGACTACACGAGTTAATTAAGTTACAAATTTATAAACGCCAAAAACAAACATTTAAAAAGTAAAAAATAATTCGGTCACCTATTGATTTCGATGTTATGATGTACGTACAAAATGTACGCAAGTGTGAGCAAATGTACGTTTTACTTTTTAACTCTCTTTAAGATATTTTAGGTCAATTAATGCGTAGGGGACCGCTATGAAATGACTTTAGATTATTTAATTCGACAATCACTTGCGGTCCCCGACACATTAAGTAAAAAAGTAAAACATACATTTGCTTATATCGACCGAATTATTTTTCTCTTTTTAAATGTTTGGGTTTTTTAAATTTGTAATTTAATGTTATTTCCAAATTACACATTTAATAATTTCGTAATTACCTCATCTCTTATTAATACAATAATATTCAAGTAAAATAATAATATTAATATTAGTGCTAGGATTAATTAAAAATTTGTATTGAAATCTTTGAGGCACGGTAACTTTAAAACGAAACATTTTAACAAAAATCTGACTACATACAAGCATAGAGATTAGTTTTTAAAAAGTGTCATTGACTTTAATTGGTTAGTATTGAAAATATAGCCAGACTTCGTTTGTATGGAGCGCACCAATATACCCTTAATTTAGTTTTTAAGAGAACTTTTTTATCATCATGTCATCTAATCTCCTGTAAACATCATAGACGGTCACTGCACTAGCCTATTTTAGTTTGAAATAACAATATTATTATTACAGGAATTATATGCACGTGTACCTACACTACACGTGTTAATGAAGAAGCACAGCCAACTGATTTATATAACGAAATAATTGCATTAAAACAATAATTTAATTTTTATTAATTAAAATTTAAAGTTGTGCTAGAGTGCTCATGGATGTTGGTAGTAATTAGGGTGAGTGTGCCTGTGCGGTGGGTTGACATCGAGTTCAGGAAATTTTAAATTATACGAACTAATTACTTAAAGTTTTGAAAAAAATTAACCTATTTCAACTAGAGCCTTTTTTGGGTTCTGTAATCAACAAGGAACCCTTATAGTTTCGCCATGTCCGTCCGGCTGTCCGTCTTTCCGCGGCTTAGCTCAGAGACGCTTAGTACGAGAAAGCTGTAATTTGACATGGGTATACATATTAATCACGCCGACAAAGTGGTAAAATAAAATCTTGTATTTTTTTTTAAGGTTCTCCACTACACAAAAAGTGGGGATGATATTTTTTTTCTCGTCTATCCCATAGTGGGGTATCTTTGGATAGGTCTTTTAAAAATATTGTAGGTGTGGGAAAGCCATTTAGGGATCCGTTAGCGAAATATTAAGCTTTAAAGTGAAAAATTTTGTTAGAGTCAAGTGTGTGTGTGTGTGTGTGTGTGTGTCCCTGCCAGCTAAACGGTTGTTTCTGGATACGTGAAAAAATTTACGGCAGTAGTGTACATAACGAAACTAAAAGTAAAACTATCACCGCTAAGTAGGCTTTACAAGTTAACGAGTAATAGTGGACCAACTTGCAAAATGCACTTTTTAGCCTTTATTAGGTGTTAAACAGTAGTATAAATCAAAAAGTCCCCTTCTCAGTCCGTATACTGTGACGGGCAACTGCGGAACCCTACCCTGCGCATGGCCCGATACGCACTTGGCCGGTTAACGGAAACCTTGATAATTAATTTCTGCTCTCGATTCTAAATAAACAATATTCTAGTTTTGCGATTATTCATTAGCACGTTGTAGGTATAAATTATCTCAAACTAAAACGAAATTGTTTGTTTAAAAAACATAACGATTTAGAATAATACATATTAATTAATCTGATAAGAAACCAACCTTGACAAGTTTAAAGCTAACAATCTGCTACTACGTCGTAAATACGCATGAAACCTTATAAACATAAACGAAATCAAGTTATCTAAAATATTTATGGAGTGTTTTTGGGCAATCAAGTCTGCGGTATTTTATTTTGTATGCATCACTTACACACGGCGACACATCAAGCTATACAGGGTGTAAGTGACAGCCTAGTAAATACTGAAACGGTGAACTCAGACCATCAAACTGAACAACTTTCATTAGAGGAGCCTACTTCAGGAAATGCGAAAAAAAGTCAGCTGTCCCATACAAAACTGCTGTACCTACCCGACTCAAATGTATGGGGCAGCTGATTTTTTTTCGCGTTTCCTGGGGCTATTCTTCCTAGTGAAATTTGATCAGTTTGATGGTCTGAGTTCAACGTTTCAGTATTTGCTAGGCTGTCACTTACACCCTGTATATAACCAAAATAAGCTGGCTTCGCGACGTATAACGTTATGGACAGCTTTATTTTGATTTTATAAAGAAGGAAGGAGGGAAGGAGGGTGTAACGAAAAGTATCATTAACCTTTAAACCACATACTCCACCCATCAACTGAACAACTTTTACTACGGGAGCAAACCTGTCAGTGCAAATAAATCAGCTGTTCCATACTAAACTGGAGCACCTACACGACTTAGACATACGGAACAGCTGATATTTATTTGTTCTGACTGGTTTGCTCCCATAGTAAGTTGTTCAGGTTGATGGGTAGAATATGTGGCTTAAAGGTTAATGATACTTTTCCTTACCTGGCTTGATAATATGTGTCGCCGTATATACAGGGTGTGAACTTAAATGCATAACATACTTTAGGGGGCTGAATAAGACCATCAAACTGAACAACTTTTACTACGGGACCAATATTGAAATCGAGAAAATAATTGGTTGTTCAAAAAATCCGTTTATTCTGCAACCCTTGGAATAGCTGTCTTTTTTCCCACGCTTTCAGTTCGAAAGTTGTTCAGTTTGATGGCCTAATGCACCCTCTTAAGTATACAACGTGTTAATAAATAAGCGCAAAACCTCATACACCCCAACTGATTTATAACAAAATAATTAGATTGAAAAAATAATTTCATTATTTTGATAGTTAAAATTTAAAGTTATTCACATTTTAAGTTTTCAGCCAAAAATGATTTGTTGTCATTTCAGCAATGAATGAAAGCGCTAGCGTACTCGTGGACACATTTTAAGAATCTTGTTTTGGTAGTAAGTAGGGTGAGCGTGCCCGTTTAGTGAGTTGAGATCGAGTTCAGTAAATTTGAAATTTTACAAACAAATTATATAATATTTTGAAAAAAAAATCCTATGTTGAAAACATGATAATTCGATTCTGCTCTCGATTCTAAACAAACTACTTTCTAGTTTTGCGTTAATTCATTAACACGTTGTATAAGGCATTTAAGTTTACAATTAAAATGGGAAAACAACAAGAGGGCGGGTTTGCAAGCGCAGATTTTTCGTACTGAAACCAAGAGACGTCTCGTCTCGTTCCTACGTTCTTTTTACTTCTAATAGCATTAACATAACATACCTATCGATCTCGTTTTACGAATTTCCTCGAATAACGTGTATTCTGTATAATATCGTGCATAATCTGTGGAGTTTCCAAGAACTGGAATTAGGTAGAATATATTTTATTATCATTTCACGAATGACGCGACTCAGTAAGTTAACGTTTTTCAAAATAATCTATCATCATCATCATCACAGCCGATGGACGTCCACTGCTGGACATAGGCGATCCTTGGGGGAGCCCAAGGATCGCCATAACGAACGGTACTGCGCCGCTGCCCTCATCCAACGGGATCCCGCCGCCTTCATCAGGTTTCTTGGTCATACTTTCTTGACTATAAGTAGGTGACATAATTCGGTATGTCAAGTTTTTTTTTTCTGGAGGGCTGAATAATAAAACCATTTCGAGATAATTGTCTGAATAACAATATCTTCTGTGTCTGAGATTTTAAAATGAAAGGATTACAGATAGGTATTTTTAATAAAACACTGGAAAATCTGTGAACTCCTTGGTAAACTTAAAATCGTTTTAAAATAACTGGCTATTATGAAAAAAAAATACATTCACAATCTCAGAGTTTGACCATTTGATGTTGTTTGTTTGTTTTGTTTCTTTTCCAGCATAGAGTTAGAAAGAAAATATAGGAAACTTTTTTTTATAAATAAAGCAGTTGGTAGTTTGTCTCCATGGAGTTCGAATTATTTTCTCTCACCATTTTTGCATTTAGAGATTACAGATCAAATTAATTTAAAAATTAAATTTATATTGATAAACTCGATGAATCCCAATAAAAGATAAATTGGTTTCTTAAAATTATGTCTTCTATCCGTAAAAAATATAAAATGAAGACCATAAAATAACTTGACTTCAAATGATAACTTCATAATACATATATTCCGTTTCTATAAGGTAAATCGCTTTGTAAAAAAGTGTAATACGGAATTCAAAGCGGTTATAAGTACAACGACGTATGGTAACAGGTTGTTTTTTTTTGTGTCATTAGTTGCAAAACAACGAGAATTATTCTCAAAGACAACACCACGGTATAAGTAAGAGTTAGGTTTGCTTGGCGCCATTGCTCTTGCTGTGTTTCGTCGTATTTGAAATTCGTAAAAAAATGGTTTTAGTGATATTTGTGACATAATTTCGTGCGGTTGTGTACCAAACAGTTGCGACCAAGCGACCGACGTAACAGGAATCTAAAATAAATACGGTAACAGAACATAAGTTTTGGTTCAAGTTCGTACATGGTCATTATGCGGCAAAGCGCGAGCTTACGAAATCGACCACAGATTCATCGTCATCTATCATCCCATCATCAAAATAAAGAATATAAAGAAAAAAACGAATGGCTCAAAAGGACTAGAGCTGTTAAAGATATTATTAAAAAAAAAAGTAAGAGTTATGGTACAATCAGCCTCAAAAAGATGTATACGTGGACAAAAGATCATTACGACGTATACAGTTCCAAAATATTATGTACACATTTACAGTTACATAACATAATATACATTATGTTGCACTAAATCATGCTATACAGCCCAAGTACGTAACCATCTATACAAGCTATCAACGTAATTAAGTATCCATATTATGTCTCAAAAGATGTACACTTTTTAAGGGGATGATCAGACCATCAAACTGAACAACTTTCTCTATGGGACCAACATCGAAATCACGAAAAAAATCAGCAGTCCCAAACATTTGGCTCGAGTAGGTTTGCAGTTTTGTAAGTTCTATTTTTTTTTTTCGCGATTTCTGTGTTGGTGCCCAATAGAAAGTTGTTCAGGTTGATGGTCTCATTCCAATAAAAATCCACCCTTAAAAATGATCCCCTTAAACGCGCCACCGACGCTCTGAACATTAAAAATTACGAAAAAATTCATAAAAAATTACGATATGACATCATTTGAAAATTACAACAAATTCCCTTGGATGCTTTTAGCTGAACCGCACATATACTGCGGAAAGCTAAAGCTGGCGTGAAAAATGTTTCTTAAAGGGGTTGTCAGAGTTTTGTTCGGAGCCTGACATACTGCCGGCGCCGCTGCAAGGAGCGTCTTTCCTGTGTCTTTGTTTTTTTAATAGGAAAATACAGGAACCTTAATCTAGAGGATCGCTAGATGGCGTCATGTCTTCGCAATTGTAGGTAACGAGGTTTTTTCTTTTCTTTGAAATATACTTCTTAAAAAAACATAACCGTCCTTCTGGCGCAGTCGGGTAAGAACTCAACAGATGGCATGTTCATCAGAGGTGTGCCAGATCAAGTCAAGAATGTGCCTGCCTTTTTTATAAAGGTCTAGGGATCGAGTCCATACAGCCATGTCAAAGTAAACAGTTACAAATTTTGCCATTAAAATGATTCGTAAGTAAATGATGAAATATTCCATTAAAAGCTGGGTTGACGTCTTTATATCATCTTTTCCTTCCTTATTATTTTAAAGAAACATAGGGGAACCCAGACAGTGATTGCCCACTATCAGTTATTGTCCAAGCTAAGGAAGATCAACATTTTTATAAACTTAAATACGAAAAAGTTCAATTAAAACATGTTAGATGTCTCTGAAGGTTCAATAGTAGGAAGATAAAACACAATCTGTCAAAACTTTAAAGAAAAAATGACAGTTATGGCCGACATTTTGACATGAGGCGTACATATTATTTAAACAGGTAACATTTTTAGCAAATTCCTTAAGGATATGTTGAATTGAATGAATAATATTGTGTGTTGGTTTTAACCTTTCATAGAAATTATTGTTTTGACATATAAAGTAATGATTAAACTATGTTTTGTGTATTGAATCGTTGCCGGTTGCCGCTTGTTATTATCGTTTTTCAGAGTGGACAATCACTATAACAAAATTCTATATTTTTTAGTTATTGCCAGCCTATATTTAGTGATTGTCATATGGCAATAATTATAGTTATTAACCGGGTAATAACTATATTTCATTTTATTTTTTGCAGAAAAATGCCTAAAACACCAAAAAAAGATTACTCCAAAGCTAGTTTGGAAAATGCTATCCAGGAAGTTCATAATATAGTATTACTTACTTAATGTACTTATTTTTGTGTCACTTATGTTATCAGATTGATGATTCTGATTCAGAAGAGACCGAGTCGTTAGCTTTGAATTTATTTCAAGATTATGAAAAAGTCAAAAAAAACCTCTTTCGTTAAAAAATACTTTTCTAGACATAGATTTTTAACTGTGTAATAGTTTTGTTTACAAAGTTTGTTTTTAACTATAATTCCATTAAAGTTAATTAAAAAAATAAAATATGTACTGTGATTAAGATATCATTCATAATAATAAAAATACAGAGACTTTAAGTGTAATTAATCCTTAAGTGGACAATCACTGTCTGGGTTCCCCTATAACAGTGGAGCCATCTAGCGATCCCCTAGAAAACCATAGGAAAAACGCTAATTGGGTTTGACTTGTCTATTAGGTAATCTGTGCTATCGTGCTGAAGAGCTTTTCCAACCGGCTTAAGGGGATATAATTCGGAGCGCGCTCCATACAAACGTACTATGGTGATATTTTCAATACTAACCAATTAAAATCAATGACATTTTGCTGAAACAATCTTGAAACAAATATCTCTGCTTGTATGGAGTCCGATTTTCGTTAAAATATACAGTTTCAATGCTAGGATTAATTTAAGATTTGTATGGAAAACTTTGAGGCACTGTAACTTTAAAACTATACATTTTAACGAAAATCTGACTCTATACAAGCATAGAAATTTGTTTTTAGATTGATTCTGAACAGTTTCATTTAGTTTAATTGGTTAGTATTGAAAATATCACCATAGTACGTTTGTATGGAGCGCGCTCCGAATTATATCCTCTTATAGTCTAGGAAAAATAAGGTTTGAGATTGCATTAAAGACACTTTAGTAAATTGTGTTTGAAATAATATTACTGTTAGTTTATAACACTTTTGTCGAGATTTCGTGGTTATATAGGCTCAGGAACCTGAGAAATACCTTAAAATCGATATTAATGTACAAATGGCAAACTTATTTCTAAAAATAGTACAAAACCACCAGTTTTCAATTTTTTTGTTCATACCTAAATTTATTGTTTTGTAAATGTCTTATTTATTCAATAATACACAATAAAAAAGCGGGGATTATTGAGAATTTATGTTTTTCAGGTATTTATCTACTATATTCCAAATTATCACCAAAAGTGCAATTAATGCAACCTTCTCCATACAAAAATCCGTAGATTTCCCCGACTATAAGGGGCTTAGTGCGTCACTCGGGGAGGTTCATGTACTCCTGGGTACATGCCACCTGCTACTAATGTTATTTTAAAGATACTGCTTCGACTTAAGAAGCTTATAGCAGCCAACTAGCGCCATTTTTATGTTGTTTTGTTTGTGTTTTAGTTGTGATTTATTTCAAGATTCTGCCACAGATTAATAATAAGTTACCATGTAACTTCTGCTAAGGAGTGTAGGATTATTGAAACTAACATAATGTATGGATCTGAGTTATCCGAATAATAAATGATTTAATTTAATTTAATTTCAGGAGTAGGTATGGTAAGGGTTTTTTCGGTCCAGGTTCGAATCCGCATGGCCGGCCGGCCAAGTGTGAGTCGGTCTTGCGCTAAAGAACACGGAGAATATTTTTTTTTTTGTACTTTCCTATGTTGTGTTACGTATGTATATAAAGAGCGAAGATAGTCCATACGGAAGAGAGCTAGCGACTCAATCACGTGGCGGCGGTTCGATTCCTGGCCACTAAGTTCTTCGGAATTTATGTACGGTTGTATTTATCATTATCATTAGCTCGGCGGTGAAGGAAAACATCGTGAGAAAACCTGCATACACGAGAATAATAAAAAATAGTTCGGATGTATGTGTAAAATATGGGTGAGCTTGGGGCAAACACAAAAGACCAGCAATGGTCGCAGTGTTACATAACGACCCTTGCTTGCAATAGCCCAGCCAACAATAATAATACGTATGTACATGGTACGGAACCCTCGGTGCGCGAGTAGCCCAACTCTTACTTGACCGGTTTTTGTACATAAGTAAGTGAAATTAGGTAGGTATATTACGGGCAAGGTGAAAATGTTTTAGTCATAATCATATTTTCAAATTATACCTATAACCGACAGATCCCAAAGGTGTTTTTAAAAAGGTTTTTGTGTTTGTTTAGTATTACAACGTACTTCGTCGTTTTTAATTAAAATCGATGCTTGTTCGTGCTGTAACAACATAGAAACAGAGTGTTGGATATAACGCAAATAAAATTTGTTTTACTAGAGTTTACCCGCGACTTCGTCCGCACAAATAAGATACAGGGTCCTTCTTAACATGCTGACACTTAGCTAACACAAGAAAAAAAAATCTGCTGTCCCATACAAAAGTGCAAACCTACTCGAGTCAAATGTATGGGACAGATGACTTTTTTTTCGCGATTTCTATGTTGGTCCCATAGATAAAGTTGTTCAGTTTGATGGTCTGAACATCCTCTTAAAAACTTTCAGCATATTAAGTTGGACCCTGTATACCAGATTTTAAGTCAGAACATAAGCTATCATATACAGCGTGTTAATAAATAAGCGCAAAACCTCAGACACCCCAACTGATTTATAGCAAAACAATTAGATTGAAACAATAATTTCATTATTTTGATAGTTAACATTTAAAGTCATTCGCATTTTAAGTTTTCAGGCAAAAATGATTTGTTAAAGCGCTAACATGCTCGTGGATACATTTTAAGAATCTTGTATTGGTAGTAAGTAGGGAGAGAGTGCCCGAGCGGTGGGTTGAGATCGAGTTCAGTAAATTTTAAATTTTACAAACAAATTATTAAATATTTTGAAAAAAATTACTTATGCTGAAACCATGATAATTCGATTCTGTTCTCGATTCTAAACAAACTACTTTCTAGTTTTGCGTTAATTCATTAACACGGTGTATACCTAAATAAGTTTCAATAAAATCGGTTTAGTAGTTTTTCTCTCTAACAATCAAACAAATAAACAGACAAACATTATAAAATAGGTTGATTTGGAGTCAGGGACACTTAAAAACGATATCGTAATCTTTTTAAATATCTTAAATGTACAGGAGTGAGGAGACACACTTCTGTTACAGTTTTAAAATAGTTTAGATTAGTTCTCCATTTATGAAAACGATTGACATTTTATGACGAGTGTAGAACCATTCAAACTGGTGTAGAAACATCAAATTGAACAATTTTCTACATGGAAACACTGCCGAAGAAGTTTTTAAAAAATCAGCTGTCCCATACGGCCCGATAGCACAGTCTGTAGTGAACCTGCCTGCTGTGTCGAGGGTCGCGGGTTCGAATCCCGTAAGGGACAAATATTTGTATGATGAATATGAATATTTGTACCCGAGTCATGGATGTTTGTATCTATGTATTCTATATCGTTGTCTAGTCATCATAACACAAGTCCAGGCTAGATTTTGCACGTCTAGTATGATTTCTCTACACGCGCGCGACGCGCCTTCGCTGCATAGAAAAAAAACCGTTCCCGCGCTTTTCGAGAGCGAAAGCCGCGCTTGCCGCGACTTGTAGTATGGGAAAAAGCCAAGTCGCGCGCAAGTACAGAAATCATGCTAGACGTGCTGGTACTTTAAATGTGACTAGACAATTTGTGTGACGATGTCCAAAATATTTATTTATTTATTTATACATTTAAGTCGAATAGGTACTAGGTACTGCAATTTCGTATAAAACAGCTGACTTTCTTAATTTTTTCTCCATGTTCGCGCCATAGTGAAAGTTGTTCAGTCTGATGTTCTAAAGTTTAGACCATATAACTGAACAACTTTCTGACCATCAAACTAAACAACTTTCACTAATATTACTAGAGTGTTATGTTACATCCTGTAAAGGCGATATAAAAGTTCTGGTTATATTTGGTAGAGAGATCTCTTGGTATTTTAATGTACCATAGCAAAATTTTACAGAAAAACAATATAAAAAGTCATAAAAGTATAATAATTTCAAATCAGCTCACATGTCAGTTCTGATTCTGACCAATCAATACAACGTGTTAACGAATTAACGCAACTAGAAAGTAGTTTGTTTGTTTAGAATCGAGAGCATAATCGAATTATCATGTTTTCAATATAGGTGATTTTTTTTCAAAATAATAAATAATTTGTGTCTAAAATTTAAAATTTACTGAACTCGATCTCAACCCATTGCTCGAGCACTCTCACCCTACTTACTACCAAAACAAGATTCTTAAAATGTATCCATGAGCGCGCTAACGTTAGCGCTTTCATTCATTGCTCAAATGATAACAAATCATTTTTGCCTCAAAACTTAAAATGCGAATAACTTAAAATTTTAAGTATCAAAATAATGAAATAACTATTTCAATCTAACTATTTTGTTATAAATCTGTTGGGGTGGATGAGGTTTTGCGCTTATTCATTAACACGTTGTATATGTACACACGGCGACACAACAAGCTATCAAGCTATACAAAACCAAAATAAGCTGGTCGCGCGTAGGTGGTGTAACGTATAATGTCGCGCGGCCACCTTATGTTGGTTTTGTATAGCTTGATGTGTCGCCGTGTGTACCGAAGGAAAAAATATTTTCAGTCACTGTATTGCCTATAATTTGTGAAATTACCTATTCCTAGTCCAGTCAAATAGGGATGATTAAGATTGCCTATAATTCGTCAAATTACCCATAGTCCAGTCTACTAGGGGATAATACCTGAACTCGTAAGATGTATGAATCATTGTTTTGCCATTTTATACGTTAGCTCAAAAGCCTCATAGTCTTGAGTACGCTAATGATGTACTTACATTGAAGTTAATTGCAGAAAAAAAATAGTGAGGTTCAGGATACATAATGGAATACATTATTTAAAATCATTTTTAGAATTTTTGTGCACGCATCCCTTAAAAACTACTCAACCGATTTGGATGGGGTTTTCACAAAAGTAAAGCAAACTTAGTTTGGATTAACATTAAGGGTTTATTAAATTATGAATATTTAAAGTCAATGGTCTGCCGTACGAAGTCGCGGGAATCTCGGATTCTCCTGTCACGTAAGAGCTCGCGCGACTCGGCTTTATTCCATACTCTTGTCGCGGCTTTCCCTCTGAAAAGCGAACACGTTATTTGCTATGGAGCAAAATCGCAGTGTAGAGAAATCATACTATACGTGCAGGAACCATCATGGGTCCCCGTCACGTATATGTCGTTGAGGATATCGAACATCATCATCATCATCAAGTGGGGTGATCAAAAAGTGTCAGACCAGACCATCAGACCTTCTAAATAGAAGCAAAAACCATGAGCTTTTTTATCGACCCTCATAAATCCAAAAGTACGGACGATTTACGAGTATCTTCGCGAATAATGCGACAATCTACCCAGAGCGTGGAGATGGACATAATATATCAATTTGTCCATAAAAACCAAAGAAGGAGTCACGTTGCAGTGTTTGCCCAAAACACTTGTCTTTCTCATGGTGTTCGCGCGGTTCGCGTTTCAGCCTGCCACGAGGCTCTGCAATCCTTCTCAGTTGTGTTCTTACTCAAAAACAATCCTCGAGATTGGATAGATACTCCCTCAAACTTGACACTGGCGGAAATGTGGTGCTAACGCACAAGCAAGAAGTCCATTAATTATTTAAAAAAAAAAAATTTCACGCGGACGAAACGAATAAGCTTGTGTAATCTACACTAATATTATAAAGAGGAAAGATTTGTACCTATTTTTGTATGTTTGTAATGAATAGGCTCAAAAAGTACTGGGCCGATTTAAAAAATTCTTTCACCAATAGAATGCTACATTCTTCCAATTTGACATAGGCTACATTTCATTTTGAAAAAAATTAGGGATCCTTGGTAAAATTTGAACAATGTAACCGAAGGTGTAGAAAAAAGTGTTTTATATCCAAATTTCCAAAAATAAATAATTGTCTACCCCGTGCGAAGCCGGGACGGGCTGCTAGTTATGTATAAGAATGTAAAAGTCAATGTACAGTATAGATAAATCTTCAGAAAGGTGTGTAGCGTCGGGATCTGATTAACCACAGCCTTCGACCGATGTTGCCGTCAACATAGGTGTCAATTTGCTCGGGTCGGACTGGGTCAAGTGGCTGTCGCACCCTTCCGTTCCTTACCTATTACTCTTTGATGATTTATAGGTACTTATTCATGTCAAAGTAATTAAATTGTAGCCTGAAGTATACCGCATCGCATTGCAGGGCCAAGGCCTGTCAACAAATAAATTGAGAAGAAGTGGGATTCTTTACCAAGTTTAGTTCCTGATTCAGTGTTGGTTGGAGGAACACTTGGAATTTAAAAAACACAGCCTCAAGGCTACTTTTACTGTTCAGGTTCAGAATATTAAAGATTTCTAAATTAATAAAGTGCTAGTCAGACAGGCATACAGACAGACAGAATGGACCTGGAGATGGAACAGAATCGAAAGTATAAGGGTTCCTTGTATGACTACGGAACCCTAAAAAGCCTTCAAGCATCTTTTTTTCAAATTTGTACGTTAATTTAGATTTATTTAATAACGTACATAAGTATTGTACAAAAAAAAAAAGTTGCAAGGATTTTGTAGTTTATTGGAGTAGCACTTTTTTAATGTAGGCTTACTTTATTGAGAAATCTTAAATATTGTGATGAGGACGCCACTGAACTGTAAAATGACTCATAAGATATCTTTAGCTTTATAATTACCTTTATTTCTATGACAGATAAGTTTCAGAAATGTTAATGAACTTTGGATGCTGACTGTACGAGTTTGATAAATAATTTTGTATTGTTATAAAGAAAGGACAAAAGTAATTGGTTGTATAAAAGAAAATTTCCAACTGTTTCTGAATAAATGAACTTATTCTCGTAGGCACTCGGACTACAGCTTGAAAGAATAAAACATAATTATTTTACGATGAAACTTTTACGATAAAGAAAATTACTTTCTAAAATTGTTCACTAACTTCTAAAATTGTGGCGTGGAATAATATATACCAAACAGTACAGTAGTCTGTGGCCAAACTTAGTTAATTTGAGATACAATAGGTAGTCAGCGCAGCCTTGGAGTAACCAGAACCACAGAATAGGTATATAGTTTATATACAGAATGGCCACTCCCCGTCCCCCTCTGACTTCAGATACCCCACCTCACCTCACACATTCTGGGAAACTTGAGGGAAGCCGAGCAAGGGTATGCAGTCAGGCGCGCGCACCCGTTGGATTTGACAACATAAAATTGTGTCTTTTCCGTGCATAAAAACGTTGAAAAATAACGCTAATTTCACATTTTCAACAATTAGCTCAAATACTATTTTTAATAATAGAACGAACAATTAAAAGTATTGAAATGTATTGATGACGTTAAATGCAAAGCATGGCTTGGACGGTTTGCACAAAGTGCGCATTTGCAGACGCCATTTCGAAATTAAAAAACGTTCTTTAGAGTGCCGGACCTGTGCCAGAACCATTCTGTTACTCTCAAACATACATGAGATATAACAAGTTCATAGAAAAGATCCCATAAAATAATGGAATCTATAGTTTGCAAGGATTCTTTATCCCTGCGCAATTCCTTTACATGCGTGTCTGTACATTGAAGATATTTACAATAAAAAGATGACGATATGGTTTTTAGATATCCCTGACTCCAAATCAACCTTTTTTAGAATTCTTGTCCGTCTGTTTGTTTGTGAGTTTGTGTGTTAGTTTGTGCGAGCATCACTCGGAAACTACTGAACCCATTTTGATGAAACTTTTTTGTTTCATAGCTTATGATCTCACTTAAAATCTGGTATATAATTAGTGCGGACGAAGTCTCGGGTTAACTCTAGTACTTGATATTCCTCACCCCAGCCTACTAGTGGGAAGTCCTGTGCCCAGCAGTGGGACGTAAACAGGCTGATGCTGCAGCTGCTGCTGATGCTGATGCAAAAATGGTGGGAAAAAACCGGATTGGATTTAGTGAAAAGATTGTTTTTTTGTATCGCTAACGGTGGGAAAAAATTGGATCGGATTGAGTGGAAAGATTGTTTTTTTGTATCGCTAACTGCGGTATTTGTAATTACTTCGAGTTGTAAGCTTTGAATATTTTGTAACACAAAACGACTTTGTTTGGGGCTATTTTTGTAATTGGATAGTATTTCTATCATATTTGTCTATATTATAATGCGTAGGTATAGCAAATCTGTCACATGCCACAATTTAGCCGAACGGCCCATACATGGACGCATATTATCATTGGACGCTTGTATTGTAAAACTGTTTTTATGCGATAGCATAGCATATGCTCACGACTATATTCCCCGAGGGGGTAGTCAGAGATATTCTGAAACCACAGAACATCCACGTTTCACTAGTACCGAAACTCTGTCCAGTGTGACGGGGAGTGAGCCCGCCGCCACTTGTAATGGACAGTGGGTACAATACATGCGATAGAACTTTGACAAAACCCCCTTATTTTATTATTTGTCTGTAAATCCAATACAATATAACGACTCATATTCTGTGAAGATTTCCACCGGCTATGACGATTACGGTTCAAAAGATACAGCCATTTAAAGTTATGACAGACGGACTATATTGGGCCCCGTTGACACCCTTTGGATACGGCACCCTAAAAAAGTAGAATTTTACGTTTACCATTTACTTTATTTTCAAGCAGACAAGAGAGCATAATCTAGGATTCTAGGACAACTGTGGCGTGGTTCATGCAATCAGCCAAACGTCCTTGATATTACTGGACCGACGAAGAACAAAAGGATCTCCGTGAGCTGTACACAAAGCTGGCATAGGCTTTGCACTGCATTGAGAGGATTGGCGTGCTTTGTTGCTGAAGGCCAAGATCCCCTTTGGTTCACCTGAGCCAGCAAAGTAACTTGTTTACTTTAATAATTTTAAGCATAAGCATAGCATAAGCATATGCTATATTCCCCGAGGGGGTAGTCAGAGATATTCTGAAACCTCAGAACATCCACGTTTCACCAGGAGTACCTAAACTCTGTCCAGTGTGACGGGGGGTGGAGCCCGTCGCCACTTGTAATGGACAGTGGGTACAATACATGCCTCAAAATTGAAGCATGCAGGTTTCTTCACGATGTTTTCCTTCACCGAAAAGCTTGTGGTGTTACAAATTGTACATAAATTCCGAAAAACTCATTGGTACGAGTCGGCCTGGAAGGGGATCGAACCATCGCCTCCTGCACGGCAGGCAAGGTTACTCGCCACTGGACCACCACAGCTCTAATTAATCATTTTAAATCTGTTATATTTTTAATAACACGAAGAAAGAAGAGATTCGAAATAAACGACAATGAAAACGTTTTAATTTGAAAGTACCTATGAATTAAGAATCGTGATATTAGCTTCCTTCATACCTATTATTTGGATTTTGGTGAAAAGCCTTTTCGGCTCAAAAAACGTCCTTAGGTAAAATTGGTTAAATTATGATTTAATCTTTTATCAACTGATTTAAATTAAATAAAGAACTGGTCAAGTGCGAGTCGGGCTACTCGTGCACTGAGGGTTCCATTCCATACACATCTTACAAAAACGTTTTGTTTTCTACGCATTTATGTCCTAGTTCTGTATAAGAGGTCAATGTTTCTACAGGACCATTAGCGCGAGATCGACTCACACTTGGCCGGTTTTTATTATTTTTTGTTATACTGTAGAGTTTGCTCTATAATCACATCAAGTTTGACGCTTTTATGAATTACCGTTTTTACGATAGAACGAGAAGAAAAAACGTAGATAAAAATAGTTTCTTGTATTAATCCCCCCTTAATTTTTAACTTTTTTGTCATTTTTATTATTTGTTGACAAATTCACCGTAATAAAGCACATTCTGTGAAAATTTCAACTGACTAACTTTTACGGTTCAAAAGTTTCAGCCCTAAATAGGTAGGACGGACGGATGGACAACGTAGGCTTAGTAGTTGGGTCCCGTTTTCACCCTTTGGGTACGGAACCCTAAAAAGGAGGAGATTATAATTCGTTTGAGTTTTTTTTTTCATTCGAATAGTATGAAACAACGTCACTAACCGCGTCTGTCCTCATCATTTCTGTTTCTCCGCTTACCTCTTATAAACGACGCAACGGATTTTGATACGGTTTTCATTATCATTTATGGAATCGGGGTAATTTTGGAGTCGGAACAAGGTGCTTCTTCAGACCATCAAACTAAACACCTTTTACTATGGGATCAACTTTGAAATCGCGAAATAAAATCAGATGTTTCCAAAATTTTTGTCAAGAAGCTATTGACTAAGGAACAGTTGATTTATTTTTCGCGTTTTCGATGTTGTCTGTTCTCTCGGATAAAATAGCTGGAAGGATTAATATATTTATTAAACCAAGTGTTATTATGCTAAAGGGACGCACCCATAAAATGTGTTATAATAAGGTCAAACATTTTAGGTACCTTTCGCTTTGCCTTTCTAAAAATGAAGAATGCCGCGGTGACGATCCGATAAAAATATGGTGAAGATCTGATAAGACTCCTCAGAGATGCATAATGGAAGTTCTCAATCGATCGGAAATCATCGGTGATTGTAGAATTTTTACCACTTGCAGTTATGTTCAAAAAGCTATAAAATAAGGCCTCATCACGAAACTAGTATTTATCAACGATCTTTCTTCTCGCTCTATCGTAAAAAACGGTAATACATACAAGCGTCCAACTTGGTGTACAGTAGAACAACAAATAATAAAAACCGGCCAAGTGTGAGTCGGTCTTGCGCTAAAGGTCCCGGAGGAAAAGAACTTTTGTCTAAGTTAATATGTTGTGTGGCGCTGGCTGGTGTGGTACGGAACGTTTAGTGCGCGAGTAGCCCGACTTGCACTTGATCGGTTTTTATTTCATGTCTGTAAAATCCTATACAAGAGCGGCACACACCGCAGGCAGCCTCGACAACAGATCTGTACCCCGGTGGAAGCGTATTCGCCCGGTAACACAACTCCCTATACCAATCGATGTGAACGAGTGCGTGGCTCCGTTCAGAATTCAACCGTTTTCTTTGAAAAATGAGATGAATTTTCAAAATATAAACGTTGACAATATACCTATTATTACAACCGAAGTCGTTTAGTCTGGCATCTTTAAGTAGATTAATTGGTTTTCTTGGAATCTAGGATTACATAATCCATTCATTAAAATTAAATTATTCGTTGGAAAATTTATTTAGTATGTAAAGCTTTACGAATTTTTCATAAAGATCTGAGCGCCTTTGCAAGACATAAATTTTAAAGTTTAATGAATTTTCTTTACCCAAATAACAGCTAAACTTTGTCTGTTCTCTCAGGTAAGAAGAAAGAATGTAATATTTTATGGACGTACGAACCGGGTATACTATACTACCGTGCTAAGCCAAAAGGGCCTATGTCCGAAAATGACGATAATCTGTTCATTTTTTATTTGGATTCCCTGAAACAGATATTATATGAATACTAGAAGTGCGTTAAAAACGACTAAGAAATTAGACCTTAAAGTTGTTTTTTGCACCAATTCCTAGAGATATTAGTCGTATGTCTGAAAAACTAAGGGAAAATGTAGTATGGTTCACTTAATAAGACAATAAGACGAAAGTTTAGTAAGAAATACGATGGTTGTTATAATTTTAACCGCAAATTATAACAATCATCCTAATCGGTTTGGACGTATTTCTTATTGTGGTGAGAAGGAAAGTGAAGAAATAACTGATTTAAAGTTCATAAATTTAAGTTAGAACGAATCTATTTATTAGATTTTCTTTTGTTGTTTCATAAAGAACAGATGTCAATGTTTGATTGTATAGTATATATTTTCATTTTTCTTTCTTTTTCCACCTCACTTCATCCATCCAAAAACAATGTATCATTGTTATGGAAACATTCATACAAAAATAAACTAAAAGGACGTATACTGTTTTTCACTTAGATAGAGAATTGCTTAGCAAAAAAGTCGTAAGTCCATTTTTAACTAGTAATATATATGATTTAGGTCTAAAAACACAAAAAACATGTAACTTAACTACTATATGTTTTAATATCCAATAAAAACCAAGAAAAGTCCTGTTTTAATTGATGCGATCTATAAAAACATGTTTTTTTCGAAACCGCTAAAACGGACATAGGCCTTTTTGGCTTAGCACGTCAGTATAGGTAGATACTTTCACATTTCGCAGTCACACCCAACCGTCGACTAATCAAACAAGCGTTTTAGTACGAAGCAAGTATTCATAAAATAAGGTACAGATAGCAAAGTTAGTACCTTAGCATTGTTGAAAATTTGTAATTAAATACACAATTAAAAAAATGTATGTATTCAAAAGTTGACGCTATGCCATGTACCAATGAGTTTTTCTAATTTTATGTATGTTATACCGACTGCTCTCAAACAGTGAATTAAACATCCTTAGAAAACCTGCATACGGTGAAGAAGAAATTCTGAGTGAAGTGTACCAATCAGTATTGGGCACGCGTGGCGGACTAACGCCCATACACCCTCAGTGATATGTTTATAGGCTGATGATGGTGATCATGATTTAAAGGGTAAAGAATAACTGATGAGTTTAGCGCTATTTTCAAACGTTGTTTTTACTGAGAAGAATGAAATTAAAGTATCATTTAATTTAGTCAAAATAAATGTCAGTTAAAAATGTTACTAGCATAAAAATTTTACCCTTGATTTTCTTTCGATGCTGACTTTACCCTAATACGGTAAGGTAGATACGAGTAGTATTGACCATTGTATGTATGTTCGGGAATTATAGGGCGTAAAGTTTAATTATTTGTTTGAAACTTTAAGGGTCGGCTTATACCAGAAAGTTTGGACATTCGAGCAACAAGCTGCTCTGAATTTGTACGGAAAAATCGACTACCTACTTATTAGGTGGGTAAATGGAAATTTTAAATAGGGTTATGATTATGTTATGATTATTGTTGTACATTCATTACTACGTACTCACATTGATATAACTAACTTTAATTTTTTCAAGGCTTACTCATTTTTATTTGATTCATGAAGCACAATGGTGTGAGTATCGCTCTCCCTGTCCATTACGGCGGCTAAGGGGTACGTAGCGTACAGGAAGTCGACCTAATCGCGTTCTTGGCCATCGCACATGGCACATGGCATGGCAATTGGCCAACCCAAAGGTACAGAGAAATTGGGACGAGATACGTTCTAAATAGATGATCACAATCCTGACGAACGCTGCTTTAGGAAGCGATGTGGCCCACCTCAAGGCTGCTTGCAAACCTGAGTCAGGAGCTTGGCTAGATGCGCTTCCCTCATCACAGTTACATTGCCAGACAACGACTCTGTATGGGTAGCTGCAGCTCTCAAGCTCGGTTGCAAAGGACGCTAATCAGACCATTGCATCTGTGGCGTAGTAGTGGAAGCAAACGCGCATCATGGCCTTTATAGTTACCGGGAAAGTGTGCCGGGATACGCCCTCGTTATCACGCCATTAAGGATATAATTCGCCACACCTTGGTCTCTGCAGATGTTCCCTGTCTGATGGAGCCCCCTGGCCTGAGTCGTACCGATGGTTAGGTAGAGGGGAGAGAAAGTGACAGCTGCAATTTTTTTTTTGACTTTTCATACAAACGTTCGATCAGTTGATTGCATTTAGTATGAAAAGACCAAAAAAATTTTTGCAAATTTCCTATTGGTTTCTTAGGGAAAGTTTTTCAGTATCATGGGTACAATCAGCCCTCAAGGTATGGCAACTATGCATGCATGCAAGGTAACTGTATAGGGTCCTTCTTAATATGATGACACTTTTTTAAGGGGATGATCAGACCGTCAAACTGAACAACTTTCTCTTTGGCACCAACAACGAAATCGCGAAAAAAACAGCTGTTCCATACAAAACTGCAAACCAATCGAGCCAAATGTATGGGACAGCGATTTCGATCCTGATGCAATAGAGAAAGTTGTTCAATTTGATGGTCTCACCATCCCCTTAAAAAGAGTCAGAATATTAAGAAGGACCCTGTATAATGAATATCCTGGATCATTTAAGTGTCCTTACGATACGAAAGAATTTGAAATATATGTTACTTAAATCCATTTAGTAGTTCAATCTACGGTTCAAAGTCAACTCTGAATTGTAGAAGCTTTCATATAATTTGTTAGACAAACTAGTAAAAATTTGCCACCTCCATTGACACCAGATGACACCATATCCGAGACGACTTGAACGGAAAGTTCAGATAACTTCATTTTACCGATCTAATGACAGATACTTTTTAGAAACAATTGTATTGTTAGGAAAAAATACCCTTTTTTTGTAAAAGTTATTGGATTGGAGTCCTAAACTAACAAGTCGAAAAAAGTTTAAGTAAGTATCCCGATTCTATGCGTATAATTATAAAGTTAACAGGCACATAAAAACATCCCTTTAGAGCGAAGTTTTTAGTATGTATCTACCTCTAAGGTAAAACTTCGCTCTAAAGGTAAGGTAAGTGGGTAAAGGGCATTTAGCATAGCATATCATAATTATGCTCGCGACTATATTCCCCGACTCTATCTTAACTATTATAAAACTGTAACCAAAGTTTATCTGTACATTTAAGATCTTTACATGAAAAAGATTACGATATGGTTTTTAGGTTTCCCGGACTCCAAATCAACCTTTTTTCGAATTTTTGTCTGTCTGTTTGTTTGTTTGTATGTTTGTAACAGCATCACGCAAAAACTACTGAACCGATTTTGATGAAACTTTTTTTCTGGTAAGTATATTAGTTGACGAAGTCGCGAGTTACCTCTAGTATTCTATAAAGTAAGAGATATTCTGAAACCTCAGATCATCTACGTTTCACTAGTACCGAAACTCTATCCAGTGTGACGGGGAGTGAGCCCGTCGCCACTTGCAATGGACATTGGGTACAATACATGCCTCGAAATTGAAGCATGCAGGTTTCCTCACGATTTCAGTGCATTTGATTATTTTTATTTATTTATTTCTAAAGAATGTTTATTACAATAACTATTTAGGCGTTAGCCTAAACAAAAATTATTTTTCTTTACCCCTTGTAAATAACAAACTTTTTGAAACATTACGTATGCTACGTTACGCAATATATCATTTGGTTTACGACAATTCGACATTTCTGCAAGCAACAGAAAGAAATTAAACTCAACAGAAAGGTTCACTGCCCTTCCATTTCTTTTTCTAGAAAAGAAATATGCAAACGATTGTTTAAGATGTCAAGTGAATCTAATAAGCTTTCCTCCTTTCATCTGCTCATTGCAATCTATTGTGGTAACGCTGTAATTTGAAATTCAAACTACCCTGTACTGTTTTGAAGTACATCTATATCTATCTAGGTATACAACGTGTTAATGAATTAACGCAAAACTAGAAACTAGTTTGTTTAGAATCGAGAGCAGAATCCAATCCAATTATCATGGTTTCAACATAGGATTTTTTTTTCAATATATTTAATTATTTGTTTGTAAAATTTAAAATTTCACTCCATCCAAACTCCATCTCAAACCACAGCTCGGGCACTCTCACCCTACTTACCTACTACCAAAACAAGATTCTATGAGCACGTTAGCGCTTTCATTCATTGTTGAAATGATAACAAATCAAATTAAAAGAAAATTGCCTCAAAACGTAAAATACGAATAACTTTAAATAACAGCTATCAAATTAATGAAATCATTGTTTCAATCTAAATATATATACTGATTTGTTGTTATAAATCAGTTCGGGTGTATGAGGTTTTGCGCTTATTCATTAACACGTTGTATCACTTCAGTTATAAGTATAGATATGGAAATGAGTTTAACAAAGGAATTATATTTGAAGATCTTAAGGGTGTATATTTAAGAGCGTTGGAACGCCCAATTCAAACGCTCTTAAATATACACCCTTAAAATAATAACAACTCTTCGACTGAAGTAACTTTACTCTAGCTCAAAGACTTGCCATTTGTTCGAAATCAAAAAGTCCAGCGAACCAAAGTATGAAAGTATTTCACTTAATCACTGCATAATCACTTTGTACTTTACCAAGTTGTTCTGAAATTTAACCTTACAATGAGTTTTGTTCCAAAATATTTCACCAAGCTTTTCGTATAATGAAATCGATACTAAGAACTGTTTGTTGTTTTTCGACAAAGTTAAAAATATCCTGTTAGCGTAGCCCCGGGACTTTTTAATTACTAAAAATATTACCGATTGCCGTTTAGATATTGTTGTAAGGTACGAAATCTTAACTATCATAAAACTTTAACATAAGTGTGTCTGTACATTGAAGATATTTACATGAAAAAGATTACGATATGGTTTTTAGGTATCCCGGACTCCAAATCAACTTTATTAGTATTTTTGTCTGTCTGTTTGTTTGTAAAAGCATCACGCAAAAATTACTGATAATCTTTTCTGTGTAATATATAAGGATAATCTGGTAATCTTTTTGGTAATTCAAAAGTCCACGGGGCTACAGTATTTGTTTTTTTCAGTCTCTATTATATTGGACGTTGGCCGGCGTCGTCATGACGAAATATTTTGGTTGGATTCATTTAATTACAGCCCCTTTTCATTGGCTTTTTATACACAGTGGGTTTGAAAGCTTCTTTCTATTATTTATCGATGAAAAATTTGCCGAGGTTAATCGTTTAAAAGTACTTGATGCTTAGATAGAACTAGCTAAAAACCGGTCAAGTGCGAGTCGGGCTACTCGCGCACCGAGGGTTCCACACCACCACATAACATAATAAGGTCCGGCCAAATGTGAGGACCGACTCACACTTGGCCGGTTCTTATTATTTCTTGTTATATTGTAGAGTTTGCTCTATAATCACATCAAGATTGAAGTTTGTATGTTTTACCGTTAGAGCGAGAAGAAAAAACATTGATAAAAACTAGTTTCTTGTATGAGGATTCCCCTTCAATTTAACTTTTTGACATATTTATTATTTGTTAACAAATCCGCCGTAATACCGCATATTCTGTGGAAATTTCAACACTCTAGCTATTACGGTTCAAAAGTTACAGCCCTAAATAGGTTGGACGGACAAACGGACAACGCAGGCTTAGCAATAGCGTCCCGTTTTCACCCTTTGGGTACGGAACCATTAAAATGACTTTTATGCACAGATTAAATATATGTAGATACTTACTAAAACGGCGCGGATGTAAAAGTCGAAGTACACCCTGTCATATGTATGCTACAAATAATGTATGTCTGGCGCTTTAAATGTGTAAATTAATCCTTGGACTAAAACTGTATATTTTAACGAAAATCGGACTTCATACAAACATAGAGATTAGTTTCTAGATTGTTTCTGAGAAATGTCATTGACTTTAATTGGTTAGTATTGAAAATATCACCAAACTCGACTTCGTTTGTATGCAGCGCGCATTTACGCATTCGGAATAAACCGAAGATTACAAAGCCGGCGCCGGCGCGGCATAGTCATGATCATGATTCGCAATGCACGGAGAATAATATCTGGTATTATTGTAATAATGGATCGACCTTACGCGAATATTTCAAATTTCAAACCTGAAAAATAAGTCAAACAAATGACAGATATACTTCAAATATGTACCGAGATGACAGACAAGTGTGCTAGTATGTATGGGCCAAGTGTACTACTTGTGTGCTTCAACGCCTTCAACTAAACACGCTTTGGGCATATCCATTAGGTTTACTTTGATCTAAGGTAGTAATATGTGACTATTTATATTAGCAGACTTTAATAGAAAATTTGTTGTTTTAAGTAGATTTTAGTTAAATGCACCAGAATTCGATTTACTTCAATAAATAGTTTTCACATCAATATTACTACTAGAATATTTATCTCCGTGTAGGGTACCTACTTGGTTTCTTTGGCGTTTTGTGATAATTTTGTTGCTTAAACTTTCATCGGAGAAAATGTTTAATGTGACTCAACATTTCTTCAAAAACATACAAAAAACATCAAAGGAAAAGTTTCAAAAGCTCTGAAATTACTTTTAACTTAACCCCTTCCAAAATGTTTAACTTACTTTGGTGTCGATGTCGCCCTAGTTCTACTAACTATCTCGCATCGCAACATTTAACTTTCTGCTAGTTTTCGATTCGAATAAGCATTATTGAGTTATAAATTAACTTGTGACTTTAGGACAAATTTCGACCAAACTCAAATACACGGATTTATCGCGATTTCGATGTAGGTCTCATAGAGAAAGATGTTCATTTTGATGGTCAATTCAATTCAATTTTTTGTTTAGTGGCATCCGATGTGTTATCACAATTCAGCCAATGTCTCGTTATATGAAGAGTAAACAAAGGAAAATGATCAGTAGTATTAATTAAGTAAGCGTGGCAGTTTTGCCAATGTAAGTAGTTTATAATCTCAAGTGATTGTTTTAAGGTTAAAACACAAAAGAGTTCACAAAATGGTGGAGCCACGTGCAAGCCCAACGCGCCGATACGCACGCGTCCGTACTCCGCCAGACTTGCAGCGCGAATCCATTTTGATGGTCTGATCAATCTCTTAAAAAACCGTCAACATAATTATTAAGTTGAACCCCTATTAATAGAAAAAAAAAATGCTCTCATCATCAGCTTATAAATGTCCCACTGCAGGGCACGGGGCGTTACGTTAGTTCACCACTCGTGCCCAATGCGGATTGGTAGACTTCACATTCACATACGCATCAGAAAACATCCTGATGGAAGGAGGAAACCTGCATAGGGTAAATAGGGTCCTTTTTAATATGCTGACACTTTTTTAAGGGGATGATCAGACTGTCAAACTGAAACAAAGCACGTGGTATAGAACGACATTATAATAGTTGGCGAAAACGAGACAGTATGTAAAGTTTATGTAAAGTGAGCGAGAGAAAATCTATGTTGTTTGTCCCTTTTTGCGTATACAATAGTTTTGTTTGATCTAGTTGCAATTGTTTGTAGATTTGCTGCAACTGAGATAAACAAAGGCTGATTTTTCACACGTTTTTGTCATAATCTCCATTCCTATTCAGAATACGCGCTTAGCTTGTGCAATTTATACGATATTACGAACATAATAAAATAACTCGATATACACTCGACTAATTATTTGATATCTAAAATATCCGCGGGATAGAATCGTAACTATTATAAAACTGTAACAGAAGTGTGTCTGTACATTATAGGGTTTTTAGGTTTCCCTGACTCCAAATCAACCTTTTTTTAGATTTTTTCGGTCTATTTGTGTGTTTGTGAGTTTGTTGAGCGAGCATCATACAAAAGCTGCTGAACCGATTTTGATGAATCTTTTTTTGTTTGATAGCTTATGATCTGACTTAAAATCTGGTATATAATTTGTGCGGACGAAGTCGCGAGTTAACTTTAGTACTTCTTAAGGTTTAAAATACAATTAATTACACAGCGGTTTTGATTTGAAGACCGGTGACGTTATGTTTCTTGCACGAATGTCACATGTCCTAATAAAGTCGAAAGTAACAAATTTCCATCACTTTCGTACCTACAGAACCTACCTACCTACAACCGCAACCTATAGAATGCGAACGAGAAGATAACACTACTTCATGGATTATAGTTACTAATTGACAACATTTCAAAATTTTAAAACATCCTTTTTATTTGATTTATGGATAGTTTACCGTTAATTAAGAGACACGTATTTTTTATTTTTTCCTAGTTTTCTTTCGTTTCAGAGAAAATATCTAGATACTAAAAAATTGTTTGACGTAAGTTACAAAGGTAGGCTGTATGACAGTAATACCTTTGCCCATTATTATAAAAATAACGTAGGTACAGTCTGTCTAAAAAGTCTTGACAAAAAATGAGGGCACTGCCTCCACGCAAGAACGTCAAAATTACGCATAACCTGGCAACACCACCATACTAAAACGCCGTAGTTCCTCAAACATTCATGTCACGACTTTATAGACTAGACAGACTGTACATTCCGTTGTCAACTTGTCTAGACTTTTTTTTAAATTACCTGTTACATCAGAAGGCAAAGGATATCTGATGGGTGACGCCTACCTCCGCTTTATGTTTTGTTTTTTCAAAATATTTTTAAAACTATAAGTATTGCATTAAAAAATAAATAAAAATATGTACGAGTATCATGATAAGCATCCAAAAATCTGGAAACGGTTTTCGTATTTCACTACCAAATGATAAATGAAATGTTGTCAATTACTATACTTCTTCTTCCTGCCCTTATCCCATTATTTGGGATCGGCGCAATATGTCGTCTTCCTCCATTCATCTCTTTTAGCCGTCATTTCAGCGCACACACCTGTTTTACACATGTCATCTTTCACACAATCTATCCATCTTTTCTTTGGTCGTCCTCTGTTCATGCATCCATCCACATCCATATTTTACATTCGTCTTGTAATATGGCCACTCATCTCTTCTCATCATATGTCCATACCACGATAACCGATTACCGCGCAGCTTTTCATTCACAGGAGCCACTTTCAAACTTCCTCTAATATACTCATTCCCAATTTTTTCCATTCTAGTTGTCAATTACTATACCTAATTTATAAATACCTACCCCGGGCTTACGTCAGAAGGGATAGGACATTAGTATATTTGTCTCCTAACTAGTCCAAACAAAGTTCCGTAGTCAAACATCCTGCTTTCAACTTTTCCATCTACAATCATTCGTTGACTGAACTATACTTAATGAATACTGAAGTTTTCTTCAATCTGTGCGTCCGGTTTAATTTTTAAATTGTTTACCTGTGCAACGAAAGGTTAGAGCAAAATCTTCCTTTCATCGTATCCTTTATTAATACAATTTCTATGTAAGCGATAGGAAAACGCATAATTTATTCCATTATCATCTCCCTCGCACCAAAGCAATTAACTTTACCGCTATTAATTATCTAGAGTTTGTTCGGAATACGTCACTTACTTCTCAACCTCTTTACCCAACTTTACTTCGGTATAATAATTTAGATACAAGAGTAAAAAGTGTGAAATAAACTTAATTATTAAGAAAAAAGAAAACCCGATTGTATTAAAAAACCATTAACTGAAAAGAGAAAGACAAGCTCTTTAATTATTTATCAGCTATACCAACTTTGTTTGGCACATGTAATTGGACCGCATTTGTATTTTGATCGCAATTTTAGTAGTTTGTCCTTCATTATTATCCCGTCCCTGTGGTGCCTGCTAATCCATATAAAAAAAATCTAATAAGTCACAAAAAAATTTAATTATACATTGTGATACAAGTGAGCAAAGTTGGCCATTACAGCCGAGGCGGAATTGCAGCACGAGCCGCCAGACGAGCGCTGTTATGCTAGCCGAGGCTATAATGATCAACGCTCATGCGGTTCATGCGACGTTTTTCAATATACTTGTGAGGAAAAATAATAAAATTTCGTAAAATACAACAATTTGTGGCAAATGGCGCTGTACTTACTTCTTTTTTTCGTTGCGTTCTCTGCCTTTGGGTGAGATGCTATGCGCGCGCAGGTCAACGAAGAGGCAATGACTTTAGGTGACATTCAACCAACGACATTTTGTTGCAAACAACCTAATATTAAAAACGTTATGAACTTAATATTTATGACACAAATGAATGTTAATTGTATGTATGTATGTATATGCTCACGACTATATTCCCCGAGGGGGTAGTCTGAGATGTTCTGAAATCTCAGAGCATCCACATTTCACCAGTAGTACCGAAACTCTGTCCAGTGTGACGGGGGGTGAGCCCGTCGCCACTTATAATGGACAGTGGGTACAATACATGCCTCGAAATTGAAGCATGCAGGCATGAATGTTAATTTGGTGACTAAAATAATTTTTTTCATTAACTTGTATGTCTTTCAAATAACGAAAAGATAGCTTCTAAAAACCAGCAAAAAATGGCCCAGCCGAATAAGTAAATATTATGTTATTTCGTTTGTTGGAACAAGAGTCGTATTAAATATAGGTATATAATAAAGACATTTACTAACATCGAGCAATTCCAATGTCTCCGAAATTACTACCTCACTTGTGATGTATTCGTAGAATATTAATAATTGAGGCACCTATTTCCACCGATTGCGTCGTAGCAGACAATTAGGTTGTCCATTTGTGTGTTACAAACGAACTAATTACGGTAATGTAACTTCATTGTCATGTGTCTGCACCTTTTAACATTATTAAACGTCAAATTAATTTGATAAACACTAAAGGTGGACGCATATTTATCCGCGGTGAACGAGCAGAAGTAGGCGAAAGAATCTAATTTTAGATTTCTTTGTATGTAATTCTATGACACATCGCACACTTATCCGCGGCGAATCGGACGAATCGTCAGAAGAATGAGGCGTTGGAAAACGACTAGTAAATCGAAAAGTCGGCAGATGGCAATGTTAAAAGTTCATAACAAGGCCTCAGGAGTATGCTTGGCGCCATTGCCCTTGCTGTGTTTCGTCGTATTTAAAATTCGTAAAAAATTGGTTTTAGTGATAATTGTGACATAATTTCGTGCGGATTATGTACAAAACAGTTGCGTAAAGCGACTGACGTTACAGGAATCTCAAATAAATGCGATAACAGAACATAAGTTTTGGTTCAAGTTAACTCGTACATGGTCATTTTGGCGGCAACGCGCGAGCTTACGAAATCGACCACAGATTCATCGTCATCTATCATCCCATCATCAAATAAAGAATATAAGAAAAAAAATAACGAATGGCTCAAAAGGACTAGTATCCAGAGCCGTTAAAGACATTATAAAAAAAACAAGGCCTCATGTTAATTAGCAAGAATTTAATGCTATCTTGGTTGCGTAAATACAACTATAAACGCGTGAAAAAACGAGATGGCAGTATTTTTATCAACATGTCGATTCCAAGCAGCCTACAGCCCCTATCTGTCGGTGTTGCCAATGGATAATTTTTCACTACCAATAAATACGCAATAGGACCGAAATTTTTCGTTTGCTATACATAAACGAACATTAAGTGCACAAAAAGTTAATCAATTTGAAGTATCAAAACGTCTCTCATATTATAACCATAATGATCTTACTAATAAATCAAACAATTGCTCCCTAAAATTAGGGAATCGAGAAAAACACGTACACTTTCGATCAAATTTGCACGATTATAACGCCATCCTTCGAATGTCATTGAACGTTTTTTTTAATAAAAACGCCTTATTAAAAGTAAATTAGTTTCGTTCGCCTCCTTCGGCTCCTTCGCCGCGGATAGATATGCGTTCACCCTTATTGTACGTACGTGAACTTTGAACCGTATTTCCCTTTTGGCTTGAAACATTGTCAATCACCTTTATAATACCAGAGCTGATTTTGCGAAAATGTTTAGTCTTTTAGGATAATTATAAAATGTGTAAACATAAATACGTTACATTTTCAGACCATCAACCTGAAAAACTTTCATGGTACCTATCGAGTATGGAACCAACATTGAAATCACGAAAAATAAAATCTGCTTTTCCATAGAAAACGTCAATGACTTTACCCAAATGTATGTAAACAACAGTTTTTTTCGCGATTTCAATGTTGGTTGGTAGTGAAAGATGTTCAGTTTGATGGTGATAAACCAGGCCGTGTAGGCATTGCAGTTTAGTATTAAACGGGCTGTTTTTTTTTTGCGCGGACTCTTTTGCTCCCATAGGAGAAGTTGTTCAGGTTGATGGGTGACACGTGGTTTAATGGTTTGCCTTTAGTTAATTTACTTACACACTGTACAGTATCGTAAAGCATTGCCGTTGTATCGAATGTATGAATTTTAACATTACAATTCGGTATGTCAAGTTTTTTTGGCTTTTATTTTTTATTTTTTACGCATTTTATGAAACTAATTTAAATTTTATTTGCGTATTGTCGTAAATTTTATTTTTAAATTAATAATATCTGTAATCTTTAAATTCAAAAGTAGTCGTGAGAAAATCATTTGAACTCTTGAAAAAAACCCTTGAATTATTTAATAAAATAAAAATCACCTGCCTTCTCTTTCTAACTCTATGGTATCAGAAAAGGCAACTTCAAATGTCAAATTCGTAAATATATATTTTTTTCTTAATGGTTTACCAAGGAGTTTTCAGGTCCTGCGAGTGACTGCGCGTCGGACCGAAAAACGACGTTATTTTATTTAAATATCTGTAATCCTTTCTTTTTAGAATCTCTGACAGTAATTTTATTGAGACAATAATATCGAAATGGTTTTCGATTCGACCCTCCAAAAAAAAACTTGACATACCGAATTGGAGCGGCGGCGGCGCATCGGCAGTGCCTTTTCCGTAAATAGCACTAAAAGACAGTTTAATGTTTTGACACGTTTGAAACGGTGCAGTTACTCGAGGAAACTCGAACTCTAGCTACAATCCCAGTAGCGTAGCGAGGGGCAGGTGCGGGTGCCCCGGGCGGCACTTTACTAGGGGCAGCAAATTCGGGAAAAATATAGATTGATTGAGCTCTGTCTATAACCACTTCGTAGAGCAGAGAAAAGTCGAGCCCGCCCTGCTCGCTCTACGTTTCTGTTTTAATTATTGTGTCTACACATAATCCTAAAGAGGTCAGCACAGCTAGGACATGGTGCTGAAAATTGCATGCGTCACTCGATCCATAGCTTTTACTTAGGTTACGTTGCACATGTTTTGTACGTAAAAGCTCTAGCTCTAACAGATTCGTATTGAGGAGAAAATTCGAGTTCTCTTCTCTCGTTCTACGTCTCTAAGTTTAAATTTTTGCATTTGCAAATTTGCAATGGATGTCTGACCATAAAACGAACGCGAGCAAAAAAATTTCGAGCTCGGTTCGCTCGCTCCGTAATTTTTTGTCTAAGTCTTCTTATAAAGATAAGCATATCCTCGTGGTTATATTCCCCGAGGGAGTGACACAGATATTCTGAACCCACAGAACATCTACCTTTCACTAGTAATACCGAAACTCTGTCCAGTGTGACTGGAGTCAGCCCGTCGCCACTTGTAATGGACAGTGGGTACAAAAATGCCTCGAAATTGAAGCATGCAGATTTCCTCACGATGTTATCCTTCACCTCATTGGTACGAGTCGGTTTGGATGGAGATCGAACCATCGCCTTCTGCACGGCAGGCAACGTTACTCGCCACTGGACCACCATGGGTTTTTAAAGCTAAGGGGGCGCCTAAATCGATATGTGCCCCGGGCGGCAGAAACCCACGCTACGCCACTGTACATTCCTTCTTATTCTTACTGACGTTACGAAAGATAGGAATGAATTGTAAAATAGCGTGTGAATCTCTAGTGAGAAACAAATGTACTGACGTTGTGTGACGTGGAACATGGATGCACCTGTAGAAATTGTCTTGTCGCACATTTCTACCTACATTTTAGTTATAAAGACTGTCTGTTTATTCGTAACTTTAAAAATATGTGACAAAATTTTTTTTCTAAATAATAATATGCTGGTGGTATTTTATGGGGACAATCAGACCACCATTCTGAACAATTTTTTGTATGGGACCAAAATCGAAATTGCGAAAAAAATAATCTGTTCCATACAAAACTGCAATCGAATCCAAAACAATTTACGGTACACAATTTATGTTTATGGTAGTTACTGTATAGATTGTCAACTCTTAAATAAATGTGAATTATAGTTATTTTATGTTGGTGACTTTAAATTGTCAATTAATTGTGTTTCAAGCTATTTTTTATAATTTGAATAATGCATGCGTGATTATAAATTCTGTAAAAATTGTCCAATTGAATGCCGTGGTTACTTGCCTGTAAGTGAGGTTTCATCTGCCTATTGTAATTTAGAACTGTGATTGTATCTGTTTTAACTTTGTTAGTAATCCTTAATCTGAATAAATAAATAAAAAATATAAAAAATGTATGTGACAGCGTATTTTGATGTGATCTTTATCTGATCATCTTCTTAAAAAACCGTCAGCATAATTAAAGTGGTGGTATTCTGTACACTTAACTTGTACTACTCTAGCTCCTAGTTCTTGAATATTATTTGCTTACCACAAGTCTCCTTCAAGTTTAACTCTATTAGATAAATTAAATCGAAGTCAACAGGAAGTATGTTATGTACTACAAATACGCTATGATTGGCTCAAATAAAAGATGTAACAAAACACCCTATTAATATTTTTAAAGGGATGGTTTAGAGTCTAAATTAGATCATCAAACAGAACAACTTTCACTATGGAGACAAAAGTCGATGAAAAATTTAGAAAATCTGCCCTCTCTTCCATTTGAGTCAAGTGGGTAACGGCAGTTTTAACAGCTGTTTTTTTTTTCGCTATTTCGAAGTTGGCGCCATAGTGAAAGTTGTTCAATTTTATGGTCTAAACACCTTTAAATATTACTGGGTCTTTTGTAGTGTTTAGATGAAACCCAAATTAGTTAAGTATTTTCCAAATTATATCTCCAGAAACGCGAAATGCAACTTAATGCCTTTTAATTCGCAAATTCGCAATGCACTGTGACTGATACATAAAAAGCAAATCCTAAAATAAGTAAGTAGTACAAATCATTTTAACAGTAATTAATATAACAATTTTAACATCGATAATTAATACTTCAGACTCCGAGTTACCTTGCTATAATACAAATTGAATTAATTAAAACACTCTCGCTTCGATACTGATTGAGCAACATTAATTATACTGGTATGATTATTTCAAATTACATATCCATGTTTACTAAGTACAACAAATAGGTATTTCATATCGCCCTGTAATTTTTTTGTGTTCCGGTCCACAATTGGCAAAACGAAACACTTATGGAATGTCCGTCCGTCCGTCTGTCATAGGCATTATTCTCGTAGACCGTAAGACACAGGAAGCTGAAACTTGGTACAGTTATAGCAATTAACGGTCTAATGACAAAAATAATGTCAAAAAAGCTTAATGTTTATACTGAGGGGCAGTTTTGGGGGGCAGAAAGAGATAAAAACAAAAATAATGTTTCTACAATATCGTGTGGGGTATGACTCTAACAAAAATTTTCACTTTAAAGCTTAATATTTCGCTAACGTATCCCTAAATCGAAAAATTAGATTTCCACATCCACAATATTTTTAAAAGACCTATCCAACGATACCCCACACCAAAGGATAGACGACAAAAAAATTGCATCCCCACTTTTCGTGTAGGGGAAGTACCCTAAGATCAAAAATTTATCAAAATTTAATTCTACCACTTTGTCGGCTTGATAAATATCTATACCCATGTCAAATTACAGCTTTCTAGTGCTAAGCGTCTCTGAGCTAAGCCGCGGACAGACGGACAGACGGACAGACGGACAGACGAACGGACATGGCGAAACTTAAAAGGGTTCCTTGTTGACTACGGAACCCTAAAACGCGCTGCAGATTCTTCCGCACTTGTCACCATTCTGGCCTCGATTGTATTTGTATGCTGTGACCGATTATGTGAGTAATTTACCGTGATCCATATTGCGTTGCTCACACAGGCGGAGCCGCATGTTAGTTTACATTAATAAATAGCAATCAGTATAGGTAAATCAATACATTAATCAAACAGTACCTAGAGACATTACTGACCTTGTTTGAATCGGGTGTACACAAAGGCGCCTCTATATGCAATACGCGCGCCCTCTCGCAGAATTACCAGTTTTCGCATATACTATAGAATAAACATATACGCATCTACTGCCCAGCACCACAATAGCATGATCAAGTATCGTATCGATGCTTTCACACATAGCGCGTGTTAGAGGACGGACGAACATACGGCGACACATCAAGCTACGCAAAACCAAAATAAACTGGCCGTCCGTAGGTAGAGTAATGAATAACGTCGCGAGGCCAGCTTATATTGGTTTTGCGTAGCTTGATGTGTCGCCATGTGTACGAACAGGGTACGATAGTACACAGGTACCACGGCTGAGTGTGTGCACCTTACGTATGTCCTACACCGCGCACTATGTGGGAGTGCATCGAACGCGACCGTCCCGGGCCGCTTGAATTTAACTTTCTTTCTGTAGCGATATTTATTTTTGTTTTATGTTGTATGCAACGAATTTCTATTATTCTTACCCTGTGTCATCTGATGATAGGATAACAATATAAATGCGTCGCTTGTTTTATTGAAAAGATGCGCCTTTTTAACGCATGTAGGTATCCACTATCATTGACTGTGGATAAACTTAGAGTAAGCTCTGAGGATAATAATTATAGGCTATTTGACAAGTAGTCAAATCAACAACTTTTTATCGAACGTCAAAACGAAAGCTTCGCATGAAACCTTTTACTTGGGTTAGTCCACTCTGATCACGCAATCCGTTGTACGCTCTTGTGACATTATCTATGTCTCATTACTTTTTATAGTTTATTTATTCTGTTATTGTATTCATGCTAAACAATACGTGAAAATTGAAGTTAAGCTTTATTTTCAGACGTTCATTGTAGTAAAAGGAAATATATTATATACATAATATATTTAATGTAGTAAAAATGCCCTATTATCTCAATCACGTGTGCCTGATCCGCATTAGGCCTGCGTGGTGGAGTATAGCCCACTTCCTCTCACCCTAATTCGTGAGAGGAGGCCTTTGCCCTGCAGTAGCATCCTACAAACTCGGTTAGTGTCGGTACTGCTTGATTATTGTATTGAAACATTACTGAGAAAAGCAATTAAATGGTTTTCCATTTTCATGTGAAATGGTATTGTGACCATAATGCATTAAATCTCGTCATTAATTATTATTCACGGATTTATTGTTATTGATTATTAAAATGTCACAGTTGAACGGATTGTGAATCCTTTTGTCTCTAGTTTATAACTACGACCTATACATAAACTCATAACTCATAATACTAATAAAATTATGAGTTCTGAGAATTTTGAGTTATGAGTCTGTTTTGGTGTGCAATAAAGTATAATTGAATTGAATTGAGATCCTAGTCCTAGTTCAAGCTGTGAATAGTTCGTCGCTGACTATGCAGACTGGCCTATCTAACATTGGCAATTTTCATGTCCTATGTTGATACATTATTGCAACTTCATATCTTGAGAATACGTTTATGTTTAGTTTTTTTAAATTAAAGTGATAATTTTAAAGTTACATCCTAATTTATTTATCCTATTAATTTATCATACAGAAACGGGCAATTCGAGCTATATATGGTCTGTCGTGATTCGCTTCGCGACCTTTTTAAGGACATTAATATTTTAACAGTTTATGGACAATTTATTTATGAAAACATTTTATATGCAAGAAAAAATTTGTCTTTATTTCCAAAAATTGTGATGTCCATAATTACAACACTCGAAACAAAAATAAACTGCTATCTCCACACTTTCGGCTTAGTAGGGTCAACACGTCTTTCATGGGTCACTGTATACGTTGTTATAATAAAATACCCGACACCATTTTGAATCTTTCCGAAAACATGTTTAAAACTCAAATCAGAAAAGTCCTCTGTAACAAAGCATATTATAAACTGGATGATTATTTAAATGATCAAAATGCTTTGGTCTGAGGTCACTAGCTTTTAGTTTATTTACTTTACTGTATAGTATAGATTATTTTATTAAATATACTATGTATTATTGTAAACATAACTTTAGCTTAAGAATTTATATTGTAATAGTTATTAAGTCGTGTTATGTTGTAGAGTTTCTGGTCGCATCTTCTCTACAGCGACAACACGTTCCGACGCGGTGTTAGCTTTAAAAAAGATTTGAGGTTTGATAAGTGTGCTGCAAGCTCCTATACTGAATAAATTATATTGACTTGACTTGACTTGAATTGATTAAACAATCAGGGGAGAAACATGGTTTTTGAGCTATCCTAAACATTTATCACAAATGATAAAGGGCAGTCTGCATCGTCAGCGACGAGTTGTGTTGCGTGAGTAGATATGTGCGAAACCGAAGCCAAAGCTTTTGCCACCTTCGACCAAAAACAGCAACTTTGGCCACACATGGCCGTCTTCGGTCGAAATCAGCCGAAGTTCTGATAGAAGACGAAACTTTGTAACCAGCCTACTGGTTTGTTACAATGTTACCTGTGGTAATAAATGTGAATAAAAGGTAGTTTTAATAAAAAAATCAAACGCGCCAATTCATTTGCAATCAAATTAGGGAAATACCTGCTCGTTTGGTTAGATTGAACACTTGATTAATATTTATATCTGATGGAAATTAATTTCATTGTATAGAGGTATCTCCCACTGATCGACCTTTGACCCTTTCAGAACCGCGTCACCATTAGCTTGTCCTTCATTATGTTACTGTGGTGCCTTCTAATCCAAGGAAATCAAATTTGAAAATCATAAGTATTCCCAAATTAAAAAAAAATACTGGTCTTCAAAAAAATGTTAACCGCAATGTTAATGTTGGTGTATGTCGCAAGTAAAAGTGACTTCAATTTATAGATACTTAGTATGGATTTTGCATTATTTTAGTACTTTTATAGTCAGGTATTCTAGTATTTCTACTTATGATTAAGGGTAGGTACGAATATGCTGAATAGGTGCACCCTTAAAATTGTTTTAGACAACAACAAAAAAAGGGGTGTAAGTACGAGTATACCATTTACTCTAAGGATGTATATTAATCTCATACGACAGAAGAACATGTATGCAGGTTGTAACAAAACACCCTAGTGTTGAGCGGCCAGTAATAAAACTTACATAGGTTTTTAGAGGATCTTTCAAAATACATTAAAACATTACATCCATTGCTAGGCCGCATCGGAGCTGTGCTAATGAGGTACAAGTAACTTCTAAGGTTGTATGGAAGAAATATCTTTTTAGCGCTGAGACCGCCTTGTTTTGTATCTTCTGTATTTCTTTACAGTATATTTTGCTGAATAGGTAGGTAATATGTTTTGAATGATAGAGAATGAGTTGATTCTTATAGGTTTTGGTTACTCTGTCATGAACATTTGGAGTCAAATATCTCAGCTCCGATGCGTGTTAGGCCATAAGTGTTCAATACAAAACATGCTTATTTTTATAGTACTATAATTATACAATACTTTCATAGGTGGCCGCGATTATTTAAAAATTGGCAATACCTTTACCCATTTTAATTTTAATGGCGATTTCCTATTTTCTACTCGACTATTCCTTCTCTATGGGATTTTGCTCAGAATCAATAAACCAACTCTCGGTACTACTAGGTTAGTAGGTCGCTTTGATATTGAAATTGAAGCAGGTTCACACAGTGTTATATTTCACTGGAAAGCCAGTGTTGTTGATAATTGTAAATACAAACTCCTAAAAACTCGCTTATTTGGTCTGATCCAGGCCTCCTGCACGGCTACTTACTGGTCACTAGACCACCGTGGAGAAAAACTAATTACTAAGACATCAAATAATAAAATTAATTCATTTAACAAAGCTCTACAAAAAATAATCAAAGTGTTTAATGTGAAATAAATCGTTAAACCATTGAAAATGTAAAGCTTTATACCTCGATCTAGTGTTCGAGTACGATGACAGCGTAGAGTAAACGTAACAGTACTCTGTGGTAAACGTATTGAATTATATTGACTGATTGTATCGAGTAATTGTTCGCCCTTATTGACCCATTTACGGATTACGGAAGTCAGAGAGTCTACATTGGATCAAGAACAAGATCACACAAACACACAACACACAAATTGTCACACATTGATTTAACAATAAGCGCCAGGAGAAAAGTTTGTAATTTTATTTTTCCATTACAATGAGTCAATGACATTCTATACACAGGACTTCGCTTCAGTGCGCTATTAACGGGACCACTAAGTTATGCCTAATTGTTTTAAATTACTGTTTTATGACCGAATATATTTGAAAGATATGAAAGGACTGAAATGTAAGCGGCAATGTACGACAGCCGAGCATAAATGATGCATATATTGATGCATGTTATTGGCTTTCTGCTTTATATTCATGTAACTACTGTATTATATTGCTGTTAGTTTTCCAATAAAATAAAAATAAATAAAATAAAATAAAATAAATAAAATATAAAGGTGATATTAGTGCCATTTTTTTGTTCTGTTATTGTATGACGTGGGGATGTATAGACTGTCATTGTTCCATTATGATTTAGATTTAAAAAGTTTTTACCCGTCTGCACCAGAAGGAAGGTAATATTTTCTAGCAAGAAATAATATAGAACATAACTCTATAAACCAGATTTAATAACATCGCCCATTCAAAGGCACGGCTTTATGAGCTTTTGTGTTTCTGCTTCCAAGACTTAAACATTATGTCAAAGGCATTTAACGAAGGATCTTCCAATATCTCCCGTGGACACGACTTGTTCGTTAATAAATTGTACCTAACTAGCGCACCGGCCTTTGTTTCGATACGAAACCAACAATGAGCAATGACAAAAATGCACTTTTAAGCATCAAAGAAAAAATTCAATCGCAGAAAAATTTCCCTTAGCTGGTACTTATATTTATTTCTTCCAGAACAGGAAATATTTTCATGAGATTCCTAGGCAAGTTGCGTAGGTTCAATATAATCAATTGTTATAGTGCAGAAATGATTATAAATAAATATAGAGTTTACACGCGACTTCGTCCGCACAAATTATACAGGGTGATTTGTAATTCGACCTATTCCTTGAAAGAGGTCATACTAGACCTCATTTGCAATAAATTAAGCCCAGTTAATAAAGTGATGGTTTTAAGATTTTTCAGAAATTTACGGTCTTGGTCCCGAAAAAAGATAATTGTAAAAAAAATACTCAACCCTGGTCAGTATATTGATACTTTTCTGAAAGCTAATGAATAATTTATTAACCGTAAATATCAATGACCTCAGAAATAATAGGTCTTAAATGGCAATGATAATAATTTTTTTTTTGTAACTCTTTCATAAAACAGCCTGTATTGTTCGAAAAAAAATTATGGTAATGAGAAAGTAACCTGTAGGTACCCGCGCTTTTCGTAGAGCGAAAGCCGCGCTTGCCGCTACAAGTAGTATGGAATAAAGCCGAGTCGCTCGCAAGAAGAGAAATCATGCTAGATGTGCAGCTCTACCAATGTCAAGAAGTTTGTGGAAGTATCTACAGGGTGAAATTGATATCATTAGCATCCTTTTAAACTAAGAGTCTACCCATCAAACTAAACGACTATAGAGGAGCAAACTGAACGTAGCACAAAAAAAATCAGCTGTTGCATACATTTCAGTTGAGTAGGCATTGCAGTTTAGTATGTAACATCTGTTTTTTTTAGCTTCGATTGGTTTGCTATCATAATCAAAATTGCTCAGTTTGATGGGTAGACTATTAGTTTAAAAGGATGCTAATGATATCAATTTCCCCCTTTATACCAATATCAATGATTGGTTTCAAGCAAAAACACACTTGAGAATAGGGCGGAGCCTTGTAGCAAGCTCAAACGCAACCCGCGTGAACATCATGCAAATGACACAACTCTGACTCGCCTCTTATCGCTTTACAGAAGAACAAATTGTGACTATTACTCGACTGAATATGTTTAGCAAAGTTTGAAAATTCCCATTCTTAACTTTTAACTTAAGACGGGTTAAAAAACGTTTTAGGTAGGTATTTAAAATAATCACAACAGTCAAAACATTAGGTACTATCATACCTGGATCTAAAAAGACTAAAAGAAAATTTAATATAATGTTTTACTCAAGCACAATAAGCTTTTTCTTTATTTACAAACACACGAAAGTTAAAAGTAACTGAAACGATATTCCCTTTGTTTAGTAGAAAACTTAAGCTCCTTTTCCAGGTAATCAGGCACTGATGCATCCTGTTTGCTATAGAACTAGAATATAATAAGCTGGAAATAAATAATTCCTTTGCTTCCCGGTACCTTCTGCATGGCTAAGAGAAAATAAAACCTCATCATCCCTTACAATACAATCATGGCCATGTCACATCCTGGACACTTACTGCCAGTTGCACGTACGTTCATTATGAGAAGTTAATTCCGAATGCGTAAATGCGCGCTGCATACAAACGAAGTCTGGTGATATTTTAAATACTAACCAATTATAGTCAATGACATTTTTCAGAAACAATCTAGAAACGAATTTCTATGCTTGCATGAAGTCAGATTTTCGTTAAAATATACGGTTTCAATGCTAGGATTAATTTAAGATTTGTATGTAAAACTTTGAGAGACTGTAACTTTAAAAATATACATTTTAACGAATATCTCACTTCATACAAGCACAGAGATTAGTTTCTAGATTGTTTCAGAAAAATTTCATTGTCTTGAATTAGTTAGTTTTACAAACAAAATATCACCATACTTTGTTTGTATGGAGCACGCTCCGAATTATATTCCCTTAAACATAATCCTCCATTAAATCTCTTGCTGTCACTTTTTGTCTTGTTGACGTAGTAAAAGCTAGCAAGAGATTTAATGGAGGATTAAGTTTAATGAACGTACGTGAAACTGACCGTTAGCTGGGAAAATACAAAGAGGGAAAATAGTGCGATACTGGGCGAGTGCGAGAGAGACAGAAATACGCCACTACCTAACATTTTTCTTCCAAGTTTCATACCAACCGAGGGTGAGGTTAAAATTGGTGGAGGGCAGAAAGTGTCCGTACTGTATGTAGTACTATACTTCATTCCAAATAAGGACGACGAGATTTTCCGATTCCTATTTAGCTTTCTGGCTAATTCTGATTACCAAATACATATACTATCCGACATATCTTGGATGCTACTAAAGCTGTTCTAAGAATAAGTGAGAGGAAGTTTTTTCAAATCTCTGTTTCTGTAATACAAAATAGCCTTAAAATGTTGTTGCTATTTTGAATGGAGTAAAGATACTCTTACTTATACCACAGCATAACTACACTCGAGAGCAATGAATACGGGTCACCAACAACATAAACCTTAATATCTCAGAAACTAAGAATGATAGCTCATTCAAATAAAACGTATTTATAGACTATTTAATTCACTCTAATTAAATTAATAAAATTTCTGGTTGCTATTAAGTAATGTCAATTAAATGTTATAAACTAAAAAATATTTTTTGAAAATTTAATTTTTAGTATTGAAATGTTTATTATATAATATATGCAAAGTGTTAATGAATAAGCGCAAAACCTCATACCTACACCCCAACTGATTTATAACAAAATAATTAGATTGAAACAATAATTTCGTTTGAATAATATAATTGTTATTAATATAAAACTTATGAAATCTTCTAATGTTAGAATCGTATACTGATTGTAAAAGTACTTCAGATAAGTATCAGGTTCTACTATTCTATTTACCATAAACAGCCACAAGCATGATAATAAAATATAATATCAACAGCAATATGATTTTAAAATTCATGTTGCGTGACATCTTGTTTTATCAGAGAGCCGCAAAGAAACAAAGAAATATTACTTCACAGTTGCTGGAGACCAATCGCGCAAAATAAATCTCCACTGAACCGTGATTGGACCGCGTGCGAACCATAACGTTTAACACATTAGGTATCGCGCTAATCGTTTGACACCAGTTAAACGCCGTTTTGACTGATCGCTCAGACGTTAAAAGCTGTCACATGGTAAATAAGTCAAGTTTAGCGGGGTACGGAATTCGCACAGTTGAATACTAATTGGATTTGATTAGAACTGAAATTGGATTAGGATTGAACTTTGATGTTTTAAAGGCTCTTGGCTGGGACCTTCAATCAATGGCAAATATATCTGATTAATTTTGGAACCAGTCCCAGCCTAGGCTATTCAGAACCAATATATTTGCGATCGCTGATACATACAGTAATTGAATTCTACACAAGAGGGCGGAGGATCTTCCATGAGACCTTGACATTATTCGACAGATTTAGAATGTGGGTTTTCTAAACGTAAATCCAACAAACAAAACATTATTACCGTGTGGGTGGGTTATTCCTTAGGGTATTGTAAGGATTAATTTAGTAAAGAGATAGAATGACAATTCTAATTTTGAGTATCTACCCCTTGGGCAAAATGAAAATATAGATGCTATTTTCATTTTGCCCAAGGGATCTCGGTCCCTAAGTAGCCTACCTAATACCTAAGTAGATTCATTTGTCACTTGGAATGTACATTATTATTTGTCTGTGTCAATTAATTATATATTGTTGTAGTTAGTAACACTATCACACACAGAAGCGAAAATACAAACTCAATGGATCGACTGAAATAAAGATTTAATTCTTCTTATCGTGTGGGCAGCAAGCCCTGGTGTCAGAGTTTTTTCAGACCGCCTTAAATGTTTGCCTATTTAAGATTTAATTATTATTGCCAGTTTTTATTCGGATTTGTAAAGTTAGATTGCGTAACACTCAGTTGCATTAAAATTAATCCTCCATTAAATCTCCTGCTGTCACTTTTAGTCTTGTTGTCGTAGTAAAAGCTAGCAAGAGATTTAACGGTGGATTAACTTCAATGAACGTTTCTGCAACTGATAGTTAGAAGGTTAATGCTTCGTTAATGTTAAGGACAAAATATAAATAGCAAATGTCCTTGACGTTGTTTCGCAATAAATATCACCAAATCTCAAGGATAGTTTTATATACAGAAATACTTGAGCCACCACAAATTCTTGTTGGAGTGATCATATCTATCTAGGTATATTGGTTTTGGTATTGACAAAATTAGTTGAGATCTAGTCAATGAAATAAGTGTTTAAGTACAGAAATCAATTAATAATAACGTAATTGCTTGAAGAGATTAAATTAAACTGAGGTACTGTAGAGACCCCATATCATGAGCAAAAGCGCTGGCCACTTTAGGTTGAATTTGGAATACAATATTGGAAAAAACAAACGTTCTAAGCTTTCGGCATAGAGATAGGAAGTACTAAGTGCTTTCGGCTTTGTTTATCGTTGGACTGTACCTAAGGACGTCTTGCACAGCGTAGAGTTTGCTTTGAGTAATAAATACATATTTTAATTAAATTTTTCAGCTTTAATATACCTCTCGCAGGATTTTGCGCCTTTACAGTACCTACCTATCTATATTTCTTTTGAACAAAATTACTGAATACAACTATAATGAAAACCCAAATGAAAAAGTTCTACTCCAATTTTACTACAAAAGCCTAAAAGCGATAAAATTATAGAATACTTTAATAGGTAGGTTCTAAATATTCCACTTTTAATATACTTGACTAACAAATATGTTCATTTTAAAGCTTAATATTTCGCTAACGGATCCCTCAATCGATCGAAATCGAAAATGGTTTTCACATACTCACAATATTTTAAAAGACCTATCCAACGATACCCCACACCATGGGATAGACGAGAAAAAAAAATTGCAACCCCACTTTTCGTCTAGGGGAGGTACCCTAAAAAAATGTTTTTCATTTTACCACTTTGTCGGCGTGATAAATATATCCCCAAATGTATACCCATGTCAAATTACAGCTTTCTAGTACAAAGCGTCTCGGAGCGAAGCCGCGGACAGACGGACAGACGGACAGACGGACAGACGGACAGACGGACAGACGGACAGACGGACAGACGGACAGACGGACAGACGGACAGACGGACAGACGGACAGACGGACAGACGGACAGACGGACAGACGGACAGACGGACAGACGGACAGACGGACAGACATGACGAAACTAAAAGGGTTCCTTGTTGACTACGAAACCTTAAAAATCTATATAATCATTATATAAAATAGCTTTAAGGCTATTGTAGTTTAACTCTTCCTTATCGTATTAAAAGCCAGGTTATTGTGTGAAAAGAAAAATATACATTGTTCTTCAAAGAAAAATGCAAAGTAGGTTTTTCACGGTAGACTGCTTCGAAAATCTTGCAATTTAAAAGCTTCTTATTTTTCCTTCGTCTCTTTTGAACTTCTTCAATTATGTGCAATCCTAATGAAAATTTATTATTTTTAGGGGTCCGTAATCTTAATTAAAACAATTAAACAATAATTCCTAAGCCAACGCTGACCTTCCGTTTGTCTGTCTGTCCTACCTATTTAGGGCTGTAACTTATGAATAATAAAAACTAGAAAGTTGAAATGTTTTCAGCATGTGCGTTATCATGGCGGATTTGCTAACAAATATAATAAAAGTGCCAAAGAGTTAAAAATTAAGGGGGGTCCTCATACAAGAAACTAGTTTTTATCACCGCGCACCGTTTTTTCTTCTCGCTCTGTCGTAAAAACGTACAAGCAACTGATTAAACATAGTGTGATTATAGAGCAAACTCTACAGTATAACAACAAATAAACTTTAAGGCAAATGTGAGTCGATCTCGCACTGAAGGTCCCGGAGAAAACAAACCTTTTTTGTACGTTAATATGTTGTTAGGTGGTGTGGTACGGAACCCTCAGTGCGCGAGTAACCCGACTCGCACTTGACCGGTTTTATTCCCTAAGCCATCCGTTTTTAATCGGGAAAGTAGGAAAGATTCTGCAAACAGTTTTTATAGCTGACTCATGTTTTTACTAGTGCTCTATAGGTAATTCTTTGATTAATTAATAATTTGATCTGAATTTCATGAAACTGAGAAAAGATTTAATTTTGATATTACCTCGAAATTAAGTGAGTTGTTACATACAATCCTTGTATCTCGAGATATAATGCCCTCAAAGTAAAAAAAATCTGGGCCCCTAGACAAAGTATCTTTCGATTAGCGTTAACGACAATAGAAAACATAAAAATGTATGGACTTGACGTATGGTGACGAAAATATACGTCAAAATGTTTCGATCGCCAATGTCAAATCGCACATTTTGTTCGTTTCTACTAGCGTCGACACCAATAGAATGTCACTTTGTCTAGGGGGGCAGGAATCAGAGCGCTACTAGCGAACTAAGCTATGTCAGAATAAGCTTTTAATAAAATGACTAAGAAACCCTATCATGGGTGAGTCCGACTCACTCTTGACCGGTTTTTATTTATATAGAGCATTGCATAGCATAGCATATGCTCACAACTATATTCCCGAGGGGGTAGTCAGAGATATTCTGAAACCACAGAACATCCTCGTGTTTAATACAACGTGTTAATGAATAAACGCAAAACTAGAAAATAGTTTGTTCAGAATCGAGAGCAGAATCTAATTATCAAGATTTCAACATAGGTTACATTTTTGCAAAATATTAAATAATTTGTTCGCATAATTAAAATTTACTGAACTCGATGTCAAACCAACGCACAGACACACTTACCCTATTTACTACCGAAACAAGTTAGCACTTTCATTCATCGCTGAAATAATAACAAATCATTTTTGCATAAAACTTAAAATGCGAATAACTTAAAATTTTAATTAGTAAATTTATGAAATTTTTCTTTCAATGCAATTATTTTGTTATACATCAGTTTCGATGATGAGGTATTGCGCTTATTCATAAACACGTTGAATAGAGTAACCTAATAAACTTAATACTTACTTAAAATGTCTTATTTTTTTAAATTTATAATTAATAGACTTTTTGCTTGTGTGTTAGCACCGCATTTCCACCAATGTCAAGTAGTTTATGGAAGTATCTATCCCAATCTCAGGAATTGTTTTTGATCAAGAACAAGAAGAGATTGAGGATTGCGGAGCCTCGTGGCAGGCAAAAACGCGACGCGTGAATAACACGCGAGACAAGTGCTCGGGTTAGAACCTGCAACGTGACTCTTACAATGCCTTATAAATATCAGTGCGCACGCTGTCAGGTTTTTACCTGACAGCGTTAGCGTGCGTGCGTGCTCTACATTTTTGTAGAGCATATTTGATGCTCGTATAACAGGACGCATCGAACGTTTAACTTAGTTCTGTTTATTTATCAATAAACACTTCATGATTTCGGAGGCTTTCAAGCATAGAAATGTCACGTTCCTATTCTGCACAACACGAGCATACCTACCTACTGCTTGTTTGTATTTTCTACTATTATACCTACAGAGATTAGGGATATTATTTCTTATTTTTAGGGTAAAAATAAATAATAAAAACCGGCCAAGTGCGAGTCGGTCTCGCGCTAAAGGTCCCGGAAAAAAATATATTTTAATTTAATATGTTGTGTGGTGGTGTGCGAGTAGGGTTTTTTTTCTCTGTAGCTTTTCACTTACGATCATAGTCCCTTTTGGGATGACTAGTGCGTGTGAAGAACATTCTGTGTAGTTACCGATTGTATTGAATACCGATTATCAATTTAATTAAACGCTTTATTCGTTATTAAGTGGTTCGTTAGATCTTCCATATTTCTGACACGCCTTAACATTTATAAATGTTCATGTGTTTTATTCTAAGGTGGTTAGAGATAATTGTTATAAAACCCTCTGGTGAATGTGATTAAAGAATTTGAACCAAACCTCAAAATTTGCATGAACACTTATCATATTATATCATAAAATCTATCTGGCCACCACGAGTAGAACACAAATAAAAACGGTCAATTGTGCCATAAAGAAAGTTGTTCTGTTTGACGGTCTGATCATCCTCTTAAAAAGTGTCAGCATATTAAGTTGGACCCAGTATAATTAATTAATCAAAGATTTCAAACTACATAATTATCATAATTAAATGTAGAGTGACGACGACAGTGATTTGACTCTTAAATCTATTCAATCCGACGCCTCTGATATTTAGTTAACAATTTAATTCTAATAAAGGCCTACGCTGATTTCTACAAATGGAAAACTAAGAAAGGCGTTAAGTCTGTATCTGAATAATATATTATTAAATAGAATATTTTATTTCCAGCATTTAAAATTGCATAAAGAAGGCAATTAAATAGCCCATGGTGCGTATTGCTTTTTAGGGTTCCGTACCCAAAGGGTGAAAACGGGACCCTATTACTAAGCCTACGTTGTCCGTCCGCCCGTCCGTCCTACCTATTTAGGGCTGTAACTTTTGAACCGTAATAGCTAGACAGTTGAAATTTTCACAGAATATGCGCGGATTTATAAACAAATCATAAAAAAACAAAAAGTTAAAATTAAGGGGGATCCTCATACAAGAAACTAGTTTTTATCAAAGTTTTTGCTTCTCGCTCTATCGTAAAAACGGTAATACACACAAGCGTCAAACAAGCGGTGTGATTATAGAGCAAACTCTACAGTATAACAACACATAATAAACACCAGCCAAGTGTGAGTCGGTCTCGTGTTAAAGGTCCAGGATAAAAAAAATAGTTAGTGTAGGCGAGGGATGAATGACGAACACTGATTTTTGAACTAGGTGAGGGAAGTGCGAGAGCGCGACGTGCATCGAGAGCGGATGATAGATGATGCCTGTTTTTTCTATAAGCCACGGGCGCTGCCTCTGCAGTTACCCCCTCTCGCCCCGCGTCCTACCCCTCTGTCGCCATGCATGCAGGCCACTACTACTCGCACATACCTACATTTAATAAAACTAAAAAATAATAAAATAAGTACATCTCAAACAAATTCAAAACATTTTGATACAATACAACGTGTCGCTAACATTCCCCACCCTAGTGCTGCCTCAGCACTCATCCCTTGTAGGTATGAATGCGACGCGTGCAGCTGATCGCCTTAACACTCCAGACTTCGTCTTCACGTCTACCAATCTGACGCGGCCATCTTTGCCTGGTAGCACGGCTTGTACTCGCCCCTTGGGCCAAATATTTCTAGGTGAGTCAGGGTCAACGATCAGCACGAGATCGCCCACTTGTAAGGGTCTGTGCTCTTGCTGCCATTTCCTTCTGGGGAGCATGTCAGGCAGTACTTCTCGTATCCATCGTCTCCAGTATGCATCAGCCAGCGCTTGTGAGGTACGCCACTGTTTACGCAGGTATAAATCTGAATTATCGAATACTCCGATCACTGGCAGGTTTGAAGAGGAGCCTATTAGAAAGTGATTAGGTGTTAAGGTCTCATCACTCTTAGGTTCGACTGTTACGTGCGTAAGGGGACGGCTGTTCACCATTTGTTCCACCTCGGTCATCAAAGTGGAAAGAACTTCGTCTCTTGGCGCGCGTTCGTTTAGTGTGACTTTAAGTGCGCTTTTTATTGTTCGTATCAGCCGCTCCCACGCCCCACCCCAGTGTGGACTTGCAGGGGGGATAAAATTCCATGTAGTGCCGTAATTCACAGCCTCGCTCTTCAACACGTCCTGGTTTAACTCCTGGATAGATTTCTTCAGTTCGGTATCAGCGCCCCTCATGTTGGTCCCGTTATCTGAGTATAGGTGTAACGGCCAACCGCGCCTCGCAGCCATTCGACGAAGAGCCATGATCAGTGCATCAGAGGTAAGTCTCGTGACGATTTCGATATGTACCGCCCTTACAGTTAGGCAGGTGAATATCACCCCGTACCTCTTCTCTCGGCGCCTTCCAACAGTCACCTCCATTGGCCCAAAAAGATCCAAACCACAGTAACTGAAGACTCGGTGATGATGAGCCATTCGTGCAGCAGGTAAGTCACCCATTCTGGGCGGTTGAGGTTTAGCTTTCTTTATTCTACAAAACATGCATTTTATTGCTACATGTTTCACAGCTGGCCGTATACGAGTTAACCAGTATTTTTGTTTCAGGTTGTTTACGACTGTTTCCTGGTTGCCATGAGCAGCCTTGATATGGTAGTGTCGCACGATCAACATAGCGACGTGGTTGCGGCCTTCGAGTATGACAGGTTGCTTTGTTTCAGAAGATATTTCAGCAGCCGCGTCAATACGTCCACCAACACGCAGGATCCCATGGTCGTCCAGGAACGGTGACAAGGTAAGTAGTCTGCTTTTCTTATCTAATACCTTTTTGTTTTTCAGGTTTTGAAGATCTTCGGCGAACGACTGAGCCTGCGAGTATTTAATGAGCAGGCGCTCAGCCCTCTCCATCACGTCACTGTCTACATTTCCGGTTCGTTTTTTACATTTATCTACAAACGACAAAACCATACAGGTCGTTTTCAGCAGACGAAGCCACGAAGAAAATCTTTCAGGTTCCGGTACGGCGGGTAAACATTCAGTGAGCGTCTGAACTATCGTTACACATTCCAGGTCCTCATCACTAACTGCTGCAATCGGCTTGTCCAACGGCCAAAAGTCTTCTGAGTTATACAAAAATCCCGGGCCGTGAAACCATTCATTTTCAAACACGGACAAATCGCAGTTTTCCCTTGTTGCTATGTCGGCCACATTTAATTTTGTAGGTATATATCTCCATTCATTAATTTGTGTTAACTCGTCAATCTCTCCGAGTCGATGTGCCACATACGCTTTATAATTACGCGCAGTATTCTTTATCCAGTGTAATACAGTAGTTGAATCACACCAAAAGTACGTTTTTTGTGCGATCATTTTATGTTCCTTCTTTATAGTCTCTGCCAGCCTTGCACCTAGCACAGCAGCTTGTAGTTCTAGGCGTGGCACTGAGGTATGTTTAACGGGCGCCACGCGACATTTGCTTGATATAAATGCCACTTGTATACATTTGTTTTCATTTGTCCAGCACCAATAAGCTACGGCGCATATCGCTTTAGTCGAAGCGTCGCAAAATATGTGTAACTGTAGGTTCATATAACTTGCACAGTTTTCTAATGACTTGTTATTATGAATGGATGAAGGAGGATGCGCGGGCGCGGGCGGCGCGGGTGCAGGTGTGCGGCCCGCCGCGTTACTATCCAGTGCGCTCGGTGCATTTCCTGTCTCACTCACACTCGTACTCGCTTTGTAATGTCTAGGTAATCGAATGCGATTGATATTATTCAGTAACTCCAACCAGCCCGTCCATTGTTCATATATGCGGTCGGGTATTGAATCGTCCCAATTAAGGGCTGCCCTCCACGTATCTTGCAGCATAATTTTTCCTTTAATCGTGAAAGGTGAAAGGAATCCGTAGACATCAAATATAGACATGACGACCCGTAGAACCTCCCTTTTAGTAGGTCGCTGCTGCCCATTAATTATTGCTTCAGGAATCCGTTTGAATGAAACATCGAAACCCAGCATGTCTTCCTCCGGAAACCAGATCAAACCGAGCGTTCTCTCGCCTTCGTTTTGGTGTCCAATTTTGAATTTTACAGCAGTGGACCCCAAACTGTCTTTAGGTATACTTTTGATTACAGTTTCGCTATTACTCGTCCAGTTTCGAATGTTAAATCCGCCTTGTTCATGTATGTATGTTATTTGTTTCACTAACTCAACTGCGGTTTTCTCATCTTCTATGCTATCTATATAATCATCCATATAATGTTGTTTACAAATTGCTTGCACAGCGGCCGGCATCGATGACTCATACGGTAATGCGTTTTTATTCTTAATGAATTGTGCGATGAATGGTGAACAGTTAGCGCCAAAAATTAGGGATGTCATCACAAACGTCTTTACATCACCTTCAGGAATAGTGGAACCTTCAGGTATGTTTTTCCATAAAAACCGCAGAGCATCTTGATCTTTAGGTATGATTTTAATTCTTAAAAACATATCTCGTATATCACCCGTCACGGCTATTCTATTCTCTCTGAACCGTAACATAATGCCATAGAGAGACATAAGTAGGTCCGGGCCTTTCAGCAGGTAGTCATTCAAACACATCCCCTCACTCTTAGCTGCAGCATCAAATACAAGGCGCAGCTTTTTCTTATTTGGATTGTCGACTCCAAAATGGGGAAGATACCAGGTCTTTGTCGCAGTCTTAGGGTTGGTGAGCTCTTTAGCATAATCATTTTGAAATAAATGATTAAATCTGTCCTCGTACCTTGAAGCGTAGCCATCATTTACTTTCATTTTCCTTTCAACACCTCGGAGCCTTGTGAGAGCGTTAGGGTACGAATTAGGCATTTTACAGTTGATGTCTTTCCACGGTAGTCCAACATACCATCTACCGTTGATCAGCTCTGACGTTCGTTCTAAATGGTCCCATGCTCGTACGTCTTCAGAGTTCTGGCGAGGGTGGCAAGTTATTCCCATTGACTCTATAGTGAAGGAGCGTCGTACCTCTTCGTGAATATCTTGCAACATACGTTCGCTCTCTGAAGTCTTCAGAATGACGTCATCTACTTCAGTGACGAAAAGTGTAGAATGAGGTACTCGGTCATCAGGCGGCGGCGGAGAGTGCACACGGCCATGTATGCACCAGCCTAACGGGGTGCGAGTAACATAAGGCTCGTTAGGTTTGCCCTTAATTATTTGTAAAGGCAATAACAAATCATAATTGTCCTGTCCTATTAATATTTGCGGTTTATATTGTTCGTAGCACAAACTGTCTTTAATTTTGTTCGAAAGTTCATAATTCGCGAGATTAACTGACGATGAGTTTTGCACTGGTAAGTTCAGTTCATTTACACTACGCGCTTTAATAGTAAACAAAGCTCCGTCCTTGTTTGACACAGATAAGTCCACTATCTCGCTGTCGCACACTAAGTCATTAGAGCTCCAGGCACCACACACGCGCATTGTTTGTTTGTGTCCGCGTAGTCCCACCTGCATCGCAACTGCAGCGCTTATCAATGATACCGTTGACCCGTCGTCAAGCAGCGCGATAACACTAATCACTCCACTAGGTCCGTGAATATTAATAGGAATAGTTTTTAATAACACTTTACAGTTATTGTGTACGTGTGTAACAATCTCTTTTTTCGGTCCACTTTCACTTTTTGGGTCATCGCTTTGCTGCTGTTGATTATTATTATCGTTCGTTTCGTAGTGCAATAACTGATGATGTGACTGTCCGCACTTATTCTTATCACACACGGGCGCCAGGCAGGTTTCCCTATTGTGACGCGACACTAGGCACTTGAAGCAGATACCGTTACGTTTGACGAAGTACCATCGGTCTTTACGCAGCGCTTTTTTGAACTTTTTACAGTCTGGCAGGTTATGTTTAGAGTCACGACAGAACCGACACTTTTCTTCGTTATTATTTAACTTGTTTTGCATAAATAATATATTATGCGAACGGTTTTGATCACTTAGTTTGCGCTTCATAGAACTTTCATATTGAGACGTCATGTAAACTGCAGTTTTCGAGATTTTTACAGCTTCTTCGTTCAAAAACTCGGATAAAATTACGAGCTTTGACTTCACGCCTCCATTGATGATTAGAAAACTGTAGTCCGCCCATTTCGAAATAAGAACGGCTGGTAATTTGTTTAGAATTACCGATACTATACTCATGCCTTTTAGGTATTCATCCTGGCCAATAGCTTGCACTGCTGCAACAAAGTTTTTCACTTTCACAGAGAACATGATAATTTCCTTGTGATAATCTTGGGACATCGTGGGAAGTTTTTTGATATCTTGCATTATTTGTGATATAATTATTTCAGGATTTCCAAACTGTAGCTCCAAAGTGGACATCACGATATCGGGTGACGTAGCACTAATTAAAAGAGCTGTAACGGCTTCCTTTGCCGGTCCGTGAAGACATTTTCTTAGCCTCCACAGGTTTTCTTTTTCCGTAAAATGACACACAAGAGTGGACTCGTCATACGCCTGCCTGAAGTGAAGCCATTCCATCGGGTTACCGGAGAACGTAGGTAAGTCTCTCGGCGTACATAAGCGGCTCAGCATGTTGGCGTTGGTCCCACCAGTAGCAGAGACAGCGGCCAGGTCCTTAAGTGCGCTGGCCAGCAACTGGACCGTCCCGTCGGTGCTGCCGCTAGGTTTGTCCTGCGGCGGCGGACACAGCTTGTCCTTGTTGTAGGTTCCATCATGCTGGACGTGCTGTGTTATCCGATCCTGTTGATTGCGCTGCAACCACTCCTCTACGATACTCTTAGTGTGATCTTCTTGCTCCTCTGAATGTGAACTGTATATTTCATCATTTAATTCCGCTAAATCCGCTGCTAATTTTTTATCAATTAGCTCCATTTGTATTCGCGCTTTTGCTTCAGCTGCTTCCAGTTCCAGCCTTGCTCTTAAAGCTGACTTACCGGATGACGACGATGATTTCGATCGAGAATTTGATGAGGATTTAGCTGTATCCTGGAGATTACGCAGTCCAGAAGGTCCAGGAACATGCAGGTGCACACCACGGTTTGGTGTGTAGGTATCCACATTTTCCACTAGTTTCTGATCGAACACTTTCATGTTATCTTCCAGCTGTTTAACATCACTTTTTATTTCATCAGTTGACTTTGAAATAACCTTTGGGGGAAGATGAACAATCGGCGTAACTTTCTCATCTGTGCCGGTACCCTCCTTTTCCTGTTCTTCATTTTTCTTTACAGTGCTCCTTGTATTCACCATAATGTTTCGCGGCGGCGTCCGGTACATTCAAGATATTAAGATTCGGCTCGAAGACCAACTTGTAGGCGAGGGATGAATGACGAACACTGATTTTTGAACTAGGTGAGGGAAGTGCGAGAGCGCGACGTGCATCGAGAGCGGATGATAGATGATGCCTGTTTTTTCTATAAGCCACGGGCGCTGCCTCTGCAGTTACCCCCTCTCGCCCCGCGTCCTACCCCTCTGTCGCCATGCATGCAGGCCACTACTACTCGCACATACCTACATTTAATAAAACTAAAAAATAATAAAATAAGTACATCTCAAACAAATTCAAAACATTTTGATACAATACAACGTGTCGCTAACAGTTAGTATGTTGTGTGATGGTGTGGTACGGAACCCTCGGTGCGCGAGTAGCTCGACTCGATTTTTCAAAATATAAACGTTGACAATATACCTATTATTACAACCGAAGTCGTTTAGTCTGGCATCTTTAAGTAGATTAATTTGTTTTCTTGGAATCTAGGATTACATAATCCATTCATTAAAATTAAATTATTCGTAGTACCTCCTTCCCTATGCTCGAGATTCAATATTGCACCCGTGACGAAAAACATTACTTTATGCCCTTGGTGCATCTTCTTCTTGGTGGTAACCTCATGGGTGAGGGACGTGACCATCGTGGGCCGCTTGTGTCACCATATCTCTCTAGGTCGCCCAATCTTGGGCCCGATAAATTATACACTGGCCTGTAGTTTTGCCTCGGTCATTTCTTTGACCACATCGGTCCATCTCGTAGGCATGCGTCCTCTACCTCTCTTTCCCTCCATACGGCCGGTGATAATGAGTTTTTCAAACTATCCGTTCTCCTGACCGCATACCCAAAGAATTTAAGGACTCGTTGCACACAGAGCCTCGTCTTTATAGTTGAACAGTGTTTAAATCGTTTTCTTTGGTGAATAAACAAAAATATAACATGTTCAGTATTTCAGGACGGAATAGTCAAAAGTATAAGGGTTGTTTGTTTGACTACGAAACCCTAAATTTTTTTCTTTAGGCGTCAAATTAATTGCTGTCTTAAAATTTAATAGCAAATCTGACAAAACTGATTATTCCTTAATTTATTTCATTACTCTCTAAACCCCTTTATAAATAAAATCCCTAAGGATTATTTTTAATACGTTCATCGACTTTGAACGTCCTCTGTTGACTACATCATACATAGCTATAGTACGTCTAAGATAGCTCCGTGATTTTGACAGGCGGTTTTACAGATTTTATAGTACTTTTTAAAGCTGTTTGAACCATCTAAACTTTATAAAAATAGACAAGATTAATTAACATTTAACATAACATTTAAGGTTTAATAATCAAACATTTTCAGAAAGTGAAATAATCGCTCTCAATCGATATGTAAAAATCACGGAGCTATCTTGGACCATAGAGATAGGAAGTACTACGTACACTCTTGGATACACTATAGATACGCTTATCAGAATAGTTGCCCGAACAAGCCTAGTAGCGCCATCTACGCTATACACTGAAAACCAAGATGCCCTCTACAAAACGAGATAACGAAGTGGTCTCCATGAAAAGGGTAAACCTACGTACGCTATGTCGATCACAGTTCTCGCTAATGGACACTGGACGTCGCTATTATAATTTCTTTGTACACACGGCGACAGATCAGCCTACCCATAGTTGGACCTTATGTCCATGAACATAGAGTTCATGGAAACTGATACACAAATACAGTACCTATTCGTTTTAGGGGTAGCATATATAAACTCACGACCGTAATCCCTTTCGGGCTGGTCACTTCTACCAACTTGTACAGTTCAGGATGGAAAGGTTTGAGGGGTACCCAGTGAAATTATTCACTTTTAGCGGGTGTAATACCTAATTATAAAAATAACTTTAATTTTCGAAAAGACAAAAAATACTGAGTTACCTACTTACTAAATAAACATTATTGCCCTTAAAATAGGTACGTATTAGACTCTTTCGTTGCACCCCGATATATTCATTTAATTATTTCTGAGAAAATAATGGGGAACTTGCATAGTTTTATATTTTTAGTGTATCATAAAGATTTAAGGCCTACAGGACTACATAAAAATACCAAAAACAAAAATGGTAAAATATGCACAAATCATTTATTTATTGCAAAACAAAAGTTCTTTTCAAATTCCGCGCCAAAACGCTCACTGCCATGATGTGACGTCACTCCTTTTCATGATGACGTGTGAAGCTCATCACAAATCATCCGCTATAATATGTTGCCGTACTCTTCTAACGCACGTAAGTTGCTAATCGCTTCGTCCTCTTGCGCTGATTGATGTTTGAAATTACGATCCAATCCACGTAACTTATATAATTTTGTAAAAAATAAAAAACTTTAGAATAAATCTTTTAGTAATGTTCTATTCACAACTATTATTACTTATTGAATTATTAAGATAATTTCTCGTTATAATTTTGGTGCAAGTTCCCCATTGTTCTCCTAATATTTACTAATAATAATAAACGACTGTTCTAATAAGTCGCTATGATTGAATGCTTTTTAATTTATGACAATCTCAATAACGCAAATTTTGTAAATGATTCACTGTAACGAATCAAGTAACTTTTTAATGACTTCCATTTAAGAGACCGTGATTAATTACTGACCGTGATTGGTATCGTATTATTTACGTATAATATATTATTAATTAAAACGCCGACATCTTCGAATAGTGCAAGATCGATGTTTCGGCTTCGGTTAAATTCGTTATACTCGAGATTTTTTTTTCGCGATTTCGTTGTTGGTCCCGTAAAGAAATTTGTTCAGTTTCAATCATGCCCTAAAAGAACCAACAGCAAAATAAGAAGGACCCTGTATGTAATGGCGAAAATATTAGTGAAAATTCGCATAGAATTTCACAATATCAGATCAACATATTTCATAACTATCGAATATAGATCTAATATCGATTGTGTAGGTACTCTACTGTACTAAGTACCTACTTACACGGTTTTTATATTTTGCGTTAATTTGTTAACACTTTGTTAAAAGAAATAGACACAAATAATATCAACGACACGACTTTCTAATCTGATGTAAAAGTTAATACTTTAGTTAATTATGACATGAATTTGTTTCGAAAAAATCATCGCTTATCGGCTTTTAAGGCTTTTATAGATGACCAAGCACATCAATGTTAAAAGTCGAGCTAAAACTATGCTAAAAAGCTAAAATACATTATAATTGACAACATTTCATTTTTAAAAAAGGTACCAAATAAGAAAACTATTTGGAGATTATCTGATTCAAAGCTTACATAAAATTATCAGATTTTTCTATCCATTATTTCTCGAGTTATTTGAAAAATACTGAAAAATATAATAGAGGTTGAATGAGATTTTATTCCTTTGCATGCTTGGCTTTTCTATTGTATTTGACAGTTTTTATTTTTAATGTTATTGCGGCCAAGGTATCTTAGCCATTAATCCTACGTTTTTCAGAAAAATCAAAGGTAAATTAAAAATAGAAATATCGGTCAAAAATAAAATCGGAAAAATACGTATCTCTTATTGTTTAACCTATTTTTATATTTTTCATTAAAAACAGGTGGTTAAAAAAATTTTTTAATGTTGTCAATTATAAAACGTTGAAGCTTGATCCTGGACTCTATTCTACTCGTCCCCGAAGTTTGGTCAATCTACTTCAACCGGAAGTGGGGGTTTGAGTACTTATCATCTCTAATATATCATATATGGGTCAGTGATAATTCAGCTTTATTAATAACTATTACATTACTCGTAGATTTAACCTTTCAGTGACAAGCACGTCAAGCCGAAAGCCGAATAATTATTGGCTTCGGCTTCGGCTAAAAAATTAATTGGACACAAATTTCTTGCGAATTGTTATTCTATTTCCTTATTATTATTCGATGGAAGCCATAACAACGTATCTTTTAGAAAAGGAACCGTTAATTAAAATCAGCGTGGACTCCAACAGAGAAGGGGAGAGTCAAATAGAATTTTGCTCAAACGTTAATTAAAATCGATTAGTAATTTAATTAACAATTACAAAACATTCTTGAAAAACATTTTTTTTTTCGCTAACTGTAACAAACAGTGTAAGTAATCAAATAATAAAACATCAAAAATGTCTACTCTAAGTAGATACTATTATTTTCTGTTATTTTTATGTGTAAATGTAATAATATTTGGATTATAATAAAAATAATAACAAGAAAACGTAATTTAAAAAGAGTAAAATAATTATAAATATTGTTATATGTTTTATTTATTTTTGTTTTATTGGATTAGAGGAACATACAGCGTTAATATTTACACTTGGATTACTAAACTTAATAAACAAGTTAGCCAAATCTGTTTCCACTTATAGAAATTACAGTAGATCGCATCAAACTTATTAAACCTTAACTTAACTTGTTCACCTACTAATTGATGTAGAAGTTACGTAGCAGCGCCCCAGCGATAATGAAATCCACAAGAATAGAATAAGAATCCATGTGGTTTAGAAAATACAACATCACACTAATAAAAGATAGAAATAAAATAAATCACAACATTTATCAATAAATGACTTTAATTGGTGAGTATTGAAAATATTATCCGACTTCGTTTGTATGGAGCGCGCCAACAGTAATATACCCTTAAAATAATAGAGCAACTTCCGATGAACCAGATGAACATAATAAAAGTAGTAAGTATCTGAAACTGAACGAGTTCCTCATTTAATTAATAGTAAGGGAAAAGTTTTCTAGTTAGAGTTCTTAGCGGTAAGGTCTGTCTTCGCCCGAAACTTTTTTTAGCATTTAATTAATTTCCAAACATTATCATATTATATTATTAAAAGCCGTGGTGGTCCAGTGGCGAGTAACCTTGCCTGCCGTGCAGGAGGCGATGGTTCGATCCCCGTCCAGGCCGACTCGTGCCAATGAGTTTTTCGGAATTTATGTACGATTTGTAAAACCACTGGCTTTTCGGTGAAGGAAAACATCATGAGGAAACCTGCATGCTTCAATTTCGGGGCATGTATTGTACCCACTGTCCATTATAAGTGGCGACGGGCTCATCCCCCGTCACACTGGACAAAGTTTCAGTACTACTGGTGAAACGTGGATGTTCTGAGGTTTCAGAATATCTCTGACTACCCCTTCGGGGAATATAGTCGTGAGCATAATATGCTATGCTATGCCAAACATTATCTAAACTATTATAAAACTGTAACAGAAGTGTCTGTACATTGAAGATATTTACAAGAAAAAGATAACGATATGGTTTCTAGGTAACCCTTACCCTTATCCCGCTGAGTCCAAATCAACCTTTTTAAGAATCTCTGTTTGTCTGTTTGTCTGCTTCTTTGTTTGTAACAGCATCACGCAAAAACTGCTGAACCCATTTTGATGAAACTTTATTGTTTGATAGCTAAATAGATGATCAGACCGTCAAACTGAATAACTTTCTCTATGGCACCATACATTATCACTTTCATATTTCTTTATGGATGTCTAAATCGCGAAAAAAATCTGCTGTGCTATACAAAACTGCAAACCTACTCGAGCTAAATATATGGGACAGCTGATTTTGCGATTTCGATGTTGGTCCCATAGAGAAAGTGGTTTAGTTTGATGGTCTGATCATCCCCTTAAAAAAGTGTCAGCATATTAAGAAGGACCCTGTATGCAAAAATATTTAATAAATGTTTGAACATTGCGCTCTTGAATATTCTCACTGACACAATCAGGACACGTTTTATTTTTGGTATGAATTGAACGAGAAATTTATACGTTTTTGTTATTCATACCTGTGCTCTCAGTTCATACTCAGTTAGGCGCGCTATATAGCTCGCATATACATACTCTAAGGGTGAACGGCTAAAGCAGTGATTACAGTAGCGTAGCGTGGGTTTCTGCCGCCCGGGGCACACACCTATTTTGCCGCCCCCTACGCTTACCTAAAAAAAAACAACGCACTGAGCGAAACGAACTCGTAATTTTTTTGCACATCTGTTCCGGTTGTGGTCAGTAGAGCGAGCTCGACTTTTCTCCTCAATACGTATCGGTTAGAGCCAGAGCTTTTTACATACAAAACATGTGCAAAGTAACCAAAGTAAGAGCTATGATGGAGCGAAGCAAACTCGAAATTATGAGCACAACGTCTTAGCTGTGGTCAGAACTCTTTAAGAATATGTGTAGGCACAGTAACTAAAACAGAAACAAAGAGCGAGCGAAGCGAGCTCGACTTTTCTCTCCTCTACGAATTGGTTTATACACAGAGCTCAAACAATCTATATTTTTCCCGAATTTGCCGCCCCTAGTAAAGTGCCGCCCGAGGCATTTGCACCCCCCCAGTCGCTACGCTATTTTGTTAATTGTTTTCAGTTTGAAATTTAAGTATTTATAAATCAATGGATATTTTTTCAAAATTTGCTGAGAATTTGCAATTGTCGCATCTTATAATTCATAAAACATATTGCAGCGTATTCAGTCTTAGTACTGTAGTCAATTTTGATCGGTCAACTTTAGACAGTCTTACTATTACGTATGGGTATTGAACTAAGGTGAAGAACATGACAGTATAGAAAAAAAACAATAACTTCAAAATTTGAAAATTTCTGACAATTTTATTAATTTTTTTTTCGTACGGCTGTTTGTGATTTGTAAGACTTGGGTTTTTATATTAGTAATTTGGTACCTTACAAAAATATCTAATCGGCAATCGGTAATCTTTTTGATAATTAAAAAGTCCCGGGGCCACAGTGCTATCTACATAGTTTTTACTTCTTGTAAATACTTAAAATTTAGAAAGTATTTAAAAGAAATATAGGGTCCAACTTAATATGCTGACACTTTTTTAAGGGGATGATCAGACCATCAAACTGAACAACTTTCTCTATTGAACCAATAACGAAATCGCGAAAAAAAATCAACTGTCCCGTACATTTGGCTCGAGTAGGTTTGCAGTTTTGTATGGGACAGCTGATTTTTTTTTCGTGATTTCGATGTTGGTGCCATATGATGGTGACGGTCTGATCATCCCCTTAAAAAACTGTCAGCATATTATGAAGGACCCTGTATAAATCGAAATTTTGTAGAATTAGCACAGAACAGGTAATTGGAATTAGTCATATCTGTCCAAACTTTGAGTTGTATCATGGTAACAATTAAGTTTAAAAATGATTCAACTAACAAATTGTAATGATTTTGTCTTACTATAAAACAACGTACCCTACCCTAACCCTAAACCCAGCGTTTAAGTTTTATTTACTGAAAACTGTAAAGTGTTAAAATTTTCGATGTTTATGGTCACAACAGACACCGCGGCAGCACCCCAAGGTCGAAAACATGTATTTTTAATAAGAGGTAGAGGACACCTCTATAACATATACAAAAATCACGGATACCTGACCTTTTGCAAGGGTACCAATTTTCCTACAGATATACTGAGTAGAATTAGCAAAAAAATGTTAGACTTTCCATATTAAATGCAATCAGCTGATCGAACGTTTGTATGAAAAGTCGAAATTTTTTACCTTAGTGATTAACTGACGTCATTGACCTAGACCTAAACATGTAACTTTGTCTAACCCTTACAATGGCGTAATGGAAAATCCGAAACCAGAAATTAATATGTTAATGCGTTCCGCTCCATTAGGCCGGCCGGGTTCAAATATGTCTACTTTAATTTCCTTTCGCTAAACAAATAATTCTAAAAACCCGAACAGGACGTAACCCACATACTGGACTGTTCATTTTCCTAAGTGCTACGCAGTAATCAACTACAATAGGTTTTAAAGCTACTGATTAATCGCTGTGCTGTGTGTGTTTTTACATTTGCGCAGTTATACAGGGTGTAAGAAAACACCCTAGTAATACTTAAGGGGATGCTTCAGATGATCAAACAGAACAACTTTCACGATGGAGCCAACACTTAATTTTTATGAACCCTTGTTGAGGCTAGTGATTTGTTGTTATAATAAAAAGATATATTTTGTTTTTGAAACTCTTCCATAAACTGAAAAACTGGCCAAGCGCTAGTCGGACTCGGGCCCTCAGGATTCCGTAGCCGTACAAAATTCATTATGCATGACACATTTAACTTTACAAAAAATATTATCCCAATTTTCGGAGTTAATCCTTTACTTCTTTTTTGGGTCAACAGGAAATTTAAGGGACTATTTATACACTTTATAGTATTTTGTATTAATTTCAACTTGCTGTTACCTCTTCCCGAAAACGGGTCTTGACCATTTCTTGACAGACGGACATAAAAATGATCTTTTAAGGGTTCAATTTTTAGGGTTCCGTAGTCAACAAGGAACCCTTATAGTTTCGCCATGTCCGTCCGTCTGTCCGTCTGTCCGCGGCTTAGCTCAGAGACGCTTAGTAATAGAAAGCTGTAATTTGACATGGGTATACAAATTTATCACGCCGACAAAGTGGTAAAATAAAATCGTGAAAAATATAGTAGGGATCCGTTAGCGAAATATTAAGCTTTAAAGTGAACATTTTTGTTAGAGTCGAGTGCCCCCCCCCCCCCCTGCCATCTAAACTGTTGTTGCTGGATATGTGGAAAAATTTAAGGCAGTAGTGTATATAACGAAGTTAAAAGGAAAACTACCACCGTTATGTAGGCTTTACAAGTAATAGTCGACCCACTTGTAAAATGTAATTTTTTTTAGTAGAAAACAAAAAGCCCCCTTCTAAATCGTATATTGTGACGGGCAAATACGGAACCCTACCCTGCGCGTGGCCCGACACTCACTTGGATGGTATTGTTTGTCTTTGAAGTACCATTGATGAATACATAATAATTATTATTATACCCATCGTCGTAAATATATTAAAATTCAAAATCTAAGTAAGTAGATCAAGTTTGCGTAAAATTGCCTCCTTACCAGACGAGCTTACGTAGCTAATTAACGAATTGAGCCAAGCATTACAAAGTGAGTTTACGAGTTTACGTTCATCAGTGCGTATTTTGATACTAGCAACCCGATTTTTTTCAAAAATAATTTTATATTTACCTACGAACAACAAAAGGAAAAAATATCTTAATAGAGCATGATTGTACTATAGTCTAATCACCTATACGACCTTCATTATCATCATCATCTTAGACGCTGCAATCATCCAACGGGAGCCCGCTACTTTTACCAGGTCGTTGGTCCACCTTGTGGTGGGCCTGGACTACCCACAATGCGCTTTCCGGTACGCGTCACCACGAAAGACTCACTTTATCGACAATTTCTGGCAAAACATTTTAGGATGCTGAATAATGTTATGTTCAAAAATGTTTTACTCGCAAACGAATGTTTTACACAAAATTAACGGTTCAATCTAGGAAACATATCTACCGCCGAATAACATACTTACATTTATTTAGGTATACGAGAATACCTACTTACAAACTTAAATCTTCAACGGCTGTTTTATCTTAAATATATTGGAGCTTAGAAAATTACAGTACAGAAACGTGCCTATCTAATTAAGAAGGAATTTTCCAGTGAATTGATCACAGAAATAGGTCGATACACAAATTAACCAGAGCGTGTAAAATATATGGTTATTTACCGGATGTAGAACCGGCAATTGAATTCACGTTTTGTTCCAATTAAGGCGTATCCGCCCGGGAACACGACTCTCCATACTAATCGATGTAAACGAGCGCGGCTCCGGTCAGAATTTAGCCGTTTTCTTTGAAAAATTAGATGATTTTATATAAATTTTCAAAAAAGAAGAAAAACAAATCATTTTACGTTCTATTGTGAAGTGTATGTAAATTTTCATTTTCTTCCGTACAACAAAGTAAGAGTTAGTTACAACTGGGAAAAAAGAGGTGACTTAAGATTCCTTTTTCTTCAGTTTCATTCCTTAAAACTAATTTAGAGAAAAACCAAATCACTTCTCGTGTCCTGTAGATTGTTCAGTTTTGTTAGTTGCTTAAAAAGTGCCAAAGTTAATGGATAAAATGGTTACAAAGTTATCCAATTTTACGGTAAAATCGGGCGGTAGAGCCTTAAGATGGAATGGAAACTGAAATTCGTTTATTTTAGACTGACGTTACAGATATTTTACCACGGTAGCCTGTCAAATCAAATATTTAGGTATGAATCTCGACCAAATATTTCACAATAAGCTTATTTTATCATATAAAGTCTAAGACTATAAGACTAAGTCGATTTTTTTAAATACCTTTGACTCTTGAATCGAGTAGGTACTGCAGTTTGGTATGAAACAGCAGATTTATTTATTCTTTCTCGAAGTTGGGTCCATATTGAAAGTTGTTCAGTTTGATGATCTAAACCACCCTTTTTAAATATTACTAGGGTGTTTTTTTACGCCCTTTATATTATGTAGGAACTAGGTAGTTCCCAAAACGTTGTTATGTTATTGTATTGTATTTATTTATTTACTAGATACATGAATTGACACGACTTAAATAATACATCACATAAACCAAGATAGATTTTTAGGTGACAAGTTTAGTTATCATTAACATTTAAACTACATACTCTACCCATCAAACTGAACAACTTTTAGTACTATGGGGGCAAATCTGTCAGAACAAAAAAAATTGCAGCTGTCTCATACATTTTGATTGTATCCATGATCCTGAACAACTTTCCCTGAGAAACCTATAGGAAATTTGCAAAAGTTTTTTATAAAAATGTTTGATCAGCTGATTGCATTTAGTAAGTATGGAAAGTCCGAAAATTTAATTGCGAATTTCCTATAGGTTTCTTAGAGAAAGTTGTTCAGTATCATGGGTAAAATCACCCCTAAAAGGAATGCAACTGTTTACCCTAACAACCTATATATGCGTGTGCCCACGAGCGTAATTTGGTATGTCAAGTTTTTTTGGTCTTCATTTTATATTTTTTACGGACAGCGGAATGTTTAGAACCTACTAAAGTATTCTGTAAAAACCGGCCAAGTGCGTGTCGGGCCACGCGCAGGGTAGGGTTCCGTAGTTACCCGTCACTATATACGGATTTAGAAAGGGGCTTTTTGTTTTATACAACGGTTTTACAAGTTGGTCGACTATTACTCGTTAACTTGTAAAGCCTACTTAGCGGTGATAGTTTTACTTTTAGTTTCGTTATGTACACTACTGCCGTGAATTTTTTCACGTATCCAGAAACAACCGTTTAGATGGCAGAGGGGGGGGGGGGGACACTTGACCCTAACAAAAGTTTTCACTTTAAAGCTTAATATTTCCCTAAAAGATCCCTTAATCGAAAAATGGTTTTCTTACACCTACAATATTTTTAAAGACCTATCCAACGATACACCATTATGGGATAGACGAGAAAAAAAATTTCGTTCCTCACTTTTCGTGTAGGGGAGGTACCCTAATAAAATATATTATTCAAGGTTTAATTTAACCACTTTGTCGGGGTAATAAATATGTATGCCCATGTCAAATTACAGCTTTCTAGTACTAAGCGTCTCTAAGCTAGGCCGCGGACAGACGGACGGACATGGCGAAACTATAAGGGTTCCTTGTTGACTACGGAACCCTAAAAAATAGCTTGAAGAGTTTTGTAGTTTATTCGAGTAGCAGTTTTTTAATTTAGGTTTCCTTTATGGAGAAATCTTTATTATTGTGATGAGTGCGCCACTGAGCTTGTAATAGCCCTCTTAAGTAGGAGGTACCTGCCTTAAGAGTTTTCTTGTGTTGGGAATCATCCTGAAAATAAGATTTTGCAACATAACTTGAAAAGTTCCTGTGAAGTAAAGGATACCAAAAATACAAGGTGATTCCGCTTCTTTCTACGAAACACCTAAAACTTACAGGATAGTTCTTCGAAACGTATTATTGTACGGCTTTCTGCCAAAGTAATCTAAACTTCCATTTTAGTTTAAATTCGCTGTTTGCCCTCGGAACATAACTTTTGTATGCTTTTATACTATAATAGGTTTCAAGGTTTATGAATAGGCATTTACAAAAGGTTTTCAACGTTGCTTACCAAACTTTTAAAAACTGAATTTAGAAATACTATGCTAATTATATGCCATGTGGTTGCGGGTTAGTATGGACCACCCAATTTCTTCCCGTGCATGTCGTACAAGGCGACTAAGGGAAAAGGGTTTCTTGTGCAGTGTTTTGGACACTTGACTCTAACAACATTTTTCACTTTAAAGCTCAATATTTCGCTAACGGAACCCTAAATCGAAAAATGGTTTTCTCACACCCACAATATTTTTAAAAGAACGTCATTTTTATGCAGATAACATTTAACGTTATATTTACTATACTAGTGACATTTTTTGGTAGAGTCAAGTGTGAGTTGGTGTGCCCCCCCCCCCCGTTCCCCTCACCGGCTGTCATACATAGCGCTTGACTTTTTTAGCCATGCTTCCGACCACGCCGAAAGGAATCATGGTCGTGAGTATGTGATGTATGTATGCATATTATAAAAATATTCCAATGTTCTGGCTGGCATCATTCACATCGCTTTCACAAAGGCAGAGGAATAAACTTCACATTGTTTTCAAATGGAATATTTACAGTCCGTTAGTTAGTAACATCCAATGAATATTTTAAATAAAATATTGTGTTTACTAACATGTGAGTTCTACTTAACAAAAAATCAATACACGGAAAAAATATCTAGTAAGTGACAAATATTTATTTTAGTATACTTTACTAAAAAAATAACAAACTTTACTAGATTTTTTTTGTTATAAATTTAATTCACGTAGGCTTAACTACAATCGACTATAACAACAAATTTTTTATTATTTTACTTATTATTTTCTCATAAAGTCTGCTAAAAATGCGTCATCATCATTCATTTTAACAAAAATATTTGGTTTGAGTTATGATTATGAATCCCTTCATATGTATTTTTGGCCCTGTGGGAATTGGGGTTTAAAAATAAAATACAATTTTATAGTAATTTTTTGCTGTTGTTTTTATTACCTATCTATTTTTTAACCTAAGATTTTTTAAATATTTCCCATCAAATATTTAACGATTTTCTTGTTAAATAATGCTTAGTAACTACATGTCTTATCTTTAAGTGACAATTTGGCCAGACGCAAGTTAAGCCTAACTTTCAAATAATTTTGAGCATGTTTCGAGACTGACTGAAAGACAACGTACAACCTAAACCGCAGGAGATAGAAACATAAATTCGAAATATAAAGTAAACATGTGGGGGTGCACTAAGAAATGATTTTTCTAAAATCTACTCCTAACGGGGTTTTGAAGTTTTCCGAAATCCACGCAAACAAAACGGTTAAAGCTAGTAAATAACATAAATATGGGTTATACACCTGTCTCCCACGCTAAAATAAACAGTTGTCACGTATGTACTTAGGTACTAAATATTTTTCTTCGTGTAGGATTAATTAAAAGTATTGGGTCTTCAAATGGGCCGTCGACTGGCCATCCAATCAGGCACACCTGTCACACATTCCTATGATTTTCAAGTTTGTCACTTGTTAATATTGACAAAACATCAGCGTGCTAGCAACATCGTCAATTGCGGATGAGCTTGTGGAGGCGGATTTCTGCTCTCCAAATCTGACATACTCTATCCAACGCGAAATCCTCTCGCTATTTTATGTAGAGAGCATACAGGATTTTGATCCCAAGCCCTCTCCCTGCATTTTTATGTTTATTATTTTACCGACGTCCTCTTAGATATTCGTGAAATTTTCAATTTACCTTATTTCCTCTGCTCTACAACTTCATATTGGAATTGTACTCGAAGGCCGGTATTCCTTAATAAATAAATGAATAACTTTACTAGAAATTGTAAGGATTTATAGCGGCTTATCTATAGAGGTCTTTATGATGGATTGTGTCGATATTTCATCTCTAGATCGGATAGGCGAAAAACCGGACGAAAAAGAAAAAAATAGATATAATTTAAAAAAGTATCTCACACACACAAAAGAAATAAAATCTATAACCGTGACACCTTTTATAATACAAAATAAATCGCTTGTTAGGCGTTATTGTCCTGCGAAAGCCCTCAGACAACCTAAAGCTAGAAAATATCTTTTTCTGGGCTGCAACGCGGTAAATATTCGGTGATTTAACCGTGATTGGACTACGTACGAACCATAACTTTTGACACATTTGGTATTGAGCTAATCACGGTACTGCTCTTGACAGCCGTTAGAGCCGTTTTGACAGATAGCTCAGAGGTTAAGGGCTGTCAGTTACATAGAGTTTAGCGCGATGCGGAATTCAGCATAGTTGAATAGTAATTGAATTGCAATGTGATTAGAACTGAAATTGGATAAGAATAGAACTTCGATGTTTTAACTTACCGTAATCGGGGGGGGGGGGGGGGGGGGGGGGCTGTTCCATATCTTTCTATCCGCTAGTTAGTTTCCTCTTTGAGATAGCGTTGTGTAAACATATCTCCCCATTCTCTTTACCAGTAATTACCACTACGAACCGAAATCATGGTTACTACTGAACAAGATTTATACATAATACATAAATAGAAATGTGGATATTTTTAGGGTTCCGTAGTCAACAAGGAACCCTTATAGTTCCTGTCCGTCTGTCCGCGGCTTAGCACAGAGACGCTTAGTACTAGAAAGCTGTAATTTGACATACATAATAATCACGCCGACAAAGTGGTAAAATAAACCTTTAAAAATATTTTTTTTAGGGTACGAAAAGTGGGGATGCAAATTTTTTTCCAAAAGTGGGGATGCCATTTGATGGATATCGTTGGATAGATCTTTTAAAAAATTGTGGCTGTAGGACGTGCCAAAGAAATAGACATACAAACATACAAACATACATACATACATATACAAGGTGTTACAAAAATACAAATAAACATTTAAGGGGGTGGTTTAGATCATCAAACTGAACAACTTACACTATGGGACCAACATCAAAATCGCAAAAAAAAATTCTGATGATCCATACTCAACTACAAATCTACTCGAGCTTAATGTATGGGACGGATGATATTTTTCGCGATTTCGATGTTGGTCCCATAGTGAAAGTTGTTCAGTTTGATGGTCTAAACCACCCGCTTCAAATTTCAAAATTTTTATTTTTTCTTTTGTAACACCCAGTATACATACAAATACATACATACATACATACATACGTTCGAAAAACATAACCCTCCTTCTGGCGCAGTCGGGTAATTAAAAGTAAATTCGTTTCATTCGCCTCCTTCGGCTCCTTCGCCGCGTATAGATATATGCGTCCACCCTAAGGCTAAGAGAGATGAATGGAATAGTATGACATATTATTACTCCAACTCCAAATAATGGGAAATGGGCAAGAGGATGATGAGGCTTGCGCGTTTTCGAATTTTCTTTTATTACTGACGGCGGAAGTAAAAAGGAAATAAAACTTCAAAACTGGTTTAAAGTTCGTCAGAGTAAAGTAAATTTGTACATTGAAATTAACAAGCTTTATTCGTCTTTCAGAAAAAGTTTAAAGTGCCGGCAGTCTGAAATACATTATTTCCATTAAGAGTTTCATTTTGCCAAGTAGTATTTACCCTGTGAATATTGCGGATAAGGTTAGGATTATACTAAAGTGGCTTGCACTAAAACGTACGCATTTATATACTAAGATCCGACCGTAAAATTATGCACCTAGTTGTTTGGTGAACGAAATGTGATTTAAGTGAAAATTTACACATGAGTTCATACAACGCCGCCAGGGCTCCTATCAAAATAGTGCTGCAAGTAACTTTATCATTATGATTTTTGGTACAATTTTTTCCAATAATAGCACTTATCCATTTGGGAAGTAATTGAGGTGCCATCGGAAGGAAACCAAAAGAACTGGAAAACTAGGGTTGCCACCTCTCAATCTGCCGCAACTCTAGGGTTACAAATGTCCTCTTTGAACATGCAAACCCCAGAGTTAACCTAACCCTAGTTTTTCCAGTTCTTTAGATTGGTCTCTTTCCGATGGCACCTTATTTACTTCCCAAACAGATAGGTGGGAAAAAATGTACCAAGAATCATAATGGTAAAGGTACAAGCGCCATGATTTTAATAGGCAACCCTGCGGCGTTGCATGAACCCCTGTGTAACCTTTCATTTAAATCACATTTCATTCATCAAACAAATAGGTACATAATTTTACAGTCAGATTCTTAGTATATTAGTCTTGAACGTATTTAAGAGATGCTGTCTTGCTCATACTGAAACATGTCGTAACTCTAAAAATACATTTCGGTGCAACCCCTAGGAAGGAAAAATTATTATACCATCAGTCTAGGAGTTTTCTTTTGCATGTATTCGTCTATAAGGGGAAGCAGTGTTGTCATTATTACATTATTTATTAATATTGTAACACTTAATGGTAAAATTATTACATTAGATAGGTACACACGCATTTGTATCCTTTGGGGACCGCTTAGCTCTGTAGAGGTATCTTCTTCGTGACAGAGGTACGTTTAAAGTACATTGCTATCTTTTGTAATGAAAAATACATTTGTAGACAGCAATATACTTTACACAATGTGAGAACAGCTTTATTTACATTATTAATTGCGATGATTAAAGCCTATTTGTTAATACAAATTAAGCCCTATGCTTTTGTGAAAACCGCATCCAAATCGGTTGAGCCGTTTTTTGTGACGCTTTAGTTAGTTTGTTTTTAAATACTCATAACTTTTGATTGAAATAACCGATTCCGATTAAATATAGCCTATAACTAGGCCAAAACTAAGCTCTATGCTTCTGTGAAAACCCCATCGAAATCGGTTCGATCGTTTTTAAATGATGCGTGCATAAACAAACAGACAAATAGACGAAAATCCTAAAAATGGTCTTAAATATTTTTTTTTTTTGCTAATATCTTCAATGTACATCCACGCTAAGTTTCGAATTTTATTATAATATGTACCTATAGATGCGTAAATGCGCGCTGCATACATACGAAGTCTGGTGATATTTTCAATACTAACCAATTAAATTCGATGAAATTTTTCAGAAACAATCTAGAAACTAATCTAATAATTTAAGATTTGTCTGGAAATCATTGAGGCACTACATTATACTAAACTGATTTATAATAAAATACCAAAACAAATAAGAGATTCCAACATTAATATATTCAAGCAAAAGTTGAATAAGCTATTGGCAGAAAATTTTAATGAATTTTTAAATGATGAGAAATTATAATTATGTAGTGTAGACATTAATGTTATAATTTAACCTTATCTAAATATGAGAACTGTATACTTAATTATAAATATTTTTGTGACATTTGTTAATCTACATTATTTGTTCTCGTTATTCTCTTTTATTTTTATTTTATACTGATTATAATTTTGTTGACATTGAAATTAATAATGTTGTGCATGTTGTATGAATTTCAAATTTCTAATTCATCTCATTGTGTTAACGTTTTCATTGACGTGTAAATTTGTATGCCGCAAGGCAAGAAATGAAGGACTACCGCTTGTAACATACCACCTGTATTAATTTAAACACATGTTCTGACAAATAAATTATCTTTATCTTTACAACTTTAAAACCATACATTTTAACGAAAATCTGACTTTATCAAACATAGAGATTAGTATCTAGATTGTTTCTGAAAAATGTCATTGACTTTAATTGGTTAGGTTAGTATTGGTTAGGTAGAAAATATCACTAGACTTCGTTTGTATGGAGCGCGCTCCGAATTATATTCCCTTAACTTAAACAACCCGTGTCTCAAGACATTTATCGGTGACACGCAAGAATCTCATCAGTGCTATAAAGCTTACCTTGAAAACATAAAACATTATAAAAGGATTTAGAGGAAAACGGTTTTAAGAAAAGCCTTCAGCATAAAAAAACACTTGAGACATAATTTTCTTTGCCTGCAATTAAAGCTGGGGAGATAAAAGGTATTTAGAAGTTAAGTTTTTAGTAGACATATCTTAAGACGGATTATATTTGTGTTTTAAGCATTTTTAGACAGAAATAATCAGGCTTTTGTATTTTTAATCCTAATACTTTTCTTTTAATTTCGTCTCACGCAGAATGTTCAGGGGGCCTGGACAAAATGCGCACGCTACTTATTCTACAAACGTCAACGTCGCAGCGTTATCGACGATAGAAAATTGACAGAATGCTAGACAGTGTCACAAATTATTGACGATCGCTTATTAGAGAAAAAAAGCTAAATCTGCTCTCTGATTAGCATTCAGTTCACTCAATCATTCACTCTTTTTTCTTTTTTATATGCTGGATCGTGTTCGATTTTCAAAAGAATTTGATATTGCTGTCAAATTTTCCGCCCGCCATTTTCTAGCGTTATCTACAAGGTCTTGTTGATCGACAAGAAACGTTCAAAACGAAACGCTCACTGTCGAAAGCAGCTGTCAAAAACTGCATGTTGTCTAGGCCTTTTCTATTCGTTTTCGTTCTTTTCTACAGTCCCATAATTTTTTTATGTTTTCTACTGTCGTTAACGCTAATCGAAAGTTACTTTGTCTAGGCCCCCAGTACCTAAAACGTTCAAAACGCAAAATGTGAGCTTTTCTTTAATTTACGACATCAGAATGTTCAGTACGTAGAAAGTTCAATACGCAGAATGTTCAATACGTAAAAAACAGTCATTTAATTAATAAAGGTTCTTCTGTGGTTATCCCTATTTCCCAGTAAGATAAACATCGTCGTTCATCTCCTACGCGCCAGTGAAATTGAAAATATAAGAGAAAATTAAATTGAAAGTGAATAGAGAAATAAAATGTTTCATTTGCCAATAAAAATGTACAGAGGTTGTAATTAATAACGGCCGTTTGTTTGATGTCACCGTTACACAGTTGAAATGGAAAACAATATCCTTTCGGTTTTCAGACCCGTTTATTAAATTATTCTTCTAATATACAACGAAAGTACCTACCAAATTAAAGATTGAAAAATTAAATCTCGGGCGGGCCTTGAACCCGCACTCTTCCAAACCGGGGAATTGCGTTTATCCAATTTCGCCACCGAGCCCACTACCCAGAGAGCGCTAGTGTGCTCGTGGATACATTTTAAGAATCTTGTTTTGGTAGTAAGTAGGGTGAGTGTGCCTGTGCGGTGGGTTGAGATCGAATTCAGTAAATTTAAAATTTTACAAACAAATTATTTAATATTTTGAAAAAAATTTCCTATGTTGAAAACATGATAATTCGATTCTGCTCTCGATTCTAAACAAACTTCTTCCTAGTTTAGCGTTAATTCATTAACACGTTGTATATGCTGACGGTTTTTTATGGAAACTGAACAACTACAGGACCAAAATCGAATCCCAAACCAGAAATCGGCCGTCCCACACAATGGCTCGAGTAGGTTTGCAGTTTTGTATGGGACAGCAGATTTTTTTGCGATTGCGGTAGGTCCAATAGCGAAAGTTGTTCAGTTGGATGTTCTGATTATCCCCTTAAAAACTATCAGCAAAATACCTAGGAAGACCCTAGCTTACTTAAAGTATTCGATATTGTTCAGCGATTGTGGTAGCTTCATATTATAGTGCATCCAAGATAGCTTCGTGATTATGACAGATCGTTTTAGAGTTGTGACACGTCCACTTTTACTGATTTAACTGCTACTACTAGTATGGTTCTAGTTACCAATATACTACATACATACTATATTTCCCGAGAGAATATTGGTGAAGGAAAACATATCGTGAGGAAACCTGCATGCTTCAATTTTGAGTCATGTATTGTACCCACTGTCCATTACAAGTGGCGACGGGCTCACTCCCCGTCTTACACTGGACAGAGTTTCGTTTAGTGAAACGTTGATGATCTGAGGATTCAGAATATCTCTGACTACCCCCCTGGGGAACACAGAGATTACCCCCTACATACAAACCAATTTTACCTTTATTATTTGAAGTGAGTACACAGGATCCTTCTTAAATAACCTAACAGTTTTGAAGGGGATGATTAGACCATCACACTGAACAACTTTATCTATGGGACCAACAACGAAAACGCGAAAAAAAAATCTATCCCATGCATTTGGCTCAGGTAAGCTTTCAGTTTTATATGGAACAGTTGATTGGAGTTGATTTTTCGCGATTTCGATTTTGGTGCCATGGAGAAAGTTATTCAGTTTGACGGTCTGACCATCCCCTTAAAAAAGTGTCAGTATATTAAGAAGGAACCTGTAGATATTTCAATCCCCTCGGGGAATATACTTAGTCGTTATAACTCCTACAAATTTCATTCGCGATTCGTACAAAAGCTTCGCTTTAAATATTCATTGCTTTAAAACCACTTTGAGTATAGTAATGGGTAAAACATTTGATTACCCGAGGCTAATTTACCTGGGGGAATTAAGTCTAAACAAATAGGTAAGTAACCCTTTTTAATGATCTCGGCTAACCATTACATAGTTAAACTTAGTGTAAGTACTTTGTACAAATTTAGTATAAGTCACAAAATTGTGTTGTTGCCGAGTTTATTTAAGGCATATATCAATTCATATATCTTCATAATTATAATAATATAATTATGAAGATATAAAGCTTTGAACTTATCCATAGAACATTTCAAAGCTTTATATCTTCGTAATTATATTATAATTGCAAATGTTATTTGATACCCGGCGATATCTAGATTTTCTAGACTATTTTCCCATATATGAAATATTACTGTTATTAATACTGTCTACGCGTATTATGCGTCAAACTTTTGTATGAAAATGACAACTCTGCAATCATCTTAAGTGTGTCTCATACTTCCACCGCACACTCTCTGTCTTCTTGGCTAGATGATCCCACATGGTGATGGGTGGGGTCAACCTTCCGTTTCTGTTCTCTCCCCCTTGCCTTATTCCTGACGTCGTCCTCGGAGACATTGCATCCATCTAGTCTTCAGACGTTCTCTTCGTCTCCGTCCTGAAATCAACGGTGCTATATTCTATACTTCCATTGCATTCACATAGAGGTACCTACAATGAAGTTATGAAGGAACAAATTATGGTGCAGCAAAATTTTAAAGCAATTATGTTTCCAGCAATTATTTTAATTACTACCTGCGTGCGAATTAAGTAAATGAAGAAAAACAGTCCAAGCGTGAGCCAGACTACTCGCGCACTGAGGCAGGGTTCCTTACCACCACACAATATCTCACTGATCCCAGCTACCGAATCCGCCACGTACCTCTCACCGATCCCAGCTACCCAATCCGCCGCGTAGCCCCAGCAACGTCCTATGCCGAGGTCCGTACCCCTCTGGGTGCCCCTAGGTCGGTTGCTTAAGTTCATTCATTTGGCTCGGTAGACCCTTCGTGGTCCCTCCAATAGTCCGCAGTAAAAAGCAGTAACTGCTCCCTGAGCAACCCTGTATTAGTCAATTCAAAAAAAAAAGTCACCCTATATCTGAATACAACAACGGCATAAGTCAAAAAGGTTGATTTTGAGAAAAATTATATTTGCCCCAATAGTAATTATTTAAATTTTTCTCAAAATCGTGTTATCTTACCAAACATTTTTGTTTTTTCCGAGACCCTTAACGCGAGACCGACTTACACTTGGCCAGTTTTTATTATGTTTGTTATACCAGTATATAGTACTATGTGGTTATACTGTAGAGTTTGCACTATAATCACACCGAGTTTGACGCTTGTATAATATTACCGTTTTTACTATAGATTAAGAAGAAAATACGTTGAAAAAAACTAGTTTCTTGTTTGGGGACGCCCCTTAATTTGTTACTTTTTGTTTATTTTTATTATTTTGTCACGAAAATTAATAAAATAATACATATTCTGTGAAAATTTCAATCGGCTACCTACTATGGTTCAGAAGATAGGTACAGCCATCTGAAGGTAGGACGAACGGACAGCGTAAGCTCATGAATAGGTTCCCGTTTTCACTCTTTGGTTACGGAATCCTAAAAAAGAAAGGTGAAACCTAAAATTAATCACAATTAAACAGTATTAGTATTCATTTCGCGGAACTGTGTCAAAAATAAATCCTCTGTCAGCACGCTAACGTGTTTCCTATGTTTAATCTAATTACTACCGGCGGTAAAGCCATTATCAAAAGGAAGATTAAAATTTGGTTGTGTTTATTTACACCTTTACAATGTTTAACTTTGAGTTTTTAAAATATTTTAGGGTTCCATATCCAAAGGGTGAAAACGGCACCTTATTACTAAGCCTAACGATGTCCGTCCATCCGTCCGTCATACCTATTTAGGGCTGTAACTTTTGAATCGTAATAGCTAGACAGTTGTTATTTTCACAGAATATGCGTTATTACGGCGGCGTTAGTTAACAAATAAAAAAATTTAAGGGAGTCCTCATACAAAAAACTAGATTTTATCAACGTGTTTTCTTATCGCTCTATCGTGACAACGGTAATACGTACAAGCGTCAAACTTGCTGTGATTATAGAGCAAACTCTACAGTATAACAACAAATAATAAAAACCGGCCTAGTGTCAGTCGGTGTCGTGTTAAAGAGGACACAATTTTTTTAGTTATTGTGTTGTGTTGTGGTGTGGTACGGAACCCTCGGTGCGCGAGTACCCCGACTCGGACTTGACCGGTTTTATTTTTAATATTAAAAATCAGACGTTTATTGTAGTTTCAGCTAACTTAAACCTATTTAAGATATTCAAAATAGTAAGGTACTCAGAAACGAACTTAATTATTCACATTAGGTATGTAATTGACCAGTGAATGATCAATCAACGTCTCTCAGACAGAATCTGTTTTTGTTTGGATAAGCTAAGCTTAAGTTCCGACCGACGACGTCGCGATGTCGTAGACAAGACACTATGTTACTGTCGGGAATCTCAAACTGTGGTACTCTTAGTTCAAGTGCTTTTGTTGTTTAGTATGTTTAGTTGATCTCTTATACAGGGTGTAAGGGAATTGCTTCCGAAAACTCAAAGGGGTGAAAGTACTCATCAATATGAACAACTTTTACTATGGGACCAACTATGAGATCTCAATAAAAATCTGCTATCTCATACTGACATTCAATTCCTCCCGCGCAAAATGTATGATGGTAAAGGTAAGGTATAATTTTTTTTTGACATTATTGTAATAGGAATCATACCTTATTGGTCCTATAGTAAAAGTTGTTCATTATTGATGGGTACTTTCACCCCTTTCAGTTTTCGGTAGCAATTCCCTAACACCCTGTATAACTTAAGATAAGTTTATTCCGAAAATCCCTAGCTCGCTGCATACAAACGAAATTCCGTCATATTTTCTATATTAACCAATTAAAGTCACTGAAATTTCATAAACACTATCTGTGCTTTTAATGTGTCCGATTTCCTTTTAAATAAATAGTTTCAAAGCTAGTATTAATTTAAGATTTGTATGGATAACTGTGAGCCACGATAACATAACATAATATTTAAAAGAAAATCTGACACATTAAAATCACAGATATTGGTTTCTTGATTGTGCTAAAAACATTAGTCTTTACTTTATTTACTAAATGTTCAAACTAGGACCTAACTTAGTTTTTTATAGAGCGCGCTCGGAATTATATCCCCTTAAGGTAACTTATACTAACTCTGCTTCAACCCGTAGTTTCTCTGGCCTCGGAAACGAGAGCGCCACTTTTCCCGATCCTGATTTTATTCTTAGATTAAATCCTTCCTTGTCATGTCACTAGTGTTGATTTTGTTCTAAAACCGTAAGTGGCGTTTAAACATAACAAATAAAAAATGTATAACCTCACAATGCAATAAGTACGGATACAACGACCTCTTTCTTTAGGTACTATTCCTTGCATAGTTACTCTTGGATAAATCAAAGTTTGGTCTAATCTGGCCTTAAAGTATTAGTTTGTATCGTATTTTAAAAGTAGCAAGGACATGAAAACAGTTTGAGAATCCCTGATCAGTTTGTAGTGTGTAGCGTGTATTATGTAGGTATACGCTCGTCGCTCTCTTCTCCAAGTGATTGATAAGGTTGTAAGATGATAGGGGGATTAAATACATTTTGAGCTTGGTTTCCTTATTCTGACGATAATGTGGCATTATTACTGGGCGTAGCGAGCCTTGACTACCTAAACGTTACACAAAAAAGTCTTGTTCATGTTTAGTATCAGAAAGAAGAGCTATAAAGATTTTAGTATTTGTCTCGATAAATAAAATATATGTTCTCAAACAGTGAAGGAAAACATCGTGAGGAAACCTGCATACGCTGAAGAAATTCTGTTGCGTATGTGAAGTCTACCAATCCGCATTACTATGCATATACCCACGATTTAAACAAGATAACAGTGTTTCGAGTCCTACTTCTATAACTTTCTTAGGCCGAGCTACGCGTAAGAGCGAAGCTCCGAAGCTGCCCCTCTGGCATCTGGTGGACCTGGTCTCCGGGGTCAATTTGCCGCCAAACGAGCCGCAAGCCGAGCCGAGCTGAGCGCGAGGCCTAAGGCCGAGCTATGCGTAGAAGCGAAGCTCCGAAGCGGCCCCCCTGGAACCTGGTGGACCTGGTCTCCGGGGTCAATCTGCCTGCCAAACGAGGCTGCAGGCCGAGCGGGTCCAAGCTTTCTGTACAAAATGACTGCCAGACATCAGAATAAAACTGTTCTTAAGGCCTCGTTCAGGGAGATGCGGAGTGTCAGGCGCCGCGGTGCACGGAGCAGGCTGCCGGAAATACAAACATACGGCGATGTATAAGACCGTTTATTCAGAAGCGTTGTTAACGCGTCCAAAATTGTCATAGATTTATTGCCCGCGCTACGCGCGAGAGTCACGCTTCAGAGTCACGCTTACGCCGCGTCAGCGACGCGGGCAACGAGCTAGGTGTTGCCTTGTACCGTTTCATAGTGAAAACTGCCCGCGCTGATTACAATTCTACGCGGTTGGTCACCGCTCCTCAACCGCGCACTGTCAAGGAGTCTCTGTGTCTTGTGTGCGCTACACAGTCACGCTGATCGCAAGCGCCTGTACGATGCACGTACTACTCGTGACAAAAACAAAACGTCATATGAGTAAACTATTTATTGATACGGAAAGATTGATTGATGATCGCCTGTCCGAGCCGCTGGGCCGCGTCATACTAAACTCGTTTCAGAGTTGCGAGCGGGTCATCAGCACGCTTACGAGACGCGAGTGTGCGGGTGGTCAGCGTTTCTCTGAAACCAGCCAAAAGCAGGCACTTCATTCTCACCGAGAACAGACGAGAAAGGCCGAGAACAAGAGTGTGGATACCCTTCATTGTTCTCGTGGAATCGTGAACCGTAGGAATTTTCCTTGGAAGTTCTTGCCGAGAAATTCTCGCGAGAGTGTAGTGCCTGCTTCACGAGAACATCTCGGCGAGAACCCACGAGAATAATGAACACTCACTACGTTGTCGGGTTCTCAGTATAGGTCTTGACGCCGTTCGACATGGATGTCAAAAGTAGCTGCTGTCGTTACTCTATGCGCATTATGTTATATTAAGATTATAATTAGAAGTTTTATTGAAATATTTAAAAACCCCTTTATATTTTACCTGTAAAACGAGTCTTCGTGATTTTACTCAACCTACGTGTTGTTTAGTATTCTACGTTCATTTGAATCACAACAGCGTCTGATTTTCTAAAGCACGTAATAAATTATGAACTTTGTTCATAAAATAAAACCAGCCGTCGCCGATGGACATACATAGTACTATTAATAAAACTTTATAAAATAAAATTTTTTATGTGCAAAATGGAACAACAAGATCATGTGTGCATGTTGAAGATTGCATGAACAGAAATAGTTTATACACTCGAGAGCAATGAATACGGGTCACCAACAACATAAACCTTAATATCCCGGAAACTGAGAATGATAGCTTATTCAAATAAAAGTATTTTATAGACTATTTAAAGTACTTCTACTTAAATTAATAAAATGTCTGGTTGATGTGAAGGTAATGCCAATAAAAAGCTATAAACTAAACAAATAATATTTTTTTAATTTTATTTCAGTATTTAACATTTATTACTAAATGTGGTAATTATATCACTCACACACACACTAAAATGTGAGGAATGGTTATATCTGCGACAAACAATTGTTATTTTCCATTTTTGCTCTGCGATAGAATTGACTCATTTGTATTTATGTATTTTAATTAAGTAAAACAAATGAAAACTGAGAAATGTATTATAATTACAATAATTAATTGAAGAAGTAATAAATAGTCCGTAAACTACTTTTCATTTGAATAAGCTATCATTCTTAGTTTCCGAGATATTAGGTAAGGCATATTGGTGACCCGGATTCATTGCTCTCGAGTGTACTTAAAACAGTATTTAGTAATAAACACTTTATAATAACCAGGAAAACCTTCTAGAGAGGTAGGTATTCCACGATCGATTCCATCGATTTACTAACGTACTCGTTTCGAATGCGGAACAATTGAATTTCTTTACGAAACTCTTGAATAGTGAAGTTACTATTTTATTCAGATTCAGAAGCAAGCAGTCTCCATAAAAAAAAGAAATAGAAAAGTGTAAAAGCGCGTGTGTACTTTTTTGCTTAAAAAGCTTTTACACTCCCAAGCTACGAATGTCGGTTCCGTGCCCAAACGGAGCCAATATCACTAAGTCTACGCCTGCCCGTCCATCTGTCTGTCCATTCGTCTGTCTGATCTACCTTTACAAGAGGGTAGCCGGTTTAAATTGGCACAGAATACTTTATGTTTTTACTGCTGATATGATTATAAAACTGTAGCAGAAATGTGCTTGTACATTGAAGATATTTACAAAAAAAAATTAGACGATATGGTTTTAGGTGTCGCTGACACCAAATCAACTTTTTTGAGAATTTTTCTATGTCTGTTTGTGTGTTTATTTGTGCGACCATCACGCGAAAACTACTGAAACGATTTAGATGAAACTTTTTTTGTTTGATAGCTTACGATCTGAATTAAAATCTGGTATATAATTTTTGCGGACGAAGTCGCGGGTTAACTCTAATAAAATAATAACGTTAAAAAGGGGGTTGTCAACATAAAAGAAAATGGATTACTTATTTAAAATAAGTTTTTTTTAAATATTTACCCACACGTCACACAATAACTTCTTTTGTGTTACATTTTAACCCGTCGTTTAACTATACAGTTTGTAACAAAACACCCTATAGCAATATTTAAAGGGGTGGTTTAGATTTAGACCATCAAACTGAACAACTTTCATTATGGAGAAAACTCCAAAAAAAAGATTTTTTTTTTATCTAAACCACCCCTATGAATATTACAAATTCCTTGTTATACCTTGTATAATTAATTACACAATAACAACTTTTTCATAACAGCGAAAGTATTCATGTACTCAAAATATAAAATTTCATTGCGTAACAACATTGTTTTCTTCCATGCAAATAAAACAATGGTATGATATAAAACAAACAAATCTAACGTTAAAACATTGACTCTAACTTTGTTTGTGTTTATTAGCATATGGTTTTGAAGGAAAATACAGTGTTTGATATTACAATGGAACACCCTAAATTTAAATGACTTCAAGGCTCTTTTAGAGAGGATAATATCAAATATCGTGTTGAATCGTGTAAATCTTTGGAGGGTTATCGAAGCTATAACTAAAGCTCAAAGTCGTGTTGTACCACAGATTATTTAATATTTAATACCGTAACAGATACTGCACTCAACCCGATTTCGCGCGCTTTTTCGAATTTCGAACTTTGCGCTTCAGGAACGAAAACTAAAATTCGCCTTAATATGTCAATGAGCTACAACCTGCATCTTAGAAGATACAGGCTGTCAAAGGTAACTATCACAGCTGTCAAACGTGAGTGATGGTGCATTGGTTGTACACAGCAGCATGGTGGGCGTAGACCAGCCCTATGATAGCTTTAATAGGGTATTACACCTGTATTTGAAAACTATTTTAAAGTAATCCTGAGATCGTATCGAAACAAAAGATTTTTCTTTTTTTTTAATTGGGGCTTTTAACCCTGAGGTTATGCCAGGCCGAAAAACTATGTTTTATTTTGAATTTTCGCGCGGAAACGCTAGCCGCCATGCTGTTTCTGCCGCTAGTAAAAAAAAACAAAGTAACAAGATTTGTGAAAATAATTATTTCGAAATAACACAAAGCACGATAATAATCTAGATTGTCTACTATCGGAGTGACGTCACGTCAGGATCCAATATGGCGAATGGCGTTTTAGACATTTGAAAAACAGTTTAAAAAAGACGATTTTCTCGTTATTTTTTTTCGGAATCTATCATAAATATGCATTTTTATATTTTTTCTTGCATGGTGTATAAATACCCTATTCCTATAGGTCCGTTTTGGCGCTTTAGTCACATTTTCACTCATGAAACTCCATCATTGGATGCCATATTAAACTAACAGCTGCAGCAGCGTCATGCCATGTTGTTGCGTCAGTATTTCCGTTTGAATTGAGAATCTTTGAGAAGTGGTAATTCTTCTCCGTTGTATGACATAGCAATATCGTTGATTAGTTTGTTCCTTGGTCAAATATCCCTATTTTTGCTTTTAACTACAAGTTCTATACAAATTAGCTTGACGAAAGCAGCGCCGCAACGGACCTGTTGGAACTAAGTGAAAATTTCATTGTCGCATCCAGGAAGGTGGCATAGGTATGTCGAATCTGTAGCTTATTACATATAAGTAATCTGTGGCGTAGACCATCGCAAACTCAAAGTAAATCATCGAAAAATTAGCTTTTTCTTTTTATGGTTAAAAAGCGCATAACATGCTTGCTAAACAAGCAAAAACCGCGTATTAACTTCTTGAACTTTGAACTAATTAATAGGTTCCAAGTTCAAGAAATTATTTAATTTTTTCTCTTACTTGTTATGTTTTTTTTATGGCACTTAACTACGATAATTTTAAATGTCGTCATTGTGACGGATAAATAAAAACTTGCAATACTCGTAGGTACTTGCCCCAATAATGATGTCTCTTCTGTAACTGAAGTTGAGAGTTTATTATACAGGGTCCAACTTAATATGCTGACAGTTTTTTAAGAGAATGATCAGACCGTCAAACTGAACAACTTTATTTATGGAACCAATGTCGAAATCGCGAAAAAGAAATGAGCTGTCCCATACAATTGGGTCCAGTAAGATTTCAGTTTAGTATGGAACAGTTGATGTTATTTTCGCGATTTCGACATTGGTCCCATAGAGAAAGTTGTTCAGTTTGATGGTCTGATCAACCTAAATGAAATATTAAGAAGGACCCTATATTGCTCTATTGTACTAATAAGGACATCAATGGTAACGCGGAATATTTTTATACCAAACGAACACACAACATTAATTCATTCATTTTTTTCTATTCTTGGTGTGCAAATAAAGAATATTTATCTTATCTTATCTTATCTTATCTTAACATTATAGCTGTTGCTGCCAAAATAAGAGTTCATATTGCAAATGTGATTTCTTTCTTCTTTTAGTCAAGCATCTTGTTTATTGATATTTTCCTCCTTGGATGCTTGGGTAGAGGTCCCTTGTTCCTTCAAACAGTGCTCTTCGTAACTTCAAAGGGATCGCGGCTCTTGTCCCGTTTCTCTGTTAATCAGTATTAGGGTAAGCGCATATTAAAACGGGTCGCATCGGGGCGGAGCGGACCGCGCTTCGACCACGTTACGTGGTCGAATTCTACGGCGACGTTTCTAATTGATCATTTCTCATTACAATAATGATGTTACAAACAAACATACAAACAGACAGACAACAATTCTAAAAAAGGTTGATTTGGAGTCCGGGATACCTAAAAACCATATCGTAATCTTGTTCTGAAATAATCCCAGACTCCAAATCAACCTTTTTTAGAATTTTTGTCTGTCTGTTTGTTTGTATGTTTGTAACAGCATCACGCAAAAACTACGGAACCGATTTTGATGAAACATTTTTTTTGCTTGATAGCTTATGATCTGACGAAAAATCTGGTATATAATTTATGCGGATGAAGTCGCGGGTAAACTCTAGTCTAGAATAAAACAGTTCATTTAAATTTTAAATTAACTGTTTCATCTTAATATGCGCTTACCTTCACCTAACGGTATTATCGAAATATGAACTGGTATGATTTAACCGAATAATCAATGATAATTTCAAACAAATATAGCGGTATAGTGAATGAAAAGGAAGAACCATATTTAATTAACTGTCTGTTACAGAATTTCGCCGGCTTTTGAATTAATATCGTTACCAATAGACCACGAACGAAGAGATCTGCTAAGGAATATCAGATTTCATTTTACTTAGTTAAATATTGCTTTTATGGATTGTGTTCTAATAATATAGTGTAGGTAACGGTTATAGGTACTTATATAAAAATAGGAACAGGGTGAAAATTATGCCCTAAATATTCAAAATCTATGGGTATGTTTACCAAAATTGTAAACTTGGCTTAGATGTACCTACATTAAAGATTCAACATCTGCTACTAAAGTAAGAAACCGAATTACTGTATTCCGAACTGTATTTCCGTGTCTACAATAAAGTGTTAAAATAAATAATGAAACCTTTAATTATGAGGGATTTTCCAAAATCCATTAAAAAAGAAAAAGTCGGTCCAAATGGCTCGATAGATGGCGTTGACGCAACAGGAATGTAAATTAGTAAAAATTTGTATTTTTAAGTAATCAGAAAATTGTTAACACATACTTCGTGCACGGTTGCGCTTGACTTGATGACATGCATTTTTTTGCTAAATTTTGAGCCTAAATTTCGGTCTCGGCTCTCTCGCACGTCAGCGCCATCTATCATGGTTTGTTGGAACAACGTTTTACTAGCTGTCAGAAAACTCTCCATTCAACCTATGTATAATATTATAAAAGGAAAATGAAACAATTGACTTACCTACTTAAGAATTTCCTCTCAAATCTTTTTTTACTGCTATATACAAAGTTTACGAAATTCTCATGATTGAGGAGGCGATTTCCTCTAGTTCCGATGGCTAACGTTTACAAAGTCGCAAATCCAATAGAGTTTCCTATAACATCATCACTTGTTCAATTTCCGAAATTATTTCCGATTCATATTTCAGAATTTCCAGAAATAAATCACAAATCAGGAGCAACCTTTTATGCAAACACCAGGAAACTGTGTTAGCATAATACACAGTATTATTCAATAACAAAGGGTTTCCATAATTCTGGGTAAACCTTTGTTATATTTTATTCGGAAGTAAAACGAAATAAAAAAGACAATCTTCCAATCAAAAAATTATGAAGAGGGTAAGTCAAGCTCAAATTTGATAATTTACGAAGCAATGGGTCACACCACGTTAGGTGCTAGAAGCATTGACAGCGTCAGAGACACAACTCTGCGCTCCAAGACCAGCATGGCAACCAGACTGAGGTGGGCGTGGGCCGGAAATGTTTGACTTATACACACAGAACGGTGGGCAACGATCGCGACCCAATGGGAGCCCGACAATGGAAGCCGGGGCTGGGGCAGACCAACAAAGAGATGGCGCGCATCTTGGATGCCCACGAAGCAGAATAGCTAATGATGGCATTGGATAGTGACGGCTGGAAAAGCTTTAGGGAGAACTTTGCCCAACAATAGAATAGGTACTAAAAAGCCATTTATAATATTTGAGCAATGAAAACTTAGTCTTTCTTTTGTCAGTTTTTTAGGGTTCCGAAGTCAACAAGGAACCCTTATAGTTTGTCATGTCCGTCCCTCTGTCTGACCGCGGCTTAGCTCAGAGACTCTTAGGCCTAGATTCAGAGACGATTTTTTTAGCCTTAGTACTAGAAAGCTGTAATTTGGCATGGGTATACATATTGATCACGCCGACAAAGTGATAGTAAAATGTTGAAAAACATTTATTTTTAGGGTACTTCCCCTACACGTAAAGTGGGTATGACATTTTTTTTCGTCTATCCCATGATGTGGGGTGTCGTTGGATAGGTCGTTCAAAAATTCTCGATTCAGGGATCCGTTAGCGAAATATTAAGCTTTAAAGCGACATTTTTTGTTAGAGTCAAAGTGTTGTTCTTACGAGCTGATTTAATATAAGCTTCGTTCGTTTACACTAAGTCACCTATGTTAGACATTCATATTTTTTATGAAACATATTACATCGTCAGTACATTTATATACATATTATTATAGCGGACATGGGGCGCAAGACAGCTCAGCTGAAGTGGTACTGGGCCGTCGCATGCATTCGGAGAGATGGGCCAAAATCACCATAGACTGGGTTCCCCAGGATGGTCACCGGCGTCGAGGTAGTCCCAGGAAAATGTGGAGAGATAACATCGATACCTTCCTGGAGAGTTGGCCAGAAGTTGCACACAACAGAGAGGATTGGACACAGCAGTGGGACATTGAACAGGCTAAGTAAAAAAAAAGTACATATTAGAATTTGACAGCGATTGCTATGGCAGTTGACTGCTATAGCAGCTGTCATATTACATTCTCAGCGCACGGTATCGGTAATATGGGACAGCGATTGCTGGTAGACGATTTCGGATGCTATGGTATTCGTCTCCGCGAATGTGTTAACATAAATGTAGAGGTACCTATACAACGTGTTAATTAATAAACGCTATTATCAAGGTTTCAACATTTAGTCCGTGTAATTTAAAAATTTACTGAACTCTATGCCAACCCACCGCACAGGCACACTCACCCTACTTACTACCAAAACAAATGAGCACGCTGGCGCTTTCATTCATTCCTGAAATAATAACAAATCATTTTTGCATGAAAATTTAAAATGCGAATAACTTTGAATTTTAATTAATAAAATAATGAAATTATTGTTTCAATGCAATTATTTCATTATATAAATCAGTTAGAGTGTAAGAGGTTTTGCGCTTATTTATTAACACGCTGTATAGACCAATTTCTAAAAATCCAGACTGGTAGCTAGAGGTCATATCTAGTATAAAGCAGGACCCGTACCTTACACATCCTACATACAAAGTAGTATTGACAAAAACTACTCCGTGAGACTCGATAAAGAAGGGACGGACATGAAATCGAATACCGACCCAAATCAATCACCCCATTTGACTGACCGTCGCAAGACTTTAAAACTTTGCAGGCCTTAAAATGATTCCAGAATAAAAAGATCAACCATACAATTAATAAATAAATAAAAAAATATAAAAAGTAGGTACTGTACTAGCTGCTGCCCGCGACTCCGTCTGCGTGGACCCAGAACAGATTTTATCTGCGTGCCAAATTTCAACCAAATCCGTTCAGCCGTTTATGCGTGAAGTGACAAACATCCAAACATCTAAACATCCAAACATCCAAACATCTAAACATCCAAACATCTAACATTCAAACATCAACAGACGTGTGTCTGTACATTGAAGATATTAACAAAAAAAGTTACGATATGGTTTTTAGGTATCCCTGACTCCAAATCATTTTTTTTTTTAATTTTTGTCTATTTGTTTGCATGTTTGTAACAGCATCACGCAAAAACGACTTAACCAATTTTGATGAAACTTTTTTTGTTTGATAGCTTATGATCTGACTTAAAATCTAATATATAATTTGTACGGGCGAAGTCGCGGGTAAACTCTATCATTTATAATATAAGTGAGATTTCATAACGAAAACTTAAGACGCTAGAAAATACACATACATACATATATAAGCTCACGCCATTGTCCCATGGGGGTAGGCAGAGACCACGGACCGCCACACGCTACGACTCTGGCACACCTCTTTAGCCTCATTCACATTCATACATCTTTTCATGCACTTCCGTCGATAGAGGGTGCTAGAAAATACAGTTATAGAATTTATTTTGTATGCTACTTAGGTAAATTTTATCCTAAGCAAACCAGTGAGCAAGCTAAGCTAAGTGCAAACATTTTTTTTGTATAAATGGTAATCGATCGCTTACTAATGTTTACATACCTGTCTACTAAAAGAGCGAATTGTATCTTAATCATTAATCATTTTATTTATATACATATATATTTTTTTTACTTATTTTTTATTTTATTTTATTTTTTATACCTAGGTATAGTCTAGGCCTAGATTTTCATAGGTATACGTGGTTCTTTTTGTGAATGTGATACATACATATTCTCACGCCTGTCTCCCACTAAGGTAGGAAGAGACAACGGAACGCCACCTGCTGCGATCCTGACAAAACTCTCTAGCTTCCTACAAGTTCATAAGTCCTTTCATGCATGCTCGTCGGTTTCGGGTAGATCTGACCTGGCCCTTTTTAAGCACATCGCAAATTTGGTCCGTAATTATGTACGTCAAGGCCGTCCCCTTCCAACATTGCCACTTAAGCTTGCCTTATCTAGATTGCACTCGTCAATCTGCTCTCATCTATTCTTTCCATATGACCAAACCATCTCAACATACCTTTCTCTATCTTTGTCACTACATCCTCTTTCAGACCACAACGTTCTCTAATTAAACTATTTTTCAATTTGTCCACCACAGTTACACCACACATACTTCGCAATGAGCGGTTTTCCACAGCGTTAATCCTCCTTTCGTGCGTCTTCTGCCATACCCAAGATTCACTTCCATACATAAATGTCGGGACTAACACTGCATTATGAACTGCCATCCGTGCCTTTTTGGACACGTGTTGAGATTTACACAATCTTGTCACAACAATGATAACATGAGATCACTAGTGTGGAAAACTCACCTATGATGTTGACAACCACCAACTTTGAGAACACGACACCGGTTTAAAACTTTATGGATCCTGTCCTACTAATGTTCTATCCTATGTTATAAATGTGAAAGTTTGTGACTATGTTCTGATGTTTGAAATTTAGGATGTTTGTGACTCAAACACGTATTACTAGTATAAACTGCTGCTGAGCGGATTTGAATGAAATTTGTCACACAGAGATTTGGAGTAGGTACACATAACTACGAGTAGGATATATTTTTACCCGACTACGCCAGAATGTGTTGTTGAATGGTTATGTTTTTTTTCGAGGGTATATATGTATGTATGTATGTGTGTATGTATGTATGTTTGTATGTCTATTTGTTTGTCACACCCTACAGCCTAAACGGCTAGATGAATTTTAAAGTATGAGGTGTCTTTAGTTCCGTAAAAATTGTAAGAGTGACATAGGGTATATTATTTTAAGATAACGTCTGGAAATTAAAAATTTTTTTTTGTAAAAAATAACAATATTGGTATCAAATGAAAGCTAGTCAAGAGCCGATAATATAATAGTACTTTTTTGCTACCGTTTATCACAAGACTAAAAAGTACGAAATAAACTAAATTATTAACAAAAACAAAAAAACCGTCAGCATAAAAACTTATTATGTTTGAGAAAATATAATTTGATTGTTATTAGGTAAGTACAGCAGGCGAGGACAAACCAAAAACCAACATATAATGTTTTGTAATGTTGCTTTGTCGCCGTATGGGATACCTACCTAATAGCATTCAAATTATACCTATTTGCTCAAACATAGTTCGTATATCTGATTAATGTTTATAGAGCTTGTTTTTCTCTTTTCAGTTAACAGGTTTTTATGCAGTTGGGTTTTTAAATTAAACGCACGACGAAGCGAAGACGCATACAACAGCTAGGAATTATAAAATAAATTAATTATAACCAACGGATCGTTGGGAATTATGCTAAACTATAACAACAAAGCTCACAAAGGTTTAAAAAACCATTCTATCCTATCCTATTGTGTTCTATTTGCTTAACTTTTGTGAAGAGAGAAAATACATATTTTTTCATTTAAATTTTTCATAACAGGATAATAACTTGTAGTAGTTAGTGAGAAAGGACTTTCGGTTGCCCTTTTCCCGTAAACCAATTGAGTAAAATCCATGGGTATAATAGTGTACTAGTATATCCTATGGATAAGACAACGACCGACAATGACGACGACTCTTTGACTATTTATATGTGGACTGGTTCCGCGTGTAATTCTACTAACAAACATTTCTGCCACTTTTTGCAGGGAGCGAGGTAACATGAAATCCGCAACTTTGGATTTAATTCCCCATAACTTTAGATTCTAATTTTGAATGTTAAAAATAATGAAAAGTAGCCTTGTGTGAACCCCAAACGTTCTAAGTTCGAAGTTATTATTTCGCAATTATAGGCTGTCTCGTTTAGTGATAAGGTGTAAAATTGAATGTAAATGCACAAGATCAATTGTGCTTATACCGTGGCAGAGGGGAAATGCTACCGCAAGGCTAGTCCTTATAATAATTAGTCAAAGCGACGACTACTATATGACTTATAAGTCATATGCAGCAAACAGAACAAATACTTCAAAACGCTATAACCAACTTTGCAGCTGGGTATGGCGTTGTTGTTGATGTACACACGGCGACATCAAACGGCTCCCGTCACCGCCAGCGCCGTGTTGCTTTAAGCATCAAACTATAAAAAACCAACATAAACTGGCCGCACGACTTTATACGTTACGCGACCTACGCGCGGCCAGCTTATTTTGGTTTTGTATAGCAAAATTTAAAAAAAAAGTTATATTTGCCTACATAGTTATCTTTCAAGCAGCAAGCAACCACATTTTAGTAACCCTACTAAATGTGTTTGATCTTTCTTCTATGTTTTTCAGCGTCGCGATCTATGTATGACCGTAAAAGTTTACTACATAGATCGTATCCTATCTTGCCCTGTAAAAACGGGGCTAAAATAAAAGGAATGGCTATGTAACTTTTCCTGTTATCGTAAACAAATGCTATCCGAGCCGGGAAATCAAACCTGTTACCTCTCGTTTACAAAGCAGTTTAAGAATGGCAAGAAAAGTTTTTCTTTTTTGTGTCGACCTTCTGAAGAGGAAATGCTGGGTTCCAGTTCAGCTTCGGGAACAATTGAAACTTTTAGTAATTAGCCACCAACTAAGTTTCAAGCATACTCTGAACTAAAATTGTTTGCATTCAAACTTTGTCGTAAGGGTGTCAAGTTGGATAATAGATTTTACAATCGATTCCCCGTTTTCATTATACTTGGTGAACCTTTGAACACGATATAACAACGGTACACTCTGTTTAATACATACTAATGTGTTTGTTCCAATCCGGGTTTCGTTCTGCGAAAAGGAAATAACAATAGTTTTCCTGGCCACTATACGCTTTATTCCTTGTCAATGCTAATGTGATTTATTTGGAGTTGGTTTCGTTTCCAGCAACAAATAAAAATAACACAATGCAATTTTCATGTTTTTGGAATGCCATTTACAGTTTCCATCCATCCATCACACAGCCCTTGATCAGTCCGTCATTTGTTTATATTTACAAGTGGTATACTTATAAAAGTATGTAGCTAAATGTACACATGGCTACGGGGAGTACTCCAGAGCCCGATAGCACAGTCGGTAGTGAACCTGCCTGCTGTGCCGAGGGTCGCGGGTTCGAATCCCGTAAGGGACAAATATTTGTATGATGAATATGAATATTTGTACCCGAGTCATGGACGTTTGTATCTATTTATGTATTCTATATCGTTGTCTAGTCATCATAATACAAGTCCAGGCTAGATTCTGGTACATTAAATGTGACTAGATAATTTGTGTGACAATGTCAAAGATATTTAAAAAAAAAAGTACTCGTATTATTTTATTCTGTGACATGGCGACACATAAAGCTACGCAAAACCAAAAAAGTTGGCCGCGCATTGGTAGAGTAATGCATAACGTCGCGCGGCCAGCTTATGTTTGTTTTGCGTAGCTTGATGTATCGCCGTGTGTACAGGGCCTATAGACAAAGTAACATTTATATTGGCGTAGACGCTAGGAGAAATGATAGAATGTATGGATTTGACATTGGCGATCGAAACATTTTGACGTTTGCTTTCGACACCATATGTCAAGTCCATACATTTTTATGTTTTCTACTGTCATTAACGCTAATCGAAAGGTACTTTGTCTAGGCCCCCAGGGTGTAAACTTAAATAAGTACCACTAAAATATGTAACTGACAATCCCTCATGCTGTAGTGGAAATATTAGCCAGTCAGCAATAAGTCGTATGGAGGCTGACTGCCCAGGGTGCGCCAGACGAAATCAGGTTTCGTCACTCGGGGAGACTCTTGCCTGGCACCACTTGCTAGTCGATTACTTTCCTCTCTACTCTAGAGTCTGGACCTTTTCTGTTTTAGCATTATTTGGTACTTGTTGTCGAAACTGTCGTAAAGATATATTACCATAACCATGGCCCCTGGTCATACTGATAATCCCATCAGTGACACTGCCAGACGAGCAACAAATCCGAGCACCTATTTGGTTATTGTATATCGTTCGACTCAGCTCACACTCAGCGCGTTGTGAGACATGTAAACACATTGGAAACACTTGTAAACATTTGGAAACACTTTGGAGGCACGGGTAATGTTATCGTAATTTATCTTATACCAAACCATGCCAATCAATAGTCGCATTATAGGATTTATTTCTATTTTCCATTACATCATTCGTCGAAGTTTGCTTCCACTGAAATTGATCACAGTGTTTAAGCCCATTTTACTGCTAACTTCAATGGATGGTCGATTTTCATATCCCATGGATTCCGAAACTTAAGTTTGATTTAATTGGCTATTTGCATTGACTTTCCAACTACTGGACGTAGGGTCCGCGCTTAAAAGTGTCCGAACCAAAAGAGCACTAAAACGTATAAAGAGAACCAATTACGCGACAGTCTTCGTTTGACAGGCCAACTAAGCGCACGAGCTCGCGTGCGGCGCGCGCCCTCCCGCGATGAGGTACAAACTACGCAAGCAAAATGAAAAAGAATTTCAACATTTTCAATGTTTATATTACTATACAGGTACTTAGGTTTGTGTATGTTAGTCTCGGACACTTTTTTCTGGATTTTTGTACTAGACGCGGCGTCTATTATTTTGTATGTCAATGGCTATGTGCATAAAAGCAGGCCGTACAATTAAACCTGTCATTTACCTTGACAGACATGGGTGGGAAGTAACTAGGGTTACAAACTGGGTATGTAAATATATTTTATTGTGGTCCGCTAATTTCGACGTCTCTCATAATTTATGAGACATTTTCATAAGTGGTTTCACGTTTTACGGTAATGGGAAATGATGGTTATGACCAGTCGTTTCAAAACAATAAGAGGAAAAAAAAGCTATTTTGTTTTAAACGCTTCAGTATAGCATTATACTGTCTAATCATCATAGGCCTTGTCCTGTCTAAAAGGTCCTGAAAATACGATAGTTTACCGGCCAAGTTTTTTTCCGAAAGCGTTAATGCGCGCTGCATACAAACGAAGTACCATCCTAGTTTCAATATTAACCAACCAAAGTCGCACATTTTTTAGACACGATATAAAAACCAATATCCATGCTTTATGCAAATATATACTTTCAAGTCTAGGATTAATTTAAGATTTGTATGGAAAACTTTGAGCCTCGATAACTTTGTAATTTGACAAATGTCAAGCACACATATTAACTTATAGATAGTGTCTAAAATATTTCATTGACTTTAATTGATTGATATCTACAATATGATCAAACTTCGTTTGTATGGAGCGTGCCGACGGTAATATTCCCTTAAATATGTCTGTCATACACATCAAAGTCGCCGACACACAGACAATGACGCCTAGATGTTGGTGGGCTACTCGGCGACTTCATCGGAAAACTTTATCAGCGACATTCATGACTTTTTCTCTCCTGTAAGTGAATGCCGCCGGCTAGCCCTCGCGGGTGCATGTTACCGACAAGAAATTTGAAGAATAGATTTTTAACAGATCTATTGCTGTCGAGCTGTTCCGAGCAACAGAGCTACCAGTGTAATCACGATTTAGTATTACCCTATTTCCTCCTCTAAAAGTAAATCGATTTTAATATTTTTCAAGAATAATATGAGAAAGATTGACTGTCTGTCTGGTTGTATGCCTTTTATATTGTTTATATATTCGTCAAGTTTTCTTGCTGGATGTCTGAACACGGCGGTACAATTGAGCAATTTTTAATCATTTTCGAAGGCTCCTAGTTCTTACAGTAACTGATTTATTGAAAAATAGAAAACTTAGGGACATGGCAGAGGTAATACTTATAGATTGTATGGTAAAAACATTTTGCTCTAAGTACCTAAAATGTATCAATCAATCAATCAATCAATCAATTATACTTTATTGCACTCCAAAACAGAACATACATCTGAAGAATGAGAATCATGAGAATAATCTGTTTCTATTCTGAGCAAGTATGTAGTCAATACAGTTGCAGCCTACACTGTTATACATAGGTAGATTGGTAGTATTGACAGCTTTAGCAATTCAGCCGTAATCCATTGCATCCAACATAGGTACTTTCACATGCTTTTAATTGCAATTCTCTTTGCTGTACTGTACTAAATTCACGTCAGTCAGCCTCAATCCGCGTATTTCAGCATTTCCAGTTAAATTTTGTACACGCTGCCTTCTCATCTCACCTACACAGCTATCAGCAACAACCATAGTGGCGTGTGTACACTATAGTGTACATTATAGTGCATAAGCATGCATAAGCATATGCTCACAACTATATTCCCCGAGGGGGTAGTCAGAGATATTCTGAAACCTCAGAACAGAAAATCCACGTAATAGTGTGTGTGTGTAAAAAACTGCAACATAAAGCGCATGATGAATTGATTATTAAGAGAAGTTTTTTTCCGAAAGTATAATGCGCGCTGCATACAAACGAAATTCCGTCCTAGTGTCAATATTAACACAGACACGATCTAGAGACTAATCTCTATGCTTGTATGTTGTAAAATTTTCGTTAAATATACAGTTTCAATGCTAGGATTAATTTAAGATTTGTATATGGACATTGTTTAAAAGATTTGTATATGGATATTTTAACGAAAATCTAACATATATAAGACATTAGTTTTCAGATTGTTTCTAAAAATTAAATTTTCTCAAATTAAAATATAACCAAACTTTGTTTGTCGCGCTCCATGCGCAGCAAACACTATCCTCTTAAGAACTTGAGATAAACAAATAATAATTAATATTTTTTTAGTGTAAGATTAATAAGACTTTCTAAATATGTGATTCTTTTTTTCGTTACCCCTCTGGGTGCCATTTCATTTTTTTTTTCTAATTTCCTCTTTTCTAAGCAAAAACTAAAAAATTTAGCAGAAATTAAGTGAACATCAAGATAGCGGGATCAAATCCCCGATTCAAAATTTGGCATATACCTAGGTGACGTCAAAGTGGCGGGATCATTGGGAAGTGTTGATCACACGTGGACGATAATAACATGGGTACCTACTACCTTTGTACTCAAATATACTCTTCAATTCAATGTTCAACCCTACCGTTTCAAATATTTATATTAAAATGAATTCGGCGTCTTTGATATACATGAAAATGATACCAAACTTTACCTTATAGCTAAACGGAAATCAGGCAATTTGGGGTCACCCCTTTCTTAAATTCATATTTGAGTCGTAAAAGGACCAACTCAGGGAAGGGAAATATCTTAATCGCAAAATGCCTACCTTATAATAGCTCAAACACCGGCAACCAGAACAAAAATATTAGGTACACTAAAGGGAACATTGCCCAGATAGTAAGTTCATCATAAAGTCAGAATTAATATTGCAGTAGGTACCAGGGTTATGTGTACGAACTGGCAATATTTTCAGCACCTACAAGGTGCTGAACCACATGAATTATACAATTATTATGATTATTAAGTTACACAGCGCGCACAAAATACATTTGTTTTATGGCTGCCTATGCTAACTTGTGAATGTACTATACAGGGAGTAAAATTAAATGTACCTATATTATTTCGAACAGGCTACTTCATACTACGTAATACTCATGAGTTTGTTAAAGTAAATTAAAATAAGAAACAAAGACGAGCTGCAAAATATAAATTGTATAAAATAATCGGTTTGATCTTATTTTATACAATCTAATACAGTACCTACCACAGATAAATAACACGCTCCCTCAGGGTACCTACCTAAGACTTAGTAGCACTTGGTCCAATACGCATTTCGTCCAAAGTTCGTACACAGTTCGTCCATACGCATTTCGTCAATCTCACCGATCCCCGCTACCTAATACGCCGCGTAGCCCCAGCAACGTCCTATGTCGAGGTCCCCCTCTGGGTGCCCCTAGGTTGGATGCTTAAGTTCATTCATTTGACTCTATAGACGCTTTGTGGTCCCTCCAATAGTCTGCAGTAACTGCTCCCTGAGCTACGCTGTAATTGTCATTTCCAAAAAAAAAACGCCGATTTTTTTAAATATCTGCTGTCTCATAAATTTTATTCGAGCTGCTACAGGGACTGCAGTTATGTATGAAACAGCAGATTTGTTATTTTTTTCTCGATGTTGTCTCTATAGCGAAAGTTGTTCAGTTTCATGGTCTAAACTGAACCTCCCCCTTAAGTATTACTAGGGTGTTTTGTTAAACCCTATATAGGTATACTGAACACTTATTATAAGGAACATATAAATCAAATCCCCCAAATAATGATGTTTCTGACAAGGGTTATACGCAGGAGATATCAGACTCATAAATTTTGTAGCGAGATATGAACTGTTGACCCTATAAGAACGGCTATAGTTCTGCTGAACTGCAAAAACTAAAAGCAAAAATTTGGTCTGATCTCCACATAATGGTAAGGTCGGCTTATAGGTACCTACTAATTAAGGCTGTATTTAGTGTTCTACCAACGATCAGCGCTGACGTATGATGCCCGTAGCTACAGGTCCGTTAACTATAGCTAGCGCTCAGAGGAAGGATCTCCATAGAGTCCGCATAAATTTACGATTGTAGTTAGTCTCTTTTGTCTTATGACGTACCTTTAATAATAGAAGGAGATGGAACTACAATTATTTGTTTATGCGGCTGTCCACTTTTTTTGAGCTAATGTGTGTGAAAAGTGACCGTAAACATAAGGCCATATGTCACTTGGTGCCTTTTGTCCATATTACTTGACTCCACACACTCAAACCTAAACGTCAAAAAAGTGGACACTTTACAATTGGTATAGCTCACCCTATTAGGTATAATCTCTTTGAGCTAGCGCGTGAAACATTTACGCAATGCCTTTGTCTGGCTCAGCTACATAATGTTTACTTTACCAAAATGACTACTGCCCCAAATCCCAAAAAGTCAACATTGTGGCATTGTGGATTCATTTATGTTGGCAAGTGTAAACGGGTAGGAACGTCGTTTTCAAGTCGGCAAAGCATCGAAGCACTACTAAATGCGCGCCGCGGACCGACAAGCAGTGCTTCCTCACACACAACTGATGAGTTCACAGGGATCCCTTGGGGGATCGGGCTAGGGGATCCTGGTGGCCGAACCCGAACCCCCTCTGTTGGTGATTATAGTCAGCGCTAACCGTCGATCGAGCACTAAAATATACATGTGCGTATGGATTGAGGAGCCACATTGGTTGCATATCTTATCTAATCTAAACTATTATAAAACTGTAAAAGAAGTGTGTCTGTACATTGAAGATATTAACAAAAAAAAGATTAAGATATGGTTTTTAGGTCCAAATCAACCTTTTTTAGAATTTTTGTCAGTTTGTTTGGTTGTGTGTTTGTTTGTTTGTTCGAGCATCATGCAAACGCAGGTTAAGAGGATATGTGAAAAAAATAGGATTCTTCAAAGCATCAGATATCATGAAGTACTAACAGTAGGAGTATGATTTCAGGATATGTGTAAATTGAACATATTATTAAAATTTTGATTGCCGCCAAAACACGATTAAGACAAATTTTCTCGATAGAAAAACAAGCCAAAGTAGCCTCCGTCTTTATCTATAAACGCTTGGAACTGCTAAACGGTGAATAATAGAAACACGAGACTTGATTTAAAAAATAGAGATTGATATTTTATAAATTTTGATTGCAGCAGAAATTAACTTACATAAATAGTAAAATCACAACTAAATAAAGTTTGTTTTGGCGCTTACGTCGTTTTATTTAGTCAGGCGCGCGCGCCGCCCCATCTCTTTCTCTCGCGTCAGGCAGTAATATAAGCTATCACAATCTATTAAAAAGCTCAGTCGGCTGTGGCCTTTGCCCGCGTCGGACCTGCGTTCGCATGCCCAATTTCCGAATTACGATTAATTATCCAGCTTACGTGTAAATATTATAGTGTAATATATTAAATACAATCTAAAATAAATTCGAGGCCATAGCAGCTTCACATTAAAGAGAATATAATTCGGAGCGCGCTCCATACAAATGAAGTCTGGTGATATTTTCAATAGTAACCAATTAAAGTCATTGAAATTTTTCAGAAAAAATCTAAAACTAATCTCTATGCTTGTATGAAGTCAGATTTTCGTTAAAATGTATAGTTTTAAAGTTACAATACCTCAAAGATTTCCATACAAATCTTAAATTAATTCTAGCATTAAAACTGTATATTTTAACGAAAATCTGACTTCATACAAGCATAGAGATTAGTTTCTAGATTGTTTCTGCAAATTTTTCATTTACTGATTGGTTAGTATTGAAAATATCACCAGACTTCGTTTGTATGCAGCGCGCATTTACGCATTCGGAATAAACTTCTCTTTAGTATATTTCTCACTCAAATATGTATAGCAGTTTTTTTGGACTTCATAGACCAAGAGCTAGCTGTTATTATCTTTAAGTCGTCGTAATTTTCGGTTTTACTATCTTGTTTTTCAATTTCTTCAAATAATTAAATTTATTTGTCATAATGGAATCTGGTTATAAACGTATTTATGAACCGTTGTCAGTATTTTTACCGAGTTGAAGGATTCTATTGCTCCGGAACATCTTGCCTGGTATGAGAGTTTGAAAACTCTGTGGCCCTTAATTGTATGGGTAGTCAGTATGGTGAGCCAGGCTGAAGGGCAGGGTAGGGAAGGCGAGTGGTCGCAGAGAGTTTCTTCTTCCAAGTTGTTTCTTTCTTGAGTGCTGGATCCGGAATGAATCTACGCCGATTTGGCGCCATTTTATATCATTTTCAAGCGACCACCCCTCCTTACCCCGCACTCTTGCCCTGAATACAAATCTCTTTATTTCTCATACAATCTTAATTTCTACGCTTACAAACCAATATAATTATATAGTTAAGATACTTATTTTCTTATTCTAAAAATAGCAGGTGCATCATCCGCCGGTGCATAGCAGAGTGCAGAACGAAAAGGAAAGGTACAATATTTATATAACCCCGGCCCCCGCTTCCTCATAACACAGGTTCCGGACGCCGGGGCCCCCCTCGCTCGCCTGTATGCGCTGACAGAGATGGAGCGTTCTGTCTCTTTCTAACAATTATTTCTAATAGGATTCTACCCCTTCTAATGAGGTAGTGAAGCTTATTGGCGTAATTTCTAATTGGAATTTATAAGTTCTAACTCGATTCTAATTGTTTTATTTACTTGTGCTATGCGTTAATTTTATTAGGGAAGTGTACCTAATCTAATCTGGGGTAGAAATCACTAGAGAAATCGAATAAGAATCCTATTAGAACTATTTACATAACTTATGTGCTAAGCCCTAATTCTAATAAGAAAATTTTATTTATTGAAATGAACACTTAACCTAAACTTATCCTACTAGTATAAAAGGGTATATAAAACGAAATAAACAAAGTAATGTAAAAAACTATGTACAAAGGTAGTCAATTCAGGTTCTGTCGTGCACATTTCTCCCGCCGTCGCAGCTCTGCGATCCAACCTGTAGCACGACGATCCTCTTGGTCGGTCTCCGGAGGACATGCCCGTTGCTGGTTACGACGTCCACGATCCTCACCTCGCCGTCTCGCCCTGGGTAGACCGCGACGATCCTTCCTGTCGGCCATGTGTTGCGGGGCAGGGTGGGGTCGCAGACGAGTACCAGGTCGCCGATAGCGTGCGCTGGTCGTGTGAGGCTCCCGCCGGTGTTGGAGTAGAGGCTGGTACTCTTTGACCTGGCTCCAGAAGACGTCCGCCATCGTTGAGCGCGCTGCGCTTGCGCGCGGTGAGGTCGTTTGGGTCCCAACAGGATGTGGTTGGGTGTAAGCGCCTCCGGTTCTTCTGGGGTCACCGCCACGTGTGTGAGTGGGTGGGAGTTGACGGTGTTCTACGCCTCGGCGAGCAGGGTGAGCAGTGTCTCGTCGCTAGGGTACTGCTCGTGGAGTTTGACGCGCAGTGCCTCCTTCACGGTGCGTACCATGCGCTCCCACGCGCTGTCCATGAAGGGGGAGGCCGGGGGTACGTAGCGGCAGGTGATGCGCCGCGCCGTCGCCTCCTCGCTGACCGCCGCCAGCGCGGCCTTGGCGAGCTCCTTCTCCGCAGCCTTGAAGCACGTCGCGTTGTCACTCCATTCTCCACTCCACGCCACTCCACACTCCTTAGGCACTCCTCTTCGTGCCACGAACCTCCTCAGGTCGCCGGTCGCCGGAGAAGTAGGCTTCGCTCTTCGTATCTTGCATAGTTGACAGTGTTTGATGACGTTCACGCACCGTCGGTCGTATCTTCAGTACCCATAGTCGCTGCTGTAGCTTATTCACGACTGTTTCGATACCGCCATGTAGTCGCTCGTGTACGTGTTGTATGTACAGTCGCGTGAAGTAGTGTTTCCCGTCGAGTACGGTCGGGCTCGCAGTGTCTTCAACGATGTCAGGTGCTACGTGGATTCTTCCTTTGAGCCATCTTCGCCGACGACCACTGATAGCGCCGACAGCTTGTCTCCCGGCTGAGGCGCCGCGCCGTTCCTTACTCGACGTAAATCTTCGGAAAGACAATCTTCTTGTACATGTTTCCACCATAGTTTCTCAGCGCGAATGAGATAGTGCGTTTCGATACCGATGGTGTTTCTATCTCATTTCTTCACGTACGGTGTCTCGTTCTTGCGTGCTTTCTTATCAATCTTTGAATCAGAGTCGTTTTTATCGTTTTCTTTCGTTCGTTTGCGCTTCGTAGCCAATACTGTTTCATTTTTCTTCTTTCGACATAAATTGACGAACTGTAGCATGCGCACCGTAGCTCGTAGCAAAAGTGGGAACGACGAAAATCGCTCGATTCGAGGTAGGTGAGCGTGGTCAGGTCACTGGTGGGTGACGTGACAAGTCCCCTCTCTTCTCCTGTCTTCGGTGCTTCTGTCTTCGTCTCTTGTGGCCATTCTCGTTCGTGGTTTCGTAGGAAGCTCGGCCCGTTGTTCCATCGGACCTCGCTCCCGCCGATAGAGACCGTGGCGCCGCCCGAGTTGGCGGAAAACTTCTGTACTACTGAATTTGTACTGGACACCCATCCGCATAGCTCGAAGCCGGCTTGCCGATGAATGTAGTCGACTGATTTCGATACTTCTTTGGCTTCTTTTTCGGTCGGAAAACTTGTTATGTAGTCGTCCATGTAGTGGTTCTTTTCAATGGCTCGCGCGGCTGCAGGATACTTTTCTTTGAAGTCTGAAGCATTTCTATTCTTCACGTATAGCGCGGTGCATGGTGATGACATCGCGCCGAAGATCACTGAAGTCATGCGGTACTCTCGCGGTCGCTGGTTCCCTCTCTCGTCGCCCCGCTATAGAAATCGTAGTGCCTCTCTTGTCGTCCTCTTGAACTTATATTTGCATAAACATTAATTCCTTAATGTCAGCTGACACGGCGTGTTGGTGTTGACGAAATCGCATTACAACTCCCGGCAGAGATTACAGCAAGTCTGGACCGCAGAGTAGCATATCGTTCAGGCTGCGTCCGGCTGTCTTCGCTGTGGCGTTGTGTACTACTCTTATCTTCGGTTTCGCGGGGTTAATGACCGCGAAGTGGGGTAGGTATCATGTTTTATTTGGCACCGGCGGTGTGGTAGCTTCATCGGCGTAGCCCAAAGTGAGGAGGGTTTGCATTCTTTCTTCATATTTCTTTTTCAGGTCTTCATCTCGGTCTAGTTTCTTCTCTAGGTTGTGCAGCCGTTTGAGTGAGTTTTTGTAGTTGTTCGGAATCTTCATGTCGTCTTCTTTCCATATAAGTATTGTTTTGAAGCGTCTGTCGGGCAGGCGGTGACTGGTTTCATTCAATATCTTCAATGCGCGCTGCTCAGGGTCGCTATTCTGTACTCGTTTTTCTATCCCGATTGATTCAAACTCGAAATAATTCTTCATCATCTTCTTTCGTGTATAGTTATTGAAATTATGTATTTTCATAATAACGCCAAATAATATTATACAGGGTGTAAGGAAAAGTATCATTTTACTATGGGAGCAAACCGTTATGGGAGTTACAACTCTTTGCGTTCTACCTATCTATCTCAAGAACGGTTAACTATATTAAATATTATAAATACCAAATTTGAAGAAAATTTAAAGTTCTAAAATTTTTCTAAAAACTTCAAAGGTCATTTAGAGCATAGAAAAGAAGATATTTCCTAAAGACCTGTTTTTTGACATTTTACCTTGAATCTTTTGACCTGCATAAACGAGATTTTTATGTGACATTTGACCTAACGTATAGGATGTCATACGATGATTTAAAGAAGTTTGTAGCTTATTATCTCTCATTCCGAGGTTGACCCTTTTTTTCACCTAATTTTCCTGGGGTACTAGGAGAAACAGTGATAATGAAAAACAAAACGGAACAAAACATTAAATTTGAAACGTAGGCAGGAACATACCAGAAGTTTGAGAGAAAAGAAAAGGTAATAAGTTGTAAATAATTTTCCAGCACTCTGTGACCTAAACCTGCATATACGTTTAGCACCCTTGCTTGTGCTCGGGTGCTAACTTCACGCTGTGCAATAATGGACTACTTAAGTCACATTTATCGTAATGTACTAATGTAAATAAATGTTGATTTTAGGTCGTAAGATAAATATTATTAGTGATTTTGTAAGTAAATGTTGATTTACCATTTTAAAATTCATTCATACCTGTTATAATATCCTGCATCATCCTCATCCTTCAATGCTATGCCATGCATCTGAGGGATGCGAGGTATTTTAGAATTACCTATGGATTTTCAAAATAGGTTTATGAGTGTTATACAACTTCTCAACCTGAAAGTTCTTGTGGTATCGAGAATAACTGAGATTATTGCAGTATTACGAAACTAATTTTTTCACGTTCTTCTTACATTTTTGTTGACGGCGTAAAATAACTTCCAGGTTTCATCTAGATAGTCGGTATGTTTTGACCATATAATGTTTTGACTTGTATTATATCAATTACAAGTACAAAATAAGAAGTTGAATTGATTTGATTACGGGACCTAAAGACGTAAAGCCTAACCAAGAACCGAACCGAAGACCAACAGGTAGCTCTCGTACTATAAAGTAAAACAAAATCCTGTAATGATAGTTTTTTTCCTTCTAGATAGGTACAGTGATTTTCGGTATGATATTAATGAGTTTTAAGTTTTTTAAGTGAAATCAATTAAAGAGTATCGTTAGTTAGGTATTGTTTCTATCTATAAATTGGTTGTCCGTAATTGATCCTGTAACAAATTAATAATTGATCAAGGAGGATAAATAGAACGATACTTAATTATAATATATTGTGTTTTTTCATACGACAAAAGGTACTAATAATATATTAACAGCGAAGCGTCTTCTACGCATTTTGAGTGATTTGATTTTCGCGGGCTAGTGCGCGACGATGTTCGGTAGCGGGGCGCGGGGCGCTTGCTGCGCTAAGCCACGCCCATTTCGCTTCAATTATTTTTCGACATAGGCCCTTAACTCTAGTTACCTATAAATTCATACAATTTTACAAAACGCACCTCGGGCGCCTGTTATAATTCTGCACTTTACGAGATAAGCATCAGATCAATGTTAGACATATGTTAGAAGAATGTTAGTAGTTTAGTAGATTTATACTATGCAAACTTTTTGTAAGTAGCTAATCTATGATATTGGTAACCTTTATTCTCTTGTTCTTTTTGATGACATCAAGGATGACATCCTCCATGCTGAGGTTAGTATTTATTTTAACAATTTCTGATGTCTAGACTTATATGGGGTATTTCACAGCTCATAAATGATCCATCAACTCAAGTTTTTACTATTTTTAAAGAACACATAACTGGACAATACAGGAATCAAGAAGCACAAGCTGCCCAACCAAGAGTTTCAAAAGCGGAAGCCAGCACGAGTAAGGCATTAAAACCAAGTAGAGCATATGCACATGGCTATCCTCCAACGTCTACTTCCAAACTCCGCGTTGATCAAAAACTATCAAAACAAGTCCAAGTGGGAAAAGCAATATCAAGGTACCGCCAAGCTAGCAGTCAGAGCCCAATAATAGAAAAAGTATCGAAGTCTACCAGCGTCCATACCTTGGTTCACTCAGAACGTGGTATCAGTTGCTCCAAAGCTGTCATCAAAATGGATGCAGCCACAGAACCACTAAAAACTGAAATTTGCAAAGAACATCTTAGGGTATTCGAAACTTTAGAACAGTGGAATACCAAAGATAAAATTAAACCAGACAGGTCAGTAATCGATCAGATAAGAAAAAAACTAATTAGGTTCCTGGAGCTTTTGGAAGTTGATAAAATACCGAACCTACCTCAAAATTATGACCCGAAGCATGTCAGAATTAAATTATATAAGAGTGCTAGTACGGAACAAGGTAATACTCATGAGTTTGTTAGAGTTAAATTAAATAAGAAACAAAGACGACAAGCTGCAACAAATAAATTGAATAAAACATAATCTGTTTTATCTTATTTTATACAACCTAATACAGTACTAAATACTCGTAAAGATATGTCAATTTATCTGTCATATAAGCTAACCAGAACGTATCCAGAAGTGTGGAAAAAGGCTCTTACTGTTATATGTAAATGGTATAAGTGGTCGCGAGAAAATCATTCGAACTCCGTTGAGAAAAAGTACTCTTTCTAACTCTATACTGGAAACAGAAATGGCAACATCAAATGTCAAATTCTGACATCGTCGGACCGAAAAACGATTTTGTTTTATTTAAAATATCTGAAATCCTTTCATTTAAAAATCTCTGACATAGAAAATATTATTATTGAGACAATTATCTCGAAATGGTTTTCGAAAGAATCGAGCCATGGTGGTCCAGTGGCGAGTAACCTTGCCTGCCGTGCAGAAGGCGATGGTTCGATCCCCGTCACGTCCGTTACATCACGAGTCAGGCCGACTCGTACCAATGAGATTTTCGGAATTTATGTACGATTTGTAACACCACTGGCTTTTCTATGAAGGAAAAACATCGTGAGGAAACCTGCGTGCTTCAAATTCGAGGCGTGTATTGTACCCACTGTCCATTGTAAGTGGCGACGGGCTCACCCGTCACGCTGGACAGAGTTTCGGAACTACTGGTGAAACGTGGACGTTCTGAGGTTTTAGAATATCACTGACTACCCCCTCGGGGAATATAGTCGTGAGCATATGCTATAGTTTTCGATTCAGCCCTGCAAAAAAAAACTTGACAAACCGAATTTCAAAATAATGTTTTGATGGTTTTGGATAAATATAAGAACGTTAAAAGCTTAACGTTAAAATTTATCTGTAGCTTTTCGAGTAAAATAAAAAAGTAAAAATCCGACATACACGTTTTCTCCAGTATCAACACAATACCTTAAGTACTTAAAAGACTCTCAGATCCTTTGAATATGCAAGATCAAAGAAACTCAAACGGCTTCCTTGATGAAGGACTAGCGAAAGGAACTTTTTGATAGGTCCAAAATATTAATTATAATACATAATACTTGAGTATACAATACAATAAACAATTACTGGTGTTTGTACATAAACACATTTTTTTTACCTTCAATTCTCTTCATAGCTCAACAACAATAGAAAAACAAAGACCACAAACCTCACCTCCTCCTCTAATTAATAAACCTTTTACTAATTTTAATAAAATCAAATGGTAGTCTATTAGGTATTATAATTACGGTGCTTTTGTTAGGTTTCGTTCGGGTAGAAAAGTTGAAAATGCAACTAAAATATAACAATAATAGTGAGGTACAGTCGCCATCAGATATATCATAGCAAATAAGGTGGTCAAACATTTCTAATCAGTTGTAATTTTCAATAATTTCTTTACACATAACTAATCAAAAATATATGTAGGCCGACCATGAGTTTTCACTGTACTTTACTACTGTAGTTACGTCACCAATTTTGTATTGAATTTCGTACAGCGCTCCTAGTGGTTCCGTTGAGAACTAATTTCTGTTTTACAAAATTGGTGACGTGACTACAGTAGTAAAGTGCAGTGAAAACTCATGGTAGGCCTACTAAACGCCTAGAACATCAAATTTAACAGTTAAGGAAAAAAGACCTTACTCCGTTGTCGTACATTTCAATTTTAAATAACATAGTAAAGAAATAATTGAAAATAAGTTGTTCCGATATTTATGTCAAAATACAAGTTTAGATATAATTGGTAACATTTACTGTTAAGAATTTATTGAAAATTAGCACTTGTTAGAAATATTTGAACACCTTGTATGCTAAGATATATAAGATATATTTTAATTTATTTATTTTTATTTTTCAATTTTTGACAGTCTTAATAAAAACAATATAATCTAAAACCAGTGTACAGATTCCAGACCTGGAGGTCCCAAAAGCTGTATAACAATTTTTATATAAAATATATAGGTTTTTGGCTTAACATAAATTTGATTTCAGTTTAAGAGTTTGCAGATAGGTACAGTTAAACAATTTTGAAAAATGAGAGTGCTGCCAACTTAAGCGTTGCATCATAGATAAACATAAATAACACCGATTTTAATATGACTATATACATTCATAGATATATCTGATGGCGAGTGTACCTAGCAAACACTCTCTTTTTATTACCAGAAATACAAATTAATTCAACTTACAGTTCTCTGGACTTCGATAAAGCATAAAGCATTTCAATGAAAGCAAAAAATAAAACTTTTCTAGCCATTTTTATTATGACTTAACATCTGAATGTCGCCATCAAAGATACCATAACGTATTTCCTACCCGGGATGGGATTTTTTGAGTTCCAGATCATTGATCGAAATGGTGTCTGTAGATGGTTCTAGCTGATATGATATTGATCGATCATCGATATGTAGCCCAGCCCTACTGATACAACTGAAAAAATAACGATGTTAACTAAACCGTTGTGGAGTATCTGCAAAACAAAATTTTCCGAAGTTTTACATAGGTACACCATATAAACAACATTTGCTTTCACCATACCAACATTTTTTTAGTTTTATATTCTTGTTTTAGGTATACAAATCAAACTTTGGTCTCTTGCCGCAATGCCTGAGATGTTAAGGGTATATTACTGTTGGCGCGCTCCATACAAACGAAGTCTGGTTATATTTTTTATAATAACCAATTAAAGTCAGTGAAATTTTTCAGAAACAATCTAAAAAGTAATCTCTATGCTTGTATCATGTCTGATTTTCGTTAAAATATTAATTTTAAAGTTACAGTGCTTCTAAGATTTCCATACAAATCTTAAATTTATCCTAGCATTGAAACTGTATATTTTAACGAAAATCGGACAAGATACAAGCATAGAGATTTGGTTCTAGCTTGTTACAGCAAAATTTCATTGACTTTAATTGGTTAGTATTGAAAATATCACCAGAATTCGTTTGTATGCAGCGCGCATTTACGCATTCGGAATAAACTTCTCTTAATATAATGTTGTACGTTTAGCCCCTGTACAAATTCCTATTGCCGCACTATCATAGAAATAATAAATATGTAATACAAAATGCAGACACAACGTGCTAATGAATAACCGCAAAACTAGATAACAGTTTGTCTAGAATCGAAAGCAGAATCGAATTATCAAGGTTACATGGCAGAACATGTTATATATTACATTTTTTTCAAAATAATAAATAATTTGTTCGTATACCTAACTTAAAATTTACTTAACTCGATCTCAACCCACCGCACAGGTACACTCACACTACTTACTAACAAAACAAGATTCTTAAAATGTATCCATGAGCTGTTTAAATTTCATCTTAAAACTTAAAATGCGAATAACTTTACATTTTAACTATAAAAATAATGAACTTATGGTTTCAATCTAATTATTTTGTTATAAATCAGTTGGGGTGTATGCGGTTTTGCGCTTATTCATTAACACGTTGTATGTATAAACATTCCTGAGACATATACATTATACCTTACCTCCTACTCTTGCTTGTAGTCTTCATGAAAAAAGTTTAGATCACAGAAACTAGCTGAACAAGAAGTAATGTATAAGATATAAGTAAAAGTACAATATCTAATAATCGTTGGTGCGTCTGTTATTAATCGTGTAACTTCTGTTCTGAACGGCCAATTGCGGTCAAATTAACACACTATATATCTTAAAATCTAAGCGAGCGTAGTTGCGGAGAAAAATCTACGAATAGTTAAGTATCATCATAATCATCTCAGCCGATGGACGTCCACTGCTGGACATAAGCCTCCCCCAAGGATCGCCATAACGACCTGTCCTGCGCTGCCCTCATCCAACGCGTTCCCGCCGCCTTCACCAGATTGTCGGTCCACCGAACCGTGCCTGCCACCTGCGTGTCCACGCTGCGCTTTCCGGTACGCAATCGCAACTCTTCGGCTCCATCAGCCATCGCTTCTGCGAGCAATGTGCCCCGCCCATTGCGACCTTAGTCTAGCAATTCTTTCGGTCTTTAGTTAATTTTCTATATGTATAATTTTCTCCTCATACAAATTTTCTTTCAGGTTTCCTAAGAAAAACTCGTCACGTTTCACCCCTAAAGCCTCTGTACTCAGAGACTGGTTCCATTTCATTAGAACAATGATCTGTCCGTTCTCATTCACTAGGTCCTAGTGAATAGAGTTCTAAAAAGATTTTTTCCTGAATTGGAGAGAAATGGGTTTAGCGAATAAAATCCCTTGATAGACGGACTATAAATACAATGTTATAAGATAACTAGAGTTTTCCCGCGACTTCGTCCGCACGGGTTCACTTCATCCAAGCGACAGTAGCGTAGCGAGGGTGGGCAGGGGGGCAAATGCACTTTTCTAGGGCGGCAAATTCGGGAAAAATAGATTAATGAGCTCTGTCTATATACGAAATGTTGAGCTCGCTTCGCTCGCTGTAATTTTCTGTTTTAGTTACTGTGCCTACACACAATCCTAAAGAGTTCTAATCACAGCTAAGATGTGGTGCTCAAAATTACGAGCTTGCTTCGCTCCATCCATAGCGTTTACTTTGGTTCCTTTGCACATGTTTTGTACGTAAAAAGCTCTGGGTCTAACCGATTCGTATTGAGGAGCAAAGTCGAGCTCGCTCGAAGTTTCTATTTTTGCATGAATAAACTAAAAGATGTCTGACCACAACCGGAATAGATGTGAAAAAAAATTACGAGCTCGCTTCGCTAGCTCCGTTATTTTTTTTTTAGGTAAGATAAGAGGGGCGGCAAAATCCGTCTGGCGGCAGAAACCCACGCGAGATAAATGATAAACCAGATTTTCACTTTAATCAATAAGTTTTCAAAAACAACAAGTTTCATCAAAATCGGCCTAGTAGTTTTTGCATGGTGCGCGAACAAACAGACAAACAGACAAAAAATCTAAAAATGTGTGGTTGGTTTCAAGTCAGGAACTCCTACTTAAAACCATACTTACCGTAATTTGTTTTGTATATTTTTACAATGTACAGACACCAGGCATAACCTCAGGGTTAAAAGACCCAATATAAAAAAAAATTAGAATATTTCAATAAAAAATTACAGACACGCTTCTGTAACAGTGTTATATAATAGTTAAGATAGATATTGGAAGATTGTAAAAGTAGTTAATATTTGTGCTTTACTAAGGGTCAGCTCGTGTCAGAGACGTGACTTAACTTAGTAGAGAACTGAAGGCGCACAATTTGATTACGTCTGCGTGGTCCTTCACTTAGCTTGCACAGCTTGTACCTAATACCCTGTGACCCTTTACAGTTACTAGAAGCACATTAACTGCTCCTTCGATTAATGGCACTGAATTAAGTCAAATAAAAACCACAATCAAATTATCTTCTGCATAATGGAAGCTTTTAAAAGTAGACAAGGCACTTACAATTTAGTTAAAGAAACTGATTGGTGGTCGTATCGTCAAAAATCGATGTGATATTATTTTGAACAAAACCGGTCACACCACCACACCACAGAATAGGTAATCCTACTAATATTATAAACGCGAAAGTGTGTAATTATGGATGGATGTTTGTTACTCTTTCACGCAAAAACTACTAAATGGATTTTAATGAAATTTAGCACACAGATAGAATATAACCTGGATTAACACATAGGATACTTTTTTAAGGTCTACGCAAACGGAGTCGCGGGCAACAGCTAGTATCAAATATATTGGTACACCTAATGTCAAGCTCTGGAACAGTTTAGATTTTGTTTGTTATTAGACAAATATTTTGGGCAATTAATGTATAAATTTGAAACCAAAAATTCTTACGCATTTTACACGAAAGAAAATGCGGGTTTTTGTATGGAAGGTGGCACCTTTTATTTCAATAAAGTAACAAACAAATCTTGTTAAACATGTATATCTCTAACTCAGTCCAATCGGACATATCGGGCTTGTCGTTGAAAATATATTCATAACGTTTACTTCAAGCCTTTAATCTCCGTTCGGACTGAGTTTAGAGATATACTTGTCATCAAAAGTTTTGTTTCGTTACTTTATTCTGATCTGAAATATTCAAGTGTGGCTAAAAAATAACCGAAAAAGAAAAGGCGCCAGTTTTGGGCATTTGCTTTTGCCAATAAAAACAAAATCCGGTTTTCGAAGCTTGCATTTCAGTGAATAGAACCTATACTTCATTCCAAATAAGGACAACGAGATTTTCCGATTCCTATTTAGCTTTCGGGCTAATTCTGATTACCAAATGTAATTAATTTATTGGAAACATATACTATCTGACATATCTTTGACGTTACTTAAGCTGTTTTAAGAATAAGTGAGAGGAAGTGTTTCAAATCTCTGTTTCTGTAATGCAAAACAGCCTTAAAATTTCGTTGATATTTTGAATGGAGTATAGGCACTGTGCTCATGTATTGTGTGCTCCAGATTATTATGTATTGTCAATATCGCAGATATTGGCACATGATTGGCACTTATGATTGGCGCATGATTGGCACCTATGATTGGCGCATTAGATTGACACATGCAGTGAGGGCGGCATGCATCTACATAAATACACAGAACTTTAGGCCGTCCCTTTCCCTAATCTGACGACTCGTAGGTATTCCAGAAACGTTAAAAGCTTCCGCGAATCGAAAAACTATATTTGTCATAATTATATTATAATAGGTTACACTGTATGCTTCAGTTGTAGCAGAGCTTCTGGCCACCCCGAAAGGGATTATGGTCTTGAGTTTATGTATGTATGTACTGATTACATGACAAGTGTGTTCATTAATAAATTAAATAGTTCTTTAGGGTTCCATGCCCAAAGGATGCTAACGGTGTTACTAAGCCTACGACGTCCGTCCGTCCGTCTGTCTTACCTATAAAGTGTATATTTTAAGGGTTTGGGCATTTGACAGAGCTTGTATGTATACAAGCTTCAAACTTGGTGTGATTATAGTCAAACCGCAAATCATAAAAACCGGCCAAGTCTGAGTCGGGCTCGCGCTAAAGGTCCCGGAGGAAACAAATATTTTTTGTTAACTATTTTGTAGTGTGGCGGTAATGGTTACGATACGGAACCAGTGCGCGAGTAGTCTGACTCGAACTTGTTTTTTTATTTCACAGGATTTTTACAATCTCTCCATTATGAACAAAGTGAATGTGGCACGAAGAAATTAATAAAAAATAATAGCTTTTCATTAACGTGAGCTTCCAAATTCCCTTTGTTCTTAACTAGACGCTAACATGTTAATATTAACAAACGTACTTAGTAGGTTAATCCTCTACTCAGTGGCGTAGCGTGGCTTTCTGCCGCCCGGGGCACAGACCGATATTGCCGCCCCTTCTCTTACCCACACAAAAAATAACAAAGCGAACGAAGCGAGTTCCAAATTTGTTTGCACCTCGATTCGGGTTGTGGTCAGACATCTTTTGGTTTATCCATGCAAAATAGAAACTTAGAGCGAGCGAAGAACTTTTCTCCTCAATAAGAATCGGTTAGAGCAAGAGCTCTTTACGAATTAAACATGTGCAAAGTAACCTAGGTAAAAGCTATGGATCTAGCGCTGCAAGCTCGAAATTTTTAGCACCCAGACATGGTCAGAATTCTTTAGGATTATGTGTAGGCACATTAATTAAAACAGAAACCTAGTGCGAGCGAAGCGAGCTCGACATTTCTCTGTTCTGGTTATAGATCAATCAATCTATATTTTTCCCGAATTTGCCGCCCCTAGTAAAGTGCCGCCCGGGGCATTTGCCCCCCTGCCGCCGCCCCCCCCCCCTCGCTATACTACTGCCTCTACTCTACCCAAAAGCTTGTCTGAAAAAAGATCTTTTAGTGATTCGTATCAGAAGGTTCACGAGCGTATAGTCCTATCGCGATCGCTTTTCCGACTAGGTACTTACAGATACTTTCCATCCTGCTCGTAAAGAAAAAGGTGTAGATTTTATAAATGACAAACGGCCTTTCTGAAACAAAAAGAAGTTCAAGAAAACAATGTAAAAGTCGCTGTAATCATTGTTCTATACAAATATTTGGAATTTGGAATTAGTATATTTTTAAAACAATAATGTAAATGACAATATGTCAAGATTGACAACCCTCTAAACCCTGTCCATATACACGCACACAGACATAATTTGTATAACGCCTCACGAACACCAACGTACGAAAGTTTACCCGTTCTGTTTTATACGGAAGAAGCGTTAGGCTCATTCTAGACATAAACTTTTTTTAGGAATATCGCCTGCTCTCAAACGGTAAAGATAAAACATCATGAGGAAATCTGCAGACTCGTACGCTAAAGAAAAAATTCTGATGCGTTAAGAGGATATAATTCGGTGCGCGCTCCATACAAACGTACTATGGTGATATTTTTAATACTAACCAATTAAACTCACTGAAATTTGTTTCAAGATTGTTTCAGCAAAATTTTATTGACTTTAATTGGTTAGTATTGAAAATATCACCATAGTACGTTTGTATGCAGCGCGCTCCGAATTATATCCCCTTAAGTCTACCAATCCGCATCGGGAATAGGTCGTGAACAGGCGCCCATACACCTCCCTGAAGGTAGCCTGCCCTGCAGTGGGACCTATACAGGGTGTAAGGAAAAGTATCAGTTACCTTTAAACCACATACCTACTCTTTTTTTTGTTCTAGTTACGTGAGCGATGTGGCTGACCTATTTTGTTTTGACTGACATTGCTTTTATTTTTCAAGGATGACCAGGGGTTTAACCAAACATGAAACTGTTCAGAACTAGTCCGAACCATGCATAGGCTAATAAATACAGGGTGTAAGGAAAAGTATCATTATCCTTTAAACCACATACTCTATCCATCAAACTGAACAACTTTTACTATGGGAACAAACCTGTCTGAACAAAAAAAAACAACTGTCCCAATCTAAACTGCAATACCTGCTGATATTTCTTTTGTTCTGACAGCTTTGCTCTCATAGTAAAAGTTGTTCAGTTTGATGGATAGAGTATGTGGTTTAAAGGTTAATGATACATTTACGCCGGCTGATGATGATGATAATGTTTCTTTTCAAGTGAAGTAATACATTGTTCGCCTTCTCCTACTGTAACCTACCTACTAAGTTGTAATGTATTTCAATTCAAGGAAGGTAGGTATATTTGAAGACACAATAGCCTGCAACGTGAGTTCATGCCACGTGACTCTTACTTCCCGTGTTCGATCGATGTGTGATCATAGCAAAGCAGTATAAGATTATACAGGGTGTAAAATTTAATGCGTTAGCTACATGACAAACAGGGTACTTCAGACCATCAAATTGAACAACTTTAAAAGTAAAGGAGGGTCCTCATACAAGAAACTAGTTTTTATCAACGTTTTTTCTTCTCGGTTTATCGTAAACGATAATAACGGTACATACAAGCGTCAAACTTGATGTGATTATAGAGCAAACTATACATTACAACAAAATATAATAAAAACTGGAAAAGCGTGAGTCGGTCTCCCGCTAAAGGTCCCGGAGAAAATTTTTTTTTGTAAGTTAAATATATTGTGTGATGGTGTGGCACGGAACACTCAATGCGCGTGTAGCCCGACTCGCACTTGACCCGTTTTTTTTAATATTGACTTCATAGTAAAAGTTGTTCAATTTGATACCTAAGGTTTTTTGTTTCACCTTGTAGATGTGAATTTAATCTTTATATTAACGTTGGTTCTGGTATTATTTTACACGTTTTACGCTCAGTTGCAGAAAGGCTCATTAAAGTTAGTCCTTCATTAAATCTCTTGCTAGCTTTTACTACGTCAACAAGACAAAAAATGACACCAAGAGGTTTAATGGAGGATTAACTTTAATTAACGAACGTGCAACCGGCAGTTAGTTACCTATTTCCAAGCTAGTTTTAATTTTTAATGGAGCAGCGAGTGTGCATTGTAGGTTTCAGAATGGTGTTGTATAATCCTGCTAAATGCGAGAGGTGTGGAGGCCATTACTCATAATTTTAGCCTCCCCAGCGAAATTACTTAATACTAATATTTTGTCTGTCTGTACTTTATCCATTTCCCAGATAGTACCAACCTAGTTGCTGTACTTAAGAGTATATTACTGTTGGCGCACTCCATACAAACGAAGTCTGGTGATATTTTCAATACTAACCTTTGTCTAATTATTATAAGGACTAGCCTTTGCGGTAGCATTTCCCCTCTGCCACGGTATAAGCACAATTGATCATGTGCATTTACATTCAATTTTACACCTTATCACTAAACGAGACAGCCTATAATTGCGAAATAATAACTTCGAACTTAGAACGTTTGGGGTTCACACGAGACTACTTTTCATGATTTTTAACATTCAAAATTAGAATCTAAAGTTATGGGGAATAACATCCAAAGTTGCGGATTTCATGTTACCTCGCCCCCCGCAAAAAGTGGCAGAAATGTTTGTTAGTAGAACTACACGCGTAACCAGTCCACATAATTAGAAATAGTCAAAGATACTAACCAATTAAAGTCAGTGAACATTTTCAGAAACAATCTAGAAAATTATCTCTATGCTTGTATTTTGTCAGATTTTCATTACCCAACTGCGCCAGAAGGAGGGTTATGTTTTTCGAGCGTATGTATGTATGTATGTATGTATGTATGTATGTATGTATGTATGTATGTATGTATGTATGTATGTATGTATGTATGTATGTATGTATGTATGTATGTATGTATGTATGTATGTATGTATGTATGTATGTATGTATGTATGTATGTATGTATGTATGTATGTATGTATGTATGTATGTATGTATGTATGTATGTATGTATGTATGTATGTATGTATGTATGTATGTATGTATGTATGTATGTATGTATGTATGTATGTATGTATGTATGTATGTATGTATGTATGTATGTATGTATGTATGTATGTATGTATGTATGTATGTATGTATGTATGTATGTATGTATGTATGTATGTATGTATGTATGTATGTATGTATGTATGTATGTATGTATGTATGTATGTATGTATGTATGTATGTATGTATGTATGTATGTATGTATGTATGTATGTATGTATGTATGTATGTATGTATGTATGTATGTATGTATGTATGTATGTATGTATGTATGTATGTATGTATGTATGTATGTATGTATGTATGTATGTATGTATGTATGTATGTATGTATGTATGTATGTATGTATGTATGTATGTATGTATGTATGTATGTATGTATGTATGTATGTATGTATGTATGTATGTATGTATGTATGTATGTATGTATGTATGTATGTATGTATGTATGTATGTATGTATGTATGTATGTATGTATGTATGTATGTATGTATGTATGTATGTATGTATGTATGTATGTATGTATGTATGTATGTATGTATGTATGTATGTATGTATGTATGTATGTATGTATGTATGTATGTATGTATGTATGTATGTATGTATGTATGTATGTATGTATGTATGTATGTATGTATGTATGTATGTATGTATGTATGTATGTATGTATGTATGTATGTATGTATGTATGTATGTATGTATGTATGTATGTATGTATGTATGTATGTATGTATGTATGTATGTATGTATGTATGTATGTATGTATGTATGTATGTATGTATGTATGTATGTATGTATGTATGTATGTATGTATGTATGTATGTATGTATGTATGTATGTATGTATGTATGTATGTATGTATGTATGTATGTATGTATGTATGTATGTATGTATGTATGTATGTATGTATGTATGTATGTATGTATGTATGTATGTATGTATGTATGTATGTATGTATGTATGTATGTATGTATGTATGTATGTATGTATGTATGTATGTATGTATGTATGTATGTATGTATGTATGTATGTATGTATGTATGTATGTATGTATGTATGTATGTATGTATGTATGTATGTATGTATGTATGTATGTATGTATGTATGTATGTATGTATGTATGTATGTATGTATGTATGTATGTATGTATGTATGTATGTATGTATGTATGTATGTATGTATGTATGTATGTATGTATGTATGTATGTATGTATGTATGTATGTATGTATGTATGTATGTATGTATGTATGTATGTATGTATGTATGTATGTATGTATGTATGTATGTATGTATGTATGTATGTATGTATGTATGTATGTATGTATGTATGTATGTATGTATGTATGTATGTATGTATGTATGTATGTATGTATGTATGTATGTATGTATGTATGTATGTATGTATGTATGTATGTATGTATGTATGTATGTATGTATGTATGTATGTATGTATGTATGTATGTATGTATGTATGTATGTATGTATGTATGTATGTATGTATGTATGTATGTATGTATGTATGTATGTATGTATGTATGTATGTATGTATGTATGTATGTATGTATGTATGTATGTATGTATGTATGTATGTATGTATGTATGTATGTATGTATGTATGTATGTATGTATGTATGTATGTATGTATGTATGTATGTATGTATGTATGTATGTATGTATGTATGTATGTATGTATGTATGTATGTATGTATGTATGTATGTATGTATGTATGTATGTATGTATGTATGTATGTATGTATGTATGTATGTATCTATGTATCTATGTATATTTGTATGTCTATTTCTTTGGCACGACCTACAGCCTAAACGGCTTGGTGGATTTTAACGTTTGAGGTGTCATTGGATTTGTAAAAATCGTGAAAGTGACATATGGGTATATTATTTCAAGATGGAGTCAACGAATTAAAAAGAGAGGGGGAATAAACAATTTTTTTTTGTTAAAAATTACAATATGGGTATCAAATGAAAGCTAGTAATCACACTATTCCAAATATATAAATACTTTTATGTTACCGTTTCGACACAAGACTAAAAAGTATGAAATAAACTAAATTAATAAGATAAACAAAAAACCCGACTGCAAAAAAACCTATTAACTGAAAAGAGAAAAACAAGCTCTATAATCACTAATCAGCTATAACAACTTTGTTTGAGCAAATATAATTTGATTGTTAGTAGGTAGGTACTGCAGGCGGGGACAAACCAATCAATAACCAACCAAAAAAATTCTTTGTCCCCGTTTGCGATATTAGTGATTATAGAGTTTGTTTTTCTCTTTTCAGTTAATAGGTTTTTTATGCAGTCGGGTTTTTTTTTTTAATATATAGTTTTAAAGTTACAGTGCCTCAAAGATTTCCATACAAATCTTAAATTAATCCTAGCATTTTAACGAAAATCTGACAAGATACAAGCATAGACATTTGTTTTTAGATTGTTTCTGCAAAATTTCATTGACTTTAATTGGTTAGTATTGAAAATATCACTAGACTTCGTTTGTATGTAGCGCGCATTTACTCATTCGGAATAAACTTCTCTTAAGAGTATATGAGGTCATCAAAATAATATCACATTGATAACTTTCTGACGTCATGTTTTTGAATCTACCACCGCGTCAGAAGGTGTTCATTCGTAGAGAAGATGCAGTCAGAAACTCTACAACACACTTCTTTTAAACAAAAGAAAATATCCAAAGTACAATTACAAAAAGCCAATATTAAATTACAAAGTGTAACATAGTCAAGACCAGACATTTTGGTCATTCAAATAATCATCGAGTTTATAGTTAACCTTTTTTACAGAGGACTGTTTAACATGGGACTTACACTTTTTGTCTGTCAAGTTTAGAATATTCTCTGGTATCTTATTATAATTGTGGTGTATGTCTGTGGTGTCTAGAGGTTCAATTTCTTTGGTGTCTAGCTACAACAACGACTAGAAATCTATTTCTTATCATATAGTATAAGAGATGGACGTACTTTTTGTTATCATCAGCTGCAAGGCTGATTCAGTATTCATAGGGTGTAGAGCATCTCTCAGATGGGGATGGACCAGGTCTGCGACGACTACAACTCTATTTCTAATCATATAGTATAAGATATAGACGTATTTTTGTTATCATCAGCTTCAAGGCTGATTCAGTATTCATAGGGTGTAGAGCATATCTGTGATGGGGATGGACCAGGTCTTCCTGCATAACTCTAGTCGGTTTAGGATTTACAGCCGTGCAAAGGTCAGGTTAAGGTTGCAAAAAATGAATATGCATGAATATGCAGGTATTATTGTAATATGCACTGTAGCTAAGCGAACAGTGATATATGTCAGTTTTTGTAATAGCGGTAGGTAATTTTTTACTGGAAAACCGTCAGGCAGGCAGGCGTTCTAAAATCCTAAATCCTAAACTGTTAGCATAAGAGTGAACATTTGCGACAACTGTATGGTTAAAATGTTATATGATTAGAGTAGCTACAAACAAAAACGTAACTATGTTTATAAGGAACTTCCCCGAGAGGAAATACGGACGTTTATGATTGCACTGGTATTTGAGACTCCAATAAGATACCTACCTTATATTATTAGGTTGCTACTTACTTGTTTACGAAACTATTCAAATCAGTTAAAATGAAACTGCAATGAAATGAAGAAGGTGAAAGGGCAGACAATCCTCTGGGGCTACATCAACTTCATAACATTAACTAGGTTATTCACAAGGGTCTGCGACAAATTCAGGCTACAACCTTTACTCTATGTCCGATAATTAAAACGTCTACATCTATAGATTTATCAGCAAACCTTCGGTGGGTATCTTTGCTAAATCTATTCATCAAAAACTTAGAACTGAGAACTGACCAAATAATCTTTTATGTTAATTAAATTCAACATGCCTTCCTGAAAGGGTCCAAACTTTGACCCCATTTCATAAATTAATATTGCACTAACAGCACTACCGCAATAGGTATCTAAATAGGCTTCATAGTTATTTATTTGAATTCATGTACACAAGGCGACACATCAAGGTACCACAACCAACATAAGCTGGTCGCGCGGCCAGCTTATTTTGGTTTTGCGTAGCTTGATGTATCGCCGTGTGTATATACAGCATAAGGTGTTACATTAAAATTATTCATTACAATAGTTCAGTATAATATATTTCAATATGGTAATTAGTCTTAATTTCTCGGAGTTTTCCTGCGAGATCGAATCAGAAATGAAGATAGCCCAAAGAATTGCTAAATTAAAGTGGCAGTGAGCGGGGCACATTGCTCGCAGAACCGATGGCCGATGGGGACGAAAAGTTCTCGAGTGGCGACCGCGTACCGGAAAGCGCAGCGTGGGTACACACGGTGGACCGACGACCTGGTGAAGGCGGCGGGAACCCGTTGAATGAGGGCAGCGCAGGACCGGTCGTTATGGCGATCCTTGGGGGCGGCCTATGTCCAACAGTGGACGTCCATCAGCTGAGATGATGATAATGATGATGAATTAGTTTTAAACATGAAATGTCAAAATTTAATTTACATTAGGTACAATACTATGTCATAAAGATTAATAGTTAACGAATCTTTAGTAAAAATACAAATTTATGTTAAAATATCTAAAGGTAAAAAATTTTTTGTGAAAATTACCTACAGTTAATCATGTAAATAAGGCCACCCAAACACTAGTATCATTAATAAATTCATCTACAGGGTGTAAGGAAAAGTATCATTAACTTTTAAACCACATAATCTACCTATCAAACTGAACAACTTTTATTATGGGAGCAAACCTGTCAGAACAACCTGTTTGAACAGTTTCATGTTTGGTTAAACCCCTTATCATCCTTGAAAAATAAAAGCAATGTCAGTCAAACCAAAATGGGTCAGTCACATCGCTCACGTAACTCGGCCGTGACATCGTGACAATGCCTTCCGTCACAGTAGTACAGACCTTCCGTTGCTCTTCGTTGAATTACAAACAACCTGTTGAAGACGAAAAATCCAAAGAAAATTCTTGCTATAAATTTTACACATGTTTTGTAAACCCAGAAAAACTGCTGTCCCACCGATATTACAAAAACTAGAGCCACGTGAAATCTTTCAAAATCACGCACATTAGAAATAAGGTGTAGATGGCGGGAAAATTATCAGGCTGGCACTAACTTGGATAGTTTTTTTTCTATGCCCAAAAAACTGCCAAACGTGACCACACACTACAGAAGTGTCAATTTGGTGGTCTTCAAAGACCCATTTTAAACAACTGATAGTACGGAACACTAATTGCCCGAGTCCCGACTCGCTCTTGGCCAGGTTTTTTCTGCTATTTTCTGAGAACGTTAGAGAAAGGTCAGTCAGTCAAAATAAAAGCTAACCTTAAAAAGGAAACTTTAAAAAAACAACCTACTTTCATCCGACTACAGAGGCAGAAAAATACCTTTTCGATTCCGATATTCATTCATAACTTATATTTTAAGAGAGGACGGACAGTAGCCAAAAGTGCTATTTTTGAATCACACACTTCCAATAATCATGATCGAATGCTTTGATAAGTTATACAGGGTCCTACTTAATATGCTGACACTTTTGTAAGGGGATGATCAGACCACCAAACTGAATAACTTTTTGTATGGGACCAACATCGAAATCGTGAAAAAAAAATCTGCTGTCCCATACATTTGGCTCGAGTAGGTTTGCAATTTGGTATGGAACAGCTGATTTGTTTTTCGCGATTTCGAGTCCATGTGTATAGAATGTCATTGGTCTAGATAGACAGTTGGAGCTACGAACGCGTCGAAAAAAATATCACCGAGAGTTCGGTGATATTTTTTTGTGTGTCGCTATACACGCACACAGAGATAAGTTGTATGACGTGACGCCTCACGCACACTAACCTAAGAACGATAGCCAATTTTGTTTTATACGGTAGAAGCGTGACGGTCAATCTAGACATATACTTTATCAAAGATCTAATGATACATAATCTCCATTGTAATGTTAACATTTTGTACTACTGATTTGAACGATTGACTTTCAAAAATCGCACTCCAGAATGTCGGATGACATACACTTAATAAATCCGAAGCAGAGGCCCGCTGTACACATGCAGAAAAATCGGAAATTCTACTACTTTCCCAGCTGTTTGTTTCGAAGTACCTAGATACAGGATAGCATTGAAATCATTGGCATCCTTGTAATCGGGGAGCAAAGCGATTAGAGCAAATAAAATCAGCTGTTTCATACATTTGAGTCAAGTAGTCATTGCAGTTTAGTATGGAACAGCAGATTTTTTTTTTGCTACGGTCGGTTTGCTCCCCGATTAAAAGGATGCCAATGATTTCAATGTTACCCTGTATCTATATTCCATTCAAAATAGCAACGAAGTTTTAAGGCAATTTTGCATTACAGAAACACTTCCTCTCACTTATTCTTAAAACAGCTTTAGTAACGTCCAAGATATGTCGGATAGTATATGTATCCAATAAATTAATTACATTTGGTAATCAGAATTGAATAGGAAAATCACGTCATCCTTATTTGGAATGAAGTATAGGTACTTCGGAACAAACAGCTGAGAAAATGTAGAATTTCTTATTCTTCAAAACCTGAAATATGATTCATATCTGTACCTAACTGAAATACAACAATGTAATGTAACTTTCCTTTGATTGGCAAATAATATAATAACTACTGCAGAAAGTCGCGTCTGCATGAGTCGTGGTGGATGTTTTTAGGGTTCCGTGTAAATTGCAATGCCTACTCGACTCTAATGTATGAGACAGCTGTTTTTTTTACCTGACTGCGCCAGAAGGAGGGTTATGTTTTTGTTCTCACAGGTTTGCTCCCATAGTAAACGTATACAGGGTGTATACGTTTCTAGTTAGGTTTATACTTATGTATAATCAGTTATCTGTAGCTGAGTCGAGGAACATACGAGGTCAAACTTGTTTTAAAAGGCAAATGAGAGAGGTTTTATACTAAACGTTACGTTCTGTAACAATGTGAAGGTGTATTAACACACTCATGCCATAGACAAAGGCTTAATATGAGAGTCAATTTGTTCTTTTGCTGCACTTTAACGCCTCCACTGAACCAATCACCATGTTTAGTATATAGGGTCCTTCTTAATACACTGACACTTTTTAAGGAGACGATCAGACCGTCAAACTGAACAACTTTCTCTATAGCACTAAAATCGATTTCGCGAAATAATATCAGCTATCCCATATACAACTGCAAACCTACTCGAGCCAAATGTATGGGACAACTGATTTTTTTTTCGCGATTTCGATGTTGGTCCGATAGAGAAAGTTGTTCAGTTTGATGGTCTGATCATCTGCTTAAAAAAGTGTCAGCATATTAAGAAGGACCCTGTAATGATAGCTAATTCTCTCTCTAATACAAAACTTTACTCCATTCAAAATAGCAACGAAATTTTAAGGCTATTTTTCATTACTGAAACAGAGGTTTTAAACACTTCCTCTCACTTATTCTTAAAACAGCTTTAGTAACGTCCAAGATTTGTCGGATAGTTATATGTATCTAATAAATTAATTACATTTGGTAATCAGAATTAGCCAGAAAGCTAAATAGGAATCGGAAAATCTCGTCGTCTTTATTTGGAATGAAGTATAATTTGTTGGCGAATTGGCAGGCAAGCGCCAGTCTAACGCCTGCCACCTACATAAGGAATTCCGAATCAGAATTGTGATTTTGTATAAGATTTGATGCCTCTATAATTCAGAACCGAATTCTGGAGTGGACAAGTAATTCCGTCCGGAATAATGTAAGGTAAATCTTTCACTCCAAATATTTATTGCGCCCTTATTAGAGTTTCGTTGTAGAACTATACAATATTACCTATTCTGTGGTTCCGTACCAAAATTGGCAAAACAGAACACTTGTGTAATCACGTCGATGTCTGTCCGTCCGTCCATCCGTTTGTAAGAAGAAGATGCGTGACCTGTAAGAATTTTGAAACATAGCAAATACATTTAACATACAAATGATACGTCGGACGGACGGATATATGATGGTTCATGTCTGAGGTTTCAGAATATCTGTGACTTCCTCGGGGAATGTAGTCATGAGCATAGAAAATATACAAAACTTACATCGTACGTGTAAACTTAAGTGCGTTACTTATTTTATGGGGTGCTTCAGACCATAAAACTGAACATTTTTTTATTACGGGACTAACTTCGAAATCGTGAAAAAAATTCATCTATTTTTATACATTTTGATCGTCTTACAAAGAATACATTTTAGTACCTATTAGACTGAAACTTCAAGTAGGTAAGTAGGTACTCCTTGTTTCTTATCTCTGTATTTTCATACTGTAATAATTTGTACGGTTCCGTAACCAAGGGTGCTAAGGGATCTATTGACAGTGGATTCCTAGTAGATTTTGACTACGGTGACCTACTGCTAATCTTTACAAAAAAGCAGTCGGCAACGCAGGGAATTTTTAAGTTAACTAATACCCTATTTCCACAGAATAGGTAATAGTATATAGTTCTACATACAGAACGGCCACTCCCCGCCCCCTCCTTTTTTTCTTTTGAAATTTGAGGGAAGCCGAGCAAGGGAATCCAGTCAGGCGCGCGCACCCGTAGGATTTGACTACATAAAAATTGAGTCTTTTCAGTTCATAAAAACGTTGAAAAATAACGCTAAATTCACATTTTCAGTAATTCTTTGGCTCAAATACTATTTTTAATAACAGAACGAACGAACTATTTTTAAAACGTAACGAAATGTAGTTGATGTTTATACGATGCGTGGTAAGTCAACCCTGCACATATGTCACAGACAATTTGCACCAAGTGCGCATGTGCGAACGCTATCATGTCAAATCCAAAACGTTGTTTGAAGTGCCGGATTACTAAGCCTTAGCCGCCTATCCGTCTGTCCTAACTTTAGTCTTTTGAACCGTAATAGGTAGCTAACGGTTAAAATTCACAGAATGTGCTATTTGATTATGTTGGATTTCGACTTTATTCCACGATAGAAAGAGATATTCTGAAAACTCTGGAGATCTTTCACACGAGTAAAACGGACGATAAACTCGTCAAAGTGTGACTAGTAATGAGCCCGTCGCCACTAATGGACAGCGGGTACTTCTTCTTATCGTGTGGGCAGCAAACCCTGGGGTCAGAGTTTTTTCATACCGCCTTACGGCCACCATATCGTATAGCACATTTGTCGTCCTGCTTGGATCCGGGGATCGAGGTTTAAATTTCGAGCTCAAGGTGTTTTAGCCAGTCTGGCGCTCGCTGCCGGGGTTACCCTGATGAAGTTCTTCAATGCCACCGGGGAAACGGCGCAGAGTGCAGTAATTTACCATATGGATGAGGGTTTTGTCGGGTGCCCCGCAATCGCACATCGGTGACTCCCTCAGGCCCCACTTGAAGAGGTGATAGTTGGTCCTTCCATAGTTAGTTCTGAACCGGTTTAGCTTAGCCCAGGTCGGTAACGACTATTACCACCAGAGATAGTAGCCGGGACCAACGGCTTAACGTGCCATCCGAAGCACGGAATCATTTTACTTTTCAGACAATCAGGTGATTCAGCCTGCCATGACCTAACCAACTGGGAAAAAACGCGCAAAGTGACATATCACTAGGTGTCCCCAATGGGAATCGAACCCACGACCTCCGTGTCAAGAGCCCAATGCTCTTAACCATTAGACCACGGAGGTAGTAGTACAATATAGGCCTTGAAATTGAAGCAAGACGGTTTTGATAAAAAACAAAAAGAGTAAAATTAAAGATATTGAGCAAAAACGGTAGGTATCTCCCTTATTAGACACAAGCGTCAAACTTGGTGTGATTATAGTGCATGATAAAATCCGGCCAAGTGTGAGTCGGGCTCGCATGAAGGATCCCGGAGAAAACATTTTATTTTGGTACATATAATATTGTGTGGCGGTACGGAACCCTCGGTACGCGAGTCCGTCTCGCACTTGGCCGGTTTTTTATTGTACCTAACCTACGACGGTCGGTATCTTCAGTATACGTTCAAAATAAATATTGAGCACCTACTTTCAAAGACTTCGATAGCTACCGGATAAAATAAACATTTAAAATACTCTTTTTCCAAGGAACGATCGAAACCGACAATGTTTTTATAGATTGACCTACATCTACAATACATTTATTTTATAAAAACAAATAACAACTGTTTCTTATAAACAATCGCAAATTGTTACTTTCATTTTGAGTTGTAACAACAACATGCAATTCAAGATCAAGCGCCCTGAGGGTTCACTCATATTTGCGGTTTGATTTCTAAGGGGGCATCCATTAATTACGTGAGGTGTTTAGGGGAAGGGATCGAGCTGAATCTAAAAAAAAACTAATATTTTTTTCACGTTTCCTGAGGGTGGCTGTTACACCCTGTATACAAGGTATTACAAAAGTAAAAATAAACATTGAAAACTTTTAAGGGGGTTGTTTAGACCGTCAAACTGAACAACTTTCTCTATGGGGCCAACATCGAAATCGCGAAAAAACATCTGCTGTCCCATAAATTTGGCTCGAGTATCTTTGCAGTTTTGTATGGGACAGCTGGTTTATTAATCGCGATTTGTGTGTTGGTGCCATAGGGAAAGTTGTTCAGTTGAAGGTGATCATCCCTTTAAAAAAGAAAAAACCGGACAAGAGCGTGTCGGACTCGCCTATGATAGGGTTCCGTAGCCATCGCATAAGTCGAATAAGAAAATAGAATCGGTTCTCTTACCGAAAAGAAAATTTGGAACCTAAAGATTCAATTTCCTACAACGCCATCTAGTTTGTATTCGGTTTTTTCAGAAACTTTATGGGCTACAGCATCAGTTATAATTTTCATTGAAAGAACTTACCGCGATCTATATTTTATTTATATAGTATAGAAGTTGGAGAGGGAGGGATACGCCCTATTTTTGACATTGAGCATGCGAGCGTTTGAGCGTATTCTGAGAGACCTCTACCTCGGTTGACCCTATAGAGACTTATGTTCCTTATCACTAAGAGAATCGAATGGGATGAAAAAAAATGTTTGTGGAAATGTCAGTTTTTCTCGATGACTGTAATTTTTTTCAAAATCTGTGAATGCAGAAGTAAAATTCTCCAAAAGTTAGGAGTCTCCTAAGAACGTTTTCTTGTAGCTATAATGCTTCTGGTAGCTGCCCCTTGTGCTCCATCTTAACTTTCCTCCCTGTATATACTCCATTCAAAATAGCAACGAAATGTTAAGGCTATTTTGCGTTACAGAAACAGATATTTGAAACACTTACTCTCACTTATTCTTAGAACAGCTTTTGTACCGTCCAAGATACGTTGGTGAAACTATTTTAAGAGGATGATCAGACCATCAAACTGAACCACTTTCTCTATGGGACCAATATAGAAATCGCGAAAAAAAAGTCTGTGGTCCCATTTAGGTCAAGTAGGTTTGTATGGAAATGCTGATTTTTTTTCGCGAATTCGATATTGGTCCCATAGAGAAAATTGTTCAGTTTGATGGTCTGATCATCCCCTTAAAATAGTTTCAGCTAACTTTGTTAGACCTTATACAACGTGTTAATGAATAAGCGCAAAACCTCATACACCCCAACTGATTTACAACTAAATAATTCGATTGAAACAATAATTTCATTATTTAGATAGTTAACATTTAAAGTTATTCGCATTTTAAGTTTTGAGGGAAAAATGTTTTGTTATCATTTCAGCAATGAATGAAAGCGCTAGCTTGCTCATGGATACATTTTAAGAATCTTGTTTTGATAGTAAGTTGGGTGAGTGTGCCCATGCGGTGTGATGAGATCGAGTTCGAGTTTAGTAAATTTTAAATGTTACAAACAAATTATTTAATATTTTGAAAAAAAAAACCTATGTTAAAAACATGATAATTCGATTCTGCTCTCGATTCTAAACAAACAACTTTCTAGTTTTGCGTTAATTCATTAACACGTTGTATATGTCTCAAATAAATTAACTACATTGGTAATCAGAATTGGCCAGATAGCTAAATAGGAATCGGAAAATCTGGTTGTCCTTATTTGATATGCAGTATAGTTGTATGGGCAAGAGCAAAACCAGAGCTGATAAATCAAACGTTCATATCTAATTCAGCAAAGGCATCTTCGGCTCACAATATGAGGGATTGATCTTGGTCTTACACTAGTTATCGTCACCTCCACGTGTTTCACAAACACAGCTTTTGATATTTAGCAGCGTAGAAGCTACTATATCTCGCGTTAAGTACTTTATTTTTATTTATAGAAGATGCCGAATGTAATATTTCTCTACGCCCGCACACCGAAGAGAAAAAGTAAATTTATCTGGCACCTATGAACACACCAAACCGTATGTGTAATCAAATGGAATGGATTGAGAGATCTCTCAATTTTTTTTTTCGTGTGATCTTTAAATGTTTGGCGCGGTTACACAAATTTAAAAATGTATTTTTGATGGAAGAATGAATGCTTTCAAAGATTGACAAGAAGATTGGAAGTCGAACAGGAAGAAAAGAATCGTTTTCTTAAAGGAGATTAAAGAAAACGTTTCTTTTTCATCGCAAATAAGCCAAATAAGTAATCTTCAGGGGCTTTGACCAAAGAATATTAATACTCTAAGCATTTTACTTTGTGCCACGAGTGTACATTTAAATTACGAGCGTTTACTTCGTCAGCACAAATTATATACCAGATTTTAAGTTAGATCATAAGATAAGTTTCATCAAAATCGGTTCAGTAGTTTTTGCGTAATGCTGTTACAAACATACATAGAAACAAACAGACGGACAAAAATTCTAAAAAAGGTTGATTTGGAGTCAGGGATACCTAAAAACCATATTGTAATCTTTTTCTTGTAAAAATTTTCAATGTACAGACACACTTCTATTACAGTTTTATAATAGTTTAGATAATGTAGCCATTCTGTAGCATCTACCTATGAACATCGAACAATTATTATTCAGAAACAGTAAGCTGGCTGTGGTATAGATATGTTCAGAAATCATATGTGACCCAAATTGAAAACTCTTTCAGACTTGTCAATCATTATTGATTCCTAGACAATACCTATTCCAACTTCCTGTTGATTCCTAATACATAATAGTGGAATTGAATAGGCTTTGAATACGTATTACGATCCTCTGAAAGCCATATCAGCACGTATTTTTAAACGCTGAAGGGCAATACACAAAGGGCAGGATAAATGCGCGACGACCCAACAAATCCGGCAAATAACCCGAGGAATAATAGCTGGAATAAATTATAAGGAGCGACCCTCTCTTCAGCCTACATGCAACCAACAATAATTTACTGGGGTAAGGTTAAGTATTAAATCCAACTCAATCTAACTTCTCAACTTATCATCAAAATCCGCACATTACATTTACAGGCACTTACATTTTAAAATGTTTTTTTGTTTTGAAGTTATAAATTGTAGAGCTTTGTTAACAATGTAAAACTTTTAAAATGAATGATATAATCCTGTTGATAGTAGAACAATTTAGTGTACCACCATGAGCATTACTACAACTACATTCGTAAACAGAAATGTTGGTAGTCGTGGCAATGTCATAGATTATTTAATAGTTACTACCCTAACAGATGCTTATTTTTCCATATCGTTTAGTTCTATCAGTCCGAATGCCTAACAATGTATTCCTTTGATTCGTTTCAATTACTATTACTAAAATAAAACCAGCACAGTGCGAGCCGGGGTACCTACTGGCGCACCGAGGGTTCCGTACCACACCACCACACAAAATATTAACTGACAAAAAAGTTTTGTTTTCTCCAGGACCTTTAGCGCGTTTTCTCTATAATCTCACCAAGTTTTTATCGTTTTTACGATGGAGCGAGAAGACAAAACATTTGTAAAAACTAGTTTCTCGTATGAGGACCCCCTCCCTTAAATTTTAAAATACTTCCTCTATTGCAATCTGGTTACCTCGGCGGTTACCTGTAGCCTAGACTGACACGACAACTGACACGCTAGAATTTATGTTTTCGAAACAAAGAGATTATAATCTCAGGACGAAGTATAAAAACTCGTTTTGAATAGACTGGTGTCAATGCGTTTTATTTACGAAAAGTCATGTATCGCACGCAGATAAAGTTATTGTAGCCCTACACTCCGTTTCGCGTGTGCTGACGTCTTCTCGTAAATTTAAGTTTTTTGTAGGCAGTGTCCGTCAGTTTACCTACAACGGTTTAAAAGTTACAGCCCTAAATAGGTAGGACAGACGGACGGAAGGACGTACAACGTTTTCACCCTTTGGGTACGGAACCCTAGAAAACAAAGTCAAATAATCACTATAATAGTTGGTTGTAAATTTTTACTAGTACGAATTTTATAATATACCTATCGTAACATAATCTTACATAGATTCAGTTTTCATTAAGTGTTCGATATCTTAGGAACGAGTTGTAGTGATGCAACGAATAGTATTACGAATCCGAATATCGATTTTAAATCCATACCTATCCTATACCTAACACCCTGTATTAGGGTAAACAGTTGTATTACTTTATGGGAATATAATTCGGAGCGCGCTACATACAAACGAAGTTTGGTGATATTTTCAAAACTAACCAATTAAAGTCAATGACATTTTTCAGAAACAATCTATAAACTTAATCTCTATGTTTCTATGAAGTCAGATTCTCGTTAAAATGTATAGTTTTAAAGTTACAGTGCCTCAAAGATTTCCATACAAATCTTAAATTAATCCTAACGAAAATCTGACTTTATACAAACATTGAGATTAGTTTCAAGATTTTTTCTGAAAAATTTCATCGACTTTAATTGGTTAGTATTAAAAATATCAAAAGACTTCGTTTGTATGCAGCGCGCATTTATGCATTCGGAATAAACTTCTCTGCATTATACTGAACAACTTTCCCAAAGACACCTATAGAAAATTCGTTACCATATTTTTCGACTCTCCATACTAAATGCAATTAGCTGATCGAACGTTTGTATGAAAAGTCGATTTTTTTTCAGATGCGTCCCGTTTTACGAAAATAAATTAGGTTACGAAATATTCGTTACATCACTAACAAGATGCAATTACTTAATTATAACAATTTTATATTTACATTCTAAAACATTTCACTATTTGTCTCATATGCAGATATGTACATTGTACAAATATTATAGCCTGTAAGATCCCACTGCAGGGAAAAGGCCTCCTCTCACGAACAAGTGTGAGAGTAAGGTACAAAATACTTAGTACTTAGTACCTACCTAGGTAAATACTTATGCAGGGTGTTTCTTAATATGCTGACACTTTTTTAAGGAAATGATCAGACCTTCAAACTGAACAACTTTCTCTATGGACCAACATCGAAATAGCGAAAAAAAAAATAAGTTGTCCCAAACATTTGGCTCGAGTAAGTTTGCAGTTTAGTATGGAAAAGCAGATTTTTTTTCGTGATTTTGATATTGGTTTCATAAAGAAAGTTGTTCAGTTTGACGGTCTGATCATGCCCTTAAAAAGTGTCAGCATATTAAGAAGGACACTATATATACAACAAATATAATATACATATCTCGGTGTTTATCTTCGATTAATAGTTATTCTCAAAACATTTACTAATGAAGACTGTTGTCATCAACTAATATTTTTATAGTAGGTACCTAATACATTACTATAGGGATGATGACTGATCCTGGAAATTCATATCTTATAACGAATTTTAAAAAAGGCTAAATTTAAAACGAAATTACAATCGAATAGAAAACAAAAAAGTTATAAGCGATTGACATATATAAATTAACCAACCCGCAAGTCCAGTATTACAACTGTAATTCATACGATATAGATGACACACCCTGTTGCAATTTCAAATATAATTGATTTTCAACATTTTACAGCCATGTTTTGCTATTTCGAATCAAATTAAAGATTGAATAAAATCAATCATATTTGAAATTACAAAATACAAAAATAAAAAATATTTATTGAACCAACGTGTGATACAGGTTTTCAGGACTCTTTATGATTATGATTAACAACCTTAGATTACCTATACCTAGCACATTGTATAGATAATACAATAAAAGTTTTAAGCTGTGATCCCTCACTAGACTCAGGGCCTGGTCGGAGAGGATCAGCCTTAGTATTAACATTTAGATACAAAATGAGCGGATACAAATTGGAACAGGGTGTATATTATATCGTATGAATATATATTATGTTGAACATATATTATATCGTATGAATTCCAGTTGTAATACTGGACTCGCGGGTTGGTTAGTTTGTAATAACTTCCAGTAGATGGCGCTCAAGTCCCCTTAAGACGCAACAGATTGAAAATTATCTGAGTAGTGGGCTCGGTGGCGAGATTGAAATATACCTACGTTTTTTAACGTCCTCTATCTCTTTCATGCAACACAGATGTTTGTATGACACTTCTTTATTTTTCGTATTAAAAAACGAGGTTATGACTTCACTTCTTTTGTATCTGCCTCTCGCTCTAACCATAAATTTTAAACATAAATATTTTTGTTATTTTAAAGATATTAAAAATGAATTACACTTAAGTGTTTAAGATATCAAACAGTATTTAAAAAAATGTCATCATCCCTATAACATACAAATTTGTAAATTTAAATCGTATGTTTTCAGAACTACGGAATAATACTAGTATATTATTATGTTCACCTTGGTTCACAATCCATTACTTTATCTTGATTCTTATTCAAAGTCAGGTGGCCAAACTTAGTTATGAATAACAATTTCATATAAGGGTCCCGAAATATTACAATCTAAAGCTCGCTTTCTTTTACCTTAGAGACAAAGGCTTGAAGAATATTAAACAGAAAGTATTTTCATTTACAAAAGAATTAAAATTGTCAATTCCAACCAGGCTTTAGTCACGGGAAAATTTAATATTAAAGTTTATTTGAAACATCCAGTGATTGTAGAAACAAAACATAGGTAAGTAAATTTAATATTTAGTAAATTACTAAAACTAAATTACCGTGATATACAGGGTGTAAGGGACAGCCCTCCGCAAACAGAAACGGTAAACTCACACCATTTAACTGAACAACTTTCACTATGGCGCCTACCGCCGGAAACGCGAAAAAAAATCAGCTGTCCCATACAAAACTGCTGTACTTACCTACCCGACTGAAATACATGCGACAGCTGATTTTTTTTCGCGTTTCCGGAAGTAGGCTCCATAGTGAAAGTTGTTCAGTTAAATGGTGTGGTCACCTTTTCAGTTTTGCGGAGGGTTGTCCCTTACTGACTAGATCGTTTTAAATCAATAAACGTTGTATATCAAACAATCTTAAAATTTAATTAAAAATATGAAAATCAAGTTACCCACTTAAAGTGCTTCTTGTTTGACTAGCAACGTTAAATTGGTATCAATTAGAATATAATTTAATTTGAACAATTACCTATCAAAAAGCTGGCTTACATTATTTGTTGATAAAACTTAAGACTATACCAAGCCTACAGTTCTGCCTTCAATCGTATTTATTTATTTCTAAACAATTAAATAAGGGGGTAGTCAAATTTGTATGGAAATCTTTGAGGCACTGTAACTTTAAAACTATACATTTTAACGAATATCTGACTTCATACAAACATAGAGATTAGTTTCTAGATTGTTTCAGAAACATCTCATTGACTTTAATTGGTTAGTATTGAAAATATCACCATGCTTCGTTTGTATGCAACGCGAATTTACGCATTCGGAATAAACTTCTCTTAAGTCAGTAAAAATTGTAATGGAATACAAAATACAGGCCTAGTACAATATAGCTACACAACTGGTTTATTTGGGTCAAAATATTGTAACTTTCTGACACAATCACCCAAACACGTCTACACTGATACCAAACTTTACTAATTGAATCACCCAGAGCCCAAATCCACAGTCCGCTGTCTGCCCGCCATATTATCAAGTTTCTCGTAAATACACTGTCTTATTATCACAACTTTCATAAAACAATACCTGCATAGCCAGCCACACGGAGAACAAAATCTAGTAGGTAGTAAAATGTCACAACTTGGTCACAACTATTTATTTCACTAGAAAATATTGTCGTTGATACTGCAATATGTCACATGTCAAATGAAATCAATTTCCGATATCTGCATGTCTAGTACGATTTCTCTACACGCGCTCAACTCGCCTTCGCTGCATAGAAAATAACCTGTTCCCGCGCTTTTCGGAGAGCGAAATGCGAAAGCCGCTCTTACCGCGACATGTAGTATGGGAAAAAGCCGAGTCGTGCGCAAGTAGAGAAATCATGCTATACATGCTGGTTACTAGATTGTGGCAAATTGTCACATGTCTGCTATTTAAGTGCGTTAATGATATGCAAGATCGAACATGTTCCGTGTTTTTCTCGATTCCCTGATTTTAGGGAGCAATTTGTTAATTCGTAAATGTGATTATGATAGTTATAAAGTGAAAGTTATTTTGCTACTTTGAATTAATCTACTTTTTTGTGCAGTCAATGTTCGTTTATGTACAATAAACTAAAATTGTCGGTATTAATGCGTATTTATTGGTAGTGGAACGTTTATCCATTGGCAACACCACATAATCATCTCTGTCAGATGATGATGATAAGTCGAACCTTAGTCACAGTATAAGAATGAGTATCTATAAGTGTAGGTATTGTAATCAAATTTTTACAAGAGAGTAGAAATCCTAAAAATTATAAAAACTCGGAAATTACAAGTACCTCGATCACATTATGAGAAGTGATAGATTATTCTACAAGAGAAAATTTTGGAAAGACGAATGCCTTGTAGAAGAAAGACGTCGTGGCTTAAACGTATGTGAATGGTTCGATATGAACACCAGGGCTGCAGTCTCCAGGGTCCGAATAGCCCTAATGATAGCCAACGTCCGATAGAAGATGGCACCACAAGAAGAAGATTTAAATCTTCTTGGACAAAAACTTTTTACTATAAAAGTGACAGGATTTTTTCTATTTTTAATGTTGCCATCTACAGATTTTTCGATTTACTAGTAATCTAAGAAAACACCTCATTCATTTTCTCTTCCTTTACTAATGTCAGGTTATTTGTATGTGTCAAATGTCGCAACATTCGCTTCTAGACAACATGTTGTTCTAAAAAAACAGTTTCCAAGCACAATGTTTACACGTCACCGACTTAACGTGTACTGAATAATTATGACAACACAATACATTGGTATTCATAACAATACGTCAGATTGGAACAGATTTTGGAACGGTTGTTTATTTTGGTGATGAATTTGTGGCTGACATGTCACTACCCAACAAGAATCGGTTATGTTAGATCTACAATCTCTAGATTGTTAATCGGAAATTTCAATAAAATAATTTTCTATGCCTACTATTAAAACTGAAAGAATTTTAAGTACAAACAGCAATCGCTCTAAAAAATACAGCTCTTGAGCTACTGAAATAATCTTGCCCATATCTATGAATAACTCATAAATTATTATTATTAAGTAGATACTTGTTTCTCTACATATTTTTCATTACTTATTACTTAAAACGAGTAAGATTAAATTTTATCTAGCTATATTTATTTTTACAATTGAATCTTGGCCGAATTCACTTAAAATGTCCAACGCGAAGCGCAAGTCCATACTGCATCTTAAAACATCTAATTCGATAAGATCTACAATCACTCACAGCACATCAAGACATGAACTAATAGTTTCAGAGGTGGGCGACCGACGTGGTCGCACGCTGGGACCGCTACGCCTTTGTGACAACAGTGAGGGCCTCAGCTGGAGCCCGCTCGTCTCTCGCAGCCGGCAGCGGCAGCACCTTCCGCGCCAGCCTCGTGAAAGTGCACCTGAACTGCCTGCTCATGCTGCAGTAGAGCACGAAGTTCACCGCGGAACCCACTAGCGCCATCAGGTCCATCACCTCACCTGCCAAAATATAACTGCTTTATTTCTCCGTGTTTCGCTACTGGAATTCTTAAATGTATTCAAATTTATGGACACTGTCACCTTTTTAAGGAACGTCTCGGAATTTCCTTTTAAATTTACACATTATTTGAAGTTGTAGTGCCTATTTAACAAAATATGCTGTTGTTGATAAAGTTCGTGGTTTAATATGGCGTTACAATGCAGTAATCATTTAATCAAATTAAGTAAGTAGGTAGTTCAGCTTCATTAGCAACGCAAAGCAGGTTCTAGATTCTCTGTTACCATAATTGATTAATTAACACAATTTGGTCATACGATTTGTTACTTTATTTGCTTATCAAATCAACAATTTAGCTGTAAAATACAAGGGCTTTTGTAATTTGTCAATCAGTCTATCGCCATCAGATATATCATAGCTTACAAGGTGGTCAAATATTTCTGAGCAGTTCTTATTTTCAATAATTTCTTTACACATAACCAATCAAAAATATGTGGACGCCTAGAACATCAAATATATCTACGCAGTCAGGGTGATCATAAACATCTGAGCAGCTTAGGAAAAAAGACCTTATTCCGTTATTAATTATACATTTCAATTTTAAATATCATTGTAAAGAAATTATTGAGGTGTTCAGATATTTGTGACACAATATATGTTTAGATATAATTGGTAACATTTACAATAGTGATTTAATTGAAAATTAATCTCAGAAATATTTGACAACCTTGTATGCTACGATATATCTGATGGCGACTGTACATCGCACTACAATTTTGTATTATATAAATTACAAGCTGATCTGCGTGGTATTTTTAGGAATTTATGCGTTATAAACACCAATAACTTCCAGTAGATGGCGCTCAAGTCCCCTTAAGACGCAACAGATTGAAAATTATCTGAGTAGTGGGCTCGGTGGCGAGATTGAAATATACCTACGTTTTTTAACGTCCTCTATCTCTTTCATGCAACACAGATGTTTGTATGACACTTCTTTATTTTTCGTATTAAAAAACGAGGTTATGACTTCACTTCTTTTGTATCTGCCTCTCGCTCTAACCATAAATTTTAAACATAAATATTTTTGTTATTTTAAAGATATTAAAAATGAATTACACTTAAGTGTTTAAGATATCAAACAGTATTTAAAAAAATGTCATCATCCCTATAACATACAAATTTGTAAATTTAAATCGTATGTTTTCAGAACTACGGAATAATACTAGTATATTATTATGTTCACCTTGGTTCACAATCCATTACTTTATCTTGATTCTTATTCAAAGTCAGGTGGCCAAACTTAGTTATGAATAACAATTTCATATAAGGGTCCCGAAATATTACAATCTAAAGCTCGCTTTCTTTTACCTTAGAGACAAAGGCTTGAAGAATATTAAACAGAAAGTATTTTCATTTACAAAAGAATTAAAATTGTCAATTCCAACCAGGCTTTAGTCACGGGAAAATTTAATATTAAAGTTTATTTGAAACATCCAGTGATTGTAGAAACAAAACATAGGTAAGTAAATTTAATATTTAGTAAATTACTAAAACTAAATTACCGTGATATACAGGGTGTAAGGGACAGCCCTCCGCAAACAGAAACGGTAAACTCACACCATTTAACTGAACAACTTTCACTATGGCGCCTACCGCCGGAAACGCGAAAAAAAATCAGCTGTCCCATACAAAACTGCTGTACTTACCTACCCGACTGAAATACATGCGACAGCTGATTTTTTTTCGCGTTTCCGGAAGTAGGCTCCATAGTGAAAGTTGTTCAGTTAAATGGTGTGGTCACCTTTTCAGTTTTGCGGAGGGTTGTCCCTTACTGACTAGATCGTTTTAAATCAATAAACGTTGTATATCAAACAATCTTAAAATTTAATTAAAAATATGAAAATCAAGTTACCCACTTAAAGTGCTTCTTGTTTGACTAGCAACGTTAAATTGGTATCAATTAGAATATAATTTAATTTGAACAATTACCTATCAAAAAGCTGGCTTACATTATTTGTTGATAAAACTTAAGACTATACCAAGCCTACAGTTCTGCCTTCAATCGTATTTATTTATTTCTAAACAATTAAATAAGGGGGTAGTCAAATTTGTATGGAAATCTTTGAGGCACTGTAACTTTAAAACTATACATTTTAACGAATATCTGACTTCATACAAACATAGAGATTAGTTTCTAGATTGTTTCAGAAACATCTCATTGACTTTAATTGGTTAGTATTGAAAATATCACCATGCTTCGTTTGTATGCAACGCGAATTTACGCATTCGGAATAAACTTCTCTTAAGTCAGTAAAAATTGTAATGGAATACAAAATACAGGCCTAGTACAATATAGCTACACAACTGGTTTATTTGGGTCAAAATATTGTAACTTTCTGACACAATCACCCAAACACGTCTACACTGATACCAAACTTTACTAATTGAATCACCCAGAGCCCAAATCCACAGTCCGCTGTCTGCCCGCCATATTATCAAGTTTCTCGTAAATACACTGTCTTATTATCACAACTTTCATAAAACAATACCTGCATAGCCAGCCACACGGAGAACAAAATCTAGTAGGTAGTAAAATGTCACAACTTGGTCACAACTATTTATTTCACTAAAAAAATATTGTCGTTGATACTGCAATATGTCACATGTCAAATGAAATCAATTTCCGATATCTACATGTCTAGTACGATTTCTCTACACGCGCGCAACTCGCCTTCGCTGCATAGAAAATAACCTGTTCCCGCGCTTTTCGGAGAGCGACATGTAGTATGGGAAAAAGCCGAGTCGTGCGCAAGTAGAGAAATCATGCTAGACATGCTGGTTACTAGATTGTGGCAAATTGTCACATGTCTGCTATTTAAGCGCGTTAATGATATGCAAAAAAAATTTCAATTTGTGATTAGTCAAGTCGGTCAGCTGTGGTGCCTGTGGATACAACGTTTTACCTTCTTCCTGAAAAATTTTCCCTGTCCGACGACGATATCGACATCGTCACTAGACAATTCGTTATTATAAATCTAATTTTGGTAGATTTAACCAAAATCTACTTATAACCTAACGTACCTAACGTCTACTAAATTTATAGTTGTCACATATACCTACTACAAGATATTTTTCTCCGTGCACCTGTATTCATAAAGGATTGTGGAAAACAACGATACCTGATAAACTAAAAGGAAATTCTCACAAGTGGTTTTAACGAATTCATTTCTAACTTTATAATTCAAGACGTTTCATACACAAAGCTTTTAAAATCAGCCTTTCGAAATTCACATTGAAACTCTCTCGTCTTCTTGCCTCTATAGTAAGCTTGTCAATTCAATTTTTCACATGATATATTTTGAACGAGAACTTCAAGAAATTTTATCATTCAAGCTGACAATAGATTCTGAATGGGTGTCGATGAGTCGCAAGTTGTGAAGACAAATTGATGCCCACTCAACGATTTATATTTCAAACCACGAGCAAATGTTGAATATAAGATAAAACTAAAGTTTTCAACGCCATAAGAAATTAAAAGCAATGAGGCGTATTCATTAAAAAAAAGAATCTTAAAAACTTAGCTATCAGATCGAACATGTTCCGTGTTTTTCTCGATTCCCTGATTTTAGGGAGCAATTTGTTAATTCGTAAATGTGATTATGATAGTTATAAAGTGAAAGTTATTTTGCTACTTTGAATTAATCTACTTTTTTGTGCAGTCAATGTTCGTTTATGTACAAAAAACTAAAATTGTCGGTATTATTGCATATTTATTGGTAGTGGAACGTTTATCCATTGGCAACACCACATAATCATCTCTGTCAGATGATGATGATATGTCGAACCTTAGTCACAGTATAAGAATGAGTATCTATTAGTGTAGGTATTGTAATCCAATTTTTACAAGAGAGTAGAAATCCTAAAAACTATAAAAACTCGGAAATTACAAGTACCTCGGTCACATTATGAGAAGTGATACATACTATCTTCTCCAGATTATTCTACAGGAGAAAATTTTGGAAAGACGAATGCCTGATAGAAGAAGGACGTCGTGGCTTAAACCTATGTGAATGGTTCGATATGAACACCAGGACTACACTCTCCAGGGTCCGAATAGCCCTAATGATAGCCAACCTCCGACAGGAGATGGCACCACAAGAAGAAGATTTAAATCTTCTTGGACAAAAAGCACTTTTTTACCATAAAAGTGACAGGATTTTTTTCTATTTTTAATGTTGCCATCTACAGATTTTTCGATTTACTAGTAATCTAAGAAAAAACCTCATTCATTTTCTCTTCCTTTACTAATGTCAGGTTATTTGTATGTGTCAAATGCCGCAACATTCGCTTCTAGACAACATGTTGTTCTAAAAAAACAGTTTCCAAGCACAATGTTTACACGTCACCGACTTAACGTGAACTGAATAATTATGACAACACAATACATTGGTATTCATAACAATACGTCAGATTGGAACAGATTTTGGAACGGTTGTTTATTTTGGTGATGAATTTGTGGCTGACATGTCACTACCCAACAAGAATCGGTTATGTTAGCTCTACAATCTCTAGATTGTTAATCGAAAGTTTTAATAAAATAATAAATTCTATGCCTACTATTAAAACTGAAAGAATTTTAAGTACAAACAGCAATCGCTCTAAAAAATACAGCTCTTGAGCTACTGAAATAATCTTGCCCATATCTATGAATAACTCATAAATTATTATTATGAATTAGATACTTGTTTCTCTACATATTTTTCATTACTTATTATTACTTAAAACGAGTAAGATTAAATTTTATCTAGCTATATTTATTTTTACAATTGAATCTTGGCCGAATTCACTTAAAATGTCCAACGCGAAGCGCAAGTCCATACTGCATCTTAAAACATCTAATTCGATAAGATCTACAATCACTCACAGAACATCAAGACATGAACTAATAGTTTCAGAGGTGGGCGACCGACTTGGTCGCACGCTGGGACCGCTACGCCTTTGTGACAACAGTGAGGGCCTCAGCTGGAGCCCGCTCGTCTCTCGCAGCCGGCAGCGGCAGCACCTTCCGCGCCAGCCTCGTGAAAGTGCACCTGAACTGCCTGCTCATGCTGCAGTACAGCACGAAGTTCACCGCGGAACCCACTAGCGCCATCAGGTCCATCACCTCACCTGCCAAAATATAACAGCTTTATTTCTCCGTGTTTTGCTACTAGAATTCTTAAATGTATTCAAATTTATGGACACTGTCACCTTTTTAAGGAACGTCTCGGAATTTCCTTTTAAATTTACACATTATTTGAAGTTGTAGTGCCTATTTAACAAAATATGTTGTTGTTGATAAAGTTCGTGGTTTAATATGGCGTTACAATGCAGTAATCATTTAATCAAATTAAGTAAGTAGGTAGTTCAGCTTCATTAGCAACGCAAAGCAGGTTCTAGATTCTCTGTTACCATAATTGATTAATTAACACAATTTGGTAATACGATTTGTTACTTTATTTGCTTGTCATCATATGCTCACGACTATATTCCCCGAGGGGGTAGTCAGAGATGTTCTGAAACCTCAGAACATCCACGTTTCACCAGTAGTACCGAATCTCTGTCCAGTGTGACGGGGGGTGAGCCCGTCGCCACTTATAATGGACAGTGGGTACAATACATGCCTCGAAATTGAAGCATGCAGGTTTCCTCACGATGTTTTCCTTCACCGAAAAGCCATTGGTGTTACAAATCGTACATAAATTCCGAAAAACTCATTGGTACGAGTCGGCATGGACGGGGATCGAACCATCGACTCCTGCACGGCAGGCAAGGTTACTCGCCACTGGACCACCACGGCATTTGCTTGTCAAATCAACAATTTAGCTGTAAAATAGAAGAGTTTTTGTAATTTACCAATCAATCTATCGCCATCAGATATATCATAGCTTACAAGGTGGTCAAATATTTCTGAGCAGTTCTTATTTTCAATAATTTCTTTAAAAATATGTGAACGCCTAGAACATCAAATATATCTACGCAGTCAATGATCATAAACATCTGAGCAGCTTAGGAAAAAATACCTTATTCCGTTATTAATTATACATTTCAATTTTAAATATCATTGTAAAGAAATTATTGAGGTGTTCAGATATTTGTGACACAATATATGTTTATATATAATTGGTAACATTTACAATAGTGATTTAATTGAAAATTAAGCTCAGAAATATTTGACAACCTTGTATGCTACGATATATCTGATGGCGACTGTACATCGCACTACAATTTTGTATTATATAAATTACAAGCTGATCTGCGTGGTATTTTTAGGAATTTATGCGTTATAAACACGATAATTTTGCTGTCGATCTGGGATAATTCATGGATCTGGCAACACTGAATCTTTATGAAATGTGAAAATGCTATTGTACGACATACCTATGTCTCAGCAGAGCTATTGTTTTACTGTGCCTCTATTCTCACTAATGAGGTCGAGTAAAGTTCAGTTGAAATTCGGTGTATTATTTAAAAATGTATCAGTTTTAATTTGGCACGTTTCACTAAAAACAAAAGTACCTAACTATTCTGTAACAGAGCTGTTCTGTATCCACAGAATATGACTTCTAAAGTTATCAATATTTTACCATCGCACGTAAGAAAATCTTAACCCTACTAGAGATTCCCAAGCCATACTCGTATGATATTTCTATCTCTGTACCTGGGCAATAGAGCTTTGCTCGGCGCTTTACGATTTTGAGAATATCTGTTTTTATTTTTTTTTAAATCTAAAATTGTTTTCTTCGAGAATTTTGTTTTCCATCGCCTTCTACATTGAGATAACAGTAGGCTGAAATAACCACACAAACTGGACGTCATGTTAATGATAGCGAAATTGGATCTTCTCAGGAATGAAACCTATCTAGAGTCTAGATTAACTTGGAAAGTAATACACTACCTAAATACAACATTTTATCCAAATCGTTAAAACCGTTTTAGAATTGTGGTGTAAACTTAAATGCTTTACATGTTAAGGGGTTAATTGCTTCAGACCATTATATTAAACAACTTTCACTACGGAGCCAAAACAGAAATTGTAAAAAAATTACTGCCGGTCCATACATTTAGGTCTAGAAGCCATTGACGCTTTCTATGAAACAACAATTTTTATTCATTATTCAATTTTATGGCCTAAAGCACCTGTTTAATATGTAACGCATTTTATTTTACATCCTGTATATTTATACAAGAATAGCTCACTCAGGGCCTCTTTCACCGCTTCTGGATAAATTCATAGTTTAGCTAATAAATTGATTGACATAGATAATATAATTCGTATAAAATATATGTCAAACGATCTGTCAGATAAGCTATCTAACCTATGTATAGGTGGTGAAACAGATCCCTAAAGTACCTACCTATTAGATGTTTTAATATAACGTAAACCCTCGTGATTGCTAAAGTATTCCTTATTGGAGGGAGGAGACTTGATAAATGTTTTAATATTGCCGCGCACGAAATAAATCAAACATATCGTTAACACGTCACCATGCGGAACCATATAACCGAATGTGACATTAATAAAACCCTTGTTCTGTAGGGCTTTACTACTAAACAACAATTTCTCTACTTAGAACATTTTTCTAACAGTAACGAGCAAGCAATACGTTATCTTCTTCTTCTTCTATTCTATTTCTATTTTTCTTAGTTAATGGCCGGTTGCTTGCGTCTAGCGCGGCAATTCTGCTAATATCAAGTAGTTTATAATTCAAGTTATTGTTTTATGATTAAAACACAAAAGAGCTTCTCAAAATTGCGGAGCCACGTGCAAGCCTAAGAGAGGCCACCACGCACGCGTCCACCCTCCGTCAGACTTGCAGCGCGACTCCCTTCTTCTTCTTATCGTGTGGGAAAGCCCTGGTATCAGAGTTCTTTCAGACCGCCTTACGGCCTCTGACGTGGTTTTTATGTAACGACTACTGCCACGAGAGATAGTAGCCTGGACCAACGGCTTAACATTTTCCGAAGCACGGAATCATCTTTCTTTACAGACAATCAGGTGATTCGGCCTGCAATGTCCTAACCAACTGGGGGAAAACGCACAAAGTGACATATAACTAGGTGTCCCGCGTGGGAATCGAACCCACGACCTCCGTGTCAAAAACCCAATGCTCTTAACCATTAGACCACGGAGGCAATATGTTATGATTAAGACTAGAATATTTTACATATTTGTACAGGGTCCAACTTAATGTTAAGCTAACGGGATGATCAGACCATCAAACTGAACATCTCTATGGGACCATAGCCATACAACGTCGAAATCGCGAAAAAAAACATCTGTCTCATACATTTAGCGAATTCGTTATTGGCTCCATAGTTGAAAATTATTATGTTTGATGGTCTAAAGCACCCCTGAAATACGTAACCCATTTAATTCTGCACCCAGTATAGTCGGGGAAATCTACGGATTTTTGTATGGAGTAGGTGGCATTAATTGCACTTTAGGTGATTCTTTTGGAATATAGTAGATACATACCTGAAAAACATAAATTTTCTATAATCCCCGATTTTTTATCGTGTATTATTGAATAATTAAGACATTAACAAAACATTAAATTTAGGGATGAACAAAAAATGGAGAACTGGTGATTATGTACAGGATGGCTTCGTTTAATACGTTTTACTTATAACAATAATAATCCCCGGTTAATATCGTAAGTTTAAGTAGATATTTAATATTGTGTAAGTCTTCAAAAATTATAACCTCAAAACTAAATTATTTACTGTTTGTTTGTACACATTAAATTTGCCTTGTGATAATTAACTGTCTCTTTTGCTGGTATGCTGCAAGAAATATCTTTAGAAATAAGCTCGCTTTTCGTACATTTATATCGATTGTAACGTATTTCTCAGGTTCCTGAGCCTGTACAACCACGAAATCTCGATAAAAGTGTTATAAACGAACAGTAATATTAGTTCAAACACAATTTACTAAAGTGTCTTTAATGCAATCTCAAACCTTATTTTTCCTAGACTAGTATGCCTCGCACACATCCCAAGCGCAAATAGATGTAAAAACATCGCTCTGCCTTCGCATCTCATTGACTTCGTTTCTATGGAGCTCGCTAAAGTAGGTAAACGCATTGAAATGTTTACTCTATACTTCATTCAAAATAGCAACGAAATTTTAATGCTATTTTGCATTACAGAAAGAGATTTGAAACAATTCCTCTCACTTATTCTTAGAACAGCTTTAGTAGCGACCAAGATAAATGTCGGATAGTATATGTATCCAATAAATTAATTACATTTGGTAATCAGAATTGGCCAGAAAGCTAAATAGGAATCGGAAAATCTCGTCGTCCTTATTTGGAATGAAGTATAGGTATACAGGGTGTTAGGATAAATACCTTGCATTACTTTAAACTCTTTAAAGGGTGATTGAACCCATGATACTTAACAACTTTCCCTAAGAAACCGATAGGAAATTCGCAAAAAAATGTAAAATCTGCTGATCGAACGTTTGTCGAAAATATGTTTTTAGTTTTTCCTATAGGTTTCTCAGGGTTTCTCACAATGACACCTTAAGAGGATATAATTCGGAGCCCGCTCCATACAAACGTACTATGGTGATATTTTCAATACTAATCAATTAAACTCAATGAAATTTTTCAGAATCAATCTAGAAACAAATTTCTATGCTTGTATAGAGTCCGATTTTCGTTAAAATGTATAGTTTTGAAGTGCAACAGTGCCTCCAAGATTTCCATACAAATCTTAAATTAATCCTAGCATTGAAACTGTATATTTTAACGAAAATCTGACTCCATACAAGCATAGATATTTGTTACAAGATTGTTTTAGGAAAATTTCATTGACTTTCATTGGTTAGTATTGAAAATATCACCATAGTACGTTTGTATGGAGCGCGCTCCGAATTATATCCCCTTAAATTAATGCCAATGTTTACCCTAACACCCTGTAGTGACGTGATAATGTAATTTTAGTACGTCATTCCCACTGAGCAATAGGTGTCACCTGACTCATTCGACCGTATCATCAACAGAAAATTAAAAGCACATACATTGTATGTAGTTTTTCTCAATAGTTTACTACTTTACATCTCACTTGATGGACTTCCTTTCTTGCATTTTTTAAGACATAAATTACAAATGTTTTTCTTTTCAGTTGATACACATTTTAAACAAACACAATCTACAATTAGAGTATGATATACAACGACCCATGTTCCTTAGGGAAAGTTATTTAGTTTCATTGTCTGGATACAACCTTAAAGTTATGTTAGTAATTAAAAACTAGTGGTGCGTAATGGTATGGTAATAAAAGACCCCTGAAAAACTTTCACTATGGAGCTAACAACGAATTAAAATTTAAAAAACAGATGTCGCATTTAAATCGTGTATGTAAGGCAGGTGGTTTTTCAAAATGTACCCAGCATCATTATTTTTAAATTTCCTAATTATTCTAAAATGTCTACCTAGTAGATTATAATTTAATAGTATTATTTTTTACATGGGCAAATAGCCAAATATGCCAAATATGCCATTCAACCGTTCGTAAAAAATTTATTGTACCTATAATTATAATTGTACCTAATAAATATAATTGTACCTAAGAAATTTAATTACTCGTACCTATCCCCTAGTTAATATTTATTTCTTAAATTACAGGAGCAACGAACTTGTTAATAAAATACTCGTATTAATTAATATTAACATGAAAAAAGAAAATCATGTAAATTTGAAAAAGCGATATCTCTCCACCCACATAAAATAGCGTTCATTAAAAAATACCAAGTTTAAACCTTGAAATTTATTTACTCTGTATTTTTACGCCATCAACGCCTACGTTACTATTTACGTAGTAAACTTTCTTCTTTTAAATGTATAAGAATAAATAAAGGCCCAATCAGTTCATGTAAATGAACTACCAGAATGCAGTTTGACATGTTTGACTTTTTTTAGTAGGTAGGTAACTGTTTGCAATTTAGGTGCACTATCGAAGAAACCTTGTTGAAAAGTCAATGAGGCATTTTTCATTAAAAAAAATTGTTCAAAAACTCTGGAAGGATCATAGATTAGATCGGAAAAGCGAAAGAGAAAGGGCATAGCATTAACGTATTATATAGCGAGAAAGATAAACGAGACCATTCTCGAACACGCCTTTCGGCCTGTATGGCCCTAGCGTTAGTTGCCAACGGAACAAATCCCATCTCTTTTTTTTTCAAAATCTCATTTTTGCCGATCTAATGTAGTATATGCTAAATCTATGGGAACGATAGCGTTACTACCGTACCAATTTAGCTGTCAGATCGAAAATGTTTGCAACTGAAATGACATGCAAGTTGCAACTTGAAATGCAAGTTTTAGTGATGCTTAAGAGGATTGTCCTTGCAGACTTGCATACAAAAGAAAACATACAGGTTGTAAGGAACAGCCCTCCGGAAACTGAAACGGTGAACTCAGACCATTAAACTGAACAACTTTCACTATGGAGCCTACCTCAAAAACGCGAAAAAAATCAGCTGTCCCATACATTTGAGTCGGGTAGGTACAGCAGTTTTATATGGGACAACAGATTTTTTTTCCCGTTTCCGGAGGTAGGCTCCATAGTGAAAGTTGTTCAGTTTAATGGTCTGAGTAAAGTTCATCGTTTCAGTTTGCGGAGGCCTGTCACTTACACCCTGTATAATCTACATCTACACTAAAATTATATAGAGGTAAAATTTGTTTGTTTGGGTAATTTTTGGAACTAAAAATCTGATTGTACACTATTCCTGAGTAACATAGGCTATACAGGTTGTAAGGAAAAGTATTAGAATTAGCCTTTAAACCACATATTCTACCCATCAAACTGAACAACTTTTACTACTGAAGCAAACCCGTCAGAACGAAAAAATATCAGTTATATAACCATACGTTTCAACCGAGTAGGTATTGCAGTTTAGTATGGGACAGCTGATATTTTTGTTTTGTTCTGATAGGTTTGCTCCCATAGTAAAAGTTGTTCAGTTTGGTGGCCAATTCTGATTTGCAAATGTAAAGATATACCGACATATCTTGGACGTTACTAAAGCTGTTCTAAGAATAAGTTAGAGGAAGTGTTTCAAATCTCAGTTTCTCAAAATAGCCTTAAAATTTCATTGCTATTTGAAATCGAGTTTACATCAATTAATAAATTTTCAGAGTCAATTAGAACGTATCGAGTAGGTACTGACGATGGTAAACGTTTTAATTATGATCAAAGAAGATTAGTTTCGCCGTAAATCTCAATCTGAATGAGAGATGGGTACCCATTTACCCATTTGTACCCATCATTAAGATAACACAAACTCACAGAAATCTGACGTAATACTTTAAGAAGGCACTGAGCCTCCAATGCTGCCCTCAATCGTATTTTTAGGGTTCCGTAGTGAAACAATCGTCTGTCACGTCTGTGTGTCTGTATGTCCCGCCTCAATTACATCCTAATTTTTGATGATTAGGTATTATGCGCTCAAAGTAAAAATTAGATCGTATCCCATTTAAAAACCGTCAAAAACTATTGTTTTCCCTTTTCACAATATATCTTTAAGTAATTTAGGCTACTGTGTACCTGTATAGCTGGCTTCAGCATCAGTCATTACTGATACAATGACTACGGAACCCTATCATGGTCGAGTCCGACACGCTCTTGGCCGATTTTTTAGGATCTTCAAAGTACGAAATCTCACTGGCACTATGTATGATTGCCTAAACATGTGGATGTAGAACATTGCCAGTCGGATCTTAGTCTAATTATAATGAATTATAGAAAAACAAAATTACAAGCCCTAAAGCCCTTTGAATCTAGCGATTTTCCAGCTAGTCAAGAGCACAGCTAAATAAAATATAGCTATGAGTTGTGAGAGGCCATAATTCTGACACATGCCGGTCTCATATTACCTAAAATTAATTACATCTCTAATATGCTCCCTAATTGCTGCCCTCCCTCTCCCCCTTGCCTAAATCATTAGCCATGTGGAATATAATATAGTTAATCCAAAATTAGTCACTCAATTCGTCTACGGCTACTTTCATTATTAGTGCATATAAGAGTATTAGCTTCTTACGATTATATTAGCTTCACTTGTATGGAACTAACTTAAGTGTGTAAGAAAATCTAGGAAGCCGATTTTAGCCCACCAATAATGTCTGTTTTACCTTTATAAAACTGGTGTGTAGTTGTATTGGGGCTAAATACTATAATATGACATAATAATTATAATTCTTCTTCTTATCGTGTGGGCAGCAAGCCCTGGCATCCGAGTTTTTTTCAGACCACCTTACGGCCTCCGACTTGGTTTTTGTGTAGATAACGACTAGATATAGTAGTCGGGCCGTAGGTAGCCGTGGTGGTCCAAGGTAGCCGTGGTGGTCCAGTGGCGAGTAACCTTGCCTGCCGTGCAGGAGGCGATGGTTCGATCCCCGTCCAGACCGACTCGTACCAATGAGTTTTTCGGAATTTATGTACGATTTGTAACACCACTGGCTTTTCGGTGAAGGAAAACATCGTGAGGAAACCTGCATGCTTCAATTTCGAGGCATGTATTGTAGGTACCCACTGTCCACTATAAGTGGCGACGGGCTCACCCCCCGTCAAACTGGACAGAGTTTCGGTACTACTGGTGAAACGTGGATGTTCTGAGGATTCAGAATATCTCTGACTACCCCCTCGGGGAATATAGTATTGCCGCCTTCCATCGTTTCCACGACGTGGGTGCGGGAGATTTGCCTAGTTTTAGGACACGATACGGGTGACAGGTGCAGGAGGTTCGCCTAGTTTTAGGACACGATGCGGGTGGCAGGTGCAGCAGGTTCGCCTAGTTTTAGGACACGATGCGGAGGGCAGGTGCAGCAGGTTCGCCTAGTTTTAGGACACGATGTGGGGGGCAGGTGCAGGAGGTTCACCTAGTTTTAGGACACGATGCGGGTGGCAGGTACAGGAGTTTCGCCTAGTTTTAGAAAACGATGCGGGGGGCAGGTGCAGCAGGTTCGCCTAGTTTTAGGAAACGATGCGGGTGGCAGGCGCAGGAGGTTCGTCTAGTTTTAGGACACGATGCGGGTGGCAGGTGCAGCAGGTTCGCCTAGTTTTAGGACACGATGCGGGGGGCAGGTGCAGGAGGTTCACCTAGTTTTAGGACACGATGCGGGTGGCAGGTGCAACAGGTTCGCCTAGTTTTAGGACACGATGCGGGTGGCAGGTGCAGCAGGTTCGCCTAGTTTTAGGACACGATGCGGGTGACAGGTGCCGGAGGTTCCCCTAGTTTTAGGAAACGATGCGGGTGGCAGGTGCAGCAGGTTCGCCTAGTTTTAGGAAACGATGCAGGTGGCAGGTGCAGCAGGTTCCCCTAGTTCTAGGACACGTTGGGGTTACAGGTGCAGGAGGTTCGTCTAGTTTTAGGACACGATGCGGGTGGCAGGTGCAGCAGGTTCGCCTAGTTTTAGGACACGATGCGGGTGATAGGTTCAGCAGGTTTGCCTAGATTTAGGACACGATGCGGCTGACAGGTGCAGCAGGTTCGCCTAGTTTTAGGAAACGATGCGGGTGGCAGGTGCAGCAGGTTCGCCTTGTTTTAGGACACGATGCGGGTGGCAGGCGCAGGTGGTTCGCCTATTTTTTGGACACGAGTAGCGGTTGACAGGTGTAGTAGGGTCGCCTTGTTTTTGGACACGAGACGCGGTTGGCAGGTGCAGGAAGTTCGCTTAGTTTTTACACAGATACGCGCTATACAATGAAAAAAAAACATTCTCCTCTTGCTCCAGGTTTCTTGTTTTCTGAGTACCTAATGCCTTATAGTATTTATGTAATTTTTAGCAGACATGTATATTTATTAATGTTTTGGATTCATTGATCTTATAATATAAAGATAACTACGAATTACAATAAACATATTTATATTACATTATTTTAATCCGTTTGGGATACGAATATACTAAATATTAAAGACAATCTCTTTAATTTCGACAGGCCGACGCGTTTATTCGTGTGTAAAATATGGCGAAGTAACTACCATCCTTTTATAACCCTGGATTTAACGTTCACCCGCCATTAAACAATTTGTTATTTTCACAAGCAAAATACATTTCTATGTTATCCCAGAATATTGTCAGTCGTTATTTAAGAAGTGGCCTTTATTTTCATGTATATGCTCACGACTAAGAATTACCTATTCCCCAAGGGGGAAGGTAGAGATACAAATACGCATACTCACACAGATATATAGAAAGACACTATGTTACTTTTTAAGTGTTCCGGCCGAATACGTTCACAGATAGTAATCTAAATAAATGGACACCTATTCGCAGGTTTACTTTAGTGATTACTTACAAAATTATAGTTTAAGTACCTTCTACGACGTGTCCTGCTTGCTAAAGCTCGTAAAAATGTCAGACTTCAAGATCTCAGGTTTTACTTAGTTTTTACGAGTGCTTGAGGTATGTAGTAAGTAACTAACTGGCACTATTCCGTTTTCTCATTTATTTTCTTACAATATGAAAAATCGAAGCTTCTGGGTTTCCTCCCAAATAAGCCAAGTATTATTAAAACTATTGGAATCAATCCAGTGAAATACTAGATGCCAAAAGTGGCCAACAAATTTTGAATGAACGGAAAAGTCAATTGATTTTATGAGGAATATAATTAAACGTAATATTAGTGCCTAAGTACGTAAGGCTAGCCATCTATCACCACTTGACACGTCATCATGCTAAAAGAGAGGCTTGCTAATAGCTGGCACGCTTAAGATGAGACTTGTAGTACTGTCCAGCTCTGTAGGTATGTATGTGTAAGCGTATGTATTTAATAAGAACATTATTAAATTCTCACTTTGCTAAACGTTATTTGACGGATCGTTTTTCTAGAATCAACGCCTAGTAAACTGAAGGTGAACAGAAAGTATATGATATATGATATATAATTGAAAAATTTTAAGGGTGTATTCAGATACTGAAATATACTTTCCCTATGGTACATGGGTCGATAAACAAGAAAATATTTAGGACCTGCCAAAGAAAATCCGTGAATACTCCCTTAAAATATTTCGAATGATAAAATAGTCTTAATTATAGTACTCTCTGGTAGTGGTATAATGTCTTTTTTGTCTTGGATAGTTTCAAATACCTAGTAATTATAGTACTCTGTGGTTTCAATAACTGCTTTTAATCTTACTTTAGTTCATAGGAAAATAAGTCTATTAAAATTATACGTATACTTTGACTTTAGTCTTTAGGGTAGAATTTACACACTAAATACCTAGAAATAAAATCTATTAACGGATTTGCGTCACTTGACTATATTATGTTAAGGAAGAAAACATTATAATATAGATGTTGCCGAGCCAAACGCGTTCCGTTCCCTTGATCATTTTCTTCTCTAGTCGTTTTTACAACGAAGGGATTACGTTATTTAACGAACCACTGATTTAACAAAACGGAAAGGATCTTTCCGGATACGGTCCAGCCTACCCTTCTGATTAATAGAATATGTTTAGTTACCGTCAACATTCTGATTTCTATGAATATACGAGTACTTTAGGGTTGAGCCTCATCTGGTAGCACGGAATCGCATTTTTTCACGCTCTATCCTTTTCTGTCGCTCAGGAACGTCATTGGCTAGAGCGAGAAAGGTTTAAAGAAATCGCATTCCCGCTACCTTTATCGACAGCTGAGAATAGGGTACCTCGCGTACTAAATAAACGACGAGCTTTCGTGCGAGCTTCGCGAAAGAGCAGAAGTCAATACCTTAATTCAATTTGAAATTTAACTACTGTTTAATAAAGTTCATATTATATCGATCGAAAGCAACCAAGCAAACGTTGTACTCTCTCAGCGCGCACGCATGTGGCACGTGTCGCACACAATTATGTAGTTTAATGAACATTAGTTACATTTCAAATTGCATTAAGCTCCTGCACGCCTAGTCTAGTATGATTACCTACACGCGCGTGACGCGCTTTCCCTGTATAGAAAACAACCTGCTTGCCTAGTATGATTTCTCTACACGCGCGCGACTCGGCTTTTTTCTAAACTACATGTCGCGACAAGCGCGGCTTTCGCTCTCCGAAAAACGCGGAAATTTTCTATGCAGCGAAGGCGCGTCGCGCCCGTTAGAGAAATCGTGTTAAACGTGCTGTTGCTGCGCTTTTCGGAGCGCGAAAGCCGCGCTTACCGTGACATGTAGTATGGAAAAAAACCGAGTCGCTCGCAAGTAGAGAAATCATGGAAGAGAGCTTACCCGAAAATCCTTCGTGTCGTGTAAATACCCACTTATTAGGTATAAGGGTAATACCTATGTAGCAATATTTAGGTACGCGCGTGAACCATTTGTTTCAATCCGGCTCTAATAAAATTTCATTTCACGTTGAACCAATAAGGCTCCATCGAACTGTTGAAATTTTAACGAGGCTTTGTACGTTTATATTTGTTCAAATCGTTATTAAATACCTAGAACTGCTGTTTTTATACGTAAACTTTTTCAACAACTGGCAAATATATTCTTAAATATAAAATATGTATTCCCGAAAAGACCCGTGTTAATGGTTATGACCCGGATCGTCAAAACAGAGGTTTTGAATCGTTGAAATTATGTTTGTTTCGTTGTCGTCTAGTTTCCATAATAAAAAGCTTAGGTTCCGAACTATAGATGTAAGACCGGTTTAAACCAATACGTTTAAAACGAAAAAAAACGGTTTAAAACCGAAATAAACCATTTTTCCCGGTTTAAAACCGTTGGTGTTGGTGACTCTGTTATTCTTAATTATATCTACATTTTGTTGGTTTTACCGATAGGAAACTAATTCAAACGAAACATGACGTCAGGTGACCAAAAATCGCTTACAATGAAGTGTAAAACACAGTTCTTTTATTTTTGTAGGCGAGTTTAAAACGTTAAAAAAGTTTTTTTTACAAAACCGGTTTTTTTACATCTATAATCCGAACAATGTATAGCCCTGTGACTGTGAGCGTTGTTAAAATCTGAACTACTCGTATTAGCTGCGAATTTCAAAAAATTTGGACGTTAAAATAAAATTAAAAAATCTGCTGTTTCATATAAAACTGAAGTACCGACCAACTCGACTCCAATGTACGGAACAGCAGATTTGTTAAATTTTATTTCGATCTCTAGTCTAATCTAAACCATCCCATACATTTTACTAGGTTGTTTTATTACACCCTGTATAGTAATAATAATTTATGTTCAATCCAAAGTTCTAGATTTCAATTCTAAGATCAACGAATAAAAAAGCTTGAAGGTAAATAGACGTAAAAATGTAATAGAAATTGGAGCATTGGAGAAGATAGTAAATTATGCTTCCTACAGCGAGCGCAGTGATCGTAAAATTGAGTCTAAAGTAGGTGAGGTGTTCATAATATGCACTAGATATTACTTATTCGTTGCTAAAGTACTTGAATTGATAATTTGTGCACCAATAGGTACGAATACTTTATAATGATCGTTTTGGGAAAGCTTTGGCCACTTATGCCTACCTCTTCTTATTCTGTCGAGTCGATAGCGTGTCGTTTTAAACAAATACGAATAATTTATTTGCCAATAAATAGGGTAGGTACACACAATGTCAGGAGAGCGATTTTTGAAACTCATTCGTTGAACTCAGTAGTTGAAAATGTCAAAATTACTACGGAGATGCATCTTTCTGCTCCTGATTTGACTTTCAAAAATCGCACTCCTGAAGTCATATTTTTGAAAGTCAAATCAGCAGTATAAAGATGCATATCTCATAGTAATATTAATATTGACATTTTCAACTGCTCAAAGTATGAGTTTCAAAAATCGCCCTCCAGCACGTCTAGCTTGATTTCTCTTCTTGCGCGCGACTCGGCTTTATTCCATACTTCTTGTCGCGGCAAGCGCGGCTTTCGCTCTCCGAAAATCGCGGGAACAGGTTATTTTCCATGGAGCAATGGCGCGTCGCACGTCGCAGAGAAATCATACTAGACGTGCAGATGTTATATAATAAAAGCATGATCACGCTTATTTAGCCATTATGTCAATAGCATGCAAATATTAAAATCATGTTGAATATAAGTAATTAAATTTATACATTATTACTATGTCAGAGAAAAAGGAATTAAAGCCATGTCAAGACAATAGTAAAACTATGCATGAACTATTGTTAACTATGTAAAATGTTATCAGCCGAATATTTTGCCACACAGAAGTGTCTTTAAGCTGGGTCCATAACGGAAGTCCGATTTACACATATCCGAAAAGCTCCATTCAACAAGTGACCGCGATATGAGATTGAACATATAGTCTGAGGAGCAACACCTAATGTAAAACGACGGATGCAACCGTTGTAATCGAAAAAGAATTAAATATATATTTTTTAAAAACCCTCTACTAAAAAAAGTAGGTAAGTAACGAAAGATAATGAACCAAACCCTAGAAAAGCCGTCGAGGGCTGCCATTGCCATTTCTGTTCCCAATTTCAATTAGACGCAAACTCGTAAAACTGAAAAATTTTATTTCATTACAGGGCATGTATTTTGCAGCCCAGCCCATTTCTAGGGTTAGGTTCATTATCTTTCGTTAATTACTACTTTCTTTTAGTCGAAGGTTTTTAAAATAAATATATTTAATCCTCTTTCGATTACGTTTGCATCCGTCGTGGATTTTTTCAAAATTTTAATTTTCCTTTTTTTAGTCAATACATACATAGAAATCAGTTCCGAAACTAACTGACAAACAACGCACAGCCTAAATCACTGAAGATGGAAGATATATTCTACAGAGGATAATAGGGGTACAATCTGGGTCCCTACAATCTTGTTCTTATCGTGTCGGCAAGCCCTGGTGACAGAGTTTTTCAGACCGCCTTACGGCCTCTAACTTGGTTTTTATGTAATGACTACACTACCACGAGAGATAGTAGCCGGGACCAACGGCTTAACGTGCCATACGAAGCACGGAATCATCTTTCTTTCAGACACAGGGTCCAACTTAATATGCTGACAGTTTTTTAAGAGGATGATCGGACCATCAAACTGAACAACTCTCACTACAAGACCAACATCGAAATCGCGAAAAATAAAAACCGTTGTCGCGTACATTTAGCTCGCTCGAGTAGATTTGTAGTTTAGTATGGAACATCAGATTTTTCACGATTTCGATATTGGTCCCATAGTGAAAGTTGTTCAGTTTGATGGTCTAAACCACGCCCTTAAATGTTTATTGGTATTTTTGTAACACCTTGTAGACCCTTCGCAAGTCTCTACAAGACTTTATAACCATCATTTCAATTTCGGTGATTAGTAGTTCAAATAAAGTTCAAGGTTGGTTCTCATGAATAACACATTTTAAGTTATGTGAGACTTATGCAAGGGGAAGATATTCAAATTTCACTCACAAAACGCTAGGCCTGCTGAATAATAGGTTGCGAAGAAGGGTCTGCGCCTACGAGCACTTGGTAACTTGTTTGCCCATCGCTAATTACGTAATAACAGTGCTTGGAGGTCCGAGCCCAGCATTTGATGAGTAAATTTCCATTCATAATTCCACACAAACTAACTTTGATTGTGATTCAAGATCTACGCCATCAAAATACCATTTGAAAACTTTTTTAGAATTTTAGGTAGCTAGTACCTAAACTAATTGCTTTCATTATCGGTATCAACATGGTTACGTGTGAAGTGGTGATGGGAACTGACAAATCGATCGCAGCGCCAGGGGTGGCCGAAATATGTACTTTTGTCGGGTAAGCTGTGTAAAATATGCTTGAATCTATGCAAATCCACACACTAACTCAACACGAAATCTCCAAAACTGTAAAGACTACAATCTTAAATTTGCCATGGAAGTTTCTATTGGCATCTAGGTGCTCACTAAAAAGGGTTTTTTGAAATGTTATCTCCAAAGGTGTGAAAACCGGGATAAAAGTTTGTACGGAAATTGACACTGCAAACATCGTGGATTCTAGCAAATTGGTATTTTAATTTTTTATATCGATAATGTTGCTAATTTCTTTAGTTTTTACATTATTTTATTACTATAAAAATTAAAAACTATTAACTAACATGTTACTTGAAATAATTCGCGGCGCCAGGGGCGCTAGTGTCGTGCACACTGCTATGCTAAAAGCTATTTTTGATAACAACACGAGTTATATGCTTTTACCCTAAGCACACGGAGATGAATATCGAGTAGTATAATAATTTGTATAAGTATGTGATAACTATTTATTTGAAAGCATTTATTGAAATTAAAAATAAATTATTATGCTTTATACAGGGTGAAATTGATATCATTAGCATCCTTTTAAACTAAGAGTATATTCGATCGATTTGCACGCATAGTATAAATTGTTCAGTTTGATGGGTAGACTCTTAGTTTAAAAGGATGCTAATCATATCATTTTCACCCTGTATATTAGCTAATGCTATGCTTATGCTATGCTTATGAAAAATAAATAAACTAAAAATTTGAATCCGCAACACAGCCTTCGTCAAACCAAAATCATATCCATCTACAAGTTTCGTCAAACTATCACTAACTAAACAAAAGGAAAGGACTACTTATTTCAGCAGGCTTCAAATAGGTACCTAGCAAACCAAAAACCAGCAAAATCTACAAATTTTCTAGTAAAGACTGATATTTTCTAGTAAAGACTACTAAAATAAATAGTAGTCACATATACAGATACTAGATATTTTTCTCCGTGCATAAAGTATCGTGGATGTGACGTACACAGAGTTAATTACGATCGCATGCTGCTATAGTTAATAATGTGTGTTGCTATAGTTAATAACGGATGTTCAAGAAAACTACCTCTGTAGAAACTCACGAAAATATATCAGCTAACCATGTACCGAGTGGCTACATACCTAAGTAGGGTTGCCAACCGTACTCTAAAATAGAGTATTGTACTACTCTAGTTCATGTAGGCATACTTTACACGAGCTTTAACCCGCGACTTCGCCCCGACCCGCACAAATTATATACCAGATTTGAAGGCAAATCATAAGCTTTAAAACAAAAAAGTTTTTACAAACAAACAATCAGACGGACAAAAGTCCAAAAATTTTTGGTTTGGAGTCAGGGACACCTAAAACCCATATCATAATCTTTTTGTTGAAAATATCTTCAATGTACAGACACAATTATTAAACCGTTTTATAATAGTTTAGATAACACTCATAATATCATAGATTACAATACGCTAAAATACTCTATTTACATAAACTCAGATTTTCTTTTTACTGACTAAATACTGGTATACAACTTAAGAATTTTTGAACGGATTTAAAAAATGAGCTCATGATTTGAACTTATGTGTAAAGATTCGTAATTTTTTTAAAAACCAATTCCAAATTGTTATTTACCTAGTTACGGCTAAAAGTGAATGCTGTGAATAATATGTAGAGTTCATATTATTTATACACATATAGAGTACATTTTTATTTATCTGTACTCTTTAATTACCCTCTTAGAAATCAAAAATACTTTATATCTTCTAAAACAAGTTGGCAACCCTATACCTAAGCCACACTCCGGTTCACGGTTACACTACATTTCTTTATCCGTTCTACCGTACCTTTTATAATTTATAAGAATCAGTGAATTTAAATTAAACAAATGTTTACGTATTTCGTATTTAGATTTCAGAAAACTAAGTTTCCATTCCGCCATCAAATTACCATTTAAAACTTGGTACACCACCAGTTACAAACTGTAAATCATTTATGAATTTCAAAAGAATATTATGAGGTTTCAGACTTTTATTACAAAAATAAAAAGTCTGTTAAAAGCCCGAAAAAAAAAATCACGAAAAAAAAACAGGTATTAGATTATTACAGACGTAAAAAACGTTAACGGCGAGGAATGGCAAATCGACCCAAATATATGGAACAGCTGATTTATTTTCGCGATTCCTATGTTGTTCAGTTTGATGGTTTGGAGCACCCCCTAAAGAATGCAATGCAAAGTTTAAGAGTACACACGGTGACACATGAAGCTAAGCAAAACAAACATTAAGCTGGTCGCGCGACGTTATACATTACTCTACCTACGCGCGGCCAGCTTATTTTGGTTTTGCGTAGCTTGATGTGTCGCCGTGTGTACACTCTGTGTACCTGGAATTTACAATAGTGTTACGTAATCATCCCCTATGCCCCTACGTTAACAGCTGAGCTAGGACAATTTTGCACACAGTTCTGTGTGTCAGTCGAATGCACTGTTGCCTCATCTGCGACCCCGATCTACGCGGCTGCGGTAAACAGTAGTTTGATTGATGACATTTTTTATTTAGTTACAGAAATTATTGCTTTTGCTAACTGTAACCCGACTCAGGTTATCTAAACTACTATAAAACTGTAACGGAAGTGTGTCTGTACATTGACGATATTTTAAAAAAGATTACGAAATGGTTTTTCGGTGTCCCTGATTCTAATTCACAAATTTTTTGATTTTTATCCGTCAGTTTGTGTGTTTGCGCATCACCCGAAAACTACTGGGCAGATTTTGATAAAACTTGTGTTGTTTGAAAGCTTATAATTAGACTCAAAATCGGGTGTATCATTTATCTAGCTACGGTGACTGGAACTCGTGCGGACGAAGTTGCGGGTAAACTGTAGCATTTACTCTAAATCTACATGTTTCATTTAAAATAATATCACATGGATAGCTTTCTGAAGTCATCTTTGACTCTACCACCGCGTCGAAAGGTGTCCCGTTGTAGAGAGGGTACTAAAATTATACATACCAAAGCTATAGTAGCAGATTTCGAAGAGATGTGGTGCGATGGCGGTGAGAAGCCCGAACAAGGCCTGAGGCAGCTCAGTCGCCAGGAAGAGGCCCAGGAGAGCCACCAGCATGCGAGTGGTGCGGTCCGTGCGGCCTCCGCCACCGCCCCCGCCGCGCTTCCCTCCCTCATCGTTCAACCTGGCTTTTTCACCCTGTTTAGTACAAACGTTATTAAGAATCTATACATACAAGGTCCTTCTTCATGACACTTTTTAAGGGGATGATCAGACCATCAAACTGAACAACTTTCTCTATGGGAACAAGATCGAAATCGCGAAAAAAAAAAACACACATTTGGCACGGGTAGGTTTGCAATTTTGTATGGAACGGCTGATTTTATTTTCGCGATTTCGGTTTTGTTTCCGTAGAGCAAGTGGTTCACTTTGACGGTTTGATCATCCCCTTAAAAAAGAAGTATCTTATATAATATAAAACTGTAAATTTGGCGTCGATGTACAAAAATGGCGAACCATCAAGCTACACAAAACCAACATAAGCTGGCCTCACAGAATCGCGGATATTGCATAACGTAATAGTATAACGTCGGGCGGCCAGCTTATTTTGGTTTTGCGTAGCTTGATGTGTCGCCGTGTGTAGGTACATTGGTGATATTTGCAAAACTTATTGGGGGGCACTATTTTTACTACATACAACTGACAAAGCAAAAAAAATGTAAAATAAATCTATGTCTAGTACAATCCGGTGTGTTGTTTGTTTACCTACTAAACTATTAAACTATCATATTTTGAATTTTTAGTGTAGAATACCTACCTGAAAGTACTTTCAGATTATTTCTGGAACAGTTATTTGGCAATGGAAGTGATACACAACACAATTTATCATCGCCATTTCCTATAGTCTAGGAAAATACGGTTTCAGATTTCATTAAAGACACTTAATAAATTGTGTTTGAACTAATATTACCTACTGTATAACACTTTTGTCAAAATTTCGTGGTTACATAGGCTCAGGACACTGAGAAATACCTTAAAATGGATATAAATGTATAAAGGGTAATCTTATTTCTGAAGATATTTCTACCAGCATACCCACAAAAGAGACAGTTAATCATCACAAGGAAAATTGTATTGTATTGTAAGTTTTGAGGTTATAATCTTTTTGCACTTACAAAATATTACATATCTACTCAAATTTACGATATTAACCGGGGATTATTATTGCTATAAGTAAAACGGATTGGACGAAGCCAGCCGTCCTGTACAAAATCACCAGTTTTCCATTTTTTTGTTCATACTTAAATTTAATGTTTTGTTAATGTCTTAATTATTCAACAACATACACTCAAAATCAGGTATTTATTGAGAATTTATGTTTTTCAGGTATTTTTCTACTACATTCCAAATTATCACCCGAAGTGAAATTAATACAACCTACTACACACAAAAATCCGTAGATTTCCTAGACTAAGTACTATTTAAGAACCACGCTCTTATAGAAGACGGCAACTATAACTTCTCTTTGCTACAAGGATTAATTAAATGAAGCATATCGTTCTAATTTAATCACGTTGGCTATTCAACTTTAGTATTAATTATTACCTAGACAAGATAGAAATTACTCTCTCATTAGAGAGGATTATAAGAAAAGGAAAGCTAGCTGTCTGGAGTTAGCAACTAAGAATAAGAAAGAGTTTAAAGTATGTTAGAAAAATACTGCATAGTGAGATCATAGCAAGGTCGGCCACAGCTCTAGTTATTAGTATAATAAATACTGTTTATCTTTTCCGTCGTCTTGGATATTTTATATACGATAAACATACATTTTTGTACGCAGGATAATGATAACCATTAAATAACGACGTATGGAATATCGCGAAAAGAAATAAGGTAAGTAACTAGGATACCGGTATATAAATTGATTAGTCTTTTGACATGACATATAGCACAAAAGCTGCTGCCCGCGACTCCGTCTGCGTAGACCTTAAAAAAGTATTGTATGTGTTAATCCAGATCATGTTCTATCTGCCAAATTTCATCAAAATCCGTTCAGTGGTTTTTGCGTGATGTGCGTCCAAACATTTTGCGTTTACGATTTTATTATATGTATAGATAATGTATAACATTATTAATTGGCTGTTAATATGAAAATGTTTGTTTGCATTTACAAACAAAATAGACGTGGTAAAACTTGGAAATTATTGCTTGAACCACAGCTAAGCGGAATATTCGCTGCCATATACAACGTGTTAATGAATTAACGCAAAACTAGAAAGCAGTTTGTTTGGAATCGAGAGCAGAATCAAATTATCATGTTTTCAACATAGGAAATTTTTTTCAAAATATTAAATAATTTGTTTGTAAAAGATAAAATTTACTGAACTCGATTTCAACCCACCGCTCGGGCTCTTCACCCTACTTACTACCAAAACTAGATTCTTAAAATGTATACATGAGCAGGTTAGCGCTTTCATTCATTGATGAAATGATAACAAATCATTTTTGCCTCAAAACTTAAAAAGTGAATAACTTTAAATTTTAACTATCAAAATAATTAAATTATTGTTTCAATCTAATTATTTTGTTACAAATCAGTTGGGGTGTATGAGGTTTTGCGCTTATTCATTAACACATTGTATAAGCCATTACCTCATTCGCTGCGATAGCAGACTTTTTCAAAAGCTTCTGTCTTCTTCTGTCACTAGATTTCATCTTCAGGATAAGAAGTACACTTAATATAGACAACACTACACAAGGTATAAGTTTTAAAAATACACTGTAGATCCAAAATATGGCAGTCAACAAGTTCGTATTGTTTGTCATTGACAGCGCGTAAATCGATTCTCCACTGGTCGTATTCACAGAACTTGTTTCATTCAGAGTCCCATTTGCTGATCCGTTTGACGGAATAATTTCTTGAATATTCATTGCGAAGTAAATAGGAAGACACAAAATTGGACACACGGCGTACGCGGCGCCTATAGCAATGTTAGTATTTTGTTTGTTACACAACGTCCTATTTTTCTGTGGAAACTTTATCGCTATAAATCTCCAGACCGCGAGTGTGATCGTCAGCCAGATGGAGATTGTATGGAAAGTCTGACTAAATATAGAGTGGAAGTATACGAATACTGCCCATCCGTAAGAGTTTTTGTTGAGATCAGAGCCGATGTTAACGTAGATGTGAAGAGCGAAGGGTATGTAGTCGAGCATGACGAGGAGGTCTGCGACTGCGAGGCCAGTGAGGATGGAGTTCGTGGAGGAGATCATCTCCTTGCGGCTGAGGACCGCGATGTTGACGGAATTGGCGGCGGAGCCCAGGAGGCAGATGAGCAGGGCGATGTACCCGTGTACTTGGACGTACACGCGCTGGAAGTGGCGCCCTCCCGGGTCGCAGTACGCCACCGTATCTGCCATCTCCTCAGACATCTCGCCTCTCCGCTGCTTCCACGATCCTACTTCCTTGCCAGTGTGCTGCTGTCACACGCCTGACATGCTTCCTTTTCTGAAAAATAAAAATTAAACCAGTTTATTTTACCAGTTCGTAACATAATAAATATGCCTTAGAAATGATAAATGCAATCTTACACCCAACACCATTGGTCTGACCTTGGTCTGACCTGTGGCAGGGCTTTTAATTGGACTCAACAAGGACTAAGACTCAACGTTGAGAAATAAAAAAATCGTTCTTTACCAAAAGTAGCAGAAACGATGTGAATAAAACTACAGATAATTGCATAGTGAAGTGTTATTATGGCAACGAAGCATATTCGAATAGTGCTTAGCAAAGCTAAGAGACACATAGTAATACATAAGTATATGCACATTGTAAATGTATTGCAGCGTAACAAAGTAGCACATCGAAGTGCAAGTGCAACCGAGCGGAGATCCGTTTGAGCCTTTTCCGGCGTGGCGCTTTCAGCATCGCGTCGGCGTCGCTGCATATACGCGGCGTAATGTCATAATCATAATACTAATTGACCCGTAGGGCAGCTTGTGGCGAGCTGCTGGTGAGTGCCACCACGGACCCGATTCTCCAGAGGGCCCGGATTCATTTGGCCCTCACCTCCTGTCTTGCCTTAACCGGCCGGCCAGGATTGGAATTGAAAGAGCGGAACCTATGCTCCAGGTTGGAAATGTAATATGTCATAACGCCGGAGTTCTGCTGACTGGTGCGCTTATCTTAGCACCGGAAACTGGCGCCCGCAGACTCACCAGATTTCCCAGTCCACCCAGTTCACCCCCATAACCCGAGTGACTTTCTGTCCTTTCTGCAATAGTCTCTGCACAGAACGTGGTTTGTCTTCTGGTGCATTTACATAATGTATTTAGATATAGACCACGCTTGGTGCATCCCATCGCATTTAAATAAAAGTGCCTCAAAGGGGCTTCTACGTGTTGGATCTGTAGCTCCACGCAAGCCTTCCAAAGATACGGGCTATGGCCAGTGAAATACCTTCTATAATACTAATGGTATTAAATCACTCAATATCTTTCCCACACGTTTTACGCGCGTAAAGCATGCAACATTGCGCTACTTAGTAGCATTGCTACGAGACTCATAGCTTGCAATATTACGAAGCGCATAGAAATGTGTAGACACTACACAATTGTGGAGATCCATCTCTGTGAGTTCTTCTTGGATAGATAAATATGTGTAGATAAAGTCTTTAATTAGTTTTCAAAGTGGCAACGAGACGAGATATCGACACAGAATAATACAGCCTAAATATTCTTTACCATAAAACTATCCTTTACATACATATATTATAATGTCATTATTGAAGAGTTATCGGTGACAAAAGCCTGATATTTGTCCAAACAAACCAAACGAGCTCAAACTCGAGTGGTTTACTAGTAGCCGTTAAAGAGTTCCACTTTCCACCTTCTGTCTCCATCATGAGATCCAAGTCGTTTATAAGAATGGCCACAGAATAAATAGTAGTACCCACCGGGTATGGCATAGTTTTATTCGAGTGATGAAACCTGTTCTACCTTACTGAATTTAGACATTCAAAATGGGGCAAAGTAACAAAACTGGATGTCGTAATATTTATATACTGTGCAGGTCCCTCTCTCGCCCTTATTATTTCTGAGAGGCTCTGCCATGTCGTAGGACGTATATAAGAGTGATAATGATGTTGTTGAAGTAGTTACAGCACTTATAAAACAGAAAAGCACAAACCCATCCTTTCAGATAAAGTGAAATTAAAAAACTTAGTTTCTTTGCCTTTCACAACTTTCCATTGATCCATCACAAACTCAAGTAATCAATCTAGAGGCAATATTATACATACCTATATCACAAACGATTCTATACGGACCACTTAATCTGGGTTCTTGCCGCGTTGTTAATGAAGTAGACATCCCGATTCCCAATATTTCTCCAGAGATTTCCAAATTATATATTAACTTTTTTTGTTGTTGGGGATGATCAGGACATCCAACCGAACAACTTTATCTACTATGGGACTAACATCTAAATAGTAGGTACCTAAGTATAGAAATCATACAAGAGGGGATGATTTTTCGCATTATACAGGTTGTAAAATTAAATGCGTTATGAAATAGGGTGCTTCAGCCAATCAAAATTGTTCCATAGAAATTAAACGGCAATGGCTGCTCGACCCAGATCATATGAAACAGACGATGTATTTTATTGCGATTTGATCTTGGCTCCATAATGAAAATTGTTCATGATCTTTAGCACTATAATATTATGTGATGCAATACACCATTACACCTGTTACACCCTTTATAAAATATTATGGAAGCTCGGCAAAGAAAAGATGGATGGATTGTGTGCAAGATGACATCTGTAAAAAAGGAGTGTGCGCTGAAATGACGGCTAAAAGAGATGAATGAAGGAAGACTTCATACAGGGTGTAAATGACAGCCTAGCAAATACTAAAACGGTGAACTCAGACCATCAAACTGAACAACTTTCACTATGGAGCCTACCTCAGGTACGTGATAAAACTGTCCCATACAAAACTGCTCTACCTGCCCGACTCTATGTATGGGCCAGCTGATTTTTTTTTCGCGTTTCCTGAATTAGGCTCCATAGTGAAAGTTGTTCATTTTGATGGTCTGAGTTCACCATTTCAGTAATTGCTAGGCTGTCACTTACACCCTGTATTCGCCGACTCCAAGTAATATTGTAGCTTTCGTTGTAAACGTCAAAATTACGCGATCCCTCCACACTATGACCGTAGTACGCGATGGTTTGACTGTACACCTGGAACACTTTTAGGTAACGAAGTGCCCTTAAAAGTTTACCTAACATAAATTGTAAGTAAACTGTCACCTAAGTATTTTGCGCGCTTACCTAAACTAGTTTTGAGTGTGCTTTTAGTTGAAAACAGAATGAAGTGGAGCGAAACAAAACTTTCATCCACGCTTGTGATGTGTTTGCCCACAGATAAAACAAACCGCAAACCTTACAAACATCCTCTTCTCTTCTTACATAATAATAAATTAATCAACCGTTGTCTCACTTGCTTGTTCTGTGTGCTTTGTAATATAAACAGAGGGAGTCTTTCGAACGTTATTACCGACATAAACATATTAAGTAATTTTATAGAAATTTACCGCTGCGGAAAATTTTCGCTAAGGGATTTTGTTTGATATAATTTTAAAAAATAGATGTGTGCGTTGCGAACCACGAACAGTTATTGAGACAACAGTAATAGACTTTCCAACTTTAAAACCACTATTTAACGTAAGAGAACTATTTTCCACAAATTAAGAGACAAAAACAATTTTTCTGTCCCTTCTGTCCTATCAGTAGAATATAATCGAAAGGGATTTTTTGCTACAAATGTGGTGCCACGAGAAAACGGCGAGTTACCTACAGATAAAATTTATTCTTTCACTGAAACTAGATATGAATTAAAAAGTCGGTATCGTGTAAAGAAAAAAACGCATTTCTTCGTAACTAGTATCGTATAAAGATGAATTTTTCTTCTATCGTAACTGGTTACGAATCTCTGGTTTCGTACGCGGCCGAGGGGGATTTTTCTATCTGTTCTCTCCTACTAGTAGAAATTAACGGATATGTTTCTCCGTTTAGTCCTACTAGTAGAAATGTACGGTAAAACAATACGGACTATGTCAAGGTAATAATAGATAATATTATACTTAATACAATACTAAGCTTACAATATCTTTACTTAATAAAAATTCTAGACACACGCGCACATGAAAAATCATATTAATCTTAATTTCTCCAAATACAAAAGCAATAAAAGCTTTGTAGACTTAAAAACACAATATTGTAGTTCTTATATATGTTACGTGTTTAGTTTAAATTTAAGGTAGGTACTTACAAGAAGATATACAAGGTGTTACAAAAATACAAATAAACATTTGGTTTAGACCATCGAACAGAACAACTTTCACTTGGGGACCAATATCGAAATCGCGAAAAAAAATCCGATGGTCCATACTAAACTACAAATCTACTCGAGCTAAATGTATGGGACAGCTGATTTTATTTTTCGCGATTTCGATGTTGGTTCTCTAGCGAAAGTTGTTCAGTTTGATGATCTAAACAGCCCCCTTAAAAGTTTAAAATTTTAATTTTTACTTATGTAACACACAGTATAGTTTGCTCATAGCACTGTACAAGATTTATTCTAAACATATATTTTTTTCAAATTCGTGAAGAAAGCGAAAATGTTAGTACTTCACACATGTATCTTTCGTTGTTTAACATTTATTACTCTCATTCCTTATTTTTAGGGTGCCGAAGTCAACAAGGAACCCTTATAGTTTCGCCATGTCAATCTGTCCGTCTGTCCGCGGCTTAGCTCAGAGACGCTTAGCACTAGAAAGCTGTAAATTTGTCAAATAAAATCTTGTAAAATATTGTTGAGCGTACCTACACGAAAAGTGGGGATGCAATTTTTTTTCTTAGCGAAATATTAAACTTTAAAGTGAAAATTGTTGATAGAGTCAAGTGTGTGTGTGTGTGTGTGTCCCTGTCAGCTAAACGGTTGTTTCTAGATATGTGAAAAAATTCACGGCAGTAGTATATATAACGAATTTAAAAGGAAAACTATCACCGCTAAGTAAGCTTTACAAGTTATGAGTAATAGTAGACCGACTTTACTAGCCGTTAAACGGTAGTATAAAACAAAAAGCCCCCTTCTAAGTTCCTGAATTGTGACGGGCAACTACGGAACCCTACCATGCGCGTGGCTCGACACGCACTTGGCCGGTTGTTTTAAGGAAAAAATGGGTTCCGATCGCACATTCAAACTATCGAATAAATGAGATTCGGATTTAACTATAAATCCTTAATTAATCCTTAAAGTTTAAGCTTGTTTAAGAAGACTACCTACATCTAACTCTCTACTAACTCTTAAATCTACTGAACAACAACACTGTGCAGAACTTGACTCAATCCAGTTCCTGTATCTCTAACTTGACTAACTATTAGTAAGTTCCGTATTCGCTAACTAAAATTGAGTTAACGGTAGCGAAGCTTAGTAGTGGACGACGACACAGACATACAGAAAATCGAATTATCGTACTAATTATTGATAAAAACTTTGATCGAAATAATTGTGTTAGACGCTCATGAAGTCATGACGTAGTAATGCTTGGGTAAAACCATCGAAGTTGAGCAAGTTAGGTTAGTCTTTGGAAGGATCATTTTTTAGTGGTCGGAAAATAGGCATGGTGCGATCTGAAGTATGCAATTTTAATAATGTAGTCTTTGCGCTACAGATTCTATGTAAATATTGAATAAATAGGCTAAGTGCGATAGTAGGCATCCCGCTACGAAATCGATACCAAACAGACTGTCCACGGCTGCAATCGCGGTAAATATTCGGTGATTGAACCGTGACTGGACTATGTACGAACCATAACTTTTGACACATTTGGTATTGCGCTAATCGCGGTACAGCTCATGCCGTTAGAGCCGTTTTGGCAGATCGCTCAGACGTTAAAGGCTGTCAGTTACATAAAGTTTAGCGCGATGCGGAATTCAGCGCAGTTGAATAGTAATTGGATTGCAATGTGATTAGAACTGAAATTGGATAAGAATAGAACTTCATTGTTTTAAATTAGCGCAATCGGTCTCCAGGGCCAATTACCTACTGCCAAAGCAATGAGATGCCAAAGAATTATGTTGACCGTATACATAAATAAACTGAAAGGCTTGTTAAATGTAACCGAACTATAGTGACCATCATTTTGTAATGTAACCCAACTCTGGTTATCTTAACTATTATAAAACTGCAACAGAAGTGTGTCTGTACATTGAAGATATTTACAAAAAAACGATTACGATATGGTTTTTAGATGACTCCAAATCAACCTTTTTTTGAATTTTAGTCTGCCGTTTCTGTGTTTGTTTGTGCGAGCATCACGCAAAAACTACTGAACCGATTTTGATGAAGCTTTTTTTGTTTGATAGCTTATGATCTGATGATCGGTCGAAGTCGTGATTTAACTACTAACTACTACTACTAGTTTAACTACTTTATAACCAGATTCTGTTATGCATTACTCACAGTTCGGTAGTCACCAAAATCGGTTTTTAACAAAAAAAAATCGTGTAGTAATATTATTCTGTTATCGATTTTGTTAAATAGTTTTCAGATATGGAGTTCATCTGTTAAGAGAAGTTTAATCCGAAAGCGCTAATGCGAGCTGCATACAAGCGAAGTCTGGTGATATTTTCAATACTAACCAAATTAAAGTCAATGCATTTTTTCAGAAACAACTTAGAAACGAATCTCTATGCTTGTATGAAGTCAGATTCGGTACAATGTACAGTTTTAATTCTAGCATTAATTTAAGATTTGTATGTAAAGCTTTGAGGCACTGTAACTTTAAAACTTATACATTTTAAAATATCACCAGACTTCGTTTGTATGGAGCACGCTCCGAATTATATTCCCTTAACACGTTCGGCAACGTCTCTCATTAGATCATAGATAAAATAACAGAGATTCTTCATGCATCAGGTAGAATGTATGGATATTTTTCAAACAAAACAAAGCCATTGGACAAACTAATGAAGTTTGATCAACACGTATGGGATCAATTCCATCCCGAAATCGAATCTTACTCCCCACGGATTTGCCCTCGTCCTATCGTAGAATCTGGCATGGCATAATCTACATGGGCATTTCATGAAACATCACACATACAAAAACAAATCATTTATTACAACCATGGGCACGCCACCATTAGAATTAATGAACCGCTAATGATTCATATTATAAAGAAACTGTTTCAGGCTTAGCCATTGACATACCAACTACTGGATGAAGGGCCTGCGCTCAAAAGTAGCTGAACCAAAAGAGCACCAAAACTTAAAAAAGAGAACCAATTACGCGACAGTCTTCGTTTGATCGGCCGACTACGCGCACGCACGGGCGCGCGGCGCGTACCATTCCGCGATGGGGGAGTGGGTTTTAAGGGGATGATCAGACTAATAACATAATTATAATATAGGGTCCTTCTTAATATGCACACTGATAACACTTTTTTAAGGGTATGATCAGACCGTCAAACTGAACAACTTTCTCTATGGCACCATCATCGAAATCGCGAATAAAAACCGCTGTTCCATACAAAACTGCAAACCTACTCGAGTCAAATGTTTGGGACAGCTGTTTTTTTTTCGCGATTTCGATGTTGGTGCCCTAGAGAAAGTTGTTCAGTTTGACGGTCTGATTATCCCCTTAAAATGTGTCAGCATATTAAGAAGGACCCTTTATTATAATTATGTTACTAGCACCCCAATTACTAATTGCGATGATGCCGCTAGCAATGTTCTCGAAATGATGAATTGGTCTCTAATCTGTGCCAGGCCAGGTTTATGATTAGTTTAATTAGAGATATGACTGTATAAAGGACGCCATATCAAATTATACACTAGCTGTTGCCCGCAACTCCGTCTGTGTGGACTTTAAAATACTAATAAAATACCTATAGAGAAAGTTGTTCAGTTTGATGGTCTGGTCATCTACTGACAACCTAACTGATCTAAAAACTGCCAGCATATTAAGAAGGACCCTGTATTACGACACGTACTTAGGTTTGTATAGTTTAGTCTCAAATACTTTTTTCGAGAATTTAGTCCATAGTATTCGTAGTAGTCTACTTCAATGGGCTTAGCTTTATTTTTAGTGCCTAGTTTTTTGGACCCCAAGAACAAACTACCCTTGAAAAACTAACTATGAAGAAAGTTGAATCGATATCTAACGAGTCTTCGGAGTAAAGATATTGACTTACAAAGTTATAAGTTACGCTAAGAAGATTGATTAATTAAATCCAGCGCTTACCATTAAAAAGAAAACGATAATTTGAAATCATCAATCAATCAGTAAACTGAACTTTTTGTTATTGTGCTGTAGCTAAATAATATATGTTGGTTGTGTACCACTTGGCAAAGGCTTCCTCTAACATCTTCCACTGTTTTCTATCTCTGGCATATCTTCTCCAGTCAGAACCCGCTGTAAGTAATCTCGACTTCCCCTGTTATAGTACTTTAAGGAAGTGTGAGCGCTAAACCCATATTACTGCAATCTATCGTCCTTACCAGCAGCTTTTTATTACCCGCAGCTTTTTATTACCGGCAGCTTTTTATTACCGTCAGCTTTTTTATTACCGGCAGCTTTTCAGCGTTCTTAGGGCTAGTATGTCGAGCAAGACAAAGATACAAAACGAGTAAACCATTATGCGCGTCCACTTTGGCATAGGCACAGTAACAAAGACAGAGGCATGTCTAGATGTTTCTCTTTTCCTCGGATGTGGCAGCTAGTGGGTGCTAGACCCAATGAAAGAACGGGAATTCGGTTATAGTCCCTGATCGTATGATCAGAGATGAAAGAAATAGTTGTCTCTTACGACAGCCGTCTGGGTTGGTGCTCGAAGCCAGACACCGGAAAACATTTCATACATATCTATTGTACACTACGGGGCAAACATCTTGACCAATGGGGAGGGGATTAGGGGTGTGCGTGCGCACTTTTGTTCAGCGCAGTCAAGTTTCGTGCCAAGTTGTTTCTTGACCATTACATTTTAATGCGTAACTTTACGTACTGGTAAATGTTAAATACGATCTATATGTTATTTCTCGATTTTGTACAGTTTCCTTTTATTAAAGTTATGATTAATTTGCAATTTTTATTAAAGTCATACAGAATAACCATGATAAACGATGTTTTTATAGTGTTAAGGAGTTTTAGAATTCAAATAAGAAATAATACTACTGACATAACGAATGACATAAGACATGGTTCTTTTTTTTTAAATTAAATCTAAATAAAAATCTATCGAACTGTAATTGAAATAGGGATTATCCATAAAGAAAAATGTTTTAACTTCATTCAAAATTGAAAACTCATTTTGAAGTAAGAAGAGAGGAGGTACCTCGTTTACAAACATAGATACAAATACTTGAATTCGAGTAGGTACCCACTCGCAATAGTTCGTCATGGATATTTAATTATGGACCGGCTTTTACAATAAGCAGGGAAGTAAATAGCAATATTACTTAGATGTTCGTAACCCACACTGGGTAACGGGTACACAAATAATATAGGAACAAAGTTCTAGATAGTTTCTCTATTAATATTCAAAGTTATAAATGTGGCCAGTATTTGACTATCCATCGTGACATCTTAAGGGGACGGCCCCTTAAGACGCAATAGATTGAAAATTTCGTGCTCTGGGTACCTAGTTGGATCGGTGGCGAAATTGGATAACGCAATTTCCCGGTTTGGAAGAGTGCGGGTTCAAGTCCCGCCCGGGACTTAATTTTTCAATCTTTAATTTGATTCAAAATAGCACAACATGGCTGTAACTTGTTCATAATATTTGAAATTAACGTTGTTTGTTAGTTACAATCTCTTGTAATGTTAAAATCATAGCCTCTGTCTGTACACAGACGCTAATGAGCGTTTTTCTTTTTGTTTTCTAGGGGATCGATAGATAGCGCTACGGTCTGTGCGAATAAAGGTCAATTTTTCCAAATGAGTTCTTTAAAAATAATAAATTGGGGAAATACGATCAAAAAGATGTCAACGCATCTTTTAATGGAATATTGTATTATTTACGAATCATTCTATATGAAAATTTTAAACTGATTACGTCAGTCATGGCTGTAAGGGCTTGATCCCTTGGCTTTTAAAAAAAGGACAGGCACTTGACATGATTTTGACATGATATCGCAAACGTCTCTATGGAGGGATAAACATGTCATCTGTTGAGTTTTTTAGGAACTGAATTTAAAAAGAAAAGAAAAATGCTCATTATAAGGAAGCGACTAGATTCCAAAAACTCTGACGGTTATTTGTAACTATGTTGTTGGCCAACGAATAAGGGTTGAACCTCATCTGACAACACAAATTCGATTTTTTTTCACGCTCTATCCTTTTCTTTCGCTCATAGGAACGTCGTTGGCTAGAGCGAGAAAGGTCGCAGCACTGCCGGTGCTGCCGCGTGCGTTCGCATTCCCGCTGTCTTGTGTTCTAAAGTTGATAAAAATATCAAGGCCCAACTAAAAATCATATTTGATGTCTCGCCGCGAACCAACAGTTAGTATTTTTCATACAGAACGGAGTCTAGTGAACTACTTACGTGAAGATATTCGTAAAAATGTTTATGTTCTGATAAGAGCCCTCTTTGTATTATAGCAGACGGTAAAAGTAATGAAGTTACATGTAGGTACATCGTAATGCGTTCTTTCTTATAACATCGCACTTGAAGTGATTTGTCGACAGGAGTCGACAGCCGAGAAATGTCGCAAAAATATTTTTTCAAGATACTTGCTCGTAAAGTGGCTCTTATTGCACCGCTTTTAGGTACATAATGCAGCTTATAGAACACGCGTGTGAAAATGATTACATTATCGCACCAGTACGGTAATGTTATTTTTTTTTTTCTATAATTTGTTTTTAAATCTCAGCAAAGAGTTTTTATGTAAAAAGAAACCAAACATTTTTCTGAATCGATTAATCTGTTTTAGTTAAAATATGATAAATAAACGCTCCATTTCGTCAAAAAATTTATTTTAGTACAATAAATTAACATAAATTTGTTTTATAAATACATAAATATTAAGCTTCTAACGTTTTTAATATTAGGTTGTTTGCAACCAAATGTCGTTGGTTGAATTTCGGCTAAAGTCATTGCCTCTTCGTCGATGCGCGCGCAAAACTATCTCAACCAAAGGCAAAAAAAAGAAGCCTAGCGCCATTTTCCACAAATATTTGTCTAAAATTGTAGTATTTTGCGAAATTTTATTACTTTTTCCTCGCAAGTATAGAAACTCCGTAGTGAAAGTTGTTCAGTTTGATGATCTGAATTTATCGTTTCAGTATTTGCTAGGCTGTCACTTACACCCTGTATATAACCTAATCGTCCTGTTATCTAATGTTGTGCACGGAGAATATCTAGTAGTAGTACGTGTGACAACTATAACTACCTACTTATTTTAGTACCATTTACTAAAAAATAGCAAACTTTACTAGAAACAATGTTTTTTTATATCTAATTCTGGTATTTTAATAAAACCTACTTATAAGCCTGCTTAAATAAATAGTTTTCACATAGATAGATATTTTTCTCCGCGCATTGAGATTAATAACATAGCTATAGGTACTTTATGTGCTATTTGAAACATGAATTATTAAACATTAATCAAGACATTCTATAGTGAATACTAAATAATAGATACATAAAGGGAATGAAATTGGGCTGTATGGCAAAGCCAACACTACCTGTGTGGACTATTAATAACTAATAAAGTGGGCTATTCGTGAGGTGTAATAGAATAGACGAGGGCTTGAAGTTTAATTAATCCGTTACCGTTATCCACCCTTGTCTTGGTGACATTTACGGGCCAATTGTTCCCGGCGAGTACAAAACTGGTGCGAGTCGGGACTCTACCAAACTCTACGAGCACACCAATATAAACCAAAAAGATGCATTATCTGAACTCCTTCAAATTTAGAACACCAAAGAGTTTATAATTTACAACTTAGACAACTACTGGCCATTTTGGTCGAAAAAATTTGACAGCGATGCCATATACTTTTTTTTCACCATTAAATATGGCATCCAGTAGATTTTCTTCCACTATTAATCACCAAGTACTACTTAGTTTTTAATAAGTATTAAAACTTTTTGATCGTTTTTTTTTAGTTTGACAATTCGGCCATTTATTATTATATTTTATATTTGGACCACGAAGATTAAATGCCTACATACATAGGCTTCAAAACAATGTTTGTAATTCAATCTCCTTGTATGCATTTAATCTTCTTGATTTTTATCAGAAGGTAGGCATGAAGAGGCATGAAGGCATCCAGCTGGCTTCCAGTAATTTTTTTTTCGCCAGTATAGAAAATTAGAAAATTATGTAAACCAACTTTTTGGTAGATAATTATTTAATTAGTAGATAATCATGTTTTTGCAATTTTCGGGCAAACAGAAACCATTATTCCGGCAAGACCACAGAATAAATACTAAGTGTATACGCAATAACAGTATGCGCACGACGTTATAGTAACATCTAAAACAAATATTTTTCTCTGTTTGAAGTAGATTACTTGACAGTCAACTACAAAAGCGGCAAGCCAGTAGCATGAAACACTTTAGTACCTACAATATACGAATGTGTCTGTTCAGTTGGAGTGACAAAGTGGGAGGTACCTAAAATGCTTTTGTTGTTGAGCGTACATAAAATACATAATTCGGTATATCCAGTTTTTTTTTGTCTTCATTTAATATTTTTTACGATTATTCACCAATAAAATTTTTTTTTTTGCAATTCATCGAGTTTATCAATATAAATTACATTTTAAAATTATTTTGATCTGTAATCTCTAAATGCAAAAATGGTGGAGAGAAAATAATTCGACCTCCATGGAGGAAAACTACTGCTTTATTTAAAAATAAACACCTGCCTCCTCTTTCTAACTCTATGCTGGAAACAGCAACGGCAACATTAAATGTCAAATTCTGACATTGTGAATGTATATTTTTTCTTAATGGTCAGTTAATTTAAGTTGATTTTAACAATGAGTTACAGATCTAGTGAGTGACGTCACGTCGTCACGTCGCTGGACCGAAAACGACGTTATTTTATTAAAAATATCTGTAATCCTTTCATTTTTAAATATCTTACAAAGAAAATATTGTTATTGAGACAATTATCTCGAAATGGTTTTCGATTCAGCCCTCCAAAAAAAACTTGTCGTACCGAATTATACAACGTGTTAATGAATTAACGCAAAACCTCATACACCCCGACTGATTTATAACAAAATAATTAGATTGAAACAATAATTTTATTATTTTGATTAATATATAATTTAAAGTTATTCGCATTTTAAGTTTTGAGGCAAAAATGATTTGTTTTCATTTCAGCAATGAATGAATGAAATAAAATTTTACAAAAAAATTATTTAATATTTTGAAAAAAATTACCAATGTTGAAAACATAATAATTCGATTCTGCTCTCGATTCTAAACAAACTACTTTCTAGTTTTGCATTAATTCATTAACACGTTGTATAAGTGTAATAAATTAGCTGAAACTATTTTAAAGGGAATGATCAGACCATCAAACTGAACAACTTTCTCTATGGGACCAATTCCGAAATAGCGAAAAAAAATCAACCGTCCCATACATTTGGCTCAAATTGGTTTGCAGTTTTGTACG